>OY728132.1:965815685-966470685 GCA_963277665.1 Viscum album
GGAACCATATATGATTAATCTCACTATAGAATGACTTGTGTATATTTAATAACTTTTGCTAACCTTTTGTTTGAGACAGATGGAATGACCCGTCATTCTATCACATGATCTGCTAACACTTCACGAATAACAAATTCAACTTCATTTATTTAAGAGATGAAGTGGAAATTGGTCAAGGCACGAACAACAGTGAGATTGTACAAAAATAAAGTAAGTATTTATTCTAATTCAAATTCTTCAACTTTAGGGAAACGATCTTGAAAACCAAAAATGTTGTCCTAGTGCTCTTATATCTGATTAATCGGATGGTACCTTAGATCGTCACAAATTTATGGATTTGTGATTGTTGGTTTTTCCATAGCCATGTTCTCTACCACTCTCCATCAGAACCTGATGGTTAGATTTTTCTTCCATATCCATATTTTCACCTATGTGGAAACCCAGTGATTAGTTTATTTGGGTAACCGTTACGTTTCATACTTTCGTTTTTAAAGATTGGTTTTGGTATTCCTTTTTACGATGTGGGTTTCTATTAAAGAAACTTTCAAATAGTAAACCATTTATAACCCCGACGAATTTCGAGGGCGAAATTCATTTTAAGGGGGGTAGAATGTAACACCCCGAGATTTTATGAAAAATATTCTTTTTAATTTCACTAATATCTTGTGTTGTACGCTACACCAAAAGGAACTTGCACAGCACGCATCCTTGATTTTCCTTGCAATCGCGACCTTCCTCGATAGCGTGTGTAGTACGCAATAACGAGTTTCACTAAACAACAATATGCTATTAAAATATTATTAAAACTAGCCGTTATGAATAGTAATAACCACCTTTTGAAATTTTTTAATTTTATTTTTCAAAATGGAATTCATTTTTGGATTCGTAATATCGAAATTAGCTTAGGGTGAAATTTTGGTGATTTTCGGATAACTTTCATATTTTGATGAATAGTGAAAATTACTAAATTTTAATTAAAAACAACTTTTTCAATCAAAATAATTAATAGTGATAAATTATTAATTTGAGAGGTTTTAAATTATATTAGGAATATATTTTTACAATTTAATACAATGTTGGTCATTGGATGTAATTTCACATTTAAACCAGACATAAACAAATGTCAATCTTTTGATAGTTATTATCTCTTAAGAACACGCTATTTGTTTTGACGACGGGAATTAATTTTTAAATTAATTAATGCAACTGATATGTTTTGAATTTGGTAAAATAGAAATCATTTTTGAGTTCATAATATCAAATATATCTTCGGCCTAATTTTTGGTATTTTTCTGAAAACTTTCAATTTTTGATGAATAGTGAAACCACTAAGTGGTAGTTAAAAAAACTGAATTTTTCATAAAACATAATTTTACCGCTTCTATGAGTGGAATTTCAAAAATCCGAGAGACACGGTTTATGTCAGTAAGTAAAATGTGGTTCAATGAGATGAAAATAATTTTTGGTGAATAGTAACTTTTTACTTTTATTTACCACGATTAAAAGTAAATAGGGTAATTAAGGGGAGAAATGATAATATTATTACCCTAACACATGTCATAATTCTATTGGACAAGTTTAATTCGACAAAAAACAAACTTTGGAATAAAATATTACCATTTAGACCCACTTGGATTAAATTAGGACATTTATTATTAATTTATTTAAAGAAGGGTTAAAAGAGTTAAAATCCATGTTTATTTACTAAAACATTTTTAATATAGGGTTATACATAAGATATATTCGATTGAAAATATTAATTAGAAAGCTAAAAATATTGCCTACATAATGGGATTTTATTTGTAATTTTTAAACATCAAATAATTTAATTTATTTATGACACAAAGATGATGCAGTAATTATCTTATTAATGAAATATTGACATAATTGATGTTGTAAATACCAAAATAAATGTAATTTAAGAATTTTTATGAATTAAACTAATTTTCTAGGTTAATATGACATGTTATTATTGATTTAATTAACTTTTTTCGAACTTATAATTCTGTTATTATTTTCACAAAAATCAATTACTAAATAGTGTCAAAATTGACATAAAAATGTTTTTAAAAAAAATATTATATTATTAATTGTTATTTTATTCCTAAAAATCTAAGGTTCGGCTAAATGACTTATATAAGGTTATATATATTATTAATAAACAATTTGGGGTTCGTTTGGCATCTTATAGTAAGTTTATTAACCTTATAGTAAAAGAACAGAAGAAGACACGGTAAAAGTAAAATTATTTAACATAATGTTAAGTCTAAATGATAAGTTTAAAATAGGAACCTAAACTTGTCTAAATTCTATTGGATGAGAGGATTTCTACCCATACCCACCTTAGCCTCTAAATAAATCAATTTGGAGCTATTTAAAACCGTACTTGACTTTATAATAAAATAATATTTTTAGTTTCTCCAAAGGAGCCCCTCTCCTCCCTTATAAAAGGGAACCTACTCCCTCTCTTCCTCACACAACTTTGAGCCTTCAAGCTCGGACAACCCCTGCCAAATTCTCTTATCCACTTCCCTAGAAACATCCTAGAGGTTCTGGTCTTCCTCAAAGACCAATTTTACTGTCCTAAGAGGAGGTCTCAAAGAGGCGCTTCAAAGAAGAGGTAATTTCCGTTACCAATTATTTCACCTTTATTTCTTCTTCCACTTCTTCTTATTAGGTTGTTTCATTATGAAGTAATAACATCAGTATCACTCATATACTGATATGTTATTATAAGTATGAAACAATCCTATTTAACCATCTATCCATCCAACGGAAAATGAAATCACCGCGCGTGCGTACGTACGGAATACCGTCTCCACGCCGTGGTGAAATCTATTTTCCACCACCACCTTACTTGGATGGGTATAATGGTGTAAATAATAACTATATATTATTATTTTAAAGTGATATTGATTCTGAAATAGTATACATACACTCCAATACAGTCCCACGATCATGAGAACGATATCATCGCTCGTGCGTACGTACGGACTACCGTCTCCACGACGCGATGAGATTCATTCTCCACTTTAACCATTCATGAATGATTATAAAGTATATATAATAATTAATCATTAAATATATGAAATAATAATTATACTGTATTTATGTGCATATATATGTATTTCATCCACTAAATTCCGCTCAACTCAATAAGAAAACGAAAACAGCGTTCATGCGTACGTACGGCCTACCGTCTCCATGAACGGTGTATTTCTTTCCATTTACTGATTTATTATATATATGTATATTCTGAATATATATATATATATATATCATTTTTTATATTCTGGAATTAAGTAATCATGATCTAAGTAATCATTTGAATAATTACAAGTCAAAACACGGACGACAAATGAAACAATTTTACCCAAAATGCTCTTTAACATGGAAATTACAAAAGAACGGGTAATATAAAGTCATAAGTGAACCATATATGATTTCATATGATTCTATAATAAGTAAATTACATTATTTAAATCATTATACAGGAGGTTTGGACACTTACGAAGCAAATCGGACCTAAGGTAAGGGAAATATCGCAATCTCATTTTTATCCGAGATTGTTTATACTTTGAAATTTACTGGGGTGTATTTTATCATCCACATCCATGTTTCCACAATATGTAATATTATTTCCATCCACCTAAAATTGTTTAAATCCAATTTTACCGTTCAGTAAGTTTTTAGTAAAAGATATGAAAGGAATCTTTTGTCGTTTTTCATACGAGGTACTTTTTGACTTTTCCGACAAAAGTACGGGAAGAATGTTTTTTTAACTTATACGGAATGAATGGATTTTTAAAACATTATTTCAAAGAAGCTTCCTTTAAAGGTTTTCAAGTTTATTTTTAATCAACTTATTTTGGTTTATAATTTTATGACATATTAAGAAAGGAAAAGTGTTTTTTAAGTATAAATGATATTTTCCTCAAGAATGGAGTTCAAGTGTTTTATCAAAATTATTTTCCATCTAAGATAATAAAGGATTCTGTTTTTATCCCTATTATTACATTGATTTGATTATGTTGTGATGGAAATATTTTTATGAATTACTTTATCTTATATGAATTGTTTTATGATATCACGATGTTTAAGATTCCCATTTTTATTACATGGGTTATGCTATGATGTATGGTTTATGATTTTGTGGCACACATAAGAATGGTATCATTATGAGATGGGTGGGACCTATATCTCCCTCCAATGCATTGGGTAAATATTTTATATCTCATGAGATATACATGGTTGGAATGGTAGGTTATACCGGTTCAGTGAAATAGGACTGAAACGAGGGTGACTCGGTTCAGAAAGGGACTTTATCCACTAAGATAGTCTTGGCAATGAGTCTTGACTAATAAGATATGATTCTCTTTGATTATGTGTGTATGCCACAAAGTTTCATGTTTTAACTTATTATTATTGGGATTTCATTTCACTACTATGATTTATCCCATGTTATGAAATTATGCTCTCGTTTGCAGGTTAAGATTTCCAAAATGTTATGTTCTTATGAATATGATGTGATTGATATTTCATTTGTTTACCCTTGCTGAGCATTTGAGATCACCCTTTTATGTTTTCTTTTCCCTAGGATATAAAGAAAGGTTTTAGGTAAAAAAAGGGAAGATTTTTATGGGATATTTTTAAGATCTTTCACCACGATTAGAAGATTACGTTCTGAGTTTCAAAGACACTAAACTATTACGATCCTTGTGTGTGTGTTTTTGTTATGTACTAAGTATTCCGAAAAAATAATGTAATGTCCATGTACGTCAGGCTTCGGGTCTCTACACATTCCTTCTTACTTAGTATTGCATGGGATAACCTGAGAAAATTCATAAGAAAAGGGTGACCTATAAATCCTAGTAAGATATAAATAAAGGCATAACATGACGAATACAAAACATCTTATGAAATAGGCATATTGATGCATCATAAGAGAAACATGATCATAAAGGCCTGATATAGCATGATTATCATAACATGGAAATGTGGGAATAACATTTAACCTGATATTAGCATGAGCTAAGGCTCATTGCACATGGAGAATTATTAAAACCTCATTTAACATTAATTAAAATGAGTAAACCCTCAGTTGACTTTTCGTATCATGATACTTGTCTTTACCTAATTCATTAGAGCGCTATCAGGGTGCATCATCCTTAATCATTTCATTTCATGCATAAGTGTTCCACATGGATCATATAACATGGGTTCATTAAACATCATCATTTATACGATGATAATGTAATTTGGAATTCATACATGAAACTCTATAATCAATAATTCAATGTGAATAAAGGTGAATACCCTTGATATAGAAATGGTCATGGTATTCACTACACAATGACTTTGTCTTGGAAAATCGCGGTGCAATTTCAGCAGCATAATGGTGTGACATAAGAATTCATAGAAATGGTTGATGGGAGAGAAAGGGGTGTATCATAATATTTAGATTAATGTTATAGTAAGGGGGTCATATATATACATGTCCCAACATATGTAATGAAATTTATATTTATAATACAAAAAAATCTTGAATGTAAATAAGGAGAGAGAAATCCCTTACAGAATTTCAGCATGGTAATAGATGTACATGGGAGGTATTAATGAAAAATAAAGGGGTATCTCATCATTAAAAAATAATGAGGGAAGTATAAATGAGGTTATAAATCGTACCCCAACATTTTTGATTGAAAACAAAAGGGTATACTAATACAAATAAATTTGGAGAAAAAAATCCCTTACTTGGAAGTGTGATCCAAAGGCTTGAGATAGGATTTATAGAGGATTATTAGGAGCTTTTGGTACCTTGGGAGGATTATATAGAGAGTAGGGAAAAGTCTGGTTGATATCCAAATGGTTTGAGTGAAGACGAATGGGAGATTGATTGTGTTTATATAGGAAATTAGAGGGAATTATTTATTATTTAGGTTTTGGACACCACACATTAAACTAATCAAACCCACAAACCATCCCATGGGTTTTTCCCAGGGTTTTTTCCAAATTGTAGTAGAAAAAATTATTCTATATGTCCAATTTGCGAACTTATTAAAATTTTAGGCTTGCTTATGTGATGGTGAGTCACACTCTCAAGGAAATCATTTTAAAATGTTAAAATGTGTTATAAGTCTTGGAGGGTCCACTAAGGATTTATAAAATAAATCAAAAAACCCTAACATCAAATTACATTAAAGTAAAATCATATATTGGGTGAAAATCCCATTTATAGTATTTTATTACACCACTATTGGGTCATTATGATGTCATAAAGCACATAATATATTTAAACGGTATTTAATTTTTACCTGAAAATTTTATTGTCATAGAAAATTAAGAAAAATACATCGTTGGATAATTTCAAAGTCATAATTCCAAAAATAATATTCATTTTATCTAAAAAAATTCTAAATATGATACTTTTTAATTTTTAAATAAAAATCTATATTTATCAGAAATTCATGGGTTTTGGAAAAAATTTCTTTAAAATTATAATAAAAATTATAATTGTATCACAAAAATTATACAATCATTTATATTTAATAATAAGTAATTTATTAATAACATTTTATTAAAATATTATTCAATTCAAAAATCCATTAATTCATCAAAATAGAATTGTTAATTGAATATTAACTAAAAATATTATTTTTCTATTAAAGACTATTTACAAAGTAACAATAATAAAATGAATATATATTATTTATTCTATAAAAAAAATAATACACATAATCATAGTGCTAGGGTCTTATTACATAACCCCTTATAACACCCGCATAAGCTCTATGGGAAAGGCGTGCGATGATGATAGACTATTGGGGCGGCTCGGATAACATCGCTTGGGTGATAATATTTATTAACTTGCACTTATGTTATAGGCGGTTCTGTTCAAGATTAACATGTTGAGGCTCGGTTTCGGATTGGTCAAGAGTAAAGGCTAGTGATGCCACATTCTTTTTGAGCTCCGAAAAATGAGCTTTATATGGAGCAATTCTACTGGATGAGACCATCGCTTCCTTTCTCTAAGTAAATTGGATTTGTTAAAGCCCTATATTTTTACTAATAATGTGATCAATGTTCAATGGATATATTAGCAATGGTACCAATTATTACCCGTATTTTAAAATCTAAAATCATAAAACCAAGGAAGATCATACATATTACATAATCATTTTACATAATAAAACATTTAATTAGATCAAGAAGAATTATCATTAAGAAAATTTTGGGCCATTACAATCTTCCCTTCTTAAGAAATTTCATCCTCGAAATTTACTTTTACCGCACTAAAAAAGATGCGGGTAACTCTGCTTCATCACCTCCTATGATTCCCATGTTGCTTCTTCAAACTTGTGGTTTCTCCACAACACCTTGATGAGGGGTATTGTCTTATTTTGTAGATCTTTTAACTTATGATCTAAGATCTTCACTGGCTTCTCTTTATATGATAGGTCATTCTACAATGGTATCACCTCTGGATTGAGTGGATGTGATGGGTCAGGTATGTACTTCCTCAAGAGTGATACATGGAATACATCATGTACTTGAGATAGGTTTGGTGGGAGTGCTAGTCGATAGGCCACAGTTCCAATGCGATCAAGGATCTCAAAAGTGCCGATGTACCTTGGAATAATCTCTCCCTTCTTCCCAAATCTCATAACTCTCTTCCATAGCGATATGCGGCGGAATACCATGTCTCTAACATCAAACTCTATGACTCGTCAATGATTATCAGTATAGCACTTTTGTCGACTCTGAGGAGATTTAATGTGCTACTGGATGGTCTTAACCTTATCCACCATTTCTTCAACCATTTCTGGACCTAGGATTTTTTGCACCCCAACTTCATCCCAAATTACAGGTGTTCTTCACCTCTTCCCATAATGGTTTTCATAAGTATCCATTTGGATGATTTAGTGGAAACTATTATTGTAAGAGAACTCAACCAAAGGAATATATTTATCCCATACTCCTTTTAAGTCCATTGAGCATTCTCTCATAACATCATCATGTTTTTTGATAGTCCTCATAGATTGGTCATCAGTTTGAGGATGATAAGGTGTACTGATGTTCATCTCAGTATTCAAAGCATGTGGGAGACTCTTCCAAAACATAGTGGTGAATCTTGGATATCGATCGGATACAATTGATGGTGGAACTTCATGTTTCCTTACCAATTCTTTGATGTATATCAATTCCAGTTGATCCAATGATAAATCCTCTTGAATTGAAATGTAGTGTGTGGTATTTGTAGGACGATCCAAAAAAACCCCGATAGCATTATTTCCATTTTATGTCTCTGGAAGTCCAGTGACAAAGCCCATGGTCATGTTCTCTTATTTTAATTTTGGCATGGGTAATGGTTTCATCATCCCCTTAGACTTCTACCTCTCAGACTGAACTTGCTGATATACCAGTCTCTTTGATGTATACTTAGCGATCTCTTGTTCATGTTATCACCCAAATATTATTCTCAGCGATATTGATACATCTCTGTGTTTCTGGGGTGAGTGGAGAAATTTGATCTATGTGCATCATCAAAAAGTTCTTTCATTAACTCTTGATTTTATGGAACACATAGTCTTGACCAAAATCTCACAATTCATTCTTCATTAACATTGGACTCTGAGGATTTCCCATTTCTAATTGTTTCCACTTTATTCTGAATTCCCACATCATATTTTTGAGCATCCTTTTACCTTTCCAAAAGAGAAGGTTGAGAAATAATTTGTGAAAGGATTGATGATGTTCCCTTATTTATGATTCCCATGTTCATCTTCATAAAATCTAAGAAGATTGGATCCTTTTCAATTCTTATCAATGATAGAATCATTGGGTTCTTTTCTTCTTAAAGCATCCACCACCTTGTTCACTTTCCCAAGTTGGTAATGAATTGAGCATTCATAGTCTTTGATCATCTCGAACCGTCTTCATTGTCTCATGTTAAACTCTTTCTTTTTGAGTATATATGTATGGATTTTGGGATCCGTGTATATTTTACACATCTCCCCAAAGAGGTAATCTCTCCAAATTTTTAAAGTGAACATTATTGAATCCAACTATAGATCATGTTTTGAAAAGTTTTTCCCATGAACATTCAATTTCCTTGAATCATAGGCAATGAATTTTTCATTTTGCATCAATACACAGCCCATGCCCATCTTTGAATATTTACTAAATACCACAAAAATTTCTCCACCTGTGGGTAGTGTGAGCTCAGGCCCAGTGATAATCCTCATTTTCAACTCCTTGAATCTCTCTTCACATTCATCACTCCAAGAAAACATTACTCCCTTATGATAGATCTTGGTAAAAGGGTTTGAAAATCGAGATAAATTTCTCACAAATTGGGGATAATATCCAGCTAACCCCATGAAGATACGGATATCCGTCACCGATGTTGGCCTCACCCATCCCTCAATTCTAGCTGTCATGGATGGATCCGCAGATATCTCAGTTCTTGTGATGCTTTGACCCATAAATGGGACCTTCTATAAGCATAACTCACACTTTCTATGCTTTTCATAGAGACACTCCTTTCACAAGGTCTCTAGTACAGTGCATAGATGCTCCTTGTTCTCCTCCATGTTTTGGGTTATATTAGAATATAATCTATAAAGACTACCAATAATTTGTCGATGTAGTCTCTAAAGACTCTATTCATCATGTCCATGAAGATTTTGGGAGGATTAGTGAGTCAAAAAGGCATTGTTATGAATTTATAGTGCACGTATGTTTTACGAAAGAAGATTCTTTGGGATATGCTCCTTCTTCACCCTTACTTGATAATATCCTGACCGCAGATCCACCTTGGAGAAGTATTGTGATCCACGTAGTTTGTTGAACAAGTCATCAATTCATAGTAGAGGATACTTGTCCTTTATCATGATTTTTTTATCTCATGATAATTAATGCAAAGGATCATTGGCTCATCCATCCTCTTGATGAAGAGGACTGGTGCACCCCATAGTGAAGAACTTGGGAGAATAAACCCTATATTCAGATTATACTATAGTTGTTTCATTAGATCCCCAATCTCAACAACATTCATTCTATATTGAGTCTTTCATATTGGAAATCGCTACTAAAAATGGACCTATACCCACAGTTTTTCAAAAATCCGTACGTATAGAGTACCCCTAAACCCACGGTTTTTAAAAACCGTGGGTACAGGGGTAATATGGTTACCTAAACCCACGGTTTCAGAAAACCGTGGGTACAGGTGACTTATACCCACAGTTTTGGAAAACCATGGGTATAGGTGTTTTTTTGAAACGTATACCCACATTTTTGGCCAAAACGCGGGTATAGAGTTTTTTCAGAAGACCTATACCCACGGTTCTTCAAAACCGTGGGTATTGGGGTATTGTTTTTGAAGACCTATACCCACGGTTATAGAGAACCGTGGGTATATCTTTCCACCCCTAAGGCGGGGAAAAAATTACACTGGAAAATGAAAATAAATTAGAGGGAAGACGATCTAGATTAATATAATTAGGAGGATATAAATACTAAGTAATAAACTCATTGTAGCTTAGTTGGTTAGGTCGTCTTCTGTTATATGTAGTAGTCCTGGGACCAAAACTCACTGTAATTTTTTTTCTCATAAATAATTAATATTAATATAAGTAGACTAATATATATATATATATATATATATTTAACAGAAAGATCTGTATCTTGGTTGGTTCGTCTTGGTTTCTCCCTTCGGTAGGTCGCCGGTTCGAGTACCAGCATCTACCATTTTCGATTCTCGACGCTTCTAATTTTAAATACGCAATATTGTTAATATATTTAGACATATATATCTGTATATATCAAAGATGCAGCTGGCTCGGTTGGTAGTATAGGTTGAAGTGTTGCGTGTGTGTCCCACGGTCGACTATCAAGAGCATCATTTTTTTGAAGATTAAATCCCCATGGTTTGAGAACTGTGGGGTCAACGTTGTGCCAGTGTGTTCACGGCCTGCCACGCTGTTCTAATATAATACCCACGGATTGGAGAAACCGTGGGTATAGGCGGACCCCCTATCCCGACGCCTTTCCATCCCATGGTTCCCAAAACCGTGGGTATAGGCTATACCCATGGTTTTGGGGGCTATACCCATGGTTCAGAACCATGGGTATAGGGCAGTTTTCCAGTAGTGATTGCCCCGGGTATAAGATCAATTGAGAATTCAACATCTCTTCTATGAGGAAGACTAGGTAATTCATTGGGAAAAACTTCAACAAATTCCCTCACAATAGGCATGTCATCAAGGATGGCGGTTTCCTTAGACTCAATCATTGGAGAAAGATACATGTTCTCATAGGGCATTTATATCCATGATTTAGATGATGGAGCTAAATTAGATTCATCATCTTCCTTGCACTTGTACAGAATCGGGGGTCGATTCTTGATATGGAGATTGATTTCCCTCCCACGACAATTTATGTTTCCTCTATATAGCGAAAGCCAATCCATGCCAATAATTACATAAAATTCCACCATAGGGAGTATGAAGAGGTTCACTGGTAAGTTCAAACAAAAAAATGTAATAGGGGATGAGTTATATTCTTGTGTTGTAATGATTTACCCATTTTCCATTATCACCAACATCTCTACTTACATGATTTATGGCGATGTTGGTATTATTCTACTAACCTTTCAAGATATAAAAGAATGCGTAAAATTAGAATCAAAAGGTATGTTCTACATTCTTGAATGAATAAATATCGTACCTATCACCACTTCATTATAGAGGTTTTCATTGGAGGTAGTGATGGAAAAAGATCACCTTTTCTACCTTGGAAGTTGTTGGTTGCCTCTGAAAACCCTTGTCTTAGGGCACTGGTATACAAAGTTCCTGGTTCTTTATAGATGAATCAATGAATAGTGTTTTAAGGGCTGAACAAAGAATTCCTCTCCTCTGTCGTAGAAGTGGATTTTTCTTTTTGATAGTCAATATCTAGGTACCCTTCTATTCCACACCTAACTCAATTTCTCATCCCCTTCAAGCAATTTCTAGGGTGCTTATTTTTTCACATTTGGCAAGTGGGGTGCTAGAATCTCATAGTGCCATTGGATTTATCCATCGGACCACTAGAATTAATTTCCACCTTATTCTTCTTATCCCCTGATACCCTTGAGATTCACTAATATCTATTTTGAATTTGATGGCACATCGGACAATTTTCTCATGGCTATCTAAGTCACGGATCGCTAGGGATTTCCATAGGCTAGGTTTTATCCCACCAAAGAAGTGGTCAACCTTTCATTTAGGGGTAACAAAAAAGATAGAGGAGTATCGTGCAATACTTTTGATGTTTTCCTCATATGCTATAATGGATTCATCGTCTTTTTGGTTGATGGAATGTAAGTCCCTTTCCATCTTAAGTCGGACGGTGCACGGAAAATATTTATCAAAAAACATTTTCCAAAAATCCTTCCATTCCAACGCCAATATATCTTCCTCAAGGATTGTATTTTTGATCAATTTCCACCATTGATCAGCTTAACCCTCCATATGATTAGAATCGAGAAGAACCTTCTCTTGTTCGGAATATTGAAGTATAGAGAAGATCTAATTAATGGAGTTGATCTATTGTTTATCGATTGAGGGACGAGATGATCCATTAAAAGTCTGAGGCCTTTTTCTCATAAAGATATCGATTGAAGTTTGTTCTTTCTTAGGGAGTTTCATGTTCTTCTTGACCCATGATAAATTTCAATACATGAGTTTACTGAGAGAGTATCGTGACAATGTTTGTGATTCCTCCTCCCATCAGATTGGGAATCTCATTAGAAAAGTCATCACATTGATCATCACATCATTTGTTAGCATGAGTCCTCCTATTACGGCCATTGTCTGGAATAAAAGGAATGTTAGGGGTAACACATAAAGGGGAATCCAATGATATAAAGGGATAACTTATAAATTACATTTATTTCCTTAACTTATGCATTTATAGGCTTCAGTATATGTTATCCATAATCTACTTCCCAACATACATTCTTAGGGGAATTTTTTTATTCCATTAAAAATGGTTTATACTAAGATTATGAATTTAACAAAGCATATCCCCTGGGAGTTTCATAACCAAGAGTGCAGCAAGGCCCATTTTTGTGCACCAATTCCTGTTCGAGTCTAGCTCAAGGCGATTTTTTCATGGTTTACCTCTAGATACATTTATTCCAGAGCCACCACTACTTGTTTATATCCATCGAGGGATGTGTTTTATTTATAAACCACTTAATATATACTCTCAAAAATTTAGGGTTGTTTTTATTATACTTAGTATTATTTCTAAGGCATTTTCAAGGGTTTTCTAATCTTCATCCCAAAAATAAATAAACTTATCCTTTGATACCAACTATAACAACCCTTCTCTTTATTACACACGTAAACATGATTTATTACATAATAGTTCACTTAATTCAGCCCTGAGTGTGGAGAGGTATAGTGTCTTGGGAAATTATGAACGTTACATAACATATAGAAACATAAAATAAAACATCTTTATTTAAAACTTCTTTTACATGACCACAATATTCCTTCGTGCGTAGCATTGCATGGGATAACCTGAGGAAATACATAAAAAAGGGTGATCTATAAATCATAGTAAGGTATTAAACAAGTAAAGAAATGTTAAATATAATAAATGTTAGTAAATTGGTATATCAGTGGAGCATAAGAGAAACATGAACATAAAGGCATGATATAGCATGATTTTCATAACATGGAAATGTGGAAACAACATTTAACAAGATATTAGCATGATTCAAGGATCATTTCACATGGAGCATGATTAAACCCTTATTTCACTTGATGTATCACAATACTAGTCTTTACTCAATTCATTGGAGTGCTATCAGGGCTCACCCTTCTTAATCATTTCATTGGATGCATAAGTTTGACACGTGGATCATATAACATGGATTCATTAAACAACATCATATATTCCACGATAAAGGAATGCAGAATTCATACATGAAAATCTATAATCAATATGTAAATGTTCCTGATGTTTAATACCCTTGATAGAGAAATAGGCATGCTATTTATTACACAATGACTTTGGCTTGGAAAATCACAGTGCAATTTTGGCAGCATAACGATGTGACATAAGAATTCATAAAAATGGTTAATGATAGATAAAGGGTTGTCTAATAATATCTACATGAAACTCAAATTAAGGTGGTCATATAGATACATGTCCCAACATATGTAATGGAATTTAGATTCATAATACAAAATAATTGCTTGAATGTAAATGAGGAGAGAGAAATCCCTCATGGAATTTCAGAATGGTAATGGGTGTAAATGGGAGGAATTAATGAGATAGAAAAGGGTATATCACCATTAAAAAATAATAAGGGTAGTATGGTAGAGTTTTGAAATCATACCAAAAAAATTTAATTGAAAAAAAGGGTATAACAATATAAAGATATTTGTACAAAAAAGAGAAAGGAAGAAATCCCTTGCTTAGAAGTGTGATCTAATGGAATGGAAGAGGCTTCTTGGGAGATTGTGGTGCCTTTGGAGGATTCTAGATTTAGTAGGGAAGAGTTTTTTCTAGCTCCAAATGGTTTTATTGAAGATTATTGGGATATTTAATGGGTTTATATAGGAAATGAGAGAGAATTGTTTATTATTTAGGTTTTGGACAACACAAATTAAGCTAATCAAAACCAAAAACCATCCCATGGTTTTTACCAATGGTTTTTTCCAAAGTGGAGTGGAAAAAATTATTTTATAAGTCCAATGGAAGAACTTATTAAAATATTAGTCTTTCTTAAGTATAAGTGAGTCACACTCTCAAGAAAAATGATAAAATGTGTTATAAGTCATGGAGGGTCCACTAAGGATTTATAAAATAAATAAAAAAAACCTAAAATCACATTAAATTAAACATAAAACCTATATTGGGTGAAAATTCCATTTATAGTAGTTTATTACATCACTATTGGGTCATTATGATGTCATAAACACATTATATATTTAAACGGTACTTAATTTTTCCCCAAAAATTTGAATGTCTTAGCAAATCAGGAAAAATTCACTGTTGGATAATTCTGAAGTCATGATTCCAAAAATAATATTCATTTTATCTAAATAATGTTTTAAATTTTTGAATTTTTACTTTTACAATAACAACTGGTATTTATAAAAAAACCATGGGTTTTGACAAAAACATCTTTCAAACCATTATAAAATTTACAATTGTTTTCACAAAAATTATATGATCATTTATATTTAATAAAAATTAATTTAATAATAAAATTTTGTTAAAATATTATTAATTTCAAAAATACATTAATTCATCAATATATATTTCTTAATTGAATATTAACTAAATATACTATTGTTGCTTTAAAAACTATTTACAAAGTAACAATAATAAAATGAATGTATATTCATTATTCTATACAAAAACAATGCACATAATCATAGTGCTATGGTATTTTTACATAACCCCTTATAACACCCGCATAAGATCTAAGGGTAAGGTGTGTGATGGTGACAAAATTTTGGGGTGTCTCGGATAACATTTCTTGGGTGGTAACCTCTATTAACTTCCAATTCTTCTTGTAGGTAGTTTCATTCAAGCTTAACATGTTGAAGCTTGGATTGGGATTGGTCAAGAGTGAAGCCCAGTGACTCCACATCCATTATTACCTCTAACAAATGGTCTTCGTATGGAGAAATTATACTAGTTAAGTCTATCGCTTCCTTTTTCTGAGTAAATAGGATTTGTTAAAGCCCTATATTTATACTAATCATGTTATCATTGTTCAACGGCTTTATGTAGAAACGGTAACAATTCTTAATGGTATTTTAAAATACAAAAACATAATACCAAATAAGTGAATATTTTTTACATAACCATTTTATATAATAATACATTTAATTATATCAAGAGGAATTTTTATTAATAAAAGTTTGGGTCGTTACAGATTAGGAAAAAACTGTCAAAGTACTATATGTAAGAATAAACATTCTCAATGACCAGCTATTATTCTAATAAAATATCTAAAATTTTGACAAATTTTTGGATCTACACCATGATCTGTAATGGTCATATTTAATCTTATTGGAATACCTAAGAGAAATAAATTTTGTTTACTAGAGGAAAATGAAATACTTAAAAGTAATCATTCATGTGCATAAAGGTTGTCTTGAATTTATAATCATAAAATTGGAAAATTCCTAGATCCACATTATGATATGTAAGGTTCAATAGGAATATACATAAGGGTTCAAGAAATAGTTAAAATTTTGAGTTTCTAGACGTCAATAGGATGTTTAAAGAGAATTATTTCATGGAGACAAAAAGAATTGGGAAATTATAATAAGTACTAAGCATCACACCATGATATATAATGGTTGATTCAGTGATATGTAATGGTTATCTTATTGGAAAATAAAATAAATGAGGGGAATTAACAATATATGTAAAGGTTATATTGTAGATATGTAAAGGTATAAAACTATAAATATAAATTCCCCAGGGTAATTCCCATGATAGATAAAAATAATTTTAGTGTTATTTTAGTCTTCCATAATCAGAATAAAAATAAAAATGATGGTGTTATATATATTATCTTATGGATTAAAAAACATGATGAGAAATCATGATAGAAGAAGTTGAAGAATAAGATTTGTAACCTGGATGTGATGGTCATATGATTTTGAAATTCATTAATGGGTGAATGGGTATAGTTTTCACTATGTTTTGAGATATATTCAATCCATGTTGATATGGTAATGACACAATAAAGATTAATTATGAAATGTAGGAAGGATTCATGCCATGATGCAAGGTTGTGTTTGCTAAGCTCCATGTTGTGTTAATACAGAGTGAAAAAATGAGAAGTGTTGAATATTATCACTATACAGAGGACAAATAAGTTTCTTTAGAAGATAGATGAAACTATAATTTTATTCATTTGGGTATAGATCCATGATGTGATTTGTGTCAGAGTCCACCTAGATAGATCAAAATTTTGGAGAGGTTGGAAAGAATTTAAAAGTAGTTAAATGATATTGGTTTTTTGAATTCGAATATTATATTTAAATTTTAACTTGATAATGGTATCTTACTATGTAAGATATACTTTTATAGGTACCTTTCATGGACTATAAAATAGTAATACATATGAGATAAGGGATATAAACTATATATTGTGAAATGTGCACATGAAGTAGAAGAAAATGAGAAAGAAAAAGAAGATTACACACATGATTTGTATTTGATCATGACACTCATTTTTTGAATTGATGGTCAACGAGTCCACGCATGTCCTATATTTTGAAGAATTATGGGAGAAATATAAAATTTTATGGAGATAATCATTGATAGTAAAAATATAATACATCACCTGTTAAAGATAATGAAAATATAAAAACATATATAGAGACTTCATAGGGGATAGAACAATTGTACTCTTGTAAAATTAGTTAAAGGATAAAAACTACTCATTTGTATCCATAGTGGTTATTATAGTGTACCATATGTTTTTAGATGATTCCATATCATACTATGGACTTGGTTCTTAATTTGGGTAGTGAACTGTAAACAATGAGTGTTATTGTTTTTTATCCTTTACTCAGGTACCGTGAGTTCAATAGTGATATTTCTTATGATAAAAGTGATAGAGGTTTATTTTTTATGAAATTATAAAATAGACCAACAAGCCCTTTTTAACAGATTCTCCCCCCACCCACCTCCCCCAGTTGATGAACCTACACTATTCATGGGTTTATGATAATAACTTTTTCCTTTGGAAAAGGATTATGTGAATCATATGTTCTATAAATTTGAATTTTTGAAATATATTATAGTACATTATCTCTCTCGTGATCCTTCTATTTCTATTTCCCACACTAATCAAAAAATACCCAACTAAGAAGAAATAATCAATAGTTTGATCCATAATGAAATTATGGATCTTCTATGTCAATATCTATTAATTTTATAATCTCTTTAATTCATCATCATAGTGATTGGTGATATGGTGAAGCTTTAGGTAGTTGGTTATCACCCATCACCCCCCATTGGTTCAACTAAATCCTTTCTGTTTTAAATATTTTTTCCTCTATTATCTCAACCTGGTATTCATATGTTGGAGTTAGGTCAGTTGAGGGAAGAATACGTTGAGAATGTATTGTTTTTTTATTGTACTTTTTAATTAATGTAAAATAAGTATCAATATTGGTCCAATTCAAAAAGTGTAAAAGAATATGAATAGCTCGGATGTTTGGTTGGAGAACCCAAGCATGAAAGAAGGATATCCCTAGTGAGTTTCACTTTAATTAAGTGAATAAATATTTTATGGATATATTAGATGTTGATAATGGATGTTTCTTATCATTGTTTATTTTCCAAAATGAATAAGTACTTATACTGAAAACATTGAGAGATATATTTATTCAATATGCAAATATTGGTGGAGTATTTTGAGTTTTATAGAAAATTTAGAATGTGAAAATTCAAATTTCTGTGATAGGGGTTTTTAAAGGTTGAATAATTATAGAAAATTATGAATTGTGGAAGCAATATGATATTTTTTTAAAGATAATTATGATATTAAATTCTATATAAAGGTATCCCAGATCATCTGTAATGGAAATATTATGATTACACTAACTATTTAAGGGATATGAATCTCAATGTAATGGTCATTTATAGAAGCATATAATTATATAATGTCCATTATAGTTGAAAATTAGTTGACTAAGAATTATTCCAAACTTGAATAAAGGTTACAAATTATCTTCATAAGTGTCATTACAATATCTATTTAAAGTTCACTTCAGTTTACAATGAGTTTTTTCGGGTTATTAAGGATCTATATAAATTACTCTACCATTGAGAGTGAGATATTTGAGGGTAACTCAAAATTTTGGAAGGATATGTAAGGTTCATATAGACCTATATAAGTGAAACAATAGAGACCTCAAGTTATGTAAATTTATTTTGGGTTTACAAAATTTAAATATTCTAATGGATTTTCTATTCAGACAATTATTTATTTTTTGATCCATTTTAAAACATCACAACATTATGAATTGTGATCATATATGTTGTTTGAGTAAGAGGAGAATATGATACCACACTATTGAGAATATTGAGTATGAATTTTGTTCATAATGGAAAATATAAGGTGTAAAATCAATGGAGGTTTTGAAATGGAATTATAACGATTTCACTAAGCATAATGAGGATCGTTTCATAGTAAAATGGTAATAAAATTGAGACCATGATGAAATGGTGATTATTTTGTGTTGAAAATATACCAATGAAAAATTGGGAGACATGGCCATGTTATAGTCAGGGCCATAGTGACTCAATAATAAAGATCATTTTTATATCACAATGTGTACATACATGTCCCAAGATACTTTGAGAAGTGTATAAGATGGATGGGAATATGAATATAGAGTAATTTTTTCACACCCCTAGAATTTAAAAGAGTAAGATTATATATGATAGTTTCTATGACATGCCGAAAACTTTTATAAGATAATGTAACACTCCTAGAAATTGAAATATATTCCTATTAAAATAAATTCAATTACTTTGATATCATTCAAAGTATGAAACATAACGTATAAATCAAACATGATACTCTAATAAAATATTGTTATTTAAACTTGTCCCTGATAACATAGCCTTTGAGTTGGAGGGTATAAATAATAATAAGTTAATTATGAAAACTATATAGATTAAAATTGTTTAAAATAAATTCATAGGTTATATATTTATTACAAATAAATTTAGAACCATTTGAAAGATAAGGAAATTTTTTCTGAATAATAGTATTTTTCTATAATGTGGTTTATTTTCTCTTTTCACACATAATATAAAATTAAATTTTACCACTATTAGAAAATTTATTTTAAATATAAACAAATTCATTAAATTATACATTTAAAAATTATCTTTGACTGAATTTTTGGGATTTCGTTGGAAAATATTAATTTTTTTATAAATTGTGAAAAATATAATTTTTTAATGAAAATTACATTTTCGTTAAAATTATTTATAAAGATTAATTATAATTTAAAGTGGTTTTTATTTAGAATTAGTTTAACTAAGATATAATTTTACTAATTTAGGTCATTAGACTCAATTTCAAATTGATTTTTTTTATTAAAACATTTTATACTTATGAGAATTTTCTCTTTGGGAAACCGCTCTTTCGTCTCTTCTGCAGTTTAATTTTAAATTGAATTCTACAAATTCTAGGAATTGAATTCCATAAAATTGATTAAATATTTTTAATAATAATAACATATATTATCAAAAGAGAATAAACTTAATTCTTGACCATAATGAATAGTATAAATAGTAAAAAATAATCGCCACTGTTACTGTAAAAAATGGGTTTACTAGGGTTATACTAAGAATATAAGTTTTAAAAATGACATAAAAATATTTATCACCAATTTTATAGATATATTTAGAAACTTTAATATTTAATTAATTATAATCACTCATTTTTGTGGATTTTCTCATGAAAAAAGCATGTGTATTACTTTATCATTTCAAAAATTCCATGTATGTCCTCTCCCTCGATTATGAAAGGCCACCCCCTCTCCTCCCCTATTCACACTTCCAGAAACATTTGGTTCAGAAAATACATGTAAAAATACATTTATTAATTCTATAATCATATATTAGGGGTCTTATTTTGATTATTAATACCTCTTAATATGGATTTAGGCATAAACCTAAAGAGGCTCTCTGAAGAAGATGTAGAATAATTAAATGTGAGTATTTTTTTATTTCTTATTCCACATCCATTAAACTTATTAAACTAAGTTAATATTAAAAAAATTGTATCCTATATACTAAAATGTTATTAATTTAATTTCATAACTCATAACCATATCCACTTCTATCAAATTAGTAATGAAACAGTTAATCATGTTTACGGTGGCCTACTGCATTGTGAACCGATGTAATACATTTTTCATCACCACCTATCAAGGATGGATATCATTATGTATTCAACATATTTTTATATTATATATGTAATTATTATGCTTATAGAATTATTATATCACATATACCTGCTTAATTTCTGTTATGTGGGGATACAAAAATATCACTTGTGTGTGTATAGGATTACCACCTCGTGAAGTGAAGTGATTCATTCTTCTCATATTATTTACATTAATGGTATTAAGGTCAAATTTAATTAATATAAATGATATTTATGATCATTATATACTTCCAGAAATATAATGTCACATATAACTTATTTACTTTATATTTGTTGAAAAATAAAAACGTTGCTCAGCCAAACATGTAGGTTAGTGTCTCCACATAACGATGTGAAATGGTTTTCAGTTTTTCTACCTCGATGGTAATAATGAGGTATTTGATTAGTATAAATGTTATATTATACATAATAATAATTATTTAAATATTAATTAATTTCTTTTTCATTTTTCTCATTCATTAGAATAAAAATAGAAACGACATTCATGTGTACATATAGCTTAGATCTCCCTAAATGGTGAAATCCATTTTCAAAACTATAAATTTAATTAATTAATTTAATTTAATATATAATTAATATAAATTATATTTATATAATTTATAATATTATTATGATCATTTAAATTATCAAACTAAAACATACATGAAAAACTATTCAATTATCACCCAGAATAATGATTTTAGCAAAGAATTATTAAAATACAGGTGATAAAAGATTATAACTAAATCATATACATTATGATATATATGATAGTGGTTATATAATAGATTTATAATAAACCTATATTTATTATACTATAGTTTCATTTATATACAAATGAATTCGAACTTGAGCTAAGGTTTTCTTTTCACTCTTTTACTTTCGTGAGACATATGCAATCTTCACCACTTATCCCTTTGTGCGGTGTATACACTGTCCATTTTGATATGTTATATTGTGAATATAATTATATACATGATGTTTAAAGTTTATTTTAAAATTATTTCTTTAATGTGGATTATGATACCAAACTTACCAAAGTTGTAAGGGTTCATTTCACCATCACATCATTATTCGGGATTGTTTTTATTTAAGTCTCTCTCGGGGGAATTATTTGGTATTTATATCTAAAAATAAATCTATTTTATTCTACTTTGGTTACTGGTGAACTTTTTCAAGTAATGGAATCATTTTTCCACTCTTTTCTACTTAAAATAATTGAGAAAATATTTTTAAGAAAATTTGACTTCTTTATCTCTTCGGTTAAAAATCCTTCTTCATCATAATCAACATTTTTATAGAAAAAATCAAAAATGTTTTTAACCTTTACCAAATGACAAATTAAATAAATTTTTACCCATTTTTACTTTTTAGAAATAAAAGTAAAAATTAATCTTTAGGTATTTTTCAAAACAAGACCAGTTTGGCTTTAACAAAAAATTTGAAAAGAATCTTTGTTTTAATATTTATGAAATAATCCGAATTTTCTCCCATCATTACCACTAAATGTTTAAATATTATTTTAAAAATTTTCAATTATTATTATCAAAGAAAATTAATTTCATAATATTTTGTTAAATTTATTTAAAAAAAATTCAAATTCAAAAAGTTTATTTTTTTCTAAAAATTGTTTTTAGTGTAATTTTTATGGTGCATAAATTCATCAATGATAAAAAAACCCTTTATTGTAATTATTATACACTAGGGATATGTTGTATATATATGATAAATATTCTTTCTTTTTATGGTTCATGATCACTCTGAAGAGGATGTACAATTTTATTACCACTCACTATATTACTCTTGATAGTTTATGATTATGTTTATTTGATTAGAGTAAGTATTAACATTTCATATGTTTGTTTTTTGATATGAATTTTTATATTGATTATGTTTCACCCTATTAATCTGAGGAAATGATTGGACTTAGTAAGTGATGGGTTTATCCTAGTTAAAGATATCCCCTCGATACATCTGTAGGTCTCATGAGAAAAATTAGTTAGCCAAATTAGAGAAGTTTCTACTAATATATTTAACTTTATTGTGAAATGTCTTGAAAGTCTCCGATGTTTGAATTATGAATTAACTCACTATAAGATCAATTGTTTCCATGTGATTATTCTATTTGTTAGAATATACATGGATAAGTTTCAAGGTTATGAGATTATTTTTATGGATTTATTTAATCATTATTTATTTATTCCATATTATTCATAGTTTATTGATTAAATGGAATTCATTTTAGTCAGATACCTTCCTTTATTTATTATTGTTATTTTTATTCATGATAGCTTCTATTATATATATACCATTACTTAACATCTCATCTCATCACTTTCTTATGTTTTATTTTTTCTAGGACACCAGAATATGTTTTTTGATTAATGTGTAGGGAAATGCTAAGGGGAATAATATAGTTCATAAAGAAAACACTTTTTATATTTTGTGTTTACTATTTAATGATAATTTTCGGTATGTATCTAGTTTCCCAATACAACTAAACTATTCATTCTTTCAGGATGTGATACCTTGTATCAAGTTCAAATGTAATAAATAAGACACTAGCTCTAGTTTTATAGAGTTTGGGTCATTACAGTTGATATCAAAGAAATTTTAGTATAAACCTTTAGAACTAGATTTAGGAAAACAAAGATTAAGGAACATAAAACTATAATATAAATTGGTGATAAATATATAAAAACATCCTATTTTTTAATATAAATATTATGTGGTTTTCATAGAAATAAATCTGTGTATGGATGATACTAGTGGATGTGGTTATAGAACAAATATATCTAGGTGAAATAACTCTGAAAAAGGCGCATCATGCTTAACTTGAGAAGTACCTAGTATGCAAAAATGGGCCTTACTATGAACCTAGTTTGACACTCAATCAGGTTATGCATAGGATAATTCAAAATTTATTTTAAAAAACTTTCAAGGATTTGAATATATTTTTATGATTTGGATACTTTCTCGAAGAAACCATGTTTATGATTATGATATTAGTCATGCATAAATTTTTTACATTTATGTCAATTATTTCACAAGTATTCAGATTTTACATTTTTATACATAATGTTATAATCTAATATAGTGTATTCCCTTGTTTAGATATGTCACATAGGTGAAGGAATGGTAACTGTAACAATGAACATAATAAAAAGAGTAAGATTGATTGTTTTTTGGATGGTCTTAAGACAATATTTCAAAGGGAACTAGTCTCCCAATCATTCTCATCATACAAGGACATAATATCATGTCATATAAAAATTGAGAAATAATTATATAAGTATTACACCTTTGAATAGAATTAAGAGAATAGTATGATTTTAGAGGAAAATGGATAAAGTGGAGAAGGGAAAGAAAGGTTTTCCGACCTGTTATAATTATCGAAATAAACACCCTGATACTTGCTTCAAGGGAATGAGATTTTGATAAAAGTGTGGAGATAAAAGACACCATGATTTAATTTTCAATGGTAAAAAAGAAATGTTCAATCTTCAATTCATAATATTTGTGGATATGGGGAACTACACTAATGAATACACCAATCATCCATAGAATATACCTAAAAATAAGTTGAGGTATCATGGTAAAGATTAAGATATTACCACAAAAAAAGTGGAATGACTGATGTTCTTGTTTTTTTATTAAATAATTATGTTCTAAAAGTATTTAATAAATTATATTTTGGTTATAAAAATCGAGAAATGTATAAAAATTGTGCTATATAACTATTTCGTAAATAATATAAAAGCATATGTTGAATGGTACCGATGACCAAGAAAAGTGATTCAGTGACAAATTGAACCTCATAAAAAACATATCACTAAGGTAGGATAATCCTTAATATGAGTTCAATGTTGATATAATAATTATTTTTTTATGGGATAGTGTTAGTTACCATGAATTTGTTTATAGTTTTGGCGGTTTATGACATCTTTCTTGGAGTTTACAGGGTGTGTTGATTTATGGAATATATTTGACAACCTAATAATTTATTTTGTGAGAAATAAAGGTTTTTATTAAGGTTTTATATTGATAAAGGTATTCACATATTTCTAATGTGACAATAAGATCCAATTTATATTGTATGGGGAATATTATATTGATTAAGGACCTTCCTCCAAAAAATTGGGCTCTGAATTTGGATTGACATATTTTGGATGCGTGCTGATGTCAAATAACTGTGGAATGGATTATGTTAAACATTGGGTTTTTTATAACTTATTATAAGAATTTTGGTTTTGGAAAATATCTTGATATTAGAGTAATTACTTGTCATTCTAATAATCTATTAAATGTGCTTCAAGCATAAATATTAATTTGGGATGTTCATTTCTTGGAGTAAAAAAATGAAGTCGGAATTAATCAAGGAACAGCCAAAGGATCAAATTATGTATAATAAATATAAAGATATAAAGTAATTATATTTTCATATGTTCTCAGTCTAGTTGGTGAAATAATTCCTCAACTCTGAGAAAGGGATCCTAAAACAAAAAATGTTATCTAAGAAAGGGATCTTAAAACAAAAAAAAGTAATCATAGTGCCTTCGTTTCCTTTGAATAAAATGGTCCCTTAACTCATCCATAATTTATGTGTTTTTACTTTTTTACTTTATATTTATCATTAAATTTCTTGTCATTAATTACTGCTATCACCCTCCATTATTTTTTGGGAATTCTGATTTTCTATCATGTTCATATCTTCACTTCCTGCCTATGTTCTCTAACATGGAAACCCAGTTATGTGATTATTACTAACAACCTTCATACTTACCTTTCTATCTTATAATGAGGATTATTTATTAACCCATATCATGTTTTGGGATTTCAAGAATGTAGTTTTCAAATGAAAAACCCATGATTATTGAGGTCAAGATTTAATTGTTAGGGTTTATTTTATTTAACATAGTAGAATGTAACACCTATAGATTTTAAAAGAGGAAAACCATATATCATAGCATATATTACATGAAACATAAATATTATAATATAATTTTCCACCCATATAATTTAAAATATAATAATTTTAAAAATAAATTCAATAGATTTTATAGCTTGCAATGCAGAAAACACCAGGTGTGAACAAAATGTGATACTGTGTTAAAATATTATTATTTAAACATGATCATTATAACATAACTGTTAAGATAGTGGGTATGAAAAGTAATAAATAAATTATAAAAATTTATTTTTTACCCATTTATAATATAAATTCTTTGTTTATATATTTATTATAAATAATATAGGAACCCTTTAAAAGAGAAAAGAATGTTTTCTGGAAAACTATACTTTTTAAAAAGGAGGTTTATTCGCACTTTGTTCACATATTTTAAAATTAATTTTTTCAAATTTTAGAAAAATTATTAGTAAAACATAACTTTATTTTTTTAATATAAAAGTAAAAAATATCTTAGGTTGAATTTGTAGAATTTTTTTGATAATATTAGTTTTTTGATGAATAGTGACAAATACTGTTGTTTGTTGAAAATTATTTGTTCGTTTAAATTAATTAAAAATTAAAAGTATATTTTAAATTGATTATAAATTAAAACTATTTAATTATATTAGAATTTAAATAATTTATGTTATTGGAATTAGTTTCTTATTGAATTTTGATATTATAATATTCTATACTTATGAGAATTTTCTCTTTGAAAACCCTCTCTTTTATCACATTTTTGACTTACTTTTAAATTGAAATTTGTTGATTATATGAATTTATTTTGAAAAAATTGATTCCATATTTAGAATTATTATAATTTATATTATCTAACAATCTAAACAGAATTTTTGTCTATAATGAATAGTGAAAACAGTGAAAATTAATTATTCTTGTTAAGGTAAAAATGGATTTACTAGGGGATAAACTAATAAGATAAGGGTTAAAATGAAATAAAAACGTCCAAACCCTATTTTATTACCAAAGATAGACCCTATAATCAATAATTTCTATAATTAACCATTTTATAGTCTTTTTGAATGTGAAAAATGAGGGTATCAAATTATATTTTCTAAAATTTTAAGTGTGTCCTCTCCCCCACTTATAAAAGGCCACCCCATCTCCTCCCCTATTCAAACTTCCAAAATAATATGATTTGGAAAATTATTAAAAATATACTTTCCATAATTCTATCCCTACATCCAATAGGCCCTATTTTTATTATCAATCTATCAAAATAAGGCTTTTGGAATAATTCTAATGAGGCTCTCCGAAGAAGATGTAGAATTCACAAACGTGTGTATTTTTTCCCATCACAAACATTAATGGATGGATATAATGATTTATTTTATATATTTATATTGTATATATGTGACATTATTATACTTTTTGGATTATTATATTACATAAACATTCTGAATTTTCATTCATGATGGATACAATAACGTCACTCCTGTGTAAGACGGATGACCATCTTGCGAAGCGAAGTGATTCATTTTTCACTAATGATTTACATGAAAGGTAGTAAGTTTAAATTTAAGAAATATATATGATATTTATGATCTAAAAATAATTATTTAAATAAAATAACACATATAACTTCTTACACTAAAATATATTGGATAATAAAAAAGTCGCTATTATGAATGTGTGGACATTGTATCCACATAATGATGTGAAACGTTTCTCATTTAATTTTTTAGTGGATGGTAATAATGATTTTTTTTATTAGTTTATATCCTATATAATAAATAATAATAATAATAATTCTTCAATGTTGTATTAATATTTATTTTTCATTTGTTACATCCTTCGAGAAAAATAGAAACAACGTTCATGCGTACATATGGCCTACCATCCCCAAGAATAGTGTAATCAATTTTATACCACTAACATTAATCTATTAGTATAAATAAATATATAATTACTATATTTTAACATTTTAAATTTTTAAACATTTGATATATTATGTGAGATTTGTCAAATTAAAAGGACCAAAATTACCTAACTAAAACATAAATGAAAAACAGAGCAGTTATCAACCGAAAGAGTGATTTTAACAAAACATTATTCATAAAC
Organism: Viscum album; assembly: GCA_963277665.1. Taxonomy (NCBI): domain Eukaryota; kingdom Viridiplantae; phylum Streptophyta; class Magnoliopsida; order Santalales; family Viscaceae; genus Viscum; species Viscum album. The sequence goes on from OY728132.1 coordinate 965,843,690, forward strand.
AGGTGGTAAAAAACTATAAGTAAATCATATGTGGTATAAGATAAACATGTATGTTTATGTAATTGATTTATAATAAACCTATATTCATTATACATGAGGTTTTGACACATATGAAGTAATTTGAACCTGAGGTAATAGTTTCTTGTCTCATTTTTACATCTTTGATACATAACCATATTCACCAATGATTCCATTTTAATGTTTAGAAAATCAGTATATGTTTTTCTAAATTATATGGAATTATTTTGAGACTATATTCTCTTATGGAACGTGTTTCCACAGCTCGGTGAGCCTAGAATGGAATTTTGAACTTTTTTTAGTTCACTTAAGTAAACGTGCAAGCAGGTTTTTCTTACATTTGAACCGGTGATCGGATCGAAACTCTAAGGGAACCGTTGAACTAAAAACATTGGGATTCTCCTATAAAGGAATTAACTTCGGCTGAAAAGGGCTAAACGAAATATTTAAATTTCTGACCTTTCAAAAAAAATAACTTTAAAAAGATATTTTATTTTTCTTCCTCAACCAACAAGAAGCGACACGACAATGCTACAATGTGACAATGAGGCACATTAATGGAACTCATTAATGGATAAAAAACCCATAGCGAGATGACACATTAAATAATTAATAAAATCTAGACTATTTTATAAATGAAATAGTGCAAAAATGCGGTGTCACAGTGTAACTAAAATGCTATGATGAGTTTTTTTATTTGTTTGACATGTTGGAGAGAGGAAAATTAATCGGTAGATGATTATCTGATGAACCACTCCCATATTTCCTATCCAACAAATAATGAAAAACTCCATAGGAGAACGGCGACAGACACCATCGAAGAATGGCAATGAACGCTAACGGATCGAGGATCGACGACGACATGGATCTTTTCCCCTCGTTATTGACACATCCTCAATCCAGGTAGGGGTTGTGTTTAAGTTTGTTTTCCCCCTTCATAAATTCAATGAAGAATGTAGATCAACCCAATAACGGTTTGATCTTCATATCGTGCATTCTTGTGGGAGGGTGGAGTTTTGGGATTTATTTATCCGGGTTTAAACTATAACATGTTTGATTGAACTAAAATCCCTAAGGCTTCCCCTACATTAAACCTATAATGCGAAGGGCGTGGGCTGACCCAAAAAAGACATGAGAACCTCCTGCTTGAGCATTCATTGTGGTTTCATCCTAATATCGGTGGAAAGAAGAATCTGGGGAGAAGGTAGGAATGGAGGTGACCCGAGATGCCTGAAGGCACAGACGGATTAGAGATCGGACTACAAGAGTGGGCCCAGTGGCACCGGCGACCGATGGTGTCGGATTTCCCCCACTAGCCGCGTGGTAGAGACGACACCACCCTAGGCTCGATGTGATGGACGGGGAGTCTGAACCTCACTGGCCACACTGGAGGAGGCATCATGCCCATGCGTGCTACGGTGGAGGAAACCACGACTCATCAATCGCAGTAGATGAGAAGGTGATGCCATCCAGGCACCGCGTGGAGGCGGCGGCCTGTGTCTGGGTCACCCGGGTGATCTGGTGATCCAACTTTTCTTGTCTGTAGTAGGAATGAGGCCACGAATTTGTGGGGTAGTAGAGGTGCCGGACGCAGCATTAGATCATGTCTTGCCCATGTGCCCCACCGATCCACCCCTCGCAAACTAGGCCTCTGCTGACAGGTTGTGCCCCCAACCAGCGGGCTAGGCCAGACCCACACCGGCATGCCAAACCCAATCCCAGTGGAACGAACATGCACCGGCAAGCTGAACCCATGCCTAGTGTGCTGGACCCTCACCCTTCAGGCTAGGCTGGACAAGACCGAGTGGCCCGACGGGATGGACCCTCGGACAAATTGGGCTGGGTCTAGTGAGGCCCATTAGGGCTGGCTCACTGGCCAGGGCAGACCAAACTAACCCAGACCCAAACTGTGTCATATCGAGTCAGTCAAATTAAACCAGGGAATGTGGGACCCCTGGGGTGGGTTGTTCTGGTCAATCCGACCAGGTCGGACCGTGCCTAGACACAACCGGACCCTATTAACTAAAATGCTAATAACTTGTATATCGGGCATCTGATTGACGACCTTTCAATAATGATGGTAATATCTTGACAAGGTGGATCTTTTGTTATGATATAAGTAGAGCCTCATGGAATTTAGGATATGAAAAATTTCATAAGGAGTGGTTCTCCCAAACGCACTATGTACGGCACCTTGTGGTAGGTTGGGACATGAAGAGTGTTGACAAGAGGCTCTGGGTGACTCGACTATGTACTAGTGGGAAGCATCTCAATGTGACTTTGCAGGCCCATGGTGGGAGTGAGACTGTGTGACTCGGCAGACCCACAGTAAGTGATGGGTAGGAGTACCTCTATTGGCCAAGGTGGGAAGCGCCTCTGTGTGACTCAATAGGCCCATGGTGGGAACGAGACTATGTGACTCAGCCTACCCATGGTACTCATCTGGGATGAGTACCACAGTAGTCTGAGGATAGTGGGAAGCATCTTTTATGTGACCCGGCAGGCCCACTATACTAATTGTGGAGTATTTCCCCATCAGCCGAGGTGTTCAATGATATGACTGATTATTCTTATATCACTACCCAAGATGTATACATGGTGTGATATGGCTTCTGCTTCATATTTGTGCTTCGTGGTTATGAATCATCCTTTACTTCGGGGATTTCTTTGTGGCATTTACATGTGTTTCGGGGTCCCCTACTGAGTATTTTGTTACTCACCCATGCACAGGCATTTCCATCACATTTTGTCTCTGGTGCATATGATCTACGCTTTGATGGAGGAATTGGTAACTTTAGACCAGGCGGGGCCCAGTAGGATTAGGTGTACAAGACATGCTACATCAGATTCTAGTAGATAAATTAATTTTCAATCTGGGTGGGTTTTTAGTGGATGGATACCTATGTCCTTCTATACTTTCCTATTTTTAGTTCTTTTTACTAGGTTTGTATTCTTGACAACTTGTTTTTAGTTGTACTTGTACTCAGCACTTTTTTTAGTATACTTATTTTCCTCTTTTATTTTGTGGGATATGGTTTGGTGTGTGTTTGCATATAGGTACACAAGAAAATGCCTCCCAATTGCAGGTTGACTCCTTCAGCACTAGTCTCCAGCCCCTAGCCTTTGGGAGGCAGGCTTGCGGTAGTAATGACATGGGCCCCAGAGGACAGGTCATGAAAAAGTGGTATTATGGGGTGTTCGGTTACACCTCTAAGACCGAGATTCTGTTGTTTTGTTTTTGGGGAAACATTTTTAAGTGTTTTGAGTCTGATATTCAGATTTTGGGTGTCCAATGTTGGTGTGGTCGTTGACGTATCCACACACCCGGACCATGAATTCTTCTTTTCGGCTCTAAACATGAGAACACTATTTTCATAAGTGTCTCCTTGTGTTCTTTTTGAATAAGAGTCATGTGAACAGTTATAATCCTCTAACCGTGGTACATCTTGATATATTTCAGGATGCCTCCATGCAGACGGCCATCCAGGATCCCGATACATGATCGTGTGGATAGCCCACCTCGTGAGGAGGCATCAGATCAGGGACCAGTGTTGTAGATGGCCCCACCGAGTGGTGCACCAATGTTTCCACCACCCGTTGATCTGAAGTTACTATCATTATTATTGATAGAGGTTACGCGATGGCTCAATGCCTTGCACGAGTTCCAGAGACATAGACCTCTCAGGTTCATGGGAGAGATAGATCCTCAGGTCATTGAGGTCTGGCTAGAGTTAGTGATGTGATTATTCCGCATAGTGAGGACATCGCTTGACTATATGTCCATCTTAGTGGTGATCCTTCTGCAAGGATTAGCAGAAATATGGTGTATCTTGACCATCCAGATGCATGATGAGGTGACCCTTGCCTGGTCAGACATGGAGCGACTTTTCTAATAGGGGTTTTTCCTTGCAAACATATTACATGTTCACATTTAGGAGCTGATTGACCTTCAACAGGGTAGCATGATTGTGGTCGAGTACTCATCAATGTTCAAGGAGCTTTCACACTACTCCAAATACATGGTTCTAGACCCTTTCTTCAAGGCTCAATCCTTTGAGTAGGGACTCAAGAGGGAGATCAGGTCATCGATGGTGTCTCTCAGCATCCCTACCCAGGACGGGGTGTTGTAGTGATCCCTTCTTGTGGATAGATTCTTGGAGTAGTAGCTGCTGGCAGCCAAAGTCACCAGTAACTCTCAGGTGGTGGAGCCTTTAGTATACATCTGTCAACCAACACGAGGGCCCAAGTGGGCCATGAATTTCAGGGGGAAACCCCATGACTCAGGGTCGGTAGTGTGGGGATCCCAGACCAGAAGGAGTCATCTTGGAGCCAGGCTATGCTTCGTGTCTCGAGGGTAAGGACACATGGCACGTGATTGCCCAACCGGCCTTGCAGATGACCAGCATATGGTCTAAGGAACGCAAATTCAAATGAAAAGGTTCGACCGAGGAGGTCTATAGGGTGGAATACATGGAAGGGGAGCAGGCCGAGCAGCAGGAGGTGGGCGATGGTTTAATGTATTACTGCCACCGCCCCCAGGTGGTCCACCCGGACCTTGGGAAGTATGTGGACAGGGGTGAGCTCAACTTCATGATGCGTAGGTTTCTGAACATGGGGATCTGGAGATGATTTGTGGTTTGATCTATGTCTTTTCCACCATAATTTTAGTTCTTATAGACATAGGTGTCGGTAACTCTTTTCTTTCCATAGCTCTTATTGGCTCGATTCTTATAGATAGACACTTGTATGGGATAATATTTGATGATTACAGAATAGTGTTGACAGTGTGAGATTAATCTAGGAGGCGAGATCTTTGGCTAGGATCTCCTAGTAATGGCGTCAAGGACTTACGATGTCATATTGTGTATAGACTATTTATCCACAGTCCATGCTTAGATCAACTATTTCAGGCATACAATGCGATGTGTATGTGGAGATGGGACCATGTTTTCATTCACCAGTGAGAAGGATATCCTTGCATCACATGATGGAATTTCTCAGAGGAGGGTGCAGCCGATCACTCACCATTTTTCTAGCATCACCCTCGTTGTAGTGTATAAGAGGAGTCCAAGATTTTCTATAGTGGTGGATGAGTATGGGTATGTTTTTCCTAAGGATGTTTCAGGACTACCTCCTCACATAGAGGTAGACTTTTGCATCAACATGTACCCTAGGATGAAACTAATATCCACACCGGAATATCATATGGTTCCTGTGGAGCTTCAAAAACTGAGGGTATAGCTAGAGGACTTGTAGGAGAAGGGTTTCGTAAGGCCCAATGTTTCCCCATCAGCAGACCATGTGCTTTTTTCCATGAAGGCAGACAAGATTTTGGGTTGTGCGTAGACTTCTTGCACCTAAACCAGGTGACCGTGAAGAAGAATTATCCACTAACAATAATTAATGACCTCTTTGATCAGCTGGAGGGAGAGATATGGTTCTCTAAGATAGACCTCAGATCATGTTATCACCAGCTTCGGGTACGGGATGAGGACGTACCAAAGACAGCCTTAAGGTGCCAGTATGGTTACTATGAGTTCGTGGTGATACCTTTCAGTGTGACCAATGCCTCAACTTTGTTCATGGGACTCATGAATAGGATTTTCTACCCTTAGCATAATCGGTTTTTTTCTCGTCATCATTGAAGTTCTAGTTCTGAATTCAAGAGATCCATTTTATGGGACACATCGTCTAAGAGGATGGAGTTGGAGTGGATCTGTAAAAGATAGAGGAAGTACTCACATCGGATCCATCTGAGAGCATGGCTGAGGTGTGGAGATTCTTATGGTTGGCTGGTTACTATCAAAGGATTGTGCCTGACTATTTCAGAGTGGTAGAACCCTTATTTTCTTTTACATGGAAGGAAAATCCTTTCTTGTGGATGAAGAAATGTCAGCAGAGTTTCCAGGTGCTGAGGAGGAGATTGAATAGTGCCCCCATATTGAGACTACCGAAGGAGGGAATTGAGTACGTAGTCTTCTACGACGTGTTAGAGACTGAACTAGGTTGTGTCTTAAAGTAGTATTGAGTGGTGATCACCTACATATCACGCCAGTTAAGGAATAATGAGAAGAACTATGTGACCCAGGACATGGAGTTAGTAGCAGTTGTCTTCTCCTTGAAAATTTGGCCGCACTAGTTGATGGGTGAGCAATTTATAGTTTACTCCAACCACAAGAGTCTCATATATATCTTCTCTTGAAAGTACCTGAACCTAAGACAGTGGTGCTGGAAATATTTTCACCAAGACTATGACTTTGAGATAGTCTATACTCCTAGGAAGGGGAACGTGGTAACAAATGTGCTCAACAAGAGGACTTGTTTGCAGCAGCTGAGTGAGGCGATAGAGTAGCTAGTTGTGATGCAGTTACAGTTCATGGATGATGATAGAGTATCTTAACTTTAGTCGATGACTTTTACTCCTCAAAACTTACAGCGAGTCTGGGAGGCACAATAGGTGGATGTAGACTGCAATGCCCAAGGTGCTCAGTTATCCTCTGGTCATTCTCTTGATGGATTTTTCATAGGTTGGGAACAAGTCGTCCTTTTTAGAGGTTGCACCATAGTACCAGCAGTGTTGTGAGAGGTAGTGTTGAGGGAGTTCCATACATCCCCTTTGGTGGTACATCTTGGAGTGGATATGATGTACTTGAACCTCTGACATCAGTAGTGGTGGAAAGATTGAAGAAACTAGTGGCTGAGTTTGTCTCACGATGCCTCACTTATCTGCAATTGAAGGCCGAGCATCAGGTTTTAGCAGGCTTGGCTCAGTCACATGAGGTACCGGAGTGGATATAGAATGGTATATTTATGGACTTCGTGACAGGGTTAACATTCACATCTGAAGTCCATGATTTGATCTGGGTGATCATTGACTGACTCAACAAGTCATCCCACTTCCTACCAATCTGAGAGAAAGCACTGGTAGAGGGTTTGTGATGCTTAAACGTCTAGGATAGAGTAAATATTCACTAGGTTACTTCGAATATTGTCTCAGACCGTGATGCACGCCTTAAATCCTGGTTGTGGAAGGGATTTTGGAGGCGGTCGGGACACAGCTGCACTTGAGCACAACCTTTCATCCCTAGATGGATGGTCAGAAGGAGCGGATCATACAGACCCTAAAGGACATGCTTCGTGCTTGCGTCCTAGATTTTTTCCATAGTTGGGATGAACAACTACCACTATTAGTGTTTATGTACAACAATAATTATCACACCACTATTGGCATGGTACCATTCGAGGCCTTGTATGGGTGGCCTTTCAGATCATCCCTATGCTGGACAGACCTAGGGGAATCAGCACTCAAGGGTCCAGAGTTGATACAGACTACCAATGAGAAGGTATAGATCTTCCATGAGTGGATGAGAACTACACAGATCATGCATAAATCATATAATGACAGGAGGTGGAGACTGTTGTAGTTCGATGAGGGAGACTATGTGTTCCTTCGGGTCTCAACCTAATGGGGATTGTAGATATTTGGATGGGGTTCCAAGATATCTCTAAGATTCATCAAAACCATAAGATCCTAAGTAGATTTGACGAGGTGGTGTACCACCTAGATGATATTCCATAGATTCATCAGGAGCATGATGTTTTCCACGTGTCGTAGCTGAGGAGATACATGCATGATCCATCGCACCTCATCGATTGGGGAGGGTTAGACATTGATGATGGGGTGATGTTTGTAGAGTTCCTGATGGAGACAGAGGATCGACAGGAGTGGGTCCTATGTGGGAAGTTGATTCCTCTGGTGCATGTTCAGTGGTAGCATGATAATATCCAAGATATCACATGGGAGCATGAGGCTCAGATTCGTGTTCAGTACCCCCATTTGTTTGATTAGCCCTTGTTTTGGAATTTAGGGACGTAAATCCCTATAGTGTGGATAATATAGGGTCTTGGAATTTCTATGAAAATTTTTCTTCTTTAAATAATATTGAATTATATAGAGGCTACATGCTCTGATGTCACGTGATTTTATGGTCCGATGATCCCGGAATAGAGTTTTGAACTTTTTTTAGTTCACTTAAGTAAACGTGCGAGCAGGTTTTTATAACTATTGAACTAGTACTCAGGTCAAAATCTGAGGGTACCTTTGAACTCAAAATGTCAGGATTCACCTATAAAAGACATAAATTCTTCCTTCAAGGGATGAACATACAATTTAAATTCTAATCTTTTGGGAAAAAACAAAATAACATTAAAAAGATATTTTATTTCTTTTCCTCAATAGAAAAGAGGTGGCACGGTGATGCTACAATGCGATGATGGGGAACATTAATGGAGATAATTAATGGATTGAAACCCAAAAGCGTAATGAGGCATTAAATGATGCATAAAATAAATGTTGTTTCATAAACGAAACAGTGTAACAACATAGTGTCACATCATAAATATAATGCTACGATTTGTTTTTTTACTTGTTTGATGTGTTGGAGAGACGAAAATTAATCAGCTAATAATTCTATGATGAACCACTACTGTATTTACTCTCCAATAAAGAAAAACAAATTCTATCAATGAACGGTGATGATTTCTATTGACGAATAGCGACGAACACTAACAGATCGAGGATCGACGATGGCTCGGAGCTTCGCCCCTCGTTAGTGATAGATCCTAAATACAGGTATAGGTTGTATTTATGTTTTTTTTGTTTGTAAATTAAATTATTAATGTGGAACAAACCAGGAATGGGTTGATCCATGGATCATGTGTTCTTAATGAAGGGTGGATTTTTGGGATTTCGTTATCTGGGTTTAAACTATAACTTGTTCAATTCAATTGAAATCCACAAACCCTCCCCTACATTAATCCTCTAACACTGAGGGTACATGCCAACATGAATAAGGCATGAGTACCTCCCCCTTTTCCACTCTTTGTGGTTGCATCCTCAAATTGGAGGAAAGATGAATTTGGGTCCAAGGCAGGGATGGCAGCGACCTGAGAGGCCCATAAGCGCAGATGGATCGGAGATCGGACCACTCGAGCGGACACGGTGACCCGCGGAAGGTACCGCTAGTGATGCACATCCGACTCGGCAATGCCTGTGACCTGAGGTGGCGACTGGACCTCTCTAGTCATGTGGAGGAGGTGGAACCACCTCAGGCGTCGTATGCTGGACGAGGAGGTCGGCCCTCGCCGGCCGCACTAGAGGAGGTGGCACACTCGTCTGCACTGTAGTGGAGGTGGGTGAAGCCCGTCGGAGTAGGAAGATGAGGACACAACACCAACCTGGCGTCGTGGGGAGCCGGCGGCCAATGTCAGGGATTCTCAGGTGATCTGATGATCCACAGTCACTTCACCGCAGCAGGACATAGGTCATACGTTTGTAGGACAGCGGAAGAGTCAGACGCAACATCCGGCCGCATCCTGGCCAGGTGCACCACTGCTCTACCACTGGTGGACCAAGCCCTAGCTGGAAGGCTACGTCCCCAGCCAGCAAGTCGGGTCGGACCCGTGGCCCCGCAACCTGGGACGGATGAGACCGGGTCACCGGGCTACCCATTAGGCCAGACCCTCGACCAAACTCAGCCTGGTCCAGTGAGGACCATTGGGCTTGGCCCACTGACCAGGTCGGACTAGACATACCTAGACCTGAACCGGGTCAAGTTGAGTTAGTCTAATTAAACCGGGGTATATGGGACCCCCGGAGTTGGGTTGGTTAGGTCGGACCAGGCTTAGACGCAACCAACCCTTGTTTACTAAAATGTTAATAACTTGCGAATCGGGAATCTAATTGATGATCTATTTGTAGCGTTGGGATCCTCTGAATGGTTAATATATTTTGGTATGATCTAATGAGATATTCATGGAAGTGGAGATGTAAATAAGGGATTGAGAATCAGTTTTCCAAAGTTCCCTATAAACGGAACCCTACAGTTCACTGAGACCTGAAGACTGCTGACAGGAGACTATGTGTGACTCGACTATGGACCAGTGGGAAGCACCTCTATGTGATCTTTTAGGTCCATAGTTGGAGAGAGACTATGTGACTCGGAAGTCCCACAGTACGCGGTGGGGTGGATTACCTCAGTTGGCCAAGCTGGAAAGTTCCTCAGTGTGACTTGGTAGACTCACGGTAGGAGTGAGACTATGTGACTCGGCCTATGCATGGTACCCTTTAAGGATGAGTACCACAACTATCCGAGGATAGTGGGAAGTGTCTTCTATGTGACCTAGAAGGCCCACTGTACTAATAGTGGAGGATTTATCCAGTAGTTGAGGTGTTTGATGACGTGACTGATGATTCTTCTATTACTACCCTAGATGTATACTTGGTGTGAGTTGTCTTGTACTTCGTGCTTGTGATTCATGATTATGCTTTGTGATTTACTTTGAGGATATCTTTGTGGTCATTCCTTGTGTTTTGTGGTCACCTACTGAGTATTTTGTTACTCAACCCTGTAGAGGCTTCGCCCGTATTTGTTGTGTCTGGTGCAGATGAATGACGGTTTGACGGATGACTAGGTTCCCTAGGACTAGGAGGGTCCCAGTAGCATCAGGCGTAGAGGACGTACTACTTCGGTTTCTAGTAGCTACACTAACATTCCATCATGTGGGGTTTTCAGTGAGTGGCTACCCAATTCCCTATGTACTTTCCTGTTTTCAGTTCTTTTTGTTGGGTTTGTATTTTGACCCACTAGTTTTCAGTTGTACTTGTACTCAGCACTTGTTTCAGTATACTTATTTTCCCATTTCAGTTTGTGGGATGTGGATTGGCGTGTGTGCATATAGGTACTTAGGAAAATTCCTCTCACTTTCAGGTTGACTCCTTCAGCACTAGTTTCCATCCCCTGGCCTTCGGGAGGCGGACTTGGGGTAGCCATGGCACGGGTCCCAGTGGAACAATGATGAAAATCTTTGTGTGGGTTACATACTACCCATTTTTATATGTTATATAATTAATCTATTTCTCTTTATGGTAATAAATTTTTCATTTTAATATATTTCTTTCATGGGGATTTTCATTTAATAGTAACCAAAGTGGTAAGGGTTTATTTCACAATCTCGTCATTATTCATGATTATTTCTGTCTAAGTATCCCTTAGGGGAATTATTTGTCATTTATATATTAAAATAAAAATATTTTCTTATAATATTCTAATTAATGAAAATATTAAATTAGTATAACTATTTTTCAACTCCTTGGTACTTAAAATTGTTTATAAAATATTTTTAATAAAATATAGCTTTATTTCTCTCTTTAATGAAAAATAATTTTTGATCAAAATCAATGTTTTCTAAAAATGATTTCATAATTTTTTGTACTTTTAAAAACTATTTACTAAATTAATTTGAATATTTTTTAATTGAAAAAAAAATTGAAATGAATCTTCATGTCATTTTTAAGACAAGGCTATTTTTCGTTTTATCGAAAATGTGAAAGGAATATTTGTTTTAACATGTATGGCTTGAACGTAATTTTCTTTCATTATGAACACTCAAAAGTTTAAAGATTATTCTAAAATATTTAAATATTTATTTTCAAAGAAAATTATTTTAGGAATATTTTTTGAATTTTTTTAAAATTATATTCCAATTGAAAATTTTATTTTCATCAAAAAAATCAATTTCATTTTTATGGTTCTTATACTCATTAATGAAATCAACCCATTATTTAATTATTATACACTAGGGATATGTGGTATTTATATCGTACATATACTTATTATTATGGTTTATTAATAGTTTTGCTGAGGATGTACAATTTTACTACCATTCTCCATATTACTCTAGAGGGTTTATGATTATCTTAATTTGATTACAGTAAGTATTAACATTTTTGTATGTTAGTTCTTAAATAAGAATATTTATGCTGATTATGTTATATCCCATTCATATAAAGAATACATTAGACTTATTAAGTGATGGAGGCCAGTTATATATTTCCCTTGATGCATCGATCGGACTCATGAGACAAATATGTTGGCCAAAATTTAAAGGTTTCTAAACACATATTTAAACTGTCTTGTGAAAGTTATTGATAGTTTTATTTTCTGTCATTATGCATTCCATCACTATGAGATCAGTTATTTTCATGTGATTATTCTATTATTTAGAATATCCATCGATATGTTTCATGTTTTTTTATTCTTTATATGGATTTATTTTATCATTATTTCATTCTTCAATTTTCTGATATGTTTATTAATTAAATGGAATGTGTTTCAGTTATTTACCATTCCATATTTATTATGTTTATTTATTCATTATATCTTTCATTGTATGCATACTTTTAATGGGCATATAATCCCACCCATTTATTATGTTCTATTTTACACAGAATGCCAATATTTTGTGATTCATATGAAGGTATATTCTAATGGTAATAATGGATTTCATAAAGAAAACACTCGATGTATTTTATGTTTAAAATGTGATGTGAATTTCAAGTATATATCTAGTCTACCAAGAAGAATATACTATTCGGTCATTCACGAAGTGATATCTTGTATTCAGTGCTGATATAATAAAGAAGACACTATCTCCAAGTTACTAGGGGTTGTAGTCATTGCATATTTCATAGAATTCATGTGATAATGATCATATGAATTATTTGTATGACTTTAGTTTGTATGAATTATGTGTTAGGAATTATGTGTACTAATTTGATGATCGTATGAATAAAAAATTAATACTAAAATTTCATGTGCTATCCTTTAATAAAATCATACATTATCTATTTATTATTATTCAAGGGAGTCAAGACATTAATAAGCAGATATCATGATACATTTATCATGATTTTACCAGCTGAATGAGTAGAATTATGGATAACATGTTTAGTGTCTTAATAATATTAAAAGAAATTTTTAAATAAGATAATGACCAAATATACAAAAAAAATCAAACTGTAAAAATTGAAGAGTTTGGGAATACCTATGATTTAAGTATATTGAAAATAAAAGAGACATGAAGTTAGATATTTGAGGAGATTCAATGTGTGAGAGTTATGAAGAAAAATTATTGACACAATACAATGAATATATATGTGAATAAAAAAGAAAGATAGAGATTGGGATTTTACTATGTGTTTCTAAATAATCAATATGTTTAAGAGATGTAGAGAAATATTAATTTGGATACATAATCTCATTTTTGGATTTCAAGGAAAGAATAAGTTGTTCCACTGCTTTATGAAGAATCCATTTCTTTCCCACTAAAAGAAGAAGAAGATATGGATCATGGAATACTAATATCTGATGTTCCTATAGGTAAAATTAAACAATATAAGTTCTAGGATATATCTTTCATATGTTTTTAGTGTGAGAAGGTGACTGAGGTATCCATTTTAATTTTTAAATAATATTATAGGAAGATCAAATTAATTAAACTCTATATGATATACCCAAGACATATCACATATCTTACATCAAGAGGTGTAGGTTGATATCTAGTAATCTATGAGAGGATAGTCTGGTTAATGAAAAAATATAAAATTATACATTAATTACATACATTATACAAGGTTGTTCCAACTTAACATATCCAAGTAAATATCCTAACCCACGTAATTATTGATAATTATAGCAGAACTGGGTGCATGGGATAATAACCATATGTCACTAGAGATCTTTTCATCCTATATGGAGGAAACCCTTGTTAATAAATCATGTGTGAAATTTTATATTCTTTAATTATTTCATCACATGCATAAATACCAACGGATACTAGATGAAATAAATAAAGAGATCTAAACATTGAAAATTTATAGAGGAAAATAAGGTTTTGGTTTATAATGGTTAAAAAATTGAACAACACATATTCACCCCTCCCTCTCATTATTGACCACACCCTAATTAATTATATTAATTGGTATCATATAAATATTATACCTCTTGTCAGATTATTAATATTTTATAATTTAAATAATTTGGATTTATTACTTTCTCTTCTAAAAGAAATATGGAGTGAAAACTATGTGTATTTTTATAAAATACATATCAAATTTCTATCTCATCCAAGACATTAGAAAACGGAGGAATAATAAACTATAAATAAAGATGAATGTATCCCACTTATTTAAATAGAATGAGAAATCAATTTACCCATTCTCAAGTTCTGACGATAAAAAATCTTTCATAGTTGGAGAACTGCTGGTAGTACAATCTACTTCCACTGAAATGAGAAACACATCTACCTCAAAGAAATCTAAAAATTTCCATGAGGATGAGGTTACAATTATTTCCAAGAATGGTCAATATAATATCCAAGAACTTATTTAGGATATCACATTTCTTATGAATTTCATAATGAATAAATTTATTCCTTAAAATACATCACATATACTTTCCCTATAGATATTGTCACTTTTAGTTATGGATATTTTAAATGTTTTATTAGGGTTATTTACCACCATAAAAAAATCAATAAAAATAAATAATACACTATAAAAAATGTTTATGATGAATGTAGATCTCACTAATAAATGTAATGAAAGAGTGTGGTAGTTCTGGAGTGTGAAGAATAGTTAGAGAAATTGGATAATTGTTTGTAAAGAAGAGTTCAATATTTTGAAAATATATTTAAAAAAATTGGATAAAAAGGTATAATAAATATATATCTTGAATAAAGGTGATCCAGTTTTGAGAATAGTGGCTTAATTCATTTTAAGAAAAGAAAGTACCAAAGAAAACTCTTAAAGAAAATATAAATACCCAAAAAGAAATAATATCTATCAGGAATAACACTACTAGAAAAGCAGGTATTTGTGATGGGTCATTTGCGACGGGATCCCGTCACAAATGGCTTTTTGCGACGGGCCCCCGTCGCAAATGACCCGTTGCTGAAAACGGTGTTGCAACAACAATTTTTTGCGACGGGCCCGTCGCTAAAGCCATTTTCCGCGACGGGGAGAATCCCCGTCGCAAATAGTACTCCGTATATTTGTAAAAAACTTTTCAAAAACTATTTGCGATGGGGCCCATCGCAAAAACCTGTTGCGACGGGGCCCGTCGCAAATACCTGTTGTGACGGGCCCGTCGCAAATAGTTTTTGCGACGGCTCCCGTCGCAAAAACTATTTTTTTTAAAAAAATAAAAAAACTATTAATAAATTATTTTAATGCATATAATAATAATACTATTTGCGACGGGCATAGTATCCCGTTGCAAATACTATGAAAACAATAAATTATTAATAAATTATTTTAATTAATATAATAATAATCCAATTATAATTCAAAAATAAAAAATAATAAAATATTAATAAATGATTTTAATTAATATAATGATAGAATTATAATTCACAAAAAAAAATAATAAATTATTTAAATTAATATAAAAATAATAGAATTATAATTCAAAAATAAAAAATAATAGAATATTAATAAATGATTTAATTAATATAATAATATTAGAATTATAATTCATTAATAAAAAAATATTAATAAGTTATTTTAATTAATATAAAAATAATAGAATTATTTTACATTCAAATATTAAAATAATTCAAGTATTACAAAAAAATATAATTAAATTTTAATATTATAAAATTTTAATATATATATAAATTATAATATTATAAAATTTTAATATATATATAAAATTTAATATTATAAAATATAAATAATATTATTATTCATATTAATATTGTTATTTAAAAATATAATATTATTAATATTTTATAATGAGACAGAAACTACACAAATAGAAAAAAAAATCATATTTTGATTTCACAAATTTTATAACATAAATACAAACTCTAATCTGAAGGAGGGGGGAGGGGGGATCTGTAGATGGTGGTGGAGGAAACTCTATCCCTAAAGCATGAGTGAGTCGGCGCATGTACTCCATCTGCTCCTGATGTTGCTGCTGCCACCGACTCATCTGCTCCTCGTACAGCTGCTGCTGGCATCGACGCTCCTCCTCATGTTGATGACGCATCTGCTCCTGCTCCTGTCGGAGACTCTCTATCAGTGCAGTCTGAGATCGCAACTGATCCTCATACTGTGTAGAATAAGAAGATGCACGAGCTCCTCTCGAGCTAGACGCCGACATCGCAGCACTGCCATAATAATCTCCGGGAGTCAGTCGAGAGCCGATACCAACTACCCGGCCCTTCTCGAAGGCATACTGGGTGGCCTTCATCCATGCCGCCTCATCAAACTGACAGCCAGTGGTCTGATCTGATGACTCGGCCTGACTCTCAGGCTGGGCCTGTGACGCTGCGACCTCATATGACTCCTGTAGTTGCAATTTAAAATTAAAATAGTGAATATATTATATGTAGTTAATTTTTAAACTTGAAAACAAATAATACTGACCACGATGTGATGTTGACGATCACCTCTGAGCTCCCCAGTAGCAGGATCACTCTACATCCACCGATATACGTCGTACTCTGTAATATCGGGGTGCGTGACAGCATATAAGAATAAAAAATAAACTATTAATATTTATAGTTATATAAAATATTTATAAATAATGTACGTACCAGATGTTGTCTATGAGTACTGAAAGAATGACTCCCAGCTCGAGGAGTCACCTCCTGTCTCCCCCGATTCTGCCTCCCCATCGATGATCTCCTTTGAAAGGCACCACTCAACCAGTGCGCACATAATCCATCCCATACAAGGGATGAAATGTACTCTGGTCGGTGTGCTCTACATGACTCGTCAAAATCTGACACTCCTGCTTTCTTCATCACAGCTTTTCTTAAATTGTGCAAAAACTGACGAAGGCGATCACGCATGGCCACCTCCCATGCCTCGTGGATGGCGTCACGCATGGTATCCTCGATCGAATACCATAAACCCTACAAATAAATCAAAATTTCAAGTTAGAAATGAAATAATTTTCAAAATAAAATTTATTTATTTACGTACGTACCAACCAATGGCCGAACATGGCCTGCTGCACATCAATGGGAATCTGCTCCCATGTGGTCCACGGCTGAGAGAAATAGAACTCAATCACTTATGGATATATATCCAAAAATACAATCAGATATCATCAAAACACTTATGGATATATATCATTAACTTCACCTTGTATCACATCATATGAAATACCTTGTGAATAACCCTTCAAAACACTTTTGGGTTAACTCTAAACAATTTCAGATGAGCTATCTGAATAGAACTCAATCACCATTTAATTAACCGAAATGTGTGACCCTAAAATTATTTATAGCTTTGAAAATAAATATTAATCTCTAGATCCATATAAATAATCAATGTGTAGCCTCTAAAAAAACATAAACTTTACTAAAGATATATAGGGATCTAGAATAAACTCTATTAAACACATGCATCTTGATAGTTGTTTCCACCAATATCCATCATATAAAAATATGCATAATTAGGTTTTCCATTTTTATAAGATATTGAGTGACTATAAGATACGAAATATGTAAATCCAATATGTCCAACTCATATATTCTTGATTCTAAGAGTGTATACTAAACTGATTAACGAATACATCACATGTCATTTAATATTCTAGATAAGCACACCACATATCCCGTATCGAGATGAATATATATAATATCATGGTGAAACCACACACATCCACAATCTATCAAAATCAAAGACATTTATATCATACTCATCATATGAGAGTACAAGTATCCTCTTAGTGCATCATATAACACACACAAAGAATCCAATTCATTTTCTTGTGCCTGATGATCATATTATGTATCTCTATATAAGAATCCTACTCACTCTATCCTTAAAATTTCCTTATAACCAATAATAATCTATTATGAACATCATTTAGGGATAAACTCAAAGTTGTAATTTTAGAGGAAAATTATAATTAACTTCATAAAATATAGATCTATATATACACTTATGTACAAAAATTTAAAGGATAAAGAAATAGATATTTACTTTAATATGATATATTTTAATATTCATAAAATCTGTAAAATATATATCAAATGAATCATAATAATTGGTTTGTCATATCACATATGATTAACTTCTATTCTAGCCTTATGTTTTCTACACTTTTTTGGGTTTTGTAAACACATTTTAACATATGTAATCCACATCTCATCAGTATGGGAACATCTGATAAAAACCTCCCACTAAACTCTTTATTGAGAATTTTCTTTCAAATAAGAAAATTTTTGTAATGGTGAGACTTATGAATAATATTCCCAACTACTAAACTCATTTAAAATATTAAAACTTCTCAACTTCACTACATCAAAGTTTATGATGTTAAATTCTATTTCTTACTTAAAAGCATTAATAATTACAACATCACTATCCTTCGAACTCCATTCCATTAAAAGTTTTCCTTGAAATAATGTATCTAATTACAATATTTTTAAATTACCCCCTAAAATATTTTAGGATAATGTTAAAATCCACTTTTTATGGTTATTAATGAAATTGTTTATATTTATCTTTACTGTGGTACCCTAAACTATTTTAGAATATCATGTGTAATTCAATTTTTCGTTCCGATTAGTACAATACTTAAAGAAATAATACCTTTCATTTTTAATGATAACTAAATATAACTACTTATGTTTTTCTTTTATAATTATATGACCTTTTTTTAGTATTTAGAGTGCAAAACCATTCTAATTTTAAACTAATATAATCCTTTAAGAAATTATTATATCAAATTTCTAAATGGAAACTAAATGTAACATATTAAATTTTGCTTTACCATCACATATCCTAAAAAATAATGACCCTTGGTTTTCATACATTAACATTAAATAATTTTTTTTGAATAAATAAAACATTGAACAAACAGATTCAAAAAGACCATATTATCCCAGTTCCTTTTGAAACATGGATGCATATAGATTGGTACATAAGTGAGATACATTATCAACCCCTGGGTTCTACATGAATATCATCCTTCATATAAACATCATACCTAATACATATCTTCATAACTTGGGGAGGGAAAAATAAAAGGTGTGACCCAAGATGCTCAATAATGGTAAATAAGGATGACGTGTAGGAATAAACATGAGCATAAGGGTATGAGAATGTTATCATAACATTCAAATATCATACCATTTAATTCAAAGATCAAAAACACAAATCATGGAATTTTTTTGATAGTTCATAATACATGAATCATAATGGATTGAAAGAATGCTGCATGAAATAATAACATAGGAATAAGACATGGAATTTTGTAAGACACATAAACATGGAATATTATTCCATATATGTCAGGATGCATTTTCAAATCTTAATAGGGAAAATAATGGGGACTACACCAACTGTACAAGACACACCACCATCCCCAGTCACATTTCATTCCTTATAATGGATTTGGGTTACCCATATTCATATAGTTGATAGGGTTTCCCCATCTTCAAATAGTGTATTGAGTTTCCCCATCTCCTTGTAGTGGATCAGTTTTCCCCACCTTCCGTAGTGGATCAAGCCCATCGACTTGAATCCAATCATAATATCATGAGATATAAATCTATACCCAATTAATTAGTGGGAGATATATGTCCCAACCATATCATAATGAAATCAAATATATGTGTTCCACAAGATCATAAAAAATCATATCATAACTCAGGAAATGAAATGGGTATCATAAACATGTAATCATATCATAACCTATGAAAAAATAAATAGGTTTCATAATCATTCCATCAAAAACATAACATGTGAAAAGGAGCGGGTTTCAAAGACATATAACCCATGAAGAAGAAATGGGTTTCACAAAAATGTAACCCATGAAAGAGAAAAAGGTTTCATAAACACCATGCCATCAAAACCTAATCCATTCAGAGAAATAATATGAATGTATCCTTTGGATCATTTCCCCAGAAAGGCATGGGTAACACAAACAGATATCATCTTAGATGGGAATAAATTCTAAATATCTTTTAAAAAAATATATTTGGTAAAATAGTCATTCTTGGATGGAAAATTATTTTTGAAACATAAAACCTTATAAAAACTATTTTATTTGAAAATAAACTTGAAAATGTATAAATAAATCTTGAAAACATTTTAAAAACCAATTATTTGAAAATAATTTGAGAACTTATGATAAAATAATGAAATAAATTTGAAAACTATTTCATTGAAGAAAATTTGAAAACATATAAATAAATATTTAAAAATTTGTGAAAACCATTTATTTTAAAACCTTTAAAACTTATAATGAAATCATGAAATTTTTTTGAAGACCATTTCTTTGAAAACACTTTAAAAACATATAATTAAATCTTGATAACATTTTTAAAATAATTTACTGGAAGAAATTTGAAAACATATTTAGGATTATTTAAAATGAATATAAAAAATTTAAAATCATTTTTCCCTAAAATTTTTGGTAAATTATATCCATTAAAAATATTTTTGAAAACCTGGGTTTTCAAATTCATGGAATGTGTCTCAAATAAGGAAAATTGAGACAAAACTACATTAACAATTTGGAAAATTTTGAAACAAAAACCCCATGATATATATATATATATATAAAAATGGATATGTAAATAACCATTTATTTAACGACAATAAACAAATAATATATTCATAGGCACTATATACACCACACATAAAAAATGAGTGGTGAATATGGCACAAATCTCTGAGAAATAAAAGTGATACTAGAAATCCTTTAACCTTAGGTCTTAACTCTCATCATAAACGTAGAAAAATCATAATAATAATTATAATTTTAATATAAATACTTGATAAAACCATATTATTATATCAAATACTAGATATTACCTTATATCAAACGCTTATTAATTCTTCTATGTTAAGGTTCTATTTTGGGTAATATCCGCTTTATTCTTCGCACATGTCTTAATTTGCTATATTTTATTTCCTCATACTTATATAATTATTTCAATAATTTAAAACATGATATAAATGTAATTTATATTTAGTGAATATATATTTATAATAATATAATAAATATATAACTATGAAATGGTATACACTATTCATAGATACAATATGTCGTACGTATGCATGAACGTTGATTCCATTTTATTATTGTATTGAAAGAAAGGAAATAAATAAAATATATGTATGAAGACATATATATATATATATATATATATTAAGTCTAGTTGAATTATTATTTTATATATTTAATATAATATTTTTTAATCCATCCTTCATATATTTCATGTGAAGTGTGAATGAATCAAATCGCTTTGAATTGGCGGTAGTCCACACTTCCCCAAACAAAATTATCATTCTTACAAAAAATGTAAAGCATGAAGGTATGTGTTATATAATAATTATAGAAGAATAAAAACTCCTAAAAAATATAAATATATATAATATATTTCAATCATAATTCCAAACCATAGGAGGTGATAAAGGAAAAATTAACAAAATCAGTTCGTGAGGCGATAGTTCACCGTACACAAGAACGATATGTTCATTAACCATTAGATGGAACTACTTTTAAGTGTAGGTAAAACCCTTAGAATAAAAAATATCATTATATTTAGGATAATGAGGTTATTATATAAGCATTAAATAATAAGAGCTTATGGGGTGGAGAATGAAAATACAACATCAGAGTTTAAGGAAGTATATTACCTCTTTGTTGAGTAACACTTTTTAATTTGAACCAAAGGGATTCCTAGGGTGGATTTATACCTAAAACGAGGATTATATGATGAAGGTAGGTATTTTATGAAGATATTTAAAATGATTTATGTAGATATAAATGGATTTATATGTGTAAATAAGATGGAGGGTTGATTTCCTTTATATAGTCGAGGAGGTGTGAAATTGTTGTAAATCTTTGAAAATGAAATTCAACCAATATTGTTTTTAACAAAGTGGATCCAATAGTGGTAACAATCCAATACATGGGATTATAGGGTCAAAATTTGGACATAAAATGGATTTTTGAAAATTTTATAGGTTATTTTGGGCCTTAAGTATGAGTTTTAGTCCTTTAGTAAGCTAATTTTTTCCTTAATCACTACATTTAATTTTAATCACTTTCATTAATATTTTTGTTCAAAAATTAAGTTTAATGTAATAGAAATTATAAATTACGATGATTAAAAATATTTAACCTAATTTTCAAAATCCAATCACAGAAGAACCAAAAATTAATTTAAAATTAATAATGCATATGTGTCACGACAACAGGTTTTTTATATTTTTTTAAAAGTTTAAAATGTTTTGATATCGAATTTAAATTTTACATCAGTTTAAATGACTAATATTGGAATTATTTATGTAAAATTAATCTCATTACACTTTAAAACCAAATTCAAATATAATTTAACTATATAAATAAATTATATTAAAAAGAAATTTTGAATTAAATTCATTACTTTTCCCTATTCATCAAAAAATAATGTTTTTCAGAAAAATGACTAAAATTAACAATTATCTAATTTTTACATAATGAATTAAAAAGAATTTTTTTTTATTTTAACAAATTCAATTTATAAATTCATTTATAATTAATTTTATTATTGTTCACATAAGTACATAAAAAAGTTCTTTTAAGGAAATAGTATTTTCAAACATATATATACTTAACCAAGTTTACATGTTTTATTATCAATATGTTTTATTTATATAAAACCATTACAAATAATATTTTTAAAATAGTTATTTCTATTCATATTTCTATGCTTAATAGCTATGTTATAACTAACTCATTTAAATAATTATGACAACACAATGTTGTTTCGTGAAAACTTGGTGTTGTGGGTTTCACAAGAAAAGTCAGTATTGTTATAGAAAAAGTATATATTTGTGTAGCATATAACTAATGTTCTACACAGTATAGCATAAAATTCACAAAATCAAATTACAATAATTTATTCAAAATAATCTTGACAAAATATTCAGGGTTTTACTCAAAATTTTCCATTCTGATATAAAAAAATGAGGATATTTCTACCTCATCATATCCTCAAGTTCCCACATAGATTCCTCTAATTAGTGATTTCTGCACGAAACATTTACCAGGTGAGTGGTCTTGTTTCATATAACTTTTTTTGTATGATCCAAAATTTCAACTGCCTATTCCTCATAAGAATGATCCTGCTCTGGCAGTATGACCTCTTAGTTCAAAAAATTTGAAGTGTTAGGTATTTACTTCCTTAAGAGAGATAAATTGAACACATCATGGACTTGAGAGATATTTAGTGGAAGTGAAAAGAGATATGATTCCATTATGATTTGATCAAGAATATAAAATAGACTGATTTAACAAGGGATTAGCTTCCCCTTCTTTCTGAACCTCATAACCTTCTTCAAGGGTGAGATTCATAGAAAAGCCCTCTCACCAACTTCAAAATATATATAACACTGACGGTTATCAACATAACTTTTTTATAGAATTTTTGTAGCCTTGATTTGATTTGGAATGGTTCTTGCCTTCTTGGACATTTCTTCACCTATCTCAAGCCCTAACAACAATATTTCTCTAAAAACAACCCAACACATTGGATCTATAAATTTCTCCTCATAGAGGGGATCATAATGTGACATCTGAATAGATGGGTGAAATCTATTATTGTAAGAAAACTAAACTAGAGGAATGTGTTGATCCCAACCACCTTTTAAATCCCCTGAACATTATTTTATAATATCCTCTTGGGGTTTAATTGTTCTTTTAGACTAACCAACCATTTGAAGATGATAGTTAGTGATTAAACTAATTTATGTATCATGTTCTTTCTAAAGACTTAACCAGATCATTGAGGTAAACCTCAAATCCTGTTTAGATACAATAACATGTGGTACTCTATGAAACATTACAACTTCCTTATAGTTTATCCTAGAAATCTAATCTAGATATTAGTCTTCTTTTATAAAGAGGAAAATTTATGGCTTAATAATGAGATTTACTACCACCCATATATCATTACACCCTTTAGAGGTTTTGGGGAGTCAAAAAAAAATATGTTATGATTGTATCCTAGATCTATTTTGGTATGGGTAATAGATAAAACATCCCCTTAAACTTTTGTCTTTCAACCATAACTTACTGGTATTCCAATCACCAAGATATAAACTCAATGAAATCCTTCTTCATACCAACCCACCAAAAGTATTCTTTCAACTCTCTATACATTTTTGTACTTCCAAAATGAATAGAGAATAAAGAACTATGAGCTTCCTTAAACTTATCATACTTCAAATCTGGTATAGATGAAACACATACATGGTTCCTGAACCTTATCATTCCATCATAATCAAGTTTAAACTATTTAACATCAATAAACTTCTTTTTTCATCTCTACATCTTTCATATACACCTCTTTGATCTTCACTTGGATAGATGGTTGAACATTAAATTGAGAAAGATAAGATTCTTCCCATTCCTTCAATATTTCAAGATCTATTCTTTGAAAATATAGAATTATTGGGTCCTTTGCGATCCTCATCATGGATAAGCTAGCCTAATCCTTTCGACTCAAATTGTCAAACACCTTCTTTGCTTTCCTAGGGTTGTGATGTATTGATCAATTACAATTTTTTATTAGCTCTAACAATATTATTTGGGACATGTTCAAATCCTTCTATGTGAATATATATCATGGAATTTATGATCTATATATATATCACACCTTTATCCATAAATAAAATGTCTCGATATTTTTAATGACAAAAATTACCATTGCTAAATCCAAATAAAGAGTTGGATAATTTTTGTCATGAATCATCAATTCTCATGAGTCATATGATATTACCTTGTTGTTTCAAATAAGAACACATCCCAATCTCTTATTAGATGCATTAATATATATTTTCAACCCTTATACACTACAGGGTAATGTAAGTATAGGTGAGAAGACTAAAATTATCTTTAGTTCCTTAAAATTCATCTCACATTAATTTTATTAGAGGAACTTGGCACACTTCTAAGTTAACATTATTAGATGATTAAATATTCATGAGAAATTCACCACAAACTATCAATAATATCTTCCTAAACCAAAAAGGCTAAAGATATTTGTAATCGTTCTTGGTTTAGATCATCATTAAACAACCTTAGTCTTTGATGAATCTACTTCCATACTATCTATTGAGTTTAAGTGACTCAAAAATGAAACCTTTTACAGCTAAAATTCGCACACAGTAAAATTATCATACAAGTTATCCTTTCTTAAGATTTTTAGTAAAATTCTCAATTGGTCTTAAAGCCCTTCCTTGTTCTTTGAATAGACAATAATATCACCTATAATGTCAAGAAAAAATGATCGATTTAATATATAAAGGATCTATTCCTCAAATCCATAAAGATAACGGAGGAATTAGTAAGACCAAAAGTCATCAATATATATTCATAGTTTCCATACATTATATGAAATGTCATATTAGGTATATCCTCATTCTTGACCCTCAATTGATGATATCCAGAATGAAGGTCAACCTTGGAAAAAGTATTGATCTGCACATAGTCTATCAAAAAAGGAATCAATATCAGGAAGATGATAATTGATCTTGATCATGATCCTGTTCAACTCCCTATAATCAGGGTAGAGTCACAATTATACATATTTATTTTTCCCAAATAGGACAGTTGAACCCCAAGGTGACACACTTGGCCGAATGAATTACTAATCAAGGTTATATTGGAGTTTTTTATTCAATTCATAATACTCAGTTGGTGCTATTTTCTAGAGAGTCTTTGAAATTGTCAGGGAATCATATAGGAGTTCTATCAAGAACACAACTTCAAATTTTTATGAAAGTCTAGATAACTATTCATAAAACACATCCACAAATTCCCAAACAATAGGAATATCATCGATTTCATGTTCCCCACAACCATTTTAGAAAAACATTCCATCATAATAGGAATTTATACCTATAAACTTGATGTAATCATTATAGTAAGTTCATACTTATCATCGCATTGATAAAAAATAATATCTTGGTTATAAATATCAAACATAACTTCATTTTATTAAAAATTTATTTGGTATTTTTTCAGAGGAAACCAATCCATTCATAAGGAGAAATTAAATTCAACTAGGGGATGGATGAAAAGGTTTATATGAAGAATATTCCTAAAAACATCAACTGGAGAGGAATCATAAACTTGAGATTAAATCATCTTACCATTAGGGTTTTGTATTGCTAATTCAACATCTTACTTTTTTGGTGTAATATTAACAACCTTATAAAATTATTAGGTATTAATGGGTGGTTAGATCCAAAATGAAATAAGACATTAGTTATTATAGTGTGGTTGGTGAGTTTACATTTCACAACATAATTATTGCACCCCTCATTAGCTATTATCGTTGGGTGAGCATGAAAATGAGATTTTTCATTACCGCTCCCATAGAATTCATATTCTTAGGAGGAATATCATTTTATTTCCCATTTCAATTACCCTTAATTTGGTTACTTCAAGTTCTGACAAATTACTAAAAACAAAAAATATAGAGTAAGAAATAGTTGTCATAGTGAGGAACCACATAATCATAAATAACCACTTACAAGATATCTATGTTATAAAGCCTTCCTTAATCTATGAGACCATAGGTTTATTATAGTTCATTCATAGAAAACATATTTCAAATACTTTAATATAGTTTTTGAAAGGTTTTTGATTTCCCAAAGAATAACCCACTTGAGTGTCAAACCAGGTACGTAGTAAGGCCCGTTGTCGTGTACCAGGATATACTCAATCAGGAATGACACACCTTGTTGGAGTTTTAACTCCTAGGTATGTCTATTCTAGAACCACTAACACTTAGAGTATCCATTCAAAGATGTATTTAGAGGAAACCACTCACTCTATCCTTTACCAAAATCCTAGGGATTTTTTTATACTACTCTTTATCCTTAGACTTGTCCTTAGACATGTCCTTAGAGTTCCCGCTAATTTATTATCATCCTAGTTTCTAATGCTTAACAATAATTTTTCTTTGATACCAACTATAGCGAACCGTGATATTCATAAATTAAAATTACATAAATATTGTGTACTACTTAACACATTACAAAAAACATACACCCAAAGACCATATTAGCCAAGTTTCTTTTGAAACATGGAAACATAAAAACTAGTACATAAGTGATCTAAATTATCTCCCACTACGTTCTTCATGACTACCACTCATCTTAGACACATCATACATAATAAATATCTTTATAACCTAGGAAAGGAAACATAAAATGGGGTGAACTTAGATGATGAGTAAGGGTAAACTAGGAAGATATGTAAGCATTAACATGAGCATAAGGGAAAGATAATGTTATCATAATATTAAAATATCATATCCTTTATATTAAATATAATAAATATAAATATTGGAAAAAAGGATAGAGGTTCATAAGACATGAATCATAAAGAAATCAAGATAAATATCTATAAGAGAACAACATATGAATAAGATATAGAACAATTGATGACACATAAACATGTAATATCATTACCTATAAGTTAGGATGGATCACCAAAACTTATTAGGGAACTTCATGGGGACTACAAGTACCGGGTGGGACACACCACCATCCCCAATCAAAGTATTTTTCTTTTAAGGGATTATGTTTCCCCATTTTCATATATTGGATTGTGTTTACGCATCATCCCATAGTGGATCAGGTTTCCCCATTTTCCCATGGTATATCGAGTTTCCCCATCTTCCCATAGTAGATTAGGTT
Organism: Viscum album; assembly: GCA_963277665.1. Taxonomy (NCBI): domain Eukaryota; kingdom Viridiplantae; phylum Streptophyta; class Magnoliopsida; order Santalales; family Viscaceae; genus Viscum; species Viscum album. The sequence goes on from OY728132.1 coordinate 965,871,273, forward strand.
TCCCCATCTTTAACAATGGATCAATCTCTTTGACTTGGATCCCATCATTATCACATGAGATATAAATCTTTACCCAATGCATTAGAGGGAGATATAGGTCCCACCTTTCTCATAATGAAATTATATATACGCGTCCCACAAAATCATAAAAAAATAATATCATAATCTGGGAAATGAAATGGGTATTATAAACATATAATGTCATCACAACCTACAGATAAAGAGGTAGGTTTCATAATCATTTGATCATAGTAATAACATGTGAAAAGAAACATGTTTCATAGACATATAATCTGTGAAAGAGAAATAGGTTTCATAAAAATGTAACTGATGAAAGATAAATGGGTTTCAAAAACACCATACCATCAAAACATAAACCCTTTTGAAAATGAATATCAATTGAACCTTTGTATCATTTACCTAGAAATTGATGAGTAACTCCAATGGATTTTATCTTAGAAGGAAAATAATTTCTAAATATATTTAACAAACATTTATTAAGGAAAATATCCTCTCTTATTTAAATTTTTTAAAAAACATAAAACCTTTTAAAAACCATTTTCAATGAAAATAAACATGAAAATTAATACAGAAATATTGAAAACGTTTTGAAAAACAGAAATTTGAAAAAACATTGAAAACTAATAATGAATGAATGAAAGTGTTTTGAAAACCATTTCTTTGAAGACACATTGAAAAATTATAAAGATACATTCAATTTTTATTGAAAACCTTTTCATTGAAAACACTTTTAGAACGTATAAATAAATCATTATTTTTTAAAACCATTTCTTTAAAAACACTTTGAAAACTTATAAATAAAGCTTGATGTTTTTTTGAAAACCTTTTTTTCAAAAACACATTGAAAAATTTTAAACGATTATTTGAAAACCATAACTTTTTAAAAATAAAATTCCCTTGAAAATTATCAGAATATATCCTATTTAATAACATTTTTGGATATATTTTTTTTGAAATTCATTATATGTGTCTCAGTGAAGGCAAATTCAGACAAATCTACCTTACCAATTTGGAAACTTTTGAATAATAAACCCTATGAAAGAGAGATCATCAAATTGATATTTAAATACCCATATATTTAATGATAGTAATCATAGAATACATTCTAGGGTATAATGTACAACACAAAAAATAAATGAGTGGTGAATAAGGCATAAATCTTATAGAAATAATAATCAGACTAGAAATCCCCTTAATTTAGGTGTTAACTATTGTTGCACTCATACCAACCTTCTATATAATAAATATAAGTTTATTATAATTATTTTATAGTAACATATTCATATATCTAATACAATATATATATCTTTATATCATCCTCTTCTTAACACTTTCATGTTCAGGTCACATTTCGGGAAATATCCTCTTTGTTCTTTACATGTGTCTTAATTTGTAATATTTTTTTCCTCATAATTAGATCATGATTTAAATATTGTAAAAAATGATATAAATATCATATATATTACATATATATGTATTTATAAAAATATATTAAAGATATAAATATGAAATCCAATACACCGTTCATAGGGATGGCAGGCCGTATGTATTCATGAACATTGTTTTTGTTTAATTATCATATTGAAATAAGTAAAGTAAATAATTTTTTTTTATATATGTATATATATTAATTATAGTAGAATTATTATTTCATATATATCATATATTCTATCTAAACCCATCTTTAATACATTCCATGTAGAGTGTGAATGAATCACATCGTTTTGAGGAGGCGGTAGTCCATATTTCCCCAAACAAAATTATTGATTTTTCATAAAATAGAAAGAATGAAGGTATGTGTTATATAATGATTATAGAAGAATATATAAAAACTAAATATTATATATATATATATATAATATTTTCAATCACAATTCCCCACCATAATATGTGGTAAACGAAAAACAAACAACATCATTTCGTGATGTAATAGTTTGTCGTACAGAAGAATGGTAAGTCCATTACCGATTAGATGGTAAGACCACTAAATGAGTTAAGGTGGTGTGTATAAATTGGTATCAAATTCTTAGTATTTTGGGAAAAAAATTTGTCTAACTCAAACCCTCAATTTTTATATACCCAATATAGATCACATTGATTTCGAGTTGAATGAATGATGTAACATTTATTAATATTGAATTGATAACATCCCTTATCATATTCTATGTAATTATTTTCAGCTAGGGGAGTGGGAATAAAATAATAAAAGAGATTAAATTGAAAGAAAATATTGACATGCATTTTCTAGTTTGGATATTGATAATAAATTCAATTTTAGAGATTTCTGAGCCAACTTTGTGTCTGTGTTATTATAGAAACCTTCACTTTTCATACACATAAATTACATATTAATGTATGAATATTAATAATATTACATTTTGGCTAACTCCATAATCATATTGGTCAATTATCCTTGGAAAATTGTATACATAAATAAATATTTCATAAAATATCTATATCTACTAACACTTATTTATTCATAACTAGAACCCTTCTTAGAAATATGAAACGTAATACCTTTATTTATAATATATGGAAGGGAAACAAAAAAAGTGGAATTAGATGATCAGTAAGGGTAAACATAATATACATAAATATATGATCATATGAAAGTATATGATAAGAAGGATAGTATTATATCATGAACATAAATTAAAAAGTTCATACCCAATATTTCGTAGTTCATAAACATGATTCAGGGAATAGAAATTTATCATATCAAAATTTATAGAACATAAGAGTGAAAACCCATCATAAAACAATAATGAAAAATAATCTTGTGTCATAAAACTATAGAATAAATGTATGTTTAAAAACCATTTCATAATTTTAAGGTTTTCTACCAAGACCATCATACCATAGAGGATCAGGCATCACCACCTACATCCCATCGTAAATAAAACTTATCGGCTTGCATCCCAGAGTCGATCAATCACTTTAACAAGAATACCATATTTATCTCCTAAGATATATAATTTTACCCAATAAATTAGAGGGATATATAGGTCTCACTTGTTTGATAATGAAAATCATACATATGTGTTCCACACGATCGTAAACAATTCATCATATAATAACACATGAAAATAACTGGGTTTCATAAACATATGGTAATCATAGACACAAAACCTCCAAGGAAAGAATAATGATGGAATAATTGGATAAAATTCCTAGTAAATATTAAATAAAATCAAAGGATGTGATCTTAGATGGAAAATTATTTTTAAAGGTCACTTGGAATAAATCTTAAGGAAAATAACCTTTCCATTTTGTAATCACTATTTTTAAGAAAAACTGTATAATTATAAACGAAAACATTTTCTTTAAAAATATAAATGTAAAATTATAATGTAAAAATGATATAAAATATTATTAATTATGGTGATAAAATTCATTCATTCCATATAAGTTAAAAGAAAACAATCATTGTATACTTTTTTAAAAATACCAAAAGAATACCTCATTCGGGGAAGGATAAAAAGATTCCTTCTAAACCATTTTTAAAAAAGTAAAACATGTGTAAAAATGAATTTATCAAATCATATAACAATATTAAAATCCTTCTTTAATTTTTTTAGAAAACATGGATATGGAAGAAAAAAATTCAACCGAAGAGAGAAATGAAGTAGATTTTCCTTAAAAATATAATTTAGGTCTCTTGAGTATATATGAGGGTGAAAATAAAAGGAAAATATTTATTTTAACAAAATAAGTATAGTATAATAAATTAACTGGTTTCTTGTTAGATAGATCATAATATTTCATTATTGAAAACATAATCTTAAACAATCATGATAAATAATGAGATTGTAACATAAAACCATTGCTGCATGTTTTTATTTTTTTTAAAAGCACTATAACCACCATTATAATAAATTTAAATTTATTATAATTATATCTAATATTCATTTTCATACTTATAATATCATATATTATTCCTTTATAACATTTGAACTATCGTTTTATCAACGATTCGTAATTAAAAAAATTTATTTTAGGGTGTTAATTGTTTCGTTATTCATGAGTATTTCAGTTTAGTAGTTATGGTCTATGTACATTTATATTGGATACATAACCTATAGAATATTATTCATTATATAAATATTAAATATATTTTTTATTTAAATATTTATAAACATCTATAAATTTAGATATAAAATAATTAATTACACCGTTCATGGAGAGGTAGGTCGTACATACGAGTGAACGTTGTTTTTATTTTTCGATACATAGAATGAAAAAAAGGTAAATATTAAGTCATATTTTAAGATAATTTTAATATCATATATATAATACATATTCATCAAATTATTCCTCATCAACACACATTTCAAATATAAATTAAAATCTAATCACATAGCTTCGTGGAGGTGGTAGTCCACACGTATGGATGAAAGATGTTATCATATTCAAATGGATTGGAAGGTAAGAAGGAATATGTTATATTATAATTAAATAACTATAAATATTTCATAATTATATTATATAAACATTAAACCCATATTAATACCAACACATAAAATAATGTGATGGGAATTTAATGGGATCGTTACGTGGAGACGGTAAGTCATAAATGCACAGGAGCAATACTTTCACTTAATTTTTAATGAAAAATATGGTTTATAATGGTGTTTTCATAATCATAATAAAACTTAATCATATTAAGGATACTTAATTTATTTTATTTTTATAAATACCATATATCTATAATAGGTAATTAAGATTATAAAAGAAAGAAATCGGTTAAGGTGATTAGCTCTTCTTTGAAACAACTCCCTTAGATATCCTCAAATGGGAGATAGGGATGGTATTTTGGGAATACGATAAACTATATAAGGTGTCTAGGGATGTTTGGAAGATAAATTAATATATTTTGGTTAATATAAATGTCTCAAAGGGGTGTATGTAAGTGAGGGAGGGGGTTTCCTTTAATAATTTATGTGAGTGTCACTTTTGAAATTTCCCAAAAACATTAAATTAGAATAAATTTATTCCTAATATGAATTCCTAAAAATGGAAACTGATTTAAAGATAAGTTAGGGCACATTTTTAATCACATCCATCAATAGATTTTTTACATGTTTCAGTGTTATTTTAAACCTTATCATTTTGATTAACCCTTAGTTAAATAATGTTTATTTTAACTACTATAACACATTTTTCAATATTAAATGGTTTTAATTATTACATATATGGTGAAAATTGTCACATAAATGGACAATTTATGACATTTTAGACCCTATAATATCATAATTTCTTATATTATGATTTTTATTATTTTTTAATAATTTAAGAAAATGGCATTTTGATAAAAATAGAATTATTGTCAATTGATACTACTCATTTATTTTGAATTTAAATTCATCAAGACAAGGGTGAATTTTAATAAAATTATTTCACACCCCCACCCCACCCAATAAATATTATAGATCTATAAAATTCATGGGTCGCATTAACTCATTCAAATTATATCACTTTTAATATTTTTAAAATGATTTATTATTTCTTTTATCAAATGGAGAATTACTATATCATTGTTACATAAGTAATTAATGTCAATATATAATTAATAGATTTTAAAAATAAATTAATATCACAAAGTTAATTTTATTAATCTCAAAATAGATACTTATAGTCATTCGTAACATACTTTTTCCCCTTTTGGACACATAAGATATATTAAAAACAAAGAGAGTTGAATTTTGTAACATTATTTGATTTAAGTAATATATAAGCCATTTTTATTGACTAATTTTCATTAAACAACTAAATTTTACACATAATATATTAAGGATAGAATTAAATTAATCAGATATTAATTATTATGAAAATTTGGGGCCTTATCGGTTATTTTTAAGCTAGATTAATTTTTTTACCCTTTACCGAGCTAATAAATTTTACCTCTATTACTATTCTTATTAACCATAAAATAAATGGAACTACATACCAAATTAAAACATACTAATTAGAAATATTTAATTAATATCATCTAATTTAATTCTAATAAATGTTATAAAATAATTATAAAATTAGGGCACAAAATGTGATGAAAATTGCTTTGAGAAATATATAGTTTTTAAGAATAAAAATGGTTTTATTCTTATCCCATGCATTGTAAAAGTATTAGATGGTTGTTAAAAAAATTATTTAATATATAGTATATAAATTTAATTAAAATAATTCACCAATACTTATTAATTTAATTTATCAATATAAAAATATATCGTGCGTATAAAAATAGTTTTTCATAATTTGTTTTTACATATAAAAATGTTTGTATACCAAATTAATACATAAAATTGATTCATTTTAAATTAATTAGATATACAAAATTTTAAGATAACTAATTTTACTTATAAATCATTTATAAAAAATGGAACTTTCTACATTTTTTAAATGTAAATATAGTTTTCAATATAAAATATTATTTTTTTACAATTCATTGAAAAAATCATGAATTTTAGAATATTATAAAAAATTAATCCTAAGATAACATGGAAATTATGAATATAAAAATAATATAATTTTTTTCAAATATAATTTATAAAAAATCTATGTAATTAATTAGAATATTTTTCTTAAAAAATTCAACCAAAACATTTTTAAAGATAACATGTTTTTTGAAGAATAAAACAGCTACAATAAAAATTGATTTTTTATTTCCTAATAATTGATAAATATATTTATATTAATTAGGACCTTCAGTTGTATTATATAAATTAGTTAATCTTAATTATACCAACCAAATATAGTAGTTAGGTTATAAAATTCAAATAATATTTTAATATTATGTCATGGTTTGTTTAAAATCGGTCTTGCATGTAGTGAAAACTGTTTAAGAAATAAATTTTTTAAAGTGAAATATTTTTCAAAATATCATGTTGTTACATTCCACCCCTAAATAAATTTATTCATCAAAATTTGAACATTTCTCGATAATCAAAGGTTTGATATTCTAAATTTTTATTATCGAAAACCCACATTATGAAAAGGGTTAGTAAAACATCCACATAATATCAGGAAAGGGAAGTATGAAGGACCCCCTAAAACTAGGTTTACAAATAGTAAAACATCATTGGGAAGTGAAAGTATGCACAAATAAGAGAAAAAAATACCCAAATACAAATAAAGCATGATATAAAACATAATTAGAAGAAAGTAAACAACTATAAAACCATAGATCAGCGAGGGGTGAATGGACCATTAATTCATCATAAATAAATGTTATAATAATTTTTGTTTTCTTAGGGTAATTTTCCTAGAGTTGAGAAATTAATTTACCATCTAGAATAATAATATAAGAAGATAAATTTACATGAAAAGTATAATTTCATCCTTTACTCAATTTCTACCATAGTCTAATTTGTTTCTCCAAATGATGATTATTCATGATGAATTTTTTTATTCCTAAAACACTAAAATAAAAATCTAATAGTTTAAAAAATTATATAAATATACTCCTCCGATAATTAGACATTAATAAAAACCTATAATGGTTAGCTCAACGTAATATAAATCTAAAAATGCATAAAACATCATATGAAGAAATACAATATTAATTTGAAAATCAATAATAATAAAAAATAAGTTTTGACTCAAAAAATAATCCAACATTCCACATTACCTCAATAAAATCAAAATTAAAAAATGTTTTATTATCAAAGGATATTTCAAACCCTTCAACTAACATCATCAAAAATTTAATTTCATTTATCCTAATTGATTTCTCATGTTAAATATCTTATTAAGATTAAGGGTTACATATACTTCAACCTAATGAAACATATCCCAAATATCATTAATCAACTTGCAAAATATCTATATAATCTTTTAATATGGTAAAATTCACGAAAAAAATCTTGAATCAAATTTAGATACTAACATAAAATGTAATCCTTCACTTAACCATAAATATATCTGAATGTATCACCCTAACAATGAATCACTTATAAACCATCAAGATTATCTATATCCTAAAATCCATTAGACCATAATTAAATTAACATAAAATCATATACCATCCCTAAAGAGTTCATTAAAACTAAAAAGAGTATTCTTCATAATACCAATTAAAAGTTTCAAATCACTTCAAAATACAATAAATTAAAACATCAAAATGGGCTTTTGGTGCCTTTGAACTTACGATCAACTTTGAAATTATAAACCTAGGATTTTACCCCTTATGTTTAAGTTAACCACACATAAAAATTTAAATTCATCCAAAAATAAGTTCATAAACTATTAAATATATCCCATTAATCCAAAAATAAAATAAACATCATTAAATATGACTTGAAATAATTTTTCATTAATTAATCAATTTGAAGGTCACCAATACGATCAATTTTAATCATTTCATTTTCCTAGTAAACATTATTAACTCAAAATTTGACACATATTAATGTTTATATTTCCGTTAATCGTGTTTTCTCAAAAATACCACCTTGCTACTAAATATCTTTTCTTGGTTATTAGTAACACTCAAAATATCTTTTTAAATCCTTAAATATAAATTAATACTGAAAAATAATTAGATGTTTCAATATTTTTATAACCAAAACATCGATATTATAGAACTTATAAAATAAAATTGTTGAATCCAAATACATAAACCCTTTAATCATCCCACTTCCTTCTTAAAACATCAATTGGTCTTAATAATCTTCTTCCCCAAAAAATCCTTCCTTAAATATGAAATATGAAAGATTTTATACGATTGAAAAACCTCAATTTAATCATGATTCTTATTTTTAACCTAATAAATATAATTAAAATAGTCCATACATTTCATATTATCTTCATCATCATCGATAAAATCATTACTCGTACAGCCTTTCTGATTCACTTCTCAATATTTTCACCTAGGACATAAATTTTTATAATTCCCAAACATACACATTTAAAACATTCAACTGTTGAGGATATCATAGGGAGACCATTATTATCGTCCATTTAATTACCTGAATGCTGCATGTTTCCCCAATAATTTCTTAATTTGTATCCCAATTTTAAACACTCAAAACATCTTCCTATTAATTTGAGACATTTATTTGAGTAATTCCTCCCAAAATCTAGACATTTTAGAAGATGAATCTTCTTTTCTCCATGGCCTTTATGAGACTCTATATTTCTCTTATTATGTTTCTTGAGAAACTCTCTAAAGACGAGATTGTTAATCATTTTATGACATAGTTAAATTAGGAATAATCATATGATTAATCATTCTATATCTAATTTAAATTAGTTTCTCATTAGGATAGTAATTATATTGACCATCACATTAAATATTTTCACGATTCCTATAGATTACAATCATTAAATAAAACCAAAAATCATAGTGTGAGCAACAATAATCATAATTGAAAACCAAATAATCATTAAAAATCATTTATAGGATATCTAAATATTGAAACCTTATTCTATGACACGTTATATTTAACCTAGGTCAAACAAGATCATTATAAAATCATTAGGATTTTATCCTATACATTACTAATCCATAAGGTTATTACAAAAAAATTCTTATCCGAGTTTATCAAGGTTAACTAAACCATGCTCTACTACCAACTGTAGTGACCCTATCATTTCATACATAGATATTAAATCTTAATATATTAATATTCATTTCATAACATTTCTATCCATGCTAGAATCGTTTAGGTGTGGTATTTTTGGAAGGATAGAAACATAAAAAACGAGTTCATAAAATTTCTACATCATCTACCACTAATTTATTCATAAATATCAACCTCCTTACACTTATCATGATTAATACATTTCTTTATACCATATGGATGCGAAATATAAGAAAATAGTGATCTCAGATGCTCAGTAAGGGTAAACATGGGAGATTATATGAAATCATAATATAAGCATAAGAATATGATATTATGAACAAAACTTATGAAGTTCATACCCAATATTTCATAGATCATAAACACGAGTCATCTAATAATAAATTTTCATTTTAAAACTCATATATCATACAAGTAAAAATCATCATAAATCAAAAAAATAATTATAAGATCATGTCATAAATGTGTTTCACCTACATAGGTATGAAAACCATTTCATAATGTCAAGGTTTACTACCAAGACCACCAAACTAAAACGAATCATGTATCATCACCTACATCACATGGTAGATTAATCTAATTGACTTGAATCCCACAAAATATCAAGCATAATAACTAGAATCCTGTATTTATATCATGTGACACAAAACATTACCTAATGTATTGTTGTTGGATTTAGATCCCACCCAACACATAATGAAAATCATACATATGTGCTCCACAAGATCATAAACCATTCATCATATCAGAACCCAAGAAATGAAATGGGTTCAATAAAAATATTGTCATAATAAACATAAACCATATAGGTAAAGAATAATTATGTTATACATGGATCATATTATCAATTATTTTTGAAAGATGATTTTGAAAGATCCCTAGAAATAAGTTTTGTGGAACATAAACTCTATAATTTGAAATCACTTCTTTTAAAAAAATGTGAAATTATAAAGAAAAAAAATTTCTTTTAAAATATCCTTGTTAAATTTTAATGTAATTATAAAAGAAAATATTTTTCATGACTGTGGTAACATCCATTCATGTTGCATAAGTCAAAAAAAGGATTCATTTTATAGTTTTGTGGAAAAATCAAAAAATACTATGTTCAAAAAAGAATAGGAAGATTTCATTTGAATAGTTTTTTATAAAGTCAAATATGGGTAAAATTTACTTTAAAAAATAATATAATAATATTAAATACCTTCTATAAAACATTTTAGAAAACATGGATATGGAATAAAATAAATTAAACTAAAGAGATAAATGAAGTCAATTTTTCTTAAAAACATATTTTCAATCAATTGAGTATATAAGATGAGGAAAATGAAGGTAAAAAATATTTTTTTTAACAAATTACCATAGGATAATAAAATTCATGAGTTTATTTATATTTATATCATAACATTTCATTATTGGAAACATAATCATAAAGAATACTAATAAATAATGAGATTTTAACATAAAACCCTCACTACAAGTTTTCCTTTCTTAGAAAGAACTATATCCACTTGTATAATAAATATAAATTTATTATAAATGTATAATAGATTAATTTTTATACTTATAATATAATATATAATCCCATTATAACATTTATTCATCCCTTTTATAAAAAAATCCTTAATAAAATTCTTGTTTTTGGGTGTTAACTATTTCATTTATAATGAGTTTTTTAGTTTAGTAGTTTCCATATTTCTACTTTTATCTTGGTCACATAACCTTCAGAATATTAATCATGATATAAATATTAAATTTATTCATTATATACATATTTATATTCAACCATAAATTTAGAGATTTAAAAATTAATTACAGCATTCATGGAGACTGTAAGTCATATGTACACACAAATATTGTTTTCTTTTTTCAACGGATGGAAATAAATAATGATAAATATTAATTAAAAATTATTGGATAATTATTATAGAATATATATCATATAGATTTATCAAATTCTTCATCATTTCTATATAAGTAAAATTTAAATTAAAAACAAATAACATCGCTTCATGAAGTTGGCCTTCCACACGTACACATAAATGATGTTATCATTTTCTAATTTTTTGGAATATAAGAACGTAGATATTATATTAAACCTAAAAAAATATAATTATTTAATAATTATAATATATAAACATTAAATCCATCATAATACCCATTCATAAAAGAGAGTGATTATAAATGAAGTGTATTTCTACATGGAGACTATAAGTCTTACGTACGCATGTGCGATGCTTTCACTTCTCGTCTGATAAGAAAGAGAGTGTATAATGGTTTTTTCATAATAATAATATCCTTTATGAATATTTATGATAATAATGTTATTATTTTATCATAAATATCATAGATTTATAGTACTAAAATAAGTGTAGAAAATAGAGTGACCGGTTTAGCCGATTACGTCTTCTTTGAAACAACTCCTTTAGATCTCTTTTAAAGGGATCTAGGGATAGTATTTTGGGAATACAAGAACCTCTATATGGTGTATAGGTAAGTTTATAAGATAAATTGATATATTTTTGTTGAGATATAAGGCATAATGTGATGTAAACAATTGAGGGACGATGTTCCCTTTTATAATTGTGGTGAGTGGCACTTTTGGAATTTCTCCAATGATTAAATTATAATTAATTATTTCTCAAGAAAAATGAATAAATATGCCATTGGATTAAAATATATGGTATGATAGGTTTTTTATCCCTTAAAAATAGAATTAGACATGTTTTTGTGTCATTTTAAAACTTATCATTTTGATTAACCATTAATTAACCAATTTTAATTTTAACTATTGTAACACATTTTCCAATATTAAAACGTTGAAATTTTTACTTATAAGGTAAAAATTGTCAAAAAATAGCTAATTTTTTATTTTCTACCTTACCATATCCACATTTTCTATGTTCAAGATTTTTATAGTTTATATATAATTTAATATAATATTATTTTCATAAAATATACTTATTGTCAATTATTATACACTTTATTTAATTTTACTATAAATTCAATAAGACAATGGGGTAATAAAAATATAATACTTAAAAACCTACTTAATATGTTATATAGATGTATAAAATTCGTGTGTAACATTAAAACATTAAAATTATATCACTTTTAGTATTTTTAAAAACATTTCTTATATTTTTTATTCAAGGAAACATACTACATCAGTGATGCATAAGAAATGATGGTCGTTATATAATTACTCAAAACTAAAAATAATTTTATATCATAAAATTAATTTTTTATGATCATAGTAGAAACCTATATTTATTCATAACTTACTTGTTTCCCTATATGGTCACATAAGAGATATTGAAAATGAAGAGTGTCATTTTGTAATATTCCTTGATTTATATAATATATAAAAACTATTTATAGATATATTTCCATTAAACTACACAATTTGGAACCTAATGTGTTTAGTGTGCAATTACCATCATCTAATAAGAATTAAGATGAAAAATTTATGGCCCGATCACTCTTTTTTAACCTAAATTAACATAATTTACACTTTATCGAGGTGATAAATTTTAGAAACAATTACTATACATATTGGAAAAAATGGTCCTATTTTCTAAATATGAACCTTTAGATTATAAATACTTATTTTATTTTATCTAATTCAATTCCCATAAAGAAATAAATTTTTAAAAAAGTTTCCAAAACATTACAAAAAACACTTTTAGAAAAATACTATTTTCAGCATAAAACTGAATTTATTCATTTTCAATGAATTGTAAAAATATTATATTGATGATAAAACATTATATTGAATGTATGATATATAAATTTCCTTAAAATCATTCACCAATAGTGATTAATTTAATTTATTTCATTAAAAATACATTGCGTGCATAAATACTCTTTTTCAAAAATACAATTATGTATAAAAATGTTTTTATAAGAATTTAATAAATAAAATTTATTCCAATGAACTAAATTATATTTTTTAAATTACAATATTACTATATATTCTTTGAAATGTCTTAATAAAAAATGAAACTTTGTATATTCTTGAAATGAAAATACAATTTTCAATAAAAAGAATATCATTTTCCAATTCATTGAAAACCCACACTTCTCTAAAAATTCTCCAAAATTCATTATATGATGATTTTCAAATTATGAATTAAAAAATAATATATTTTTTATCAAATATATTTTCTAAAATTTCCAAAATTTAATTATGATCTTTTTCTCAAATAAATTACAAAAATAATCTTTAAAGAAAACGTGTGTTTTAAGAATAAAATGGATTTCAAAAATTGGTTTTTTATTTCTTAAGAACTAATAAATGCATTTATATTGATCAATACCCTTATATTTATTTCATAAAGTATTAAATCTTATTTATACCTCCCAATTTTAATGGTTACCTTATAAAAGTCACATTATATTTTAATAGTATATCATGGTTCATTTGAACTATGTGTTGTATGTACCATAATCTATCGATGAAATAAAATTATTTAAAGGGAAAATTTTAATAAAATCTCAAGGTGTTACAGTTATACTTTTTTTTAATACATAATAAGTATCAATATTAGTTTATTTTAATATATTAAATGAAAATTAAAATATCTTGGATGTTTGGTTATAGAACCTAATCTTAAAGAAGTAGACCCCAATATATGTTCACCTTGATTATGTGAACAAATATTGGAAGGCGTATATTTTAATTTTAGTTTTTATGTTTTGTGTCATTATTTTTATGAAAAAATGAATAGGTATTGCCTTGTATGAATTGGGATATTTATTTATGTTGGAGGAAAAATTGGTTAAATATTTGGAGTTATATAGATTATTTATAATGAGTAACTTTGTATCTCTATATTGAATCATTTGTAAAGGTTGGAGAATTAGAGAAAGCATGGAATTCTTTAAGTACTTTAATTTTCTGTGTAAGGGTCATCTGGTTATAAAGGAGAAACAAAATGCTTATTCTAAACTTGCATAACGGTCACCAATTATCTAGGTAAGGTTCATCCTTGAATCTATAAAAAGGTATCCTTAATGTTGAAGGAGTTTTGTTAGATAAATAAAGATAAATATAATGGTCTAAATCAATAATATGGAGACACATAAAGGTAAATTACAAATTATGAAGGATGTATAAGGTTTATTTGGACCTTCATAAGGACAACACTAAAACCATATAATATGTAAAGATATTATTAGTTTCCATAATTTATATTTTCAGAATAAATTTATTATTAGATGATTCATTATTGTGTGATCAAGTTTTAGACATCAAAATACTATTAATCATGATCCTAGATATTTTTTTTGATGTTGTTTGATTCATCAAACTACTTCTTTTATGATGTTTTTTGGTCATCATGGATTATTTTTTAATAAAAATAAATATATTTATAAAATGCAATGCTAGATATTTCAAAAAGTTTGATTGAGATCGAGTCTAAAGAGTGATAAAAAATGGACACTATAGAGAAATGGTGACTATGTCATATTGAAAATATATTGGCAATACATGGAAAGATAAAACCACATCATAGTTGAAGATATGGTGAATCAGCTCTAAAGATGGGTTCTATATCCCAAGGTGAATAGATGCATCATAATCTACTGTGAGAAGTGTATTACATGAATATGAATAATGATATGCACTGAGTTCAAATAATTCATGTAATAAGGATCATATGATTTTTTAGTATGACTTTATATTTTCTAACTTCAGCGTTAGATATTGAGCCTATAGATTTTTTGGATCGTATGAATTATCAAGTCATAGGAAATGTTGAGTGTATGCCTTCACTAATTTCTTATGATATTTTTTAATGATGAAAAAGGTGATATAATCCTTAAAAATGAAAATATCATGATATATTTTACATTATTCAAGAGTATTAATATAAATAATTATGGTTACTATGTTCTAAGTCTCCATCCATCGTAAAATGAATGCTTCAATAAGATGAAGGAATAAGATGCAAAAAAAATTGAAACTATAATAATTATAGATTTTTAGAATATCAATTCTTCAAGAATACTAATGAATAAGGAGACTTAAAGTACAAGATTTCAACATATACTATGTTAAATAATTGTGGAAAATAAATATCCATGAAATAAGTGAAAGTATATGAGAAAAAATGGAAAGTGAGTAGTGTTTCACTATGTTCTACTGAATATTCTATATGTACAAAAAGAGAGAAATGTGATTTTTGATGTATCTACTTATTATATAATGTCATGAAAAAAGAAGATATTATGGTGCTTCATGAAGAATTCATTTCATTTACACTGAAGAAAGAACAAAGGGATAGTTTGTGGAAAACATATATCATATATTCTTAAATCAATAAGGAAATAGTGAATGATTCGGCATATAACTTTCATATATTTAATATGTTTGAAAGAGATTAAAGTAACCATTAAAATATATAAAAAATTAGAAAGTAAGATCAAATTCATTGAATTCTTTAATATATCCTTGACCCACATTAGATATCTCACATCAAGAGGTACAATCCAATATACTATAATCTCTGAGATGGTAGATTAGTTAATTTCATTTCTTGAATATAAAGTTGGTTCTTGCATTTTCCATGGTCAGTGCCAAGATAATGAGTCTAAGGTCATACCCTTGCCTATATTTTTCTTGATAATAAGTGTATATTTATTCATATAGGGTAATAAAAACTTCTTAATAGGGATTTATACATCCTATAAGGAGGTTAAAATAATTAAAAAAATATTTTGTTGCTTGTTATCTTATTTATTTCTTCTATCATGTGCATGTATCCAAATAATTATTATATAAAAAACATCCATAAAGTGAACAATTGAAGAGGTAAAGAAGTTTAAGGATTAAAATGGTTTGAAGAGTCATCAACAATGACCCCCCCCCCCACTCAGGGTATTGGACTTACCCTCCTCGATTATAACAATTTGTATGAAAGAAATGTTTTACCACTTATTGGATTATAAGTGTTTCTAATTTAAATAATTTGAATTTTTTAGTTTGTATTCCAAAGGAAACATGTAGTGAAGACATGGAAAATTTTTATCAGTGGTAGTTCATATTAATATCTTGGGTAAGACATTAGAAAATAAAGGGAAGGAAGAATTGAAAAATAAGAATGAGGTTACCCTCTTATTAAATAGTAGGATCTATTAGTTTACTCTTATCCAAGTTATTTTTATGATAGATATTAAATGTATGGAGATGTTGTCACGACCTGTCCCTCGGGGCATGTGTCATGACTACCCCAAGGCCACATTCCATAGGCCAGTGGTTGGTGACTAGAACCGGAAAGGAATTTCCCTAAAATAGGAAGGAATTTTCCCAAAACATGTACACACGTAGACAGGGTACACTACGCACAAGTAAAACACAACGGAAACAGAAAGGTCAAACCACAACTAAATAACCACCACAGAGTATAATAGTAAGTAATGAAATTAAAGGGGGAAGAATACAAGCCTAACTAAAATGAAATTATAGCAAAAATGAAAAAATAGATCCTGAGGTCGTCTGCCAACAACCCTACCTGAAGTGTAGGTATGTCTCGTTATTGCGGCTCTCCACGTCAACCGGTCACCTCCATGCACCATATGGCCCTGACTCCTCAAGACTCAGTCAAGTTGTCTGTCGTTTTCACAAGACACAACAAGGTGTGGGCAAAGCCCGTGCAGGGGTGAGTATAACAATACTCAGTAGGGACCTCGAGACCCTCAAAGGTCTCTCAGAGTTCCACAAAGGAGAAACCACATATCATGATCTCAGTCGCAAAGAAAAGGATATCTCACACCAGGTATAACTTGCGTAAAAAATTACAAATGATTAGTCGTAAATATATATCATACTATTCATTCAGGAGGCTTTGCTACTGACCAACACATGATCTCTTGGTGTTGATCCACACAGGATCACTCGGTGCAGATCCAAAAAGGATCACTAGGTGTTGATCTACACAGGATCACTCGGTGCTTATCCACATAGGATTTCTCAGTGCTCATCCACACAGGATTTCTATTCATTCTTCAAGTCACAGCTAGCCTATGGACTCCCACACATAACATTCTTGACTTATAGAAGATACAATGCTCAAGAAATCGGTTGTACCTCAACTACAAAAAATTCCAACACAGAATAATCCAATTAACCAACATGTCATAAGGGTTCCAAAGCCACAGACGGCGCGTCAATCACATTCATGGTCTGTAAGTTATAGGCATTTTACTACCAAGGGCGTGGTTAGATTCGGGCTTGATCCAACCCAGCCATTCTCCAACTTCCTAAATAACTCTCATGGAGTATCTCAAAAGTAATGCTTCATTCTAAGGGTTCTGGTGCCGTATACGGTTCATCAAATAGATTTCTAGTTTAGAAAATACTCAAGTTTAAAGGAAAAGGGGTCGGTCGGGTCTGGTAGGGGTCCGGCCCGGCTGGCCCATTAGACCCGTGAATCCGGCCCAACTCATGGGTCCGACCCAGTTCACAGGTTTGGTCCGGTCGGCGGGTCCGGCCCACCTGGCAACCCAGCCCACATGCGGGCCGATTCTTCTGGATGGCAGCACCAGTGAGGCCCCGCCTGTTCTTTCAAAACGGCCGGTGGGAGCCAGCCGTTCCACTACAGCAGAGCAGCCCAAGGGGGCCACTCACCTCCCCCACACAGTGCTGGCGCACCGCCTCTTCCACCACTATGGCCCGGTAGGCTGCGACTCGAGTCATTGTGGCACCTATGGGTGCTGCCATTCCCATGCGGCCAGCTCGGACGGCCGCCACTGCCTATCACCGGCAGTGCTTCTGAAGGCCACCAGCAAGGCTTTAGTGGTCTGATTTTTTTCACGTCTGCACCTATGGGTCTCCCAGGACATATCCTTTACTACGTGTCCCTTGATTGCTTCTTTCCCTTAATTTGAACGTTCACCCATTAAGAACACAAGAAAACTGAGAATAGCGGAGGGTCCCAACCTTGTTCGGATTGGCTCATTCCCTCTGCGTTAGTGTTATAACATGGGAATAAGTATAATAATCATTCAAAACCAAGTAATTAAAACCCCACATAGACCTCTAACAAAAACGAATGAATCATGGATCAACATGTTTGTCGGTTGATCCACGCTCTTCGTATTAATTCAAGAACAGAAAGAGGGAATCATTTAATTTCATGAACAATTTAAACCCCCAACCTCAAGTTTGTTGGAAGGTGTTGTAGAAGAGGAAAGAGTGTCCATGTATGAAAGTGTCCTTCGGTGATTTCTGTCGCCCATTGTTTCCCTCGATGATCGTCGCTCGATCATGTCCTTCGTCAGAGTGGAAAGTTCTCGGTGCTTCGTCAGAGCTTCCCCTCGTAGATCTCCCAAAACCCAAGCTCGAGCTTAGATTAAATAGAGGGTAAGGTAGAGATTAATTCATCACACAATTAATGAAGTTGATTGATGAGATTAATTAATGAACCTCTTAACCCTCTCAACGTTGTGATTACACAGCCAATTATTTCTGTCAATGGTGCGGTTAAATAACTTAAGAGTCAAGACGTTAAATGGTTTTACATTGTACTATGGTCCCACCACTATTTTTCCAATGGTTGCAAAAAGAAAAATAAACTAACTTTTAGTTATTTTATTATTTTTTTGTAAAGTCCAAGAAAATAACTTTTTTCTCTAACCCTTTCCAGTCAAAGTTAAGCTTCTCTTAAGAGAATCCCCGCAGTATGGATTCAACAGTGCCCTTATATTTTTAATCTGAGAACCAGTTCAAAAGATATAAAATTCCGCCCGCATGTTTACTGAACGTACATTTAAAATTGTCCAAAAATCCATTCCATACTTTCCAGGCCTCGGAATCACAAACCGTCAATTTTTGTAGACTTGTAATAATCACAAATAATTTTTAAAAAATATATATATGGAATTTCCAGGACTTTACATTCCCCCCACCTTAGGGATTTTCGACCCCGAATGCTACAAAAAAAACTTGGGAAAAAAATGGGGTTACTGAGCATGCATCTGAGCCTCTCGCTCCCATGTGCTCTCCTGCAGATTTCTATGCTGCCACCAAACTCACACGAGATGAATTGATCACCCATGAAGGAACCTCTTTTTTCGATCATGTATCTCCACCGGGAACTCCGTAAAGGTCTCCCCATCGTCAATTTCCAGCTCTCCCTAGTTAATAATGTGAGATGGATCATGCACGCACCTCCTCAACTTCGACACATGGAAAACATTATGCACCTGGTGCATCTATGGGGGAAGAGGTAGATGGTATGCCACTGCGCCTACTCTTCTAAGGATCTAGAAAGGTCTGATCAACATCAAAGTTATCTTTCTGCCCCATCCAAACCTCTGTAATCCTCGTCGGGGTGAGACCGGTTGGAATACATAGTCTCCCTCCCCAAAATCCAAGGGTATTCGTCTCCTATCGGCGTAAGACTTCTTTTGGCTCTGTGTAGTCTTCATCTGCTCCTGGATGATCTTCACCTTCTCTATGGTAGCCTATACCAACTCTAGACCAATAATTTTTGACTCCCCTAGGTCTATCCAGTATAGATTTGATCTGCAAGGTCACTCTTACTGGGCCTCAAACAGAGTCATGCCGATAGTGGAGTGATAACTGTTGTTGTATGAAAACTCCACTAATGGCAGGTGGTCCTCCCAACTATATCCAAAATAAAGGTCACAAGAAAAAATCATGTCCTCGAGGGTCTGTATGGTCCGATATATCTGACCATTAGTCTGATGATGAAAGGCGGTGCTCAAATGTAGTTGAGTCCCAAACACCTCCTGTAATACCTTCCTCAAGCGGGATGTAAAATGAGTGTCGTGATCTGAGACGATTGTTGATGGAACCCCATGAATTTTTACAATCATCTGTACGTAGATACGTCCCAAGACCTATTCTGATCCCTTCCCTCGAATGGGTAGGAAGTGGGTCGACTTGGTGAGTTGGTCAACGATCACCCAGATGGAATCATGGCCCTTGGACTTACGTGGTATCCCTGTCACAAATTCCATGGAGACACCATCCCACTTCCATTCTGGAACCTCGAGTGGCTGAGCTAATCCTACTGTTACTTGATGCTCGGCCTTCACTTTTGGATAAGTGAGGCATTGTGATATAAACTCTTCCACCGATTTCATTATCCAAGGCCACCAGAAGTGATGTCGTAGGTCCTGATACATCTTCACCACTCAAGGATGTATCGTCAAAGGGGATGTGTGGAACTACTTCAACACCTCCTCTCACAGCGTCACCAGTACCATAGTGTGTCCTCTAAAGTGGACAATATGCTCCCCACATTCATAAAATCATTCAAGAGACTATCTTGAGGATATCTCAGCAGGTCGGGTCTCACAGAAAACATCTCCAAGCTAAGCCTCTTGAACTTTATAATGAAGTAGAGGAGTGACCATCATAGACTAGAGGTCAGTTTCTCCATCACTATCCCCGAATGATATCTACAATGCATCTAGCTTCTTTTTCACCTCACTCAACAACTGCTGACCAGACCTCTAGCTGACTGCGTCTGCTACTACGTTCCCCTTCCCAGGAGTGCGGACTAACTCAAGTCATAGTCCTCAAGGAACTCCATCCATCTCTGTAGTCTAAGGTTCATGTCCTTCTGTGAGAATATATACGTGAGACTCTTGTTATCAGAGTAAAAAGTAAATTTTTCACCAATCAAGTCGTGTCGCAACATCTTATGTGCAAAAACAACTATTTCTAACTCCAGGTCATGGGTAACGTAGTTCTGCTCATACTCTCTCAACTACCATGAGTCTTAGGAAATCACTGATTGCTCCTATATCGGGAGACAACCTAGTATAGTCTATGATGCATCACAGTGGACAAAATACCCAATGCCCTCTTCTAGTATCCTCAATATGTGGGAACTTTCCAGTCTCCACATCAGCTCTTGGAAACTCTATTGGCACTTATCTGTCAACAAGAAAGGCTTCCCCTTCTTCATCAAAGCTGACAAGGGTGACGCTACCCTGGAAAAGTCAGGTACAAATCTCCAGTAGTACCTAGACAATCCCAAGAAACTCTTCACCTCAGTCACACTCCTGGGTGGCTCCCAAGAAAGCACTACCTCTAACTTCACTGGATCCACAACATCTACACCCTCTGAGATAATGTTCCCAATGGAGTGGACTTCACGTATATAGAACTGGCACTTTGATAGCTTTCAATAAAGTTGGTGATCATAGAGTGTATCCAGAACTATCTGCAGGTGAATGGTTTTCTCCTCCTCCATCTGTGAGTACACCAAGATGTACTCAATAAAGACTACCACGAAGCAATTGAGATAATGTTGGAAGATCCTATTCATGATCCCTATGAACACTTACAGAGCATTGGTTGTAACACCCCCAAGATTTTATGAGATATATTATTTTTAATTTCATTGATCTTCTATTATACACTACACCAAGATTAGCTTGTACTATACGCAACACCGCATTAGCTTGTAGTATACGCAACACTAATCTTGGATCGTGTTAAACACAATTTTTGGTTTGTTTGATAATAGTTATTCTACACAACATTGAGTGTAAATATATATATATATTCAATGTATAAATTAAATATGGTTGGATTATGTTATACGCAACAACAAAAGAGTCTTTCACTACACGCAACCCTGACTTGTCTTGCATTACACGCAATCGCGACTTTCCTCGATAGCGTGTGTTGTACGCAATATCAGGTTTCAATAAACAATGATATATTGTTATAATATTATTACGAACTAGCCGTTATGAATAGTATTAACTATATTTTGAATTTTATAACATTATTATTTCATCTTACACATTTTCTAGAACATCTTATGTGAACAAAATAAATTTTTCAGATAAAATAAGTATTTTTCAAAAAAATGCAGGTTTTCCACCTTTTAATGGCGCACCCACATTAAATCTAGTTTTTTACAAGTTTTTAAGTTCCATTTGAAAAAATAAAATTCTTCTTTGGAATCGAGATATAAAAATTTACTTTGTATAAATTTTTGATATCTTTCTGATAACTTCCATATTTTGATGACTAGTAAAAATACGATAATTTTTAATTAAAAACAACTTTTTTAATTGAGATAATTTATGTGGTTAAATTATAATATTGAATGGTTTTAAAGTATAAATTGAATATATGTTTACAATTTAATATAATATATGTCAATAGCATTAATTTCACATTGAATTCATAGGTAAAAACATTTCAATCTTTGGCGATGTTTTAACTTCTAAAACTCGTTTTCTTAACAACAGGATTAATTTTAAATTAAATACTGAAAATTATGTATTTTGAATTTTGAAAAACGTATTTAATATTTGGAATCAGTGTGTCCAATTTATGTTAATAGGCTACTTTTTATTTTTGGGCATTATAAATAGTAACTACGGTAAATTTTATTTACCATAGTTAAAGGTAAATAGGGTAATTAAGGGTAAATATAAGATTATAAAATTACCCTAACACCTGACAAAATCATATTGGATGACTAAAAGTCTACCCATATCACCTAAGGGTCGGATTAGATTCATTTAATGGACTTTTTTCCATGAAAATAATTTAATTATTATTAAAACCAAAGAAAGTGACAACATGTCACATTCTTAAATCTTATAAGTATAATAATTTTAGTTTAGTGATAAACTTCATGAAACTTAGGATATAAATATTCTCCAGAAATATAATGAAATTATCTACATTATATGAATTTATTTAGAATTTTTAGGGATTAAATAATTATCATTAAAGGTGACATAATAGTGATGTTGAATTTATTTTATTAAAAGAAATATCAAATAAATTGTTTTAAAAATATTAAAATAAATATTATATGAATTATTTAATGTGCTCCAATAATTTTTAGATAAATATGACATGTTATGAATATAATAAATTTTTTTAGTTCGAATATATCCTCTCTTTAGATTTTATTTAAATTCAAATAAATGAATAGTGTCAAAATTGACATTATTGTTATTTTATAAACATAACATATTATTAAATTGTTTAAAAATCACAAATAATATTTAAAAATTATTAATTGAAATTTATATAGTCTAAAATGGAATAAAGTATCCAATTATGGAAAATTAACAACATATAAGTGATTATTTATAACCATTTAAAATTTATAATTTTATTACCACAAATAAACTTAAATAGATTAAATAAAGATAAATCAAAATGATAAGGATTAAAATAAGATCAAATAATGTCTAAATTTTATTTTTTGATGATATTACAACCCTATTTCATCTAATCTTCGAATTGAGTCATTTTTGGAGGTTTTTATGTGGGGTTTGAATTTAAATTAAACAAATATTTTTTAGGATTTTAAAGGTGCCCCTCTCCTCCCTTATAAAAGGGAACCTCCTCCCTCTGCTCCTTACACCACTTTGAGCCTTCAAGCTCAGAAAAACCCTGACCATTTAACTTCCCCACTTCCTTAGAAACCAACTAGAGGTACGGGTATTCTCAAAAGACAAACTCTAGTGCCCTAAGAGAAAGTTTAACGGAGGCACTTCGAGAAAGAGGTAATACCTTCTACTGTTTTCTTCAAGTTCTATTCTTCTCCTACTCCCTATTCTTTAGTTGTTTCATTATGAAGTAATAACATAATCATACCTCATATACTGATATGTTATTATAAATATTAAACAACCCTATATCAACTTTTATCCATCCTACGAAAAACAATATCATCGCGTGTGCGTGCGTACGGAATACCCTCTCCACGCCGTGATGTAATCTGTTTTTCCCCCAACACCTGACATGGATGGGTATAATGGTGTAAATAATAACTATATATGGTTATTTTAAAATCATACTGATTCTAATATATTATACCATCCACTCCAATTCTATTCAATAATTATGGGAATGATATCATCACTCGTGTGTGCGGACGGACTACCGTCTCCATGACGCGATGAGATTCATTCTCCATGTTAACCATACATGAATGATAATAAAGTTTATATAATGAATAATAAAGAAATATATGAAATAATAATGCTACTGGATTTATTTATATATATATTTATGTCATCTATTTAGTTTCATTGGACTCAATAAGGAAACGAAAACAGCGTTCATGCGTACGTACGGCCTACCGTCTCCATGAACGGTGTATTTCATTCCTTTCATCAATATATAATATATATGTATAGAAGGACTATATATTATATATAAATCATGTTTTACATTCTGGAATTATGAAAATCCGGATATAAGTAATAATATCAAGAACGACAAGTCGAAACAATATGATAAATGAAATGATTTTACCCAAAACGCTGCTTTAAAATAGAATTTACAAAAGAACGGGTTATATAAAGTCATAAGTGAAACATATATGATATCATAAAAATGAATATGATTATGTAATATGTCAATGACATTATTTAAATTATTATACAGGAGGTTCGGATCCATACGAAGCATATCAGACCTAAGGTAAGGGATAACTTTTCCAATTTCATTTTTATCCGAGATTGTTTATTCGTAAGTATTTACTGGGGTTATTTTTATCATTCATGTCCTTGTTTCTAAAAATGTTTTCCTTTATTTTTAATGTCCTTTTCACCCATTTTTTACTTTTACTACATGTTATGTATGAAATCTTACTTTTACGAGGTACTTTTTGACTTTTCCGGCAAAAGTACGAGAAGAATGTTGTTTTTTAACTTATACGGCATGAATGGATTTTTAAATTTTTATAAAGCCTTAATTTCATGAAGCTTCCTCCAAAATATTTCATGACTATTTTCAACAAAATATTTTTCTTTTCAAATTTCATGACATTTTTTGAAAAGAAAATGATTTTGAAGAAGAAATAATATTTTCCTCAAGAATTCATTTCAAGTGTTTTATCAAAACCATTTTTCATCTAAGATGACATTATTTCATATGTGTATGTTTCAAGTATCATGTCTCTATGATTTAAATGGTTTCACTTTTCTTATTATGAAATGATATCCATTTCTTTTATATGGATTATGTGATGATGGGATGATGTTTATGAAACCCATTTTATTTATTGGGTTATTATGAATGATGTATGTTTATTTTGTGGCACAAGTAAGAATGATTTCATTATGAGATGGGTGAGACCTATATCTCCCTCCAATGCATTGGGTAAATATTTATATCTCATGATATAGACATGGCTAGAATGGTATGTTAATCCAGTTCAGTGTTACCGGATTGAAACGAGGAGTGAACTCGATTCAGAAAGGGACTTTGTCCACTAAGATGGTCTTGGCAGTAATGCCTTGGCTACCATGGAAATCATAACATGTGCTGAATGGTTGCCACAATTACATGTTTTTTCCCATCATATTTTATCATGGTTGATGTTCCATTATGATATATGCCTTATGTACTTCCACGATTTATGTTTTTGTTCAAGATTTTGATGTTTAAATTTCATGTTCAAGTTTTTTCTTTCAAATGATTATGGATTGTTTTATGTTCTCTATGTTTGCCCTTACTGAGCATTTGAGATCACCCTTTTTATGTTTTATTTTCCCCAGGAAATAAAAAAAGGTTTTAGGTAAGGAAACAAAAAAGGGGAAGATCATTATGGTAGTTGTTGAAGATCATTCAACATGATTAGAAGTTTATATTCCAAGTTTCCAAAGACACTAAACTATTACGATCCTTATGTGTCTGTTTTTGCTATGTATTAAGTATTCTGAAAAAGTAATGTAATGTCCATGTACATCAATCTTCGGGTCTCTACATTGGTTATGCTGGAGGTCATCACCAAGAACTCTTAATGGACATACAGACTTTTGAAGGTTGTCTTCAGTACATCCACATCCCTTACCATGAGCTGATGGTAGCCCGATCTGAGGAATATCTTAGAAAACCACTGTCCTCCCTTCAACTATTCGAAGAGATCATAGATCCTTGATAGAGGATACTTGTTCTTCATGGTCACCTGGTTCATGTGCCAATAGTCCATGCAAAGCCTCAAGATCTCATTTCCCTTCTTGGCGAAAATAATCGGGGTTTTCCAAGGAGAAATATTGGTCCATATGAACCCCTTCCTCTGCAAGTCTTCCAATTGTACCTTCATCTCACAAAGCTCCATGGGAGGCATCCAATATTCTTGTGTATATGTTGGTGTTATTCTGGGGTACAGGTCGATGTAATTGTTTACCTATCTAAAAGGGGGTAGTCCGAGAACATCATCAGGGAAGACATCATCAAACTGGTCCACCACTACAGGAGAGCTCAGACTCCCCACGTCCACTACACCAAGGGTCAGGCTAGCCAACTTATGAGTGATTGGATACACACTCTTCCAATAAGGTCCATAGTATGTTGTAAAGTTTTCCTTCTCACCATTGAAGGAAAACATGATCCCATCCTCGCGGACACACTGCACTTTGCGCCTAAAACAGCCGATTTGACCATGGACTGTGGATAGCCAGTCCATAACCAAGATGATGCCGTAAGGCCTCGACGCTGCTACTAGGAGACCCCATCCGAAGCTCTCGCCTCCTAGAGAGATCTCACACTACCTGCACCAATGTCTAATCATCTAATCCTCTCCCGTAGGAGTCTCTAATCGTAAAGATCGAGCCAACAGATCCATTGGAATCTCTGAGATCTGAACGACTGCCATGGAAATAAAAGAGTGATTGGCACATGTGTCTATAAGTAATGTATTTAGGGTGGTTTAGACATTGAACATACCGCTAATAATCTTTGGAGGGTCGTGGATGTAGTCCTCTGCCTCCTGAATCTGATATCTCCCATGTCCACCTGTTCCCTGTGGTCGGGGTGGACCACCTAGGGGTGGTGGCAGTAGTACCTCAAACCATCGACCACAAACTGTTGCACGACCTGCTCCTCTTCCACGTCTGTCACCCTACTTACCTCCTCGCTTGAACCTCAGATGTTGTATCTGTGGTCCCTTGACCATCTACTGGTCATCCATGCAGGGAGTCGGATAGTCGCAGGCCATGTGTCCCTATCCTTCGCAAGAGTAACAGACTTTAGTCCTCAGAAGACCTCCTCTACCTCACGAGCTTCGCACCTCCGACCCTGCGTCCTGGGGTCATTCTCTGAAAGTTCTGGCATACTTTAACCTCTGCTTCATCTGCCTACTTCCACCTGCAGATGACATGGATACTTATTTTTCAGTATTTTCTCTCACCGTCGGTGACTGCTCATCTAGGAAGCTCTCCACCAACAATGCTCACTCGAGTACTCCAGCCTGTGTCGGGATATTGATAAATATCATCAATGCTCTGAACTCAGGCTAGAGACCCTACTCAAAGGTTCCAACCCTAAAGAATGGGTCCCATACTATGTTGGTGGAGTAATGAGAAAGGTCATTGAATCTTGCCGAGTATTGGGCCATTGTCAGGCTGCCCTGTTGTAAGTGCAGTAGCTCCTGGATATGCACTATGCGTAATGTCGCGGGTACAAACTCCACCCTCAAGAGGGACTCAAAGACCAACCATTAGAGTGTCGCCTCCTCATGCGTCTAGATCATCTGGATCCACCATCTCCCTATTATTCTCTGGAAGAGGGTAGCAGCTAGGATCGCCATCCGATCTGCTGGTGTCTCAACTAAGCGAAAAACTCGTGCCATGGCCTCCATCCAGTCCTCAGCTTCCTGGGAATCTATCTCGCCATGAAACATTAGAGGACTCTGTCTTTGGAACTCATACAATACGCTCAGTCAACGTGCACAGTCTGTTGGTGGGGCCAGTGGAAACTTCTTCCCTACGGGTGGTGGTGCTGCTGGTATACCACCCGAAGGTACCATCACCATAAGAGGGCCCAATATCGATGCCTCATCGCTCGGTGGGTCGTCATCATGATGTCTCTCTGAAATATTGGATGGATATCTACATAGAATCATCCTGAAAGAAACAGGTGTGACACTTTCAATAAGTTATACCTAGTGAGCTGACTCAAAGAGATGAAAAAGAATCACAACATTTTCAAAACACACGCAATCAACGTTTTGTGTACCGAGTCAGAAATCAGAATTCAGGGTCTCAGTGTAAGGATACGTCTGATTTTCCACCAAAACTGTACTCCCCAAACTGAATCCCGAACTCACGATACTTAACACTATTTCTCCATTGAAAGCAAAGACTCTATGTTCTACTGGTAGAACTGATGTCTTTGATACCACTTTGTCATGACTCGTCCCCCGGGGCATGTGTCGTGACTACCTCGAGCCCCCCTTCCATAGGCCAGATGTTGGTGACTAGAAACAGAAATTCATTTACCTAAAATGGGAATAAATTACCTCAAAACCTATAAACACACAGACATGGTACTATGCACACAAGTAAAATACAACGGAAGAAGAAAGGTGAAACCACAACTAAATTACCACCGCAGAGTGTAATAGTTAGTATTGAAAGTAAAGGGGCAAGAATACAAGTCCAATTGAAATGGAATTATAGAAAAAAAGGAAAAATATATCCTGAGGTCATCCGCTAAGGATCATACCTAAAGGGTAGGTACAGCTCGTCATTGTGGCTCTCCATGTCAACAGGTCACCTCCGTGCACTATGTGGACCTGACTCCTCAAGACGCAGTCAAGCTGTTCGTCATCTACAAAAGACACAACAAGGTGCGGGTGAATCCTGTGCAGGGGTGAGTATAAGAATACTCAGTAGGGACCCTGATACCTCCAAAGTTCTCTTGGAATTCCACAAAAGAAAAACCACAAATCCTGATCTTAATCACAAAGCAAAAGACAGCTCACACCAGGTATAACTTAAGTACAGAAGTACATATGATTAGTCGTAAAGAAATATCATCATGTTTTGTCAAAAGGCTCTGCTACTGACCCATAAAAGATTTCTTGGTGAGGATCCACACAGGATTTCTCAGTGCTGATCCACACAGGATTTCTCGGTACTAATCCGCAAAGGATCACTATTCATTATTCAACTCACAGTCAGCCTCCAGATTCCCACACATAGCACACTTGAATTCCAGAAGATCCAATCTCCAAGAAATAGGTTTTACCTAAACTTCCACAAAGTCCCACTAAGAAGAAATATGATTAACTATAAAGTCATAAGGGTTCTTAAGAAATAGATGGCTCCTCAATCAGATGCATGGTCTGTAAGTTATAGGCATTTTAGTGCCGAGGGACCGGTTGGATTCAGGGTCGATCCAACTCGGCCGATCTCCCACATTCTCCAAAATTATCAAGGATTATCTCAAAAGTACCTCTTATTCCTAAAGGTTCTAGCGCAATATACAACTCTTCAAATAAATGTATGGTTTAGAAGATAGTCATGTTTAAATGAAAAGGGGATGGTCATGTCTGGAAGGGGACCGGATTGGCCAGCTTATTGGGACCGTGATTCCATCCTGGCTCGTGGGTCCATCCCGGTTTGTGGGTTCAGCCTATTCGGCAGGTCCAGCCCACCTAAAAACCAGGCCCGCATAAGGGCTGGTTCTTCTGGATAGCGATGCTAGCGAGGCGCCACCTATTCTTCTAAAACGACTGACTGGAGCTGGTTGTTCCGCTCCAACCGAGAGGGCCGCTCATCTCCCCCACACGACACTGGCGTGCCCCATCTTCCCCCACTACGATGCATGCGGGTGCCACTATTACCATGTAGTCAGTTCGGCCGGTCGCCGCTGCCATCGGTGGTGTCACGCCGTCGGTGCTTCCGCGGGCCACCGTCAAGGCTTTGGTGGTCCGATTCTATTCTCGTCTATGCCTATGGGTCTACTGGGAAGCCTCCTTCATTATGTGTCCCATGGTTTCTCCTTTCAGTCAAGTTGAAAATCCAACCATGAAGAACGCATGAAAACTAAGAGCGGTGAAGGGTCCGAGCCTTTTCTGATTGGCCCAAACATCTGTGTTAGCATTATAACAAGGTAATAAGTATAATAATCATTTAAAACCCCGTAATGAAAACCCCGGATTGACCTCATGCAAAAACGAATGAATCGCAGATCAAACCATTTTTTGGTTGATCTGTGTTCTTTATATTAATTCAAGAATAGGAATAGGGAATCATCTAATCCCATGAACTATTTAAACACACTACCTCGAGTTCATTGGAAGGCGTTGCAGAAGAGGAAATAGTGTCCATGTCCGAATGTTTTCGTTAGTTTTTTTCATCCATCGTTGTTTCCCCCAACAACCGTCATTTGATCACGTTCCTTATCAGAGCAGAAAGTCACCAGTGCTTCATCAGAGATTTCTCTTGTAGCTCTCCCAAAACCCAATCCCAATCTCAGATTAAATAGATGGGAAGGTGGAGATTAACACATCACACAATTAATGAGGTTCATTAATGAGTTTAATTAATGAACCCCATTAACTCTCTCAACGGTGCGGTTACACAACCCAATATTTCTCCTAATGGTGTGGGTACACAACTAAAGAGTCAGGTCATTAAATGGTTTGACGTTGCTCTGCGGTACCACCACTGTTTCTCCAATGGTTTCAAAAATAAAAAAAATAACCTTTAGTTATTTTATTATTTTTTTTGTAAATTCATAGAAATTAAATTTTTCGTCTGACCCATTATGGTCAAAGTTATACTTTACTTAAGAAAATCTTGGTGCTAAAAATTCAACAGTACCCTCAGATTTTTAATCTGAGCACCGATTAAAATGATAGAAAATTCTGCCTGCACGTTTATTGAACGTAACTTTAAAAAACATCAAAAATCCATTTTTGGTTGTCCGGGCCTCAGATTCACGTGCCATCAATTTTTACAGACTCGTAACAATCCAAAATAATGTAAAATATATATATGGAATTTTTGGGTCTTTACAGATGTTTTAAAAGTACACTCTACAGCTAAAGAAATTCAAAACACCTATGCCTTAGAGGATTATATTAATTAACATGATGATGAGGTAAAATTTATGTAACATGATGAGATTTTAAAATAATAATAATTTTTTATGACCTATTTCACATGAAACATTAATGTTAAGCAACCCATGAATATATTTATTTAAATTTAATATATTCTATACCATGCAGAACACACATCCTTGAGTCGAAATGTACTATAATGTAGTATACCATTATAACCTAACCAAAAAATTTAAATGTATGAATATTACTATCTAAATAATGAAAATTGTTGTTATCTATATATTCAAAAATAATGAAAGAATCATTTAAAATAAAATTAATTTTTTTATTCACAAAAACTATATTTTTATAAAAGAAGGTTTAGACTCTCTTTCCTCAAATAATTTAAAAAAAAATTCTACCAATTATAGAAAATTTATCGTAAAAAAATAAATTCATTTTTTTAATTATAGTATCAAAATTATCTAAGATTTAATTTTTGGGATTCTTTTGAAATGATTAATTTTAGAATGAATAGTGAGAATAATAAATTTTAATTGAAAACTATCATTTCATTTAAATTATTTATAAATGTTAAATTATATTTTAAATTGATTTTAAAGTAATATTAATTAAAATATATATTAATTAATCCAGGTTATGATGTTGGGTTCATTTTTATATTGAATTTTAATATAGAAAGATTGTAACCTTTTGAACATTTTCTATTTGAAAACATGTTTTCTCATTCCATATGTGGGACTAATTTTAAATTTATTTTTCTAATTCTATGAATTAAATTTCAAAAAAATGGATACTATATTTGGAATAAATATAATTTATATTGTCTAATAAGTAAAAGTTAATTTTTTTCAATAATGATTATTAAGAAAAGTAAAAAAAATTCCACGGTTAATTTTTTAAAATAATATTATTACCACAGTGAATTATTTACCATATTTAGGTAAAAATGAGTTTACCAGAGGTTAAACTAAAAAGATAAGGGTAAAAATGACCTAAAAACACATCTAAAATCTATTTTATAAATATCTGTCTACCTAAACAAATCTAAGTCTCTATAATAAAAATTTTTTTAACCTTTTCTCGTGTGATAAATGTGGATTTTACTTCTTCTCTTTAAAAAATACAAGTTGGCCAATCACCTCACTTATAAAGGGTTACCCACTCTCCTCTATTTTTAAAAACCTAAAAAAAAATTAGTTTTGAAAAAAACTTCCCAAATAAACTCTCAAAATCAATCCCTTCATCCAAGGTCCTTGATTTTTTTTCACAAAACTAGTTTAGGAATACTTTAGGTATAAACCAACAGAAGTTGTCCAAGATGAAAAAAATTCTAAACTATGTGTTTTTATTTTATTTCTTCCTCCACCTCCTCAAATTGTTATTAAACCATCCTAAAATAATAAACTCATTATATTTCACAAAATTATATGTTTTTATGATAAGAACATGGCCTACAACCATCCCCACTTCCATCAAACGGGTTACAAAATCATCATTTGTACAGTAGACTACCACCTCGTGATCTGATGTTATTGGTTTTTCCATTACAAAATCTCATGTTTGGGTGTGATTATGGATCTAATATATATATATATATATATATGATATTTATAACATAACTATACCTCTTTATTGATAATATCATATATACATTTTTTCTTTCAATCCTATAAGAGATGTAATAACTTTTCTTGTGTGTACAATAGACTATAGCCTTGTGAAGCGGTGTTATTCATTTTTCACTAACGCTTTACAAGGAAGATAATAAGGATAAAGTTAATGAATATGTTTTATACATATAACATAGTTATTATGTTCATCAAACATTTTCTATTCTTGAAAAATAATATATCATTTTATTTCACTCATTGAAATAAGATAATTTTGTTCGTGTATGTGTCTACTACCACCTTCATGAAGGGATGTGACTTTATTTTCATCACCACACGACATTTATGATATGTATAATTATATTTAAAAATAATAATATTATATTAGGATCATTATATAAAGGTAAAATATTACATTACTTTTTTATATAATGATCGTTGAAAAATGGAAATGTTTCTCCTGTGTGTGTACAACCTACCATCTCCACGATCATAACATACTTCATTTATAAATACCATACTCCTTGATTGGAACTAAATGTATAATTGGTTTATAAATATTATTAATATCTCATTATTATTATTATTGATATGATTAAACTATATAATATTCACCAATAACTAGAACTTTCACGACAAAACACACATGAGAAGATAAGGAATGTAAAACCCAAAATAATGAAAATAATTAAATATTAATAAATAACATGTGATAAGATGTCATAATATGATTTTATATGATATTATAAATATTAATATTGTTATTTTATAATTTAATAAAAAGTTTAAAACCACTATAATGGTGTTTAATGCGTGTTAAATAAAAACGAAAGCGGGAGGTAAGGGATTTGTCTCAATTTCCTTCCATTGAATCACATTTGTATGTTATGTACAAATTTATTTTATTAGGTGTATACACTGAGAATTTCACATGTAATATCATGAATACTTTATAATTCAAGTTATTTTATATTTCAATTTCAATTATTTCGTCCATATTTATTTGGATTGAATATTACCAAATAGTAATGGACTTCGCCTCAATTTCTCTTCATTAAGGAATATTATAATGTTATGTACCGAATTTCACTTATATATTGTATATACAAAACATTTTTCATATTATATCAGGATTCATTAATAATTGATGGTATTTTGAGTTTCAATTTCAATTGTTACATACAACGGTATTTTACAGAAGAGTTACCAAGTTGTAAAGAATTATATTAATAAATTTCTTTTTATTGGGTTATAAGACTTCTTCGTCGTCTTTTATTTTATATGATTATGTGTGAAATGAATTTTTATTACATTATGTTGAATTTACACCTATTTTATGTGGATTTATAGTTGATACACCAAATTAATTCATTGATTAATTCTTAATTTAATGTTATATTCATTTAAATATTTTATTTCAGAATCTCATTCTAATTGAGATTATTTTTTCTTGAATTTTAGTTGAAGGAAATTATTTGACCAGATCCTAATAACCACATTTCATCTTATTCTCCTATACTTATTCATTATATTTTCAAGTAACAGTTCCATTTTTTAGTCATTGGTACTAAAAAGTATTGAGAAAAAGTTTTTAAGAAAATCCAAATTCATTTCCCACTTCGGTTAGAAATCTATTTTCCTCCAAAACCATGATTTCTAAAAAAAATTTAAAAAATGTTTTTAAAATTTTGAAAATGTTTTATTAAATAAATGTTAACCATTTTTACTTTTAAAATCAATTTAAAGGATTCTTCATTTCTTTTTCAAAACAAGCCATGTTTGGATTTTACCAAAAATTAAAAAGGAATATTGGCTTTAACATACATGTAATGTATTGAATATACTATCATCATGACCACTCAATGTTCCAAAACATATTTTATAAATTGATAAAAAAAATTCAAAGAAACATATATTTCCAAATTTATTGTGAACTTTTAATTTTAAAATTATTTTCAAACTAAAAAGTATATTTTCATCAAGTAAAATTTAAAAGGATATTTTTATAGTGTTTCTATTAATCAAAGAAAATAACACCCTACTTTATATATAATCAATTTTTGATATGTTTTTTTGGTTCTATTATTATAATTTCTATGGAAGGTTTATGATTATTTTGTCTAAGAATAGTATTAACACTCATTTCCTTGTTTCGTTTTTGTAGTCATTAACTATTGCTTGAAATATTCACTTTCCAAATATCATTAGAAATTAAATTTCCCCAATATATACTTATTATTTATCAAGGATATTTTTTTTTATTAAATTTGATATAACTTATACATACAATGATCTCCATTGAAATTTTATTTTTTTTATATGGGGAAATATTGATAAATTTTTATTCATTACTAAATACAGATATTTGATGATAATATACATTATTCAAGAATTAAATAAATTATTCAATATATGAGAAATTGTTTAGACCCATAATGATGGTTGGGGAAGAAATTATATATCCCCTCGATGCATCATTATTATCATGAGTTGAATCATTAATCTAGCATTAAATGGGTTTTTACATGTAGTTTTTAATCGCCTTTTGAAAGGTCTTGAAAGTATATATATCATGATGCCTAATATAATGATGTCTAATAATTAATAATTTCATTCATTATTATGTCATCAATTTTTTTCTAGGATATTTTCAAAATTATATTATATCAAGTTTCATTT
Source organism: Viscum album (assembly GCA_963277665.1). Classification (NCBI taxonomy): domain Eukaryota; kingdom Viridiplantae; phylum Streptophyta; class Magnoliopsida; order Santalales; family Viscaceae; genus Viscum; species Viscum album. The sequence continues at coordinate 965,906,982 of OY728132.1, forward strand.
CATTCTTAGATTATTGAATAAATGGAACTTGTTTTTCGTTATTTACTATGAGATATTGATTTTTTCTTGTCTTATTATCCATGAAATTTTGGTAATTATATAATTTTGGATGCATTATATTCTTAGTTTGTTGATTAAATGGAATTTCATTTCAGTTATTTACTTTTCCCTGCCGATTACGAATTAACTAATTATGATAGAGAAGTTATAGATAAAATGGAATGTTTTTTCAGTTATTTACCTTTAAATATTAATAATTCTTTACTGATTCATGATAGCTTCTGATGTACTTAACCCTTACTGAGTATTTGAGGTCACCCTTATTTTGTTTCATTTCCCTAGGGTTCCATGCAGTTTACGTTGATTTAAGTGAAATTATATGCTATGATGGCTAATACTGTTAATGAAAAAAAATTATGTTGTAATATTTGTTTTCAAATATAATATGGGACTCAATGATGTGTCTAGTTTACCAAGACAACTAAATTATTTGGTCCTTTGGGTGTGATTCCTTTTATCTTATTATAATTTAATAATGCATACATTGGATTTGGGATACTAGGTTTAGGGTTTCTATAGTTGGTATCATAGGAAGTTTAGTAGAAACCTTAGGAAATATATTTTGGAAAACATAGATTTGGGATCATAACCCTTTTATTAGAGTTTGAGGATAATCATAGATAAACACTCTAATGTTTTGGTATGGAAGATGTCATGTTATTTCTTCTATAAACACATCCATGTATGGATACTGCAAGAAGACGTGGTATGTTTTGTTGGTACTATTATTATTCTTCCTATGGATGGTTTATGATTATTTTGAACAAGGTTAGTATTAACACTCACTTCCTTGAATTACTTTTGCAGTCATTAACTTTCCCTTGAAATATTCACTTTTCTGTGATCATTGGTAATTAATTTTCCCCAATATATCCATATTATTTATCATGGATATATTGTTTTATTAAATTTTATATAATATATATATACATTGATCTACATTGAAATTTATTTTTTTATCTAGGGAAATATTGATAAATTTTTATTCATTACTGAGTACAGATATTTGATGATAATGTACATTGTTCAATAATTAACTAAATTATTCAATGTATGAGAAATTATTTGGACCTACAGTGATGGGTGGGGCCTAAAATTATATATCCCCTCGACACATCATTATTCTTAGGAGTTGAATCAGTAATATATCATTAAATGGGTTTTTACCAATAGCTTTAAACCGCATTTTGAAAGTTCTTGAAAGTATATGTATCATGATTCCTAAGATAAATATGTCTAATAATTAATAATTTCTTTAATTGTGAATTCATCAATGATTATCCATGATATTTTTAAAATTATATTATCTCAAGATGCATTTCATTCTTATTTTATTGATTAAATTTCACTTTTTTAAGTTATTTACCATGACATATTGATTTTTCCTTATCTTATTATCCACGAGTTTTTTGTAATTATATAATTTTGGATGAATTTCATTCTCAGTTTATTTATTGAATGGAATTTGGTTTCAGTTATATAGTTTTCCATACTGATTATGACTTAACTAATTATGATAGAAATATTATTGATTAAATGGACTGTTTGTTCAGTTATTTACCTATCAATATTAATAATTCTTTATAGATTCTTGATAGCTTCTGATGTACTTAACCCTTACTGAGAATTTTAGCTCACCCTTATTTTGTTTTATTTCCCTACGGTTCCATGAATTTTACTATTATTTAAGTGAATGTATATTCTATGATGACTAATCTTATTATTGAAAAAAAATTGTATTCTAATCTGTGCTTTCAGATATAATATGAGACTCAAGTGTGTGTCTAGTTTACTAAGACAACTAAACTATTTGGTCATTCGGGATGTGATTCCTTTTATCTTATTATAATGTAATAAATCATTCATCGGCTTTGGTCAACTAGGGTTAGGGTTTCTATAGTGGGTATCATAGGAAGTTTAGTAGAAACCTTGGGAAATAGATTTTGGAAAACATAGATTATGGATCATAACCCTCTGATAAGATTTTAAGGATAAGTAAAGATAAACACTATAATGTTTTGGAAAGGAATATACTATTTTATTTCATCTATAAATATATCCATGTATATATACTACAAGAAAATGTGGTTCTATAATAGATATACCTAGGTGTAACAACTCCAAAAAGAACACATTAGGATTGACTCAGTTGAAATATGGTGCACAAAAATGGGCCTTGTTGTAAACCTAGATTGACACTCATGTGGGCTATTATTAAGATAATTTACATTTTCTTTACAAACCATAATGAATTATTTGAATAGATAATAATAATGAAAAACCATGGTTAAACCTATGGATTCATATTATCACTAAACATGAAGGATAGTAGGGTGACTATGAGAAACCAAATGTGATGATGATAGTAATTAAAGATATCATGATTATTTCTAATAAGAAATTCTAAAATATTATTAAAAAAATTTACCTTAACCAACACATGGAATCACAACGAAAGTGAATAGTGGAGTTCTCTAAGAGCTTCAGTGGTGGATACCATGTCATGAAGAAGTCTCGATTTCATTCATTTCTTAAATTTGGAAGGAGACACCCCGGAAAGTGTCTCAATAGAATGAGAAAATTCTTTTCGTGTGTAAGGAAAAGGAATAAATCAAATAATTTAAACAAAAAAATAATATAACAATAGAAGGAAATAAAACTCATCTTATGGATCCATTTATAGTTTGTTGTATTAAATATGGGGAACCATGAAATTATCCGACTTATTGACCTCTTCTATATTTTAATTCCAAAATCATGGAAGGACTTATGTGGAAATGTAATTTATGTAGTATTTATGTAATAGGATTCAAGAATTAAATTGTTGAAGTATTTTTTCCAATGGTATTTTGGTTATATAAATCATGAAACATATACGGATTGTGATAATTTGTAGAAGAATATGTGTATTCATTAACATAAGGGTTGTAGATATAATCATGGGTTTATCAGTTTAATATGGATCATAAGATAAAGTCTTCAACACTCATTTTTATGTTTTATGTGATGGGAGTCTACGAGGAAAAATGGAATTTTGGGATAAATTTATATAAATACAACCCATTTTTTTATTATATGTTTTAATGAAATGGTTATTTGAGTAATAATGCCTTTACATTTTATAGACATGAGTTTAAAGGTATTGATAATCCTTAGGGTTAATATGATCAATAGTGACATTATAATAATAGTTAAATAAGATTATTATAATTTGTGGAAAAAAATAATTTTTATTTAAAACCATAGTAAAATGGCTATTTAATTATTAATTTTATTTCAAGTATTTCTATAATATTTTTTTGGAAATATTATAATAATTATATTAATATAGTTTTATAAAAAGGACAAACCACATTTTGGGTGACAACCCATCATGTTCGGAAATTTCATGGGGCTTGAACCCTAAATCAAATGATGATTGGATTTTAATCCTACCACTAGAATATGTGATATCCTATTAATATGTCATTAGTAAGATGATTTGAAAAATAAATAATAATGATAAACTAGTGGTGTTCCTGTTGATATTTATAGATTAATGTATAATATTGGATAACTTATGATAACTAGATTGGTTTTGAAAAATTGGTGGAGACATATGAAAAGTCTTTTCAATATTTTATAGATCTTATGATCAATTAAAACTGGATTTTAGTGATTTTGGAATATAAAATCATTTTTAGATATGCATTTTTTGGGGTGAGTAATGAATTAAAAATTTATCGAAGCACAACCAAAGGATAAAATTTTGATTATGAAATAGAAAAGTATCATATAAGTGTATTTCCTTATATTTATATATATTAAAATAATTCCTCAACTTTAAGAAAAGGATATTAAAAAAATATCCCAGTATAGTCAAATCAGATAAATCAAATGGTCTTTTAAATCATCACAGATTTATGGTGTTGAGGTCATTTAATTTCCACTAATCATTCACATTCTTGTGATCAATGACCTCTACCACTCTGTATAATTATTTATTCTTTTCTTTCATGTCAATATATTAACATTCCCCTTGTGTTATCTTTTATCGAAACCTAGTTATGTGTTATTCCATATGACCTTTTCACTTCTCTTTCTGTCTTATTAAGAGTATATTTTACTAACCCTTTTATGATGTGGTTTTTTAAACAATAGTATTTATAAATGTCAACCCCTTGATTATAAATTTTAAGTTTAAATTATGAGGTTTCAATTTATATAAGGTGGGGAGAATTTAAAACCCCGATATTTTAAAAGAACTTTTTTTGATCTCATATGTGGAATTTAACATTGATCTTAAACAACCCATGAAATATATTTCCTCATATATAATCTTTTTGATAGCTTGTGGAGAATGAAACCCCGTGTCGAAATGAACCATAACATAGTATACCATTAAAACATAACCATTAAATTGGATAGTATTAATAGTACTAAATAAATTATGAAATTTTTGTATAGCTATTGATTAGAAATAAAATAATAAACATTTAAAGGAAAAACATAAATGTTTTCTAAAAAATATATTTTTCTAAAAGATGGTTTAGTCACACTTTGTTTAAATAATTTAAAATTAATATCTATTAATTTTGGAAAATTTATTTCATAAAATGAAATAAATTTTTGAAATTATAATATCAGAATTATCATAGGTTTATTTTTTGTGATTTTTTTGAAATGTTGCATTTTTCAATGAATAGTGAAATATACTAAATTATAATTGAAAACAACCTTTTTTAAATTATTTATAAATTTAAATTGTATTATAAATTGGTATAAAAGTAAAATTAGTTCAATTATATAACAATTAATCCAATTTAGTTCATTTGAATCATTTTAATCACTAATTTTGATATAAAACCCGTATAAACTTTTGAACACTTTCTCTTGGAAAACCCACTTTCAAATCACATCTCTAAGATTAATTTTAAATAATATTTTTGTACTTCTATGAATGGAATTTGGAAAAATTTATTCCATATTTGAAATCATAATAATTAATATTAGCCAATAATTTCAACATATTTTTTTACCATAATGAATAGTAAAAATATTGAATATTATTTACCCCGGTTAAGGTAAAAATAGGTTTCTCTAAGGATAAACAAAGTAGATAAAGGTTAAAATTACCTAAAAACATTTCTAAATCTATTTTCTAAACATATTTTTACCTTATCATGTATAAGGGTTACTAATACTCTATTTTAGAACCTTGTGGAATGTGAAAAATGTGGGTACATTTTTTTATTTTCAAAATTACAACAATGACAATCAAATCACTTATAAAAAGGGCCTAAAATCCTAAAGAATGGGGTTTCAGTCCTAGAAAAACTATAAAAAACCTATGATGGTAACATTCCCAAATAAAGAAACATTTCACCTCATATACTCCCTTGGGTGGCTCCCAAGAAAGCACTGCATGAATCTTTTTCAATTCCATTATTACACCATGCTCAGAGATGAAATTCCCAAAAAAGTGAACCTCTTTATTCCAAAAATAAACACTTTGATATATTACAATATAATTGGTTCTCATAGAGTAATTATATGAAAATACTCATATAAAATTTATTATCCTCCTTTGATATAGAATAAATGAAAATGTAATTAAAAAATCATCTCACCGGACTAATAATGGTTGGAAGGTATAGTTCATAAGTCCCATGAACACATCTAGGATATTCGTCACACTGAAGGAATCACCAGGAACACATGATGCCCATAGAAAATTAATAATGTTTTCTTCAGAATATCATCCTCATGAACCCAAAACTGATGGTAGCTAGTCATGAGATATTTCATTGAAAACCAACTCACAGCTTTCAATAGGTCAAAAATATCATCAATCCTCGATAAGGGATAATTTTTCTTGACCGCCACCTGGTTTATCCAAAGGTAATTAGTTTAAATCCTCAAACAATCATCTGCATTTTTCATAAACAAAATTTAATTCATCAAGGGGTACACACTAGTTCTAATAAAACAATTCTCAAAAAGGTCTTTTAACTGCACCCTCTTCTCTTAGAGCTCAGCAAGGGTCATTTGATATGTCATAGAAGATATTAGTGTGGTCCCATGGTACAAATCAATAAATAAGATGATCTACCTCATAAAAGGAATTCCTAGAACATCTTTGGGGATGAAATCCATAAAATCCTTCATTATTGCTAGAATATAGATGTATGAAGATCCTAATACACCATGATCCATACTCTCAAATAGATGAGTGATATGTTTTAGCTTCCTTCTCATGACCCCACTTACTCTGCAAAAAGTTTCTTCTCACCAAAGAAATAAAAACTGCATAACATCATCCCATAAGAATCTTAATATCCTATAGTGACATTCTATCTTGGAACACAGTGTAGAAAACCATTCCACACCAAACATGACCTCATCAGGCTTTATCTTGATGACTAAGAATTCCGACAAGAAACTCTCTCCACATATTTCCAACTCGTACTGCCAGTAGATTTCTGTAGGATCCAAATGTAGATATAGATTTCTCAATTAAAAGGGGTGAATTGTAGGTTTAAAAACATGATTTTTTATCATTATGAAAATGCGTGTTTACCAAAGTTAAACAAGAAGGATTCAAAAACCCTCTTAAGTTCTTAACAAAGAAACAAAATTGCTTAGAATCTGATAAGATGGATCTGATAAAGAAACTTAAGAAAAGTTTACTTAGGTAAAGATCTAACCTTAAATCATATAGAATATTTTTTATATCAGAGTATACAAGATTAAGAAAGTGTAAGAAAGTTACACCTCCAATATTTATCAAAATTATGTGGAATTAAAACATGTAACAAAACAAGAAAAGTATAGTAAATCTTTTATCACAAAGAGAAGGGTATCAAACAACCTTGGATAAAGGTCCCTTGATTTATACTTTCAAAAAAGTATGACTTACCCACACCAGTGTAAATGCTTGATACGAAGATCAGAATCTATCTTGTTATCCCTGTAATCCCTTCATCATTAAGGTGATCAGATCCTTTATCTTCATATCCCCATAATTCCTTGATTGATCAGAAATAATCATAATTTCACAAGGAAGGATAAAAAATTTGTTCACAGTAAATGCACAAGGAAGATCGAGCAGATATCTTGCAACACGTAGGATTTTCACACAATATTTGTATTGTGAATGTTGAAATGGTTGGGTATTTATAGGCATGGATTCAAACGGTCTACTTCCTCCTCCAACGGTTATATTTTTCCTTAAATTTAATAGGGACATGTATACATGTCCCTTAGCCAACGGTTAGTTAAAAACGATTGTACAACATTGTTTTATGTAAGAAAACATGGGAAGAATTATCATGCTTAAGAAACATTAACATGTTTAAGAAACATTAACAAGTTTAAGATTCAATGAAATGAAACATTACTTTAAATAAATGAGGTAACTCTAAGAAAGTCATTCAAATGGATTCTTAAGATATTGAAAATCACAGTCTAAAAATATTGTAAATCGGATTAAAAAAATCGGAGTCAGAATTATGATGAATTCAGAATCTAATATCCGAAGAAATAGAAGTCTGATTTCATCAGAAATGAGAGTCTAATTTTTGATGAATTTGGAGTCTGATTTTAGAAGAAATTAGAGTCTGATTTAAAATGAAATCGGAGTCTGATTTTAGGTGAAATTAGACTTTTATTTCAGTAGAAATAGAGCTAGATTTCAGGAGACAACTGAGTCTGATTTTAGGAAAAATCCGGCTATGATTTGAGTAGAAATCATAGTAAGATTTGAAGATAAATCTGAGTAGGACTTCAGAATAAATCAGAGTCTGAATTAAGAATAAATCTGAGTCTAATTTCATGAGAAATTATATTCGCATTTTATAAGAAATCAGAGTCTAGTTTTAGGAGAAATTGGTGTCTAATTTCAAGAGAAACCAGGGTCTGATTTTAGAAGAAATCGGATTTTAATTTCAGAAAAAATTGATGTCGGGTTTTAGGAGGAATCAGAGTTTAATTTTAGAAGAAATTAGATTGAAAATTCTAGGAGAATAGGATTCTATGGAATTTTAAGATTTTGAGTTAGATAAATATCCAATTTTTACTTAAGAAAAATATTCTTGGTCATGCTTTAGGAAAACACTAGATTATACATTGGAAACCATAAGTTAGGACAAAAATATTCTTAGAGAAAAAAATTTCTTTAAGAACAATTTTCTTAGAGAAAGATAATTTTCCTTAAGAAAATGTGTTTGTGATTTTAAAAAAATAAAGGAATGTAAAATTCATAAGAAAACCTATTAATTTAAAAGTCTCCTACTTTTTTTGAAATTAAAAACAACGTTTTGTAAATAAATATAAGGTATAAGGTTTTAATTTTTAATCTTAAAATAAATAAATATCTCCCATTTTATTTTTGGCCCATGGTTAATATGACTAACTCTCCATTATGTTATAAAATCCCTAAAGATCATATTCTTTCCTTTATTATATAAATTTCTTAATAATTTATTCATTATGTAATCACCCCTTAAATAGACATTACCTTTCTTAATATTCTTTTTGATCATTATTTTATCCCCCTTTGTGATTTTCAAAAAGGGATAGAGGGAATGAAAAAATTGTACCTGAAATTTAGGAACATACCAAACAAAACAGTGGAAATAAAAAAATTTCATTAAGATAAAAAATGTGTTACAAAGAAAAGATAAAACAAAATATCAGTGTTCAAGAAAAAAACATTCATCCTTTTTTTATCCTTTGGAATCATCTTTTTTAGGGTATGTTTTATATTCTTTAATTCATTATGATTTTCTTCAAATTCTTGATCAACTGATCTTGAACTGGATTTTTATCTTCAAGATTTTGGATTATGTCCTCTTGATATTTAAGAACTTCTCATTGATACTTTATCACTTTTTATTGATCTTTATGTTGTTCAGCCATTTCTTCCATGAGTTCCCTTTCTCTTTTCAAATTGAGAGAAACTGAATTCAGCTTCCCATTCAGATCTTTATCTTCTTGATTCCAGTTATCTTGTCCTTCCTTTATCACTTCTAAAACATTTGTTGACAGATTCTGGATCATGTCCTCAAACTTATAAAATTCATATTTAACTGAATCAGTGATATCATCCATAATTTTAAGATCATAAATGACTGACTTAGACCACTTGGTTATTTCTTTGTAAGATATCCTATGAGCATCATAACAAATTTGAAAAGTTTTGAACTACATTATGTTTGATAAAATTCTTCACAAGAATATTTATTGTATCTGACATCTGATTGACAATTTCTTGAAGCTACTAAAATCTAAAATAAATTCATGGAAATAAAGTAATGGTGTTCACAAGCTTATTCAAGGACTAAACCACAAAATCATATCCTAGGTAAGATGAATATTCTGAAGCAGGTTCCCTTATTGGTAAACTGACTTCATCTTGGTCATTTTCTTTCCTCTTAGATGTTTCAATAACATCCTTATTTATTTTTGCAATATCATCTTTCTTTGGGGCTTCAACAACAACTTCATTTCCATTATAATTCTTTGAAAATTTCTTCTCGACAACTTGAGTATCATTCTATCTATCTAAATATTGAAATATTCTATCATCATTATCAAAAAATTCTTTATCATTACCTTTATCAACAATTTCCTTATCACCCTTCTCATTAATAACTTGTTGAAAAATATCATCATTACAACTCTCATCATCTGATGTTTTATCAACCTCATCCTGATCATCGTCATTTTTTGGATTAGATTGTACATATAAAATAATATTGGTGGATTCAGCTTGGGATGTTCTTATAGTTACCTTGTCAGAAGGGCTCTTCTTTTTATCATATTCTTCCACCATTATTATTACATCATCACTTTCCTCTTCCTCTTATTCTTCTAATTCAACTGTGGGTTCTGAAATTGAAATTTCTTTCATTCTATTATCTTCACTCAGAGTTTCAATTGGTACTGGATCTTGTATGAAATATTCTGGTACCTGAGCTTGTTTAGATGCCTTCTCGGTATCTCTAAGAAAATGTTGAAAATCATGGCTTTTAACAACTTCCTCTTCATCATATTTTCTTTGGATTGCCTCTCAAGCACAATAGTTCCTTGAATCTTTAAGGACTTAGCATGAGTAGGGTATAACCCATAAACTACACATCCTTACTTCCTTCTTCTTCTACTTCTCTCTCAATTTAGATATAAATTCATTAAAAAAATGTCTCTTGTTTCATAGTGTTGGGTGGAGCAGATAAGGGTTCGGTAGCTAGTGCTTTTTCTTTCTATTCTGGAACATTACCTTCTCTATTCATTGGAAGTTTCTTTGAGATTTCTCCAAATTCAACATTATTATTGGAAGTTTGATCATCCTTTTCAGGTTGTTCAAAGAACTATCATATCTTAACCCTAAACCAAATCATAATTCTCATCAAAGTATCATCATAGGGTTCATCATGATTTGAGACTTGCTGGTACCACTCTTCATATTGCTAATGGTTAAAAGAATGTACTTGATGAGGTTCAACTTCCTTAAATTTACTAAAAAATACATCATAAATATATCACATTTCATAAGATAATCCATTTCTCCATTTCTCAGAATTAGAAAACCTTACATCCAGGGAGCTAGAAATCTATGATTTGTTACAAGATAAGCGGTTCTCAGTGTCTGATTCCTTTAATTCCATGGCATTCAATAGCCTTAACCTTCTCAAAAGAACCTTCTTTATTAGGTAATAGATGTGATCAAAAATTTGATTCTCCATCGTAATTAATATCTAAGATACTAGAAGCCTTATTGAAATAAAAATAATAAATCTTTCTATAACTCTTGAATGATAATAGTTCTCTACATCCTTGTTCATAAAAAAGAACTGTATCATATAATTCTATTACACAATCCTCATATACCATATCCTAACTCTTCCCCTTGTCTACATAGAGACTTTCCCATCCATTCATCTTTACAAATTTTGAAATCAAAGAATCATACTTGACAAAGAAATTTGGATCCACCAACCTTGCTATGAAAATAATATAATCCTTGATTTCTTTATTTGATTCCATCTGAATCTGCGAGGAAACTTCAAGAGCAATTCAGAGCTTAAGGGAAATCGGAAGAATAATCAGAAACTTTTAAGGGTGGCATAGCTTCGTAACATAATCAATATGTTGATTTATGTGGGATGAGAATAGGGGTCCTTTTTATAGGTTTCATCATGACAGTTCACATTATTGAATCAATATAATGGTTGATATTTGCTTGATCTAATCTGAAGGTTGATATCAATGCTGTATAAGGATTTAAAGGTTCCAATATTTTGAGGTTTTAAGCAAAGATTGGATTTAAGGAAAGTAAATCTGATAAGGTTTTCTTAAAAAAATATTGAAATACCAATAAGAAAAAAAGTGCAATTACAATGATATAAATAAAGAAACATCCCGTCCGGATTTCTCAGAGAGATTTTTCAGTATTGATATGGTTCCTATTATAAAACATAAGTTCTTAAAAGTTTAATTAGGGAAAGATAACATGTTAGGATCTGAAAATAATTGAAAAATAAAATATAAAAGAATAAACATATGTTCTCCACCTATGAAAAAGAGTATCTTAATGTTAAGAGATATGATTTAACAAAAAGTTAATATGGATGACTAATTTATGGATATCATTCCTAACTATTTTTTAATGTATTCAATTTTATCAGAGGATAAAAGTTTTGTAAATATTTTAGCAATTAGATCGTGCATTCGGATAAATTGAAGAATGATATCTTTTTTAAGCATGTGATCCCTAAGAAAGTGATGCTTAATGTCTATGTATTTTTCATGCGAGTGATGTACATGATTTTTTCTTAGGGAATTGGAACTAGTGTGACCACATGTTATATTTGTTTTGGTAAAAACTATGTCATAGTCTAAGAGTGTGTGTTTCATCTACAACACATGGGAAAAACAACTTCCAAGTGCTACATATTCAGCTTCAATAGTGTAAAGTGATATTGAGTGTTGTTTTTTGAATGACCAAGAAACTAAAGAACCTCCTATAAAATGACAAGTTCCATATGTACTCTTTAAATCCAATAAATATCTAACAAAGGAAGCATCTAAAAATATTTTTTTAAAAAAATCATTAACAGAATATTAGAAAAGTCCTAAGTCTATGGTTCACTTTAAATTGAAAAAAAACAATTCACTACTTTTAAATGGGATTATTTTGGATTATATTGATATATTGCATATAAAAATACTGAAAATATTAATTCTGTATGACTAGATATTAGGTATAATAAAGTTCTTATCATACCTATAAATGATGTTTGATCTACTGGTTTCTCAGCTTCATCAAGATCAAGAGTGTTTAAGGTACCGATTAGAGTACTTATACTTTTAGTGTTTTCATATCCATACTTCTTAAGAAGATATTTAATTTAATTATGTTGAGATATAAAAGTTCATTCTGGTTTTTTATAAATTTGAAAACTAAGAAAAATGTTAACTCACCCGTCATACTCATTTCAAACTCAAATTTCATGATATTAACAAATGAATCAGTTAAGTATTGCATAGTTGATCCAAATATAATGTCATCAACATAAATTTGAAAAATCAAGAAAAAAATCATTATTTATAAAAAGAGTTGGATCAACAATTACCTTAAGATAATTATTTTGTAACAAAAAATCATGTAAGTCAACCATACCTGGCTCTAGGGGCTTGTTTAAGTCTATATAAAGCTTTAGTAAGTTTGTAAAAATTTTCAGAATGTTTTATATCTTAAAAACAAGAAGGTTATTGAACATAAAAATCTTCTTGCACATATCCATTAAATAAAAAACACTTCACATCCATTTGAAAAAGTTGGAAATTAAAGAAATCTACAAATTCTAGCATAATATGAATAGATTCATGTTTATCTACTGGAGCATTGGTTTCATAATAGTTTATTCCTTTTTTTTGATTATAGAATTTAGCAACTTTTCTTTCTTTATTTCTTACAGGGATTCCATTTTCATCACACTTATTTCTAAAGACCAATTTTACACCAATTACAGAAGTTTCTTTAGGTCTTTCAACTAGGGTCCAGACATTGTTCCTTTCGAATTCATTTAGTTCATCTTGCATAGAATTAATCTAATCATCATCACCTAAAGCTTTATCAGTTCTTTTAGGTTCTAATTAGAAAAGAAATGATAGATTCTCTACATCATTGCTTATATAACTTCTAGTCTATACAGCTGATTTACATCACTAATAATACTATAACTAGGATAATTATTAAGAAATAACTGATTTTAGTTTTGTAAAACATATTTATCAACATAAGGTATAAAATCCTCTGGGGTAAATACTTCAGAAAAAAAATTCTACAGTATTTTCCATATTATAATAATATTTCTTAAATGGTTGATATTCAATTTTTGAAAACAAATCCTAATATGTAGGTTGAAATAATTTAAAAAAAGGATCAGTTTCATCAGATTTAACATGTACTCTTCCTTCAACAGTGAAAATGTTTTTGTTAAAAACTCTATAAGGCTTAGAGGTAGTGGAATAACCTAATACAATTCCTCCATAAAATTTTGGGGTGAATTTATGTAAATTATTTTTAGTATTAAAGACAAATACTTTTCATCCAAATACATTGAAGTAAGAAACTTTAGGTTTTCGACCAGTCAATAACTCATAAGGTGTTTTATTATGAAAAGTTCTGATTAAAACAAGGTTTACTGTATAGAAAGCAGTACTAATAGCTTCAGCTCAAAATTGTTTACAAATAGAATAGTGGATCAACATGGTTCTAGTTATCTCTTGAAAAATTCAGTTTCTTCTCTCTACAATACCATTTTTTTAAGGAGTTCTCAGAGATGAGAAGTTATAAGTAATGTCTTTCTTTTTATAAAAAGTTTCAAAATCTAAATTTTCAAATTCTCCCCCATAATGACTACAAATAGTTATCAAAGGAAGATTTTTCTCATTTTTAACTTTTGATGAAAAATATATAAAATAAGAAAGGCTTCATATTTATTTTCTAGAAAATCCACCTTTGTAAATCTAGTGTAATCATCAACTAAAACAAATAGATAGTATTTTCCTCCAATACATCCAGTTTGTGTTGGACCAAAAAGATCCATATGCACTAGTTGTAATGCATCAGATGTTGAGACTGCACTTATTGATTTAAATCTTGACTTTGTTTCTTACCATATTGACAAGGATAAAAAACTTTTGAAGAATAAAATCTAAGCTCCATTATATCTTTGAAAAGTCTTTTTATTGTGAGTTTTCATAGGTTCCTAAGGTTTTGGTGTCCTAGTCTTCTATTATATAACCAATATTGATCTTCCATTGCACTAATTCAAGGTAGGTATAGGATCCTGAGGTATTATATGTTAAGTATATAAACATTCTCATGCCTATGGGTAGAGAGCATAAACTATTCCTTGGAATTGTGTACTAAGAATTTATCATTCCTAAAATTCAGAAGGTAGCCTTCATCCCATAATTGCTTTATGCTTATAAGTTTGTGGTTAAGTCCTTTAACAAATAAAAAATTTGAAATTAATTCTTTTTTGAGAAGATCGATATTAACGGTTTCAAAAATTTCTCCTTGAGCATTATCTCTGAAAGTTACTTTTTTACCCTTCATCATGATAATATTTCCAAAGAAGTTTTTGTTACCAGTCATGTTCTGGGAACATCTACTATCCATGTACCATGTATTGTTTGGCACTTCCTTTCTTTTCCTGGAATGAAAACTGTTGGACTTTCTAAATCCAAACTTTCTTGGATCCAGAATGGTTAAAAAGTATAATCATAGGCATCCACATCTATTTAGAAAAGTAAGATTTATGAAAAACTAAGGATTGAATTTTTTTTATAGAATAGTTTTTCTCACAATGTCCATAACTTTAACACTTAGTGAAAATGGATTACTTTTCGGTAAAAATATTTATGACTAAAAATAGGTTTTGGATGAGAATAACCAAATCCCAGACTATTCCTAAGATGGTGAAGTTTTGAATAAATTTTATCAAATTCTTTCCTTCCTGAAGTGAAATTTGACTAAAGTTTCTTTAAGGAAAATATTTCATATTTTAGTCTGATGACTAAATTGTTATCCTCATAGTCATTAGTCTTATAATTTGAGTGAGTCTCTAAAAAAATTTCATAAAAATAACATTTTCGAGATCATTAGAAATTTTATCCTTCTCAGAATTAACTTCCATAAGGTTTTTGGAAACATTTTCAAAATCAAGAATATTCTGATCAAGATCTTTTGAAAGATCTGACACTTATTTTTAAAAATAGAGATTCTATAATTCTTCTAAACATGTTTCTTATTGATATTACATTTTTTTCTTTCAAGTAACTTGGAAAACCTAGATACTTCTTAAAATGATGGTAAAGTATTATCTTCTGATGAGGATGATTCTTTATCTAAAGATTTATAATATTATTCATTAGAAAAATTTGTATTTAAAGAAACATTGGTTAAAGATTCAGCATTATTTACTTTATCCATGAGAAATTGATTTTCAATAGGAATTATAGAAATTAAACCAATATTTTCTTATCCAGAAGATTCAATATCATAAGATTCATCACAGTAATAACCACCACTAGCACTCCAAGTGTCATTATCATTGATTACATTCTTAGACATAGACTTGTAGTTCTTCATCTTATTTCTTTCTGAATGCCTATCCTTTCTTTTTTCTTTTTGAGCATAGGACAGTCTAGTCTGATATGAACTGCCCTCTTGTATTCACAACAAGTCACTTCTGAATATTTCTCATCCTTTCTATCTTTCTTCTTGTATCTATATAGGAAATATTCCTTTCCCACAATATTGTTTATCCATAAAGAAAGATTGGAAAGTTCATTCTTAAAATTATCACTATTACGTGATTCAGATATAAAATTATCTTTCTTAGTGTTTGATCCTTTAAATCTTTTAGGAGTTATGGCTTTCATATAATTTGATGTAGTAGTGAAATCAACACTTCCATTAAAATTATTTTTCTTGTTAATCTCAGAATCTCTCTTCATTCAAGTCTCATACTATAAAAAAGTTCTGAATAACCCATCTTGAGTGATGTTTGAAACTTTACTATTCTCATCAATATCTCTTCTTTTTGATTCCCACTCATTGGGCATAATATCTATTATATTATCCATAAGAATCTCATCACCAATAAAAATCTCCCCCATAGGCTGAAGGCTATTGAAAATGGTCATAAACCTTTTTTTAACTTTTCATACAAGTTCTCCATAAGGAAACATAAAACCATGATATCCAACTCTGAGCAGATCTCTTCTTATTTCAATGACCTTGGATATACAAAAATGTGTAACTTATAATTTCATCTAGATGATATTAGCATATTCATAAGATAAAATCTGGCTGTATATATTTCTTGTCATGGAACATAATAAAGTATGGCATAACATAAAATTAATATGATACTCTTGCCTTTCTTGATTGGTAAATTGTCTGATTTATTTTTCTGGAATCTTGTAGTGTC
This sequence comes from Viscum album, assembly GCA_963277665.1. Classification (NCBI taxonomy): domain Eukaryota; kingdom Viridiplantae; phylum Streptophyta; class Magnoliopsida; order Santalales; family Viscaceae; genus Viscum; species Viscum album. Next base: position 965,923,529 of record OY728132.1, read on the forward strand.
CAGTTAACAAAACAAAGTTATGTACACTGGTATTAATAATAAAATTCTTCATCTTATCTCTCTAGTATTCAGTCATTTCCATCAATAATTGGGGGACTGTTTGGATTTAGATTGTACAATGATCCAACATCTATTCCTTCTATTCTTTAAGAGAATACAATATATATTTTCCACAAAAAAGATTACTAATAAAAGTTTATAAGCAAAGAAAATATTTTAAAAATAACATGAATAAGAAAAATTTAGCAAGAAAATTTGAGCAGGAAAACTTATATGTAAGTATAAGAATTTTAGATACATCCTCTTTTACCAATTTTAGGATTGAAATATAGATGTAGTTTGCCTAATTACTAGAGGGGGTTAATTTTAGGTTTAAATTTTTTTTTACCTTTAAGAAAAATTGTGTTTAACAAAATTAAAAAAGATAGATCAACAAACCATCTTTAGTTTATAACAAGGAAACTAACTTGCTTAGGATCCGAGAAGATGGATTCGATAAATAAACTTAAGACAAGTTTAATTAGTGAAATATTCTTTCTTAAAGTTTATAGAATCATATTTATATCAGAGTATAAAATAATAAGAAAGTGTAAGAAAGTTACACTTCCAATATTTAACAAAATGCAGTGGAATTAAAACTTGTAAAAAAAATACAAGTATAGGAAATATTTTATCCCAAAGATAAGGTATCCCACAAACATGAATAAAGGTCCCTTACTTCATACATTCAAGAAAGTCTGTCTTATCCACACTAGGGTAATCCCTTGATATGATGATTTAAATCAGTCTTACTAACCTTGCAATCCATAAATATCTATGGTGATAAACACCTCTGTCTTTCTATCCCCAGAATCCCATGATTGATTAGAAACATTAGGAATTTTACTAGGCATGTTTAATATGGTTTTCATTGGTTGAACAAGTTGGTCATTGTAAACGCACAAGGAAGATTGAGCAGAGCTCTCACAACATATTGGAGTTCCACAAAATTGTTATATCGTGAATGTTGAAATGGTTGGGTATTTATAGGCATGGATTCTAATGGTCAAATTACTCCTCCAATGATCATATTTTTTCATAAATTTTTAAGGGACGTGTACACGTGTCACTCATCCAATGGTTAGTTAAATAAAAATTTATACAACATTGTTTCATGTAAGAAAACACGGGAAGCATTATCATTCTTGATAAATATTAACATGTTTAAGAAATAGTAACAAGTTTTAGATCGGATGAAATGAAACATTACTTTAAGTAAATGGGGTAACTATAAGAAAATAATATAAGTGTATTCTTAAGAAATTGAAAATTAGAGTTTAGAAATATTTATAATCGTATTAAAAAAAGTAAGTGTTGTAATTCAAATGAATTCAGAATCTGATTTCAGATGAAATTGGAGTCTAATTTCATAAGAAATTTGAGGCTATTATCTGAAGAAATCATTGTATGATTTTAAAATAAATCAGAGTATGATTTCTAAAGAAATCAGAGTCTGATTTCAGGAGAAATCGGTGTCTGATTTTAAGAGAAATCAAAGTGTGATTTTAGGAGAAATCAAAGTCTGATATCAGAAGAAATCAGAGTCTGATTTCAAAAGAAATCGGAGTCTGATACCAAAAAAAAATCAGACTCTGTTCTTAGAATAAATCAGAGTCTTAATTTAGGATAAATCAAAGTCTAATTTCAATAGAAATTATAGCCTAATTTTAGGAGATATTGGATTTTGGTTTTAGGAGAAATTAGAGGATGATTTCAAGAGAAATCAGTGTCTGATTTCAGAATAAATTGGATTCACAATTCTGGTAGAATTAGATTCATAGGAACTGTAAGATTCTGAGTTAGATAAGGATCCAAATTTTTCTTAATAAAAAATATGGTTAGTCTTGTTTTATGAAAACACTAGATCAAACATTGGAAACCATTGGTAAATACAAAAACATTCTTTGAGAAAGAAAAATTTCCTTCGGAAAAAATTTCATAGAGAAAGATAATTTTTTTTAATAAAATGTGTTTGTGATTTTCAAAATATAAAAGAATGGTAAATTCATAAGAAATCTTCTTGACTTAACAATGTGTGATATACAATAATCTCTCCCTATATGATTCTCAATCCATAGATGATGGGATAAATACTCAATAGGAATTGTGATCTCTTGCATAGAATATGCAGATATAATGGAATGATTCATGACTAAGTATATAAGTACTGGAGTTAATGTTGATAAGACATATATCTTACCTAAAATCATCTCATGTGAGTCCTTGTTATGTCACTCCTTATCTTGCAACTAACTATACCATATACTACAATCCCTCTGATCTTGGTGTGGGCCACCCAGTAGTAGGGGTTGTGCGATTAGATTATAGTATCATTCTCCACCTACAGATCCTCCATTTAGGGCTTCATCTTCCCCTCCATAATCATTACCTCCTTAGGGGATGCCCTGAACATACTAGTGAGATCCCTAATCACAATTATGCCTCTATCTGGAAGTTTTATCCACTGTATATCCACTACATGTAGCACACTAGGTCATTAAATCATGATCCATACAACCTCACCCGTCACATGCATAGCAACATCACCCTCAAGTCTGACTAGACACTATCTGTGTTCCCTAGGTAGTATATCCCCATGTCTAATTCTAGAAATGAGTATACCTCCTAAATCAAGACCATGATGTTTGATTTCTACTATCCTCTTCAAAAAACACACCTATATTATTTCCATTGTCTGATCCAACTTCCCAACACCCCTCTTTTAGAAAACTCTCAAATACCAAATCCTGCTACAACACTCCAATATAAGTGGGAATGGATAAGGAGGCCATAATAGCCAAGATCTCCCTATAGAGTCCCTAATAAAACTTCTATTCTAGGAAGTATCCTTCTCATACCATATCGGGAGAGTAAAATGTGATGTCATTAAACCTCAAGGGATAGTTGGTAACAGACATATCACTCTCTTTCATCTCAAGAAACTCGTGGATCTACACAAAGCGCAAGCGAGAAGTTTGATAATCATCATAGAAAAAGAATTGAATTTCTTTCCATGAGATCATTGACTTTTCATTAGTATGAGTGATTAGTTACCACTCATACCCTATTGCTCTACCAAGAAGGTTGGTTTCAACCATAACCATTTGATTGGCTGAGGTCTGTACAAGCTAGAAAACCACAACCACAACCACAAACTCAATTCAATACATCAATTATTTAAGGAATGGATTACTATGAAACCAAGTTGGTATATATCATTGGAAATGACACAATGTTTTAAGAATACTTGTATTTTAATCCTGACCTACTAGAGACATTGGCTACTCAATATATAGTCGATCATCCGCCTAAAACACTGAAGGTGGATATTTTCACTTCTTATCTTGTCGAGGCAGTGCTCTATGCCCTCTGGGAAGAAACACCGCAAGAATATGCACCTATACAAAGGCATCATCACTCAAATTTTTATTTCCATGACACTGTATTAGAATCAGGTTTTTTTTATCATGGAGGCATCCTAGAAATTGACAAGACATTCCAAAGTTAGATGAGAATATCATGGGAGCTAACATAGAATCACATGGATGTTAAAATTTCCAATACTATATCATGAAACTAAAATTAGTTTACCTAAAATTGGTGCCTCGGTATGTCATGTTAAAAAGAATATAGTTAGATTCCTTGAGTATGGATACTCAGACAATGCAACATCATTAGGTTTCCTGGCCTGAGAGAAAAACATGATACACTTCAACATAATTTCCCCAAATTCTCTAACCAAGACTCGTATCATATCTAACAAAAAAACTAACCCTAGAAAAAATTTTCTTCAATAACACTCTATCATGATCCAACCCTCTTGGGACCTTCCTAGGCTAACAATGAGCCAAGAGTGACTCCCCAAGCCTAACTTCAATAGTCTTGGGGCCAAAAATAAGTGTCAAGTAAGATTATTACTAAAATGGTAGGCCTTATCCTAATGTAACATTACAAATGCACAAAAATCCAACTTCATTCCATAATGGATATATGTAATAAAACTATAGCATCAGAAGAGTAAAAAATTCATGTGATAACCTTTAGAAAAAACATCAAAGTGAAATAAGATAATACAAAAGAAGGAGTGTAAAAATATAATCCTAACTATAGATAAAAGAGGTCCCAACCTAAAAACAACTCAAAGGGAAGAAAATCAAAAAGTTACCAGCCCAAAATCTCTAATTTTGATTCCCAAACACAATTAATCCCTCCAAATACTACTATGATTAACTAATACCAACTCTATTGAATTCATTTTCAAACTTCCTATCATCTGTGTAAGACAAAAAACATTCCATAAAATCCCAGCAGGGTTGAGTTTGTCATACACAGTTGGATTCCTTAATAAACCAAGAGGGAAGAAGAATAATAAAATAGTCAACTCAACTAATAATTCAAAAATTGATAAGAAACCCCAATGACATATACACTCAGAGTGAAACCCCAATATAAAAGGAGAAGAATCTCAATCTCTACAACCAACTAATAATGATAATGAGTCTACAATTCACTAAGGAGGTCTTATCTATGATTCTAGGAACCACATGAAACCTCATAAGAATCATAGTGGAGGTCACACTCCTCTTTATTGTTCTCAATAGTTGGGGGAGCATTATCTCTAGTGGATAACATTATCCCTACTAGATCTTGATGAATTAGAAGTAAAAATCTATAGATAGAGGACCTGGACCCTCTATAGTGTGTTGGAGAAATAAATCTACCTATATGTTGGATATGGGGGAACCCATGACTTGTTGATTCTTGAGGTACTAACTCTGGATTCTAATGGATGATCAAATTCAATCCATATTATAGTCCAACCATCTCTAAAAGAATTGGCATGCTCGTATCACCTCATATCGTATATTTGATGCCAAAATGAAGTCTAATATCACATCCTATGTGGAATTGTACTCAAAAAGGGTTACTAATGAGCCCAAATTCAAGTCCCAAAGAAGGAGATACGCAAGGTATAAGGTTCTTGGAAAAGTACCTGTCATGTAAATGAGGGAACATGGCATATGGAACCACCCCAAAACCTAGGAATGTTCTTCCCAGAAAACAACATATCCATCAAAGTCCCTCCACACAGTGTGTCCCTATGGTATATTTCATGTCAAATCACTAGGGGCCATGGTTGTGGGCTCTCATCACACAGATCAACCACCCAAGTAGTATCAAATGGAATGTGGTCCCGACCACAAGAAATGTGATACTAATATAACTTTTAAACCCTATCCATATTGATAATTCCGAAAACATGGTGTGTGTTCCTTTGGAATAAATATCATGTTGTCAAATCTTTCACAGATTGTAAGTCAGGTCCTTAACGAGTTTTCTGTATCTCCCAAAAATTCTACTTTAACTCATCATTGGCTCTCCAAATCCACTGAAATTAATGTAACGAACCTATGATCATTGATTCCAACAATTTAGTGTCCACAAATCATGATTATTTTCTCCCAATAAATATCCATCACAAATATTATCACCATTCAGTGTCCTAATCCATGGAACCATCATATACATTTTGAAAATCATCCCCAATCCATCCATAATCCATCAATACCTAAGTTGTTCGTGCATCCATCATGATTCATGGGGTTGGATCACGTTCAAATTGGTCCAAAAATGTCGAACCACTAACCCCATGGTCTAGATATAAATAACATTAAGAATGGGGGTGGGAGAGGCACAATAACAATGTGAGATTATCTTTAGTTGAAAAAATCCTATACAATGATCATAAACAAAAAAAACATAAATGGTGTGAATCATTTTCACAATTAAACTTTTTTAATTAGGTTCAATAATTCTAATTAAAATTCATATTTCATGTGAAGAATAGAAATAAAGGGATTGAGTATATAATAAATCCATGATTATCATTACAAAACACAAGTGTATAAATCCAAAAAAAGATCACTACCTTGGGAACAGATCAATCCTTGGTGAAGAAAATTTTCACTAGTGATTTCATCAAAGATTATAGTGTGTTCTTCATTGATTCTATGAATCTTATCAATTCGTTCATCATCGGTCTGTGTTCCTGAGTTCACCAACACCAAAGGTGGCTCTTCCTTATCCTCATCTCTAATATCCTATGTTTATATGGATAACCATGTATATTTAACATAGAATAATATTAATGTAGGAAATTTATAGGTTTTTCATTTAACAAATTAAATGAAATAAAATTTTCATTTATTTAATGTTCCCTCCAATGACTATCTTCCATGGAATTTCCAATTGTAACCAACCTTATGTCATGTCTTAGATAAACCCCCCATTTTGGAAACAAAAACAGTCTCAAGTTCTCTATCCATGCACTGACCAGTAGGGAAAATTTTTATTCAAGAAATATGAGTGCCTTTTTTATATATTTAATAATTTTCATATATTAATTTTGTGGTCCTGCCACCCCCAAAACATGGTGCCTACTCTAACTAAATGTGTGTGTGTGTTTGTGTGTGTGTGTGTGTGTGTGTGTGTGTATAGAATATTTAAAGGAGAAAACTAAGAAAATAAAAGTTATTACAGTTAATAGAAGGAATTATTCCCTCAGAGTTCTAATAAAAGCATCGTAGGGATGAGGAGCTCAGTGGCAAGGAGGTTATAAATACCATGACCTAGACAGAACAGTTTTATACTAAATTTCAATGATTTAATTTTAATTTTTGGAGTAATTCTATGATGAAAACATTATATGAGGTTTTATTAATTAGTTGGATGGAATAAGAGTAGGTGTAAGGTGAAAAATTCACTGATTACCTAGTAGTCTAGTACTGAGTAACTGGTGGGGGTATTGTGGATACAGGTGATTATGTATCAACTATCGAGTGCTTAGTGGCACTATAATAGGTACACATTAGACACTTGGGGAAACCCCTTTAAAATAAGGGTATTTTCAATATTTAATTCCAAAATTTAAATTCCCTTAATTTTAACCCATAAAATTTCACCTCATTTGTTAATCTTGTTATCCCCTATCATGATCTCTTACTTCTTCCATCTCAATCTAACCATTGTCAATCCTTGATCCAAGTGGTTGTGGTTGGTCTAAGGATCCAATATTCAATAAGACAATTCCATGTATCTCATTTATTTCTCCTTTATTCCTAATCATTTCATGTAAGTGGATAAATTCACCATTCTATAATATTAGAGTTTATGAATACTTCTAGTTTCTTTAACATTACTCTATTTTATCTATTTTTGGAAAATATATTAAGAGATATAAAGGTACTTTCTTGGTTTTATTTATTTATTCTAACTATCCCTTTTAACAGAATCTCAGTCCCTAAATTCATATTTGATTTTAAATTGGTCTAAAGTTTTAATTTTTGTCCTATCATATCCCATTAGATTCAGAATGAGTGTTTTATAACTAATTTTATAAGTGAACCCCTTCCATTTCTCATATTCATAAAGGTTAATTATTGAAATGGTTTATGGCCATGGGTATTTAATTAAAACCCTAGTGTTTTCTTCATAATAAATTTATTTTTATGGGTTTTATGAAAAAAATTTATTTCTTGGTATACTTGAATTTTATTCACACATTTTCATTCCTTGTTTGACTTATGCATGTCAGGAACACTGTTTGATCATTTTTAATGCATGTAGTATATTTGGAGCATGGTAGGAGTTTTAATTTATTATTATGGTTATCATGTTATCTACCCACAGGAAAACTTATATATTATAATTACACTTTATAGAAATATAATTTGATAATGTTTTATACCTATGATTATTGAATCATTTTTATAAATAACTCCTTCGAAATCCTAGTTTTGAAAACTCAAAACCCACATTAACTTTTACTCACATTCAATTGATGTTTCTTTAATATTTTCTCTGTAGAAAATTTTATTTTAAATAACAATCCTTCAATTTCCATCTAAATAAAAACCATTATTAAATAACATAAACAATCACTTGAATCTTCATCCTGTTTATAATTATGTTTAGACATGTTCAAAATAGTTAGAGTAATAGTTGTCATCCTAAAGATATTGGAAATTTTGTCATGAGTTTTTTACAAACAATTACTATAAATAGATCACGGGGAATTCAGGGTCGAGTTCTAATTGATGAAATTTTGAGAGATGGTTATAGCCTATATGGTTGATTGATATTCAATTCCTTTGTTCTTTTTGTGTTATATTAGTGATTTTTGTCTTTTATGATTCATTGTAAAATTACTAAATTTATTTTGTAATCATGTTACTCTCATCCCACTATGATCAATGATCTTCCAGGGATACGAACTTGTGTATCCAATTTTCTGATCAAATAAGTCCTTGTTTAAGTAATTTCTTTTAAAATAACCAAAGAATAGCTAGGGTAAGATTTTTTTCTTCTGGTTTTCTTATTATATAATTTAGGCTCTCGAACCAGAAGTTCTTATAGATTAGGATATTTATCCTCATTTTACTTTTATTCAAAATAAGAGAGTTATAAAGGTAAATACTATTATATATGTTGGTCCATGAAAATCATACACCCTAAGAGGGGGTTAATTAGGTTGTGTCAATTAAAATATTACTTTGTAAATATTTTTGTTCCATATTATTAGGATCACTTCTCTATTGATTACTGGTATCCATAATGTAGTAAAAATAAAGGGAAAAGAAATTTTACTTGGTTTTCAAAAAGTATATAATGAAAGTAGCATGCATGATAATGTTCTTGTGCACCAGAGACACAAAATGTCACTACTTTTTTCAAATACATAATATATTGGTCACCGTGACCCTTCAGACAAAAAACCACCTCAAGAAATGAAGAATGCATTTATCTTCTTTGTAGTGGAATAAATTTCTCTTTATGTGGACTACTTCTTCTTGATGAATTGTAGATAATGAAAATACATCATTTTGGTACTAAACATCATCATAGGATGAATGAACATTCAGTGTGAATAGGTCTGGAGAAAAACTCCTCATAACCTTCAACCTTCCAGCATGAAGGCCAAGAAGTATCCTGTCCCATTTTCATTCTAATAATGAAAAACTAAAATGCCTATATGGACCTAATTTTCACAAAAAAAGCATTGATGAATATTTAGGAAATACATTTTGAACATTTTACACTAAAAAATAGAAATATTATTTTTTATGATATAAAAACTCTATCCACCATTTTTCTTTTTTTCCCCATTTTTACTCCATTTTTATAAAAAGATAAAATACACCTTATGTAGTAGAAATATACTCATTGCACAGTTCAATCGTTAGACAATAACAAGATCCACTAAACTTGGACAAATTCGTGAATTAATAATATACTCATCCTGAAGTTATCACACCCTTCATGTCTCATATCTACAGTCTCCATAATAAACATTGTAGTTGTTTTGGTTCTATAAAAATATCCTCAAAATACATTAAAATAAAAAAAACATGGCATAATATTCTTTAATTCTAGGCTTGATTATGTCCTTGAAATATAGATAACATATAAATCTTATTTTATGATTAATAATATCCATTAAAACTATTGCAGCTGGTTGGCATACTAAATAATGATGTTTACATTGATCATGGTTTCACAAAATATGGTTATTCAAACAATGTTAACATAAATGATGGCCATATAACTCCCATTGATTCTTATGGTTCTCTAAGATGATGGTTATACTGGATAATACTGATTTTTATGCAAAAAAACTCATGGATACACAATTTGAGGATGATTTATATGTAGAAAAGATGATTATTATACATCTAGAGAAAATTATTATACACAACTAATTGATGCTTATACAAAGATAAAAATTATGGTTAGAGAGAACCCCTTCATCCTTTTTCACAACTAGATGATACTTATAAACACTATGAAAATAATTTTTATGTACTAGGAACATAGCTAAAATTCAAAAAATAGGATACTCAACCATATTTCCCAGAATCCCTTAAAACCACACCAAATCTGATCCAAACCTCTTCCAAAAAAAATATGGACTACTAAATACTACATATTATTATTTGAATATTTATTCCATTTCTTTTTTAATAATCGCATAAAAACACACTTATGGTATTTTGGTTAACAATATCCCTCTTTGGGTTCGTTGACAATTACAAAACACTTCAAAAATGTAATTCCACTTCTTCAATTAAAAATATTTCAAAAATACCATGTCTTGACTAAACATGAAAAAATTAACTTCCTTCTATCATGTTATTTAATAATAGTTCACCAATCACCAACACTAATCCCACTTGATCCATGATTAGTGTGGGAGATGAGAGTTTGATTAATAGATCCTCATGAACACAAATCTTTGGGATTCAAACATTTTCTATTCAATTCCAAACACTACCCCCATGATGAACCATGAAGATAATATCCCCCTTCATTAACACATACATCGCTCCCCCTTTCATTAATAGTTGGTGAACACTTTTCCCCCATTTTCAATGAACCCAAAAACTGGTACTCTAAACATTCATAAGAGAGTATAAGTAGTGCACACAATAAACACAACATAGGATCCATATCATTAATAAAATAAATTTTCATGGGGGAGTGTTGGTCATGAGTCTAACTTATCTAGAGAGAAATATTTTTTGGACTCCAAGACCCAACTAGTGCCCTTAAAATTAGCCTTGAGAAGTGCCTTGATAATTATATCCGTAATTTTATATTTATTGGATGCATACTCCAGGATCAAAATTCTTTGTTAAAACATATCCTTGATAAAATGACACTTAATATCAATTTTTTTATCCAAAAATGATGAATGGTATTTTTATAAGATTTGTGTCACTCGAGTTGTCATAATTAATGGTAATACGAGAAGCCACTTCAAACTCAAAGTCTTCAAGATGTTCTGTCATCAAAATTAACTAGGTACAAGCTTGAGTGGCTACTATATATCAAGACTATACTATGCTTAAAAAGATATAGTTTTTATTCTTTAACAACCAAGGGTTACAAGAACATCCAAGATAGAAGGTACTACCTGACGTTGACTTATTATCATACACCAAACCTACTCAATCTATATATGTATAACCTAATATCTTATTCTATAAAATATGATAATAAAACATCCCAAACTATATTGTATGACTAATATACCAAAATATTCTATTCACGTCTTCAATAATATTTCTATAGGGAATATTTGATGATGATAAACTTGGAACATAAAAAATATGATAAAAATTTGAGTGGATATCAAAAATAGTAAAATACCAATGATATGCTTATAATTAGTCACATAAACCTCACTTCCATATTCATTCTTTGATAGTTTCATTTGATTCTCATCCAAATTCATCATTGTCCTTGAATATGTCAATTTAATCTGTTTTACCCCTATTTTCCATATTGCGTTTAAGAGATAAATGTGCCTTTATTCCCTTGAACAATCTTTAATATAAGGAATAATGTCAGCTCACTGAACAAGGACATCTTGAATTCACCTCTCATATAATCTAAGAAGATCATGCATTATTATTCAATTGATCCTTCAAAAATTATTTCATCCATATAAATAAGAACCAATCTCATTTCAATATTTTCCTTCTTCATATGTAGATTGCGATTAACTACATCTCTCTAAAATCCAAGCTTCTTCATAAGCTAATTAAATTTTGAGAACCAAGCCCTTAGTGATCTATTTATGCCATATAAGTCTATATTAAACCAATAAATATTATTTTCATCTTCAAAAATAGTAAAAACCATTTTTCAATATAAGCCTTATTTTTAAGGAATACATTTAGAAATATTAATTTTATATCGATTTTATTCACTTTGAAGCTCCTTTGAACTGTTATAGCAAGAATATTTTTATTGTTTCTAATGAGTCCACTGGGGAAAAAGTTCCATCCACATCAATAAATACTATTTGGGAACATCTTTTTCACACGATACATACTTTTTTACTTTTCATTTTTACCTCTTTGTTGAGTTTGTTTCAAAAAACCCATATGGTTTCGATGATGTTATTATTTTGTGGCATTAGAAAAATTTCCTAAGTCTTATTCTTTTTATTTTTCACAAGTTCCTTATTCATCGCCTTGACATAGCATTCATCCTAACCAGCCTATTTCAATATATTTTATTCAAATTTTGGCCTAAAAGATGTTTAATTCCAAATACACGAAAATACTTGAGTGAGGGCGTCTTTCCAGACCATATTTTTTTAGAGAGTGTTGTCTTCATTTGGACTTAACAAAGCCATATTAGAGATTTATACAGAGGTGAGAACTACCTCGATATAAATATATCTTATAGGTTTATTTATATAATCATACATCTAGACATATTTTTTATGATCAAGTTCCTCCTCTCAATAAATATGTTTTGTTAAGGAGTCCTCACCACCACCACATGATACTGAGTCCCATATTTTTCTTTGTATTATTTCACCTTGTTTCTTGTAAATTATATATTGTTATCATTGGGGATATTTTACATTTTTACATCAAGCATCCTTTCATCTTTTCTTCAAAATTGATTAATAAATTTGAATACCTCAATTTTATAGATAATCACCATAAATAATTCTGTCATGTTGAAATGATTTATAAAAAAGATATATCACATTTTTATATAAAATCCTTTAGATTTCATTGGTTCATAATCATAAATATGAAATAGCTCAAGAAACCTTGATGATTTTCCTTTCTTTTCCTTTTATGAATTTAGAGAATCTTCTACTTTCAACATGAATCAAATGTGTGAGTTTCATCACATGTGACTTCAGGGAGGTCTCAAGAACCATTATTCTTGACTATGTTTACCAAATATTTTTTCCTAAAATGGAAAGGCCACCTATTCAATAACTTATTTTCATATTATTTAGATTACATGAAAAACTTATCCTCGCCAATAAAGTAAAGATTCCCCTAGGTCCATTTACCTTCAAGAACAAATAAACCATATCATTCCTTAACTGTATATATCTATTTTTTGAATTCCACCACATGTTTTGAGTCGCATAGTTGGATTATACATAGATTATTATTATTGGAAACTTTAAACAAGAGAAAATTAGTCCATATTAGGTCTTTTCCACTATCCATGGCTTTTATAGATCTAATAATATACCTCACCACATCATTTTCCAAGTGGAAAACTCTATCCTTGTTGTATTTTACATCAAAGATGAGGTCTTTACTTCCCATCTTATGGGATGTTCATTTACTAAATTGAATCCATAATCTAGGTATGTTCACTTCTCTTAAGGATATCTCAGAAATTTTTCCCTTCTCATATCTTCCCTTTTTTATCAATGACCACTAATTTTTATTTAATGAAGATAAAGGTTGTTTTACGTCAATCTCTTAATTTTCTTCCTTATACTACAAAACCTCAGATAATTTCTTCTTTGTAATTCGTGATAATACTTCAATATATTTTTTTCTCAATTATTCTGGTCCCATAGGGTAGTTTTTTTAGCCATTAGATGAACAACTCATTACCTTGTTCCCAAAACCTATATAGTTATAGTAATACCAAAAAAAATATCGAGAGTATGAAAAAATACTCATTTGTGTTTGTCTTTCTTACTCTGTAAAGTATCATCTTATGATGGAGCACACATATTCATTGTTTCCCAACATCCCACAATTATAATACCTAACATTTTGGGTCTTCTTTTATTCTTTTGTAGCATTAAAAGTAATTCTATGAGTATGGTGTTGCTCAATCACTATGGGAAAAATTGTTTTTTGCAATGGGCCTTGCACCCGTCGCAAATAGTCCTCCTAAAGAAACTATTTGCATTGGGAATCTAATTTCGTCGCAAATAGTAGTAAATAATAGATTATTTACGACAGGTAAACAAACTCGTTGCAAATACTACTGGTGTACATTCCCACCTAAACATGGAAATGGGTATTTGTGATGGGAACGATGTTTCCTCGCAAATACCCTAGGTCGTGTAAAGGTAATTACGATGGGATCATTCACCCGTCAGAAATACTATGTCGACATGTGAGTATTTTTTACGGTTCTCGTCGCAAATAGTTTTATAAACTCCGCCTCAAGAATTTATTGTAGGAAATATTTGCGATGGGTTTCCCTTCAGAAATAGACTCGTCACAACTAATATATCCAATATATACCCCCTATAATGTTTTTCCCCCATTAACCAATTCACATCTTATTTCATCGGTTTTTCCCTTATTCTTCAAGTTGATGTTTAAATTTTTATAGGGAAGAAAATTTCAAAGTTTTTTGCGCACAAAATCTTCATTTTTGAGGTATTTTTGTATTGTTTCAAATTTTTTATTTTATTTTTTATTAGATTTTAATATTATTAGTTAGTTGTAATTATAGTCAATTAAAATTTATTATTTATAATTAGAAGTAGTTATTTATAATTAGAAGTAATTATTTATGATTTCCAGTAGTTATTTTAAATTAGTATTATTTAGTTTTAATTAGCAGTAATGGTTGTATTTAAAAGTAAATGGTTTTAACTTGCTCTAAATAGTGTTAATTAGTGGTAAATAGCTATAATTAGCTGTAATTATTACTAATTACCGGTAATAAGTAAAAAATTGGTAATTAGTATTAGTTAGTGGAAATTGGTAAAAAATAAAGATTAATCAAAATAATTATTAAAAATTATCGCTAATTAATAAAAAAATTGTTATAAATTAATAAAAAAGTCTAATAATATGTAGTAATTAACTGTAATTGGAAAAAATTAGCACTAATTAGTAAAAATTAGCAGTGTTTGTTAATAATAAACAGTAATTAAAAAATAGTATCAAATAGTATTAATGAGTTTTAAATAGTAAAATATTTCAATAAATCAATTTAATTAATATAAATTAGCAATAATTAGTAAAAGCTATCAGTAATTAGTAATAATTAGTACTAATTAAAAAAATTGTTATAAAAAATAAAAAGTAGTCATAATAAGTGATAATTAGTAGTAGTTAGTAATAAATAATGGTAATTAGTAATAATTAGCCGTAATTATTAAAAATTACATGTAATTTGTAAAAATTAGCAGTAATTAGTATAAAAATAGTCATAATTAGTAAGAAATAGCGTTAATTTGTAAAACCTAGAAGTAATTAGTAACAATTAGCGGTAATTAGTAATGATTAGTAGTAATTCGTAAAAATTAATGTTACATATTATTAATTAGCCTTAATTAGTATTAATTACTGTTATTTAGAAAACATTAATGGTAATTTGTAAAAATTAGGTGTAGTTAGTATTAATTAGTGATAATTTGTATTAATTAGTGATTATTAGTAATAAATAATGATAATTATTCATAATTAGTGATAATTAGTCATAATTAGTCATAATTAGTGATAATTAGTAATAATTAGTGGTAATTAGTGATAATTAGTGTTAATTAGTTATAATATGTTATAATTATTTATAATTGGTATTAATTAGTTTTAATAATAATTAATTGGTGGTAATTAGTACTAGTTAATAATAATTTGTAATAATTTCTAATAATTAGTAATAATTGGTAACAAATAGTGGTAATTAGTAATAATTAGTGATAATTAGTGGTAATTAGTATTAATTAGTGGTAATTAGTATTATTTAGTATTAATTAAAAATAATTTGGGCTAATTAGTAATAATTAGAAATAATTAGTATTGCTTAGTGATAATTATTTTTAATTTGTCATAATTAGTCATAATTAATGATAATTAGTTATAATTTCAAATAATCTATAATAATTTGTGTCAATTAGTAGTAATTAGTGTTAATTAGTAATAATTATTAATAAATAAGGATAATTAATAATAATTAGAACTAATTAGTAATAATTAGTGATAATTAGTGATAATTAGTGATAATTAGTGATAATTAGGGATAATTATAGATAATTACTAACAATTAGTGATAATTAGTAATAATTATGGATAATTAGTAATAATTAGTGATAATTTGTAATAATTAGTTATTATTAGTAATAATTACTAATAATTAGTAATAACTAGTCATAATTAGTCATAATTAGTAATAATAAGTAATAATTAGTAAACATTACTATTAATTAGTAGTAATTACTAATAATTGGTGTTAATTAGTTGTAATTAGTAATAATTAGGGATAATTACTTATAATTATTGATAATTAGTGATAATTAGTGGTAATTAGTAATAATTAGCGGTGATTTGTGATAATTATTGATAATTAGTGATAATTTGTGATAATTTGTGATAATTATTGATAATTAGTAATAATTAGTAACAATTTTTATAATTCATGATAATTAGTGATAATTAGTCATAATTAGTCATGATTAGTCCTAATTAGTCATAATTAGTGATAATTTGTGATAACTAGTTTTGATTAATGATAATTAGTTATCATTAGTGATAATTAGTGATAATTAGTGATAATTAGTGATATTTGGAATTAATTAGTGTTAATTTGTATTAATTAGTCATAATTAATGATAATTAGTAATACATAGTGATAATTAGTAATAATTAGTGATAATTCGTAATAATTAGTATTAATAGGAATAATTAGTGACAATTAGTGGTAATTAGTGATAATTAGTGGTAATCGGTGATAATTAGTTGTAATTAGTGATAATTAGTGGTACTTAATTATAACAAGGAAAAATCGGGTCTGGGAAAAGTGCCCAGTCCTCCAAAGATTTATTAAAGAAAAATAAAGTGCAGAGTACAAAGAAAGGAAACAAAAGCAAAGTCCAAAAAAACACAAATCAAAAAGTTTCAAAGCCCTCAGCACCACAATCTTCTGAGAACTCTTCCAGATCTGCCGATTCCCATTCAGATTGAGGAGAATAACTGTTGAGCAATGTGATGTACTGATTTCTCAGATGTAATTCATCTGGGGTCAAAGACATACTTAATGATTGCTTGTTTCATCCCTTCCTTTGGTCCATATCTTTCCATTTTTCATTCTTGGCAGAGGTCCTAGTAGAAACGGTCTTTAGCATATTAGAATAATCTTTCATAGGTTTCCTCTTAGGTGGAGCGGTGGAAGCTCCCCCTTTTCATTCCCATTTCTCCCATGTAAACAGACATCCTCATTATAAGTGGTTCTTTTCTTTTCCCCTAAAACGGCATCACTGTGTGAAACTTTAGAGCCTTCAATATCATTTTCCTTTCCTCCATTGGATGCCTCACCCCACTTCCCATCAACTTTCATAGGTCCTATGTCATAAATTTTTCCTCTCTTATCCATTGGAACCTCCTACAATATATTAAAATCTATATCAATAGGGGTCAAACACTGTATGTGGATATTACAGCCTTGAAACTGAAATTAATCATTCTTTTCTTCCTTCACAGACAATGAGTGGTCAGTTATCTCATCATCCATCTGGGGAGGCTCATTTTTCATAGTATTCTCAGCATGTTTACCAAAAGAAACATTGAAATTTCCAAGTTCCATATCGAAGGAATTATCCCCACTGCCCATTTCTTCCACCATCATGCCCGGCGCAATTTCCATATCTAAGGCATTACCCTCACTTTCCATTTCTTTTCCCCCTACATCTACATCAAAATCTTCTTCCCCCTCCAGTACTATAAAATTATTCAAAGAGCATGGATCGACACCATCAGGCTTAACCATTTTAGCATTGATCAGAAGGATCTGTTCAGAACCCTATGGATCTGCTAATGTGTCAAGACCTCGGCCCATGAACTAATGCCCAGCCGAAATATTGTTGACACTCCAACCATCATCTTGATGCTACAAAAATGATGCAGAAGCCCCCTTTTCTATTGTATTACTCAAGTCACTGACTCTCAGGTCATCCTTAATCCTATCAAAGACATTGGACACAGAAGGATTTCCAACCTGCTTCACTGCAGGTATGGTCTGCTCTACATAACTCATCTCATTATCCTTTTGCTCATCCACATCTCCTTCCCTTACCTTCACTACACCATTCCCTTGGTGATCACCACATCGGTTGAGTGCCTCTGAATGACCTAGTCTTCTGCAGTTAGAGAAAAACTCCACCCAATGATCAAATATCACCGGCTGCTTACACTTGATCTCCTCAGCAGCCTCGATCCACACAGTCTCAACCGGCACCCTCAGAACATCAACCTCTAAACACATGCATGGGTTGATTGGGTGATTCATAGTGGCAGTGCGGGCATCAACACAAATAAAGTGCCCCACCATGTTCCCTAACAAGCACATAATCCCAAGATTTTGAAAGCAAAGAGGAAGAAGAGGCAAACTAACCCAAACCGGAATGATTGGAGAGTCACGATTCAGATAGAAATTATATATCCATTTGAAGAAATAAAAGTCTCTACCGCCGCATTTCCTGAGAGTAGTCGACAACGCACGAACCAGATCCTCTGAAGAGGAACATCGAACCATCAAATGTTGTTCATCCAATAACCCAATGATTGCTCGATCCTGAAGCCCCCATGATTTAGACATGAACCTATCAAAATCATCCACTGAAGGTCGATATTTTCTTAATCGATCAACCAAAGTTAGATTTCATAGGTTATCTGCACCGGTAATCTCTAACACCGAAAGTAAAATCACGGGATCTCTATTCCGAGAATCATGGACCTTCGGACCAAGACTAATTAGTACTAATTAGTAATATGTTTTGGTACTTGGAATTAATTTGTGGTAATTGGTTTTAATTAGTACTAATTTGGGATAATTAGTTATAATTAACAATAATTAGTAATAATTAGTTGTAATTAGTGATAACTATTGGTAGTTAATGATGATTAGTGGTAATTAGTGATCATTAGTGATCATTAGTGGTAATTAGTGATTGTTAGTAAAAATTAGTGATATTTAGTGATAATTAGTGATGATTAGTAATCATCATCAGCTGCACAATATGAAGAAAAGTTGCAAGCTCAGGGTGATCTTATAGAGATAACGTGCATGGAGGATGCAGAGCTTCATCGGCAGCAACAACAATAGTATGAGGATATGCATTGAAGGCAACAGCAGCAGTATGAGCAGTTGATGGAGTGTCTGTGACGTTTAATGCATGCTTTATGGATAGAGTTACCTCAACCAACTCTTCTAGATGACCCTCCCCTTTAATGATTTATATAATTTTTCTGATAAACATTTAAATGGGAAAAATTCTAATATTATTATTAATTGTATATTTACATTTCTAGAGAGTGTATTTTTATATTGCTACGAATATTTTTATTATTATTTAATTACCTTCTTATTTTTATTATTTTTATTATTTATTTATTATTTTATTATTTATTTTATTATTTAATTATTATTTTATAATTATTAATTTTTTATATTGTTGTGAATATTGTGTTTTTTATTATTTTATTATTATATTATTTCTTATAGTTTTAATTATAATTTTATTAATTTTATTAGTTATTGTTATTATTATTCTATTATTATTATTATCATTTAATTAAATTCTATTAGTATTAATTTTATTTTATTTTATTTTTTATTTTTTATGTTTTTTTCAATGGGTAGTTAATGCTGTCGTAAATAATTATTTATGATGGGGCCATCGTAAACGGGTTTTTTAACCCAGATAGACTATTTGCAATGGGTAGGGCTCGCATTTTAAATAGTTTTATTTCGATGAACTACCACAAAACAAACTATTTGTGATTACATTTTCTACAATTGGTCATTTGAAACGAGACCTCGTCGTAAATGATCCATTGTAAATGCTTCAATTTCTAGTTTTGAATCTTCTTCTAGGGGTAAGTGCCTGATATTTTGAATTCACAACCATTGCCTTCTTTTTACCTTTCTATACCATAATTGACTTTCCTTTTTCAAAAAAACACTATAATCATTGAATAGGAATAATTTCATCATTGGAAACCCCATGAACTTCCTTAGTGGATCTTTCACTTGTGATTCCCAATGTCATACCATGAGTGAAGGGTCTCTCTTGATCTTCACACTTTTATCACCATGTCATTAATTCTCCTTGAATGTCATTAATTATTTTTACGTAATATTTCATTAAATTATTCACCCCAACAATCATTCAGGATTGTTCTTCAACCATGAGCATGAACTGAACTTCTTTTTATAAGCTTTAATAACTTTTGAATTTTATTTTTTCAATTTATGCATTCATATTTTTCTTCACCTGCACTTTTTTTTGAATATAAGTATTAGATTCATGTAAAAAAATTATATTTCTTTACCTTAACTCTCTATATGTATATTTATTCAAGGGAGGCTTCAAGTTTAGCTTCCGGATTAAATCCTCCCTTGATTCCATCATTTTTATCATCCATGTCATCCTCTTATTTCTCGTTTAAAATAACCGTGAGGAATTCATAACTTAGGTATTTAAATTCCTTTTCCTCCTCCACTTTTGATCACTTCAATTACTCATATTCTTTAAACTAAAAGTTCTTTATATTAAATAATGTATGCATCAATTTTCACTTCTTATGGAGCCCTTTTAAAGACTTCATTTTGGTTTCTTCTGCATCTTCATCATCATGGAATTTCATCGGACACAAAATAGTATTATTTCATACATTTCCAAAATAAAAAACAAGAGAGTGGTAGCTTGAACTCGAACATTACTTTTCCCCATATTGAGATTAGAGGACTGAAATAGAATCATATCATAAACTACTTCATCCTAGGGTTCTTCTTTCCGTCAAAGTTTCTTTATACCCTTGAATTATATCTGTTGATATTATTCTTTTATAATAGATTCAATTTTATTATTCATCATCTCATATGGAATAAGTGTTTTATGTAGGTTGTCCAATGTTATTCCCTTTGCGTCATTGTATTAAAGAACCATAACTATTGGATAGAACTTTAAGTGTTGTATGCTTGGGATTATTATAAAAAATTTCATATAACCAATGGTTTTCTTAAGACCACTCGTATATTCTATATGAATTCCCATCCAATCGAAAAAAGAATCAATTTTTCCATTTGATCTTATTCTTAAATATTTATATTTGTTCAAAAAGGTTTGTTTCATTACTTCCTAGAATTTTGAATCACCTTTATAAATAATTATAAGTTTCTCCCAAACCATATGAAATGTATTTCATAACACCACCTTTGTATAGATAAGGTTATCCAAAGCTCCCCCTAATTTATTTATTACCATGAAATAAGAATAGAATTCTTTATGATTTCTATTTTTCAGTTTTATATTAGCGTTACTTGTAGATTCTACATGCATTATAGCCATATATAGATATAATCCTAGTGAAGTAAAATAATGTTTCATCTGATCTTTCCAAAACTGGATGTTTATGTCTCCAAAAATAGTGATTTCATTACTATACACCACTACACCATCATGCCTAGTATAAATAGAAATCCATTGACACCCTTAAGATTTTATACCACTTGTTGGTCCCCAATAAGGCATAAATCATGAGAGGGGGGAAGTCAGGGTCTACAAATTAAAATTTTCTCTTTTCAACAATCTTGTTTTTTATTTATTAGGAATACCCCGCTCTCTATTCCGTATAGATGTATTGAATTAAAAAAAGGACACAATAAATTTTACATTTTCATCCAAATGATCTAATCCAATGAGAATGAACAGAAATGTGACTATGCACAACAGACACTAAAACTCATTTCTTTATATTCAATTACTTAATGGAGAAACTGTACTAAACCTCTAAGAATACAAACCTCACATGTAATGAGTAACACACAGATCTTATTCAGAGCAGAATGTGTTACTCCTTATACAAGAGGATTATTCTCCATGCACAATATATAGTAAAAATAAATTTTTTTCGCATATAATTTAATCACATAATGTATCAACTTCCGGTGTGAATCACTCTTGGAAAACCCACATTGACACCATCAACCTTCCTGTATAAAGCCCTATAACTCTTCATGCTCTTTTTTTCTAGTCGTGATGAATTAGAATGCACAGATACACCCTATTTCTACAAAAATGGTGTTGATGAATATTCAAGAAAACTCTATTAATATTTTTACACTATCCAACAAGAAAATAGTCTTCATTATGCTATAAAAATTATATCCTTCATTTTTTCTTAATTTTGGTTCGAGTTTTCTTCCATTTTCCTTTATTTGTGTTACCTTATTATTTATTCCTTCCATAATACAATCCTTACCCATTAATCAAGCGTACCAACCTATAGCCAATTGTTATAATAATAATACACTTATCTCTAAGATATTATACCCTTTTTTGCATACCATCAGTTTCCATGAAGTGTAGTGTGGTTATTATTAGTTCGAAACAATAATCCTCAAGATCCAGTAAAATCAATGAAATAACATGGATTGATATTCCCTTAATTCTTGGATTTCTTCTATCATTTCAATTTAGTTGGCATATTAGTCATATTTTATGGTTAATTAACTCCATTGAAACTATTTCACCTGGTATAAATATATATAAATGATGTTTACTTATATCAAGGTTTCAAAAAATACAGTTATGTAAACTGTGTTTATATATATGATACTTATGAAACTCCCATTGATTCTTATAGATCCCTAATATGATGGTTACATAAGAAAAATATAATTCTTATGTCATAAAAACTCATGGATATGCAATCAACAGATGACATCTATATAGAGAAGATAATAATTACATAGATAGATATCATTCTTGTGTATAGATAAATGATTATTATGAATATCTAAAAATAATATTCATAGAGATCCCATTTATTCATATTCCTTATTAAATAATGCTTACTCACAACATGAAAATTATGCTTACACACCGGGGACATAGAAAAATTTATGAAACCTTCTACTCAACCAGATTTTCTAGAATCCCTACAAACCACAACAATGTCGATCAAAACCTCTACCATCCTTCTAAAAATGAACTACACAAGACTAAATAAGCCACATTGAAGATTGCATACACTTCATTGTCAATAAACACAGCCCAAAAATCACTACTAATGGATTTTAGATAACAAAAACAATTCTTAATAGAATTTGTCTAAGGAATTACATATTATCTTATTGAACCTCATTTTATTAATTACTCCAGATGTCATTACATTATACTATTCACTTGTTCCATTTATCAGTCTTGTTTAGTAGGTGTAAATAGCTTCTAAATTACATTTACATTTATAATGGGCATTTTCTTGTAGTCCATTATTTAATTTAAAACATTATTTTCTTTGGAATTATTGACTCTGCTTTATTAACTTCTATTTTTAGTTAGTTTAGAATAAAATTTCCCTAGTCATCATGAATTTTTTTTAACACCCCAATATTTCATGGTAGATTATTTTTAATAGCTTTTGTAACATGCATCACCAACTTATCTTGTGAAATACGTATGATTGAGTTTCTGTGAAACAACACTTTAGTGTTAAAATTATTTATATGATATATTTCTAACTTATACATCAAATATAGTAACATAAATAGTAATAAATTATTTTTAAATGATATTTTTAATTTTTCACATAAATAAAACATATTTATAATAAAATGTATAAGTTTCGGTAAAATAGTTATATGTTTAAAAATACGATTTTCTGAAAGGAACTACTTTCTCTGTCCTTTTTAAAGAATAATAAAATAAAATTTAGATACTCTTAGAAATCGAATTTCATTAAATAGACTTCATTTTATAATTTGGAATATCAAAATTATCTTAGGGTGAATTTTTTGTATTTTTCTAAAAAACATCCTATTTTTTGATGAATAGTGAAAACCACTACATTATTGTTAAAAAACTGACTTTTTCATTTAAATAATTATTTTACATTAAATTGATTTTAAAGTAACTATAGAAAAATAATACATATATTAACCCAATTTATTTCATTGGAATTATTTTCATAATATAATTAGATATAAAAATTTATTGAAATTTCTTTAACGTCTTTTTACCCACCGTCTAGCCATATTTTCAAATTAGTATTAAACGTAATTTTACATCTTATATGAATTGAATTTCAAAAAACAGACATACATGGTTGTAATTTTTATGAAAAATGTGGTTCAATAGGATCAAAATAATTTTTTGGTGAAAAGTAACTTTTGAATTTTATTTACCATGGTTAAAGGTAAATATTGTAATTAAAGGTAAAAATAATATTATAATAATATAAAATTACACTAACACTAGTCCTAATTTCATTGGATAACTATTTCTTGACCAAAATAAATATAAGGTCAAAATATGATCTTTTTTATGCCACTTGTGTTAGATTAAGATATTTATTATATTTTATTTAAAGAGGAGTTTAAAGTGTCATATTAAAGTTTTAATTCCTAAGTCATTTTTAATATAGGGTTATACAAAAGATAAATTCTAATATAAATATTATTTAAAAATATATGAAATTTATCTACATCAATAAAATTTATTTATAATATTTAGAGATTAAATAATTAAATTTAATTGTTACACAATGATGATGTGGTAATTTATTTATTAAATGAAGAATCAAATAAATAATATTAATAATAATACAATAAATATGATTTGACTTAATTAATGAAATAAAATAATTTTATAGATATGTTAGACATGTTAGTGACATATTTTAAGTATTTATTCAAAGTTATCATGTTGTTTTCATATTTTTAAAAATTCAAAATTTGAATAGTATTAAAATTGACATAAATGATACTTTAAAATATATAATATAATATTTTATTATATAAAAGTAAAAAAAAATATTAGATTCAAACAACTAACTATTATAGTGTTAAATATGTTATAAATTATCCACTTGGAGTTCTTTTTTCATTTTATATAAAATATATTAACCCTATAGTGTAAAAATACAGGAAGAAATGGTAAGTGTTAAACTCTTTAACTAAGGGTTAAATCCAAAAGATAAGGCTAATTTTATGACCTAATAATTTCTAAAATACATTGGTTGGGGTAATTTAGACTCATCCTCATCTTAAAATTTAAATAGATCACTTTGTATATATTTTATACTAAAAATAAATATATAAAAAATTAATAATTTAAACTTTTCCAAAAGTGCCCCTCACCTCTCTTATAAAAGGGTACTTCTCATTCTCTTTAATAAAAACCTCCAATGCACTTTTTATTTTCCAAATCCTACCCATTTCCTCTCCCAAACTCCCTAACTACATCCTATAGGCCATACTTTTTGTTAATAATCCATCCTAAGGATTCCTTTTGTGACAATTAAAAGGAGTACCCATAAAAAAGGTGATTGTTTTATCACCTCTTTCAAAGTTCTTTTATTCTTCTACTTCATCTTCCTATTTTGTATCCATACTAATGTAATAAATCCAGCATATAATATATTCTGTGATTTTTTTTATTGTTGTGGCTCAACCATATTCCTCCTTTTATCCATCCTATGAAAAGCAATAACACCATCTGTGCGTACGTACGGATTACTATCTCCACATTGTGGTGTAAACTATTTTTCATGTACATGTTATTTATCTGGGTATAAAGATGAATATAAATGAAGTGAATAATAAATATAACATGATATTATTTCTTTAAAATTCAAATTTCATCAAATTCTAAACCATTTATCCATTAAGTAAATGATATCGTCTCTCATGAGTACGTACGACATACCGTATCTACAACGTGATGATATATATCTTCCACATTCACCATTCAAGAATGATTGTAAAAATATATATTATTAATAAGTATGAAATATATGAAATAATAATTCAAATGTTTTAATATATATATATACATATATTTCATTCAATTACTTCCATTCAATACGATTTGAAAATTGAAACAAGGTTCATGTGTACGTACGGCCTAGCATCTCCATCAACGGTGTATTCCATTTCATATATCTATATATTATCGATATTTACGTTCTAAATATATATGATATATAAATTATTTTATACATTCTAGAAGTAATTAAATCTTGATCTAAGTAATATAATCAATAATAAAAAGTCAAAACACGTACGATAAAGAAAGTGATTATTACTCGAAATGTTGCTTTAACGTGGAAATTATTAATAAATGGGTAATATAAATTCATAAAAGAATCATATATGATATAATAAATATTATTATAATTCTGATATAAGTTAATAATATGTTTAAAACCATTATACAGTAGTTTCAGACACATACAGAGAGTATCAGACCCAAGGTAAGGGAATTTCATCTCATTTTTTATTTTCGTGAGATTTAAGCCATGTTCACCACCAATTTCTTGTGTGTGGTGTATTTACTATCTCTAATATATTTTATATCACGAATAAATTCATCATCATTGTATTTAAAGATTTATTTAAAGATATCAGGCTTATGATTTAAATGTTTAAAATGGTATGGGACGCTTTGAATGTTTAATGAATTAATTCTTTCTCCATTTCAATATTCTTAATATTATTTTACATAACTATTTATAAGGATATAATGGTTTATAAATAAAATTTTATGTCTATTTTTATGTTCATTGAATTTTTTAAAAAATTAATCTTTTAAAGGATTTATGTAATGGTCAATTTCATAATCTCATTATTATCTGAGGTTGTTTATACGTAAGTATCTATTGGTTCATCTCAATCATCCATGTCCATGTTTCTTAAAATGTATTTCGAAATATTATCGAAAAATATTTAAAGTCATTTTTACCCATGTTTAACTTTTTATAAAACTTTTTTCAAAAGGAATCTTTTTATCATTTTCAAAATGAGGTACTTTATGATATTTTCGACAAATTAAGGAAAGAATTTTTTTTAACATATATAACATGAGAGGATTTTTTTCTACTATTATGATACCTTAACATTTTAAAGCTTCCCTTAAATGATTACAAAGTTATTATTAAAAGAAATGTTTTATTTTATAATTTCACAAGTTTTTAAATGACTTCAAAGTAAAAAATGGATATTTCTCTCAAAAATATTTATTGATTTTATAAGATTATTTTCACTTATGTTAATATACATTATTGGATTTTATGCTTGACTGAGGTTGATTTATTATTTTACAATATTATATATTGTATTGAAGGTTTTATGATATTTTTGACTGTGGATGTTATATTTTGAAACAAGTCATGAATTTTGGTTAAGGTAATAAACATTTATTATGCCATTTTTAATGCTGATATTTATGTTTTGTTTCACCCTTTTCATATGAGGAATGAATTAGACATAGAATAAAATTGGATAGAGACTGGTTAATGAAATCCCTATTGGTTTGGTACTGGTTAATTAAATCCCTACAGGTTGGGTACCATTTAATGAAATCCATATGGGTTGGGGAACGCTTAATTAAATCCCCTCGATGAATTGATAGTTCTCATGAGACAAACTAATTTGGGTTTTGACTAACATCTTACCCGTATAGTCTTTCCATGAGGCCTTGATGGTTATCTAGAATTATATATTATCTTTTTATTAGATTATTTATTGATATTAGATGTGATTATTCGGCAAGTAGAATATCCTTGTGAATGATTAAATGGAATTATTTGATTTATTCTTTCTATATTATGGAGAATGTTATGTTTATAAGGATTGTGATTCATTTTTATACTTGCCTTAAAAGTTTATGATTATTTATGAAAGTTTCTGATGTATTGTTTAACCTTATAGATCATCTAATCTCACCCCTTTCTTATGTTTTAGTTTCCTAGGATGCCAAGAAATATTTCATGATTGATATGCAGGGTTAAGCTTTGATAGTAATGGTTTTTTCAAAGAATTATCCAAGTTTCATTTAATGATTTAAATTGTAATGTATGTAATCTATTTTCAAGGACTTTTAAACGGATCAGTTATTTGGGATTTGATTCCCTAAAATAATTATAATTTATTGAAATAATCAACCGGCTTTGGGCATCTAGGGTTAGGGTGTTACAATTGGTATTAGAGGAAGTTTAGAAACAACCTTGGAAACTAGATTTAGAAAAACATAGATTAGGGATCATAAACCTAAGATATATTTTCAGGATAAGTGTATAGGAACATCTTCATGTTTTATTAATGTAGATATTATGTGTTTATTTCAAGAAAATACATCTCTATCTCAATAATACAAGTGGACATGGTTCTGGAACACATGTACCTAGGAGTAATAACTCTGACAGGGTATTTCGGGCTTGACTCAGGGTAACCTGGTACATGACAACAGACCTTACTACGCACCTAGTTTGACACTCTCAGGGGATATACTTAGGATAATTAACATTTTATTTATAAACCAATATAAAGGATTTTCATATAAGATTCTAATGAATATCCTTTTTGAAAACTAAGGTGTTTTAGTTTAAAAATAAGGTGTCATGATATTCTTTAAATGATTTTACGAATTTTTTTTACTCATACTATAATTTTTTGTTTTAGTCAATGGATTGATTACAAATATGTCATATTAATATTGAACATGGTGGACAAGCTGGACAAGGTGGTGGTGATGAGAAACCAAGTGTAATATTGATAGGAATGAAAGATATTATGTTTATGCCTAATTAATTTTCCAAAAATATGATTAATAACATATACATCAACCAACTCCCAATCTCACAAAAGAATAGAATGGTGGAGCATGCTAAGAGCTCTAGTGGTGGAGAACATGAAGAAAAGAAAGATCAATTTCCATCAGGAATAAAATGTGGAAGGAAACACACAAGAAAGTGTCTTAATAGAAAAAATAAATCCTTTATGTATGGAAAGAAGTACATAAAGAAAATGATTTATAAGTAAAAATAAAGAGTAAAATGTGAGAAAATAAAACTAATCCTAAGAATCCATTTATAGTCATTTTCCATAAATGTAGGGGACCTAGGCATTACTCGATTCAATTACTTATTCCATAGGATAACCACTATGACAATGGAGGACCTATATGGAAATAAATGGATGTTGAAATTTTTAAATGTATTAACAGTATTCTGATGATGGGATTACTTTGGATGACGTTATTTTAGTTTGTGTAGCCATGAGGTTTATTCTGTGAAAGTGTTATTCGAGGAATAAATTATATTTTCTTGTGTGGATATAATTATAATGATATAAATAACCTTTAGGAATTATTTGATTTGGATTTAATTATAGGATATTTCATTTTGGGATGGAAAATGAACGACATGAGATAAAATTTTAGATTAAAATATGTTATGGTTATTTTTTTTAGATTTTATCTCATTTTTAAAATGTTATAATAATTATATAGTTTTAGAAAAAGGACAACATGCCATAAGGGTGAAAACTCATTGTATATGTCAAGGCCATGGGTCTTGAACTAACAACTGTAGTGCGAAAATGGTGTAGATCATACCATTGGCCTATGTAAAGTCCCTAGTTAGTATAACTTTTTCTTTTAGGTTAATCAAGTTGATGGAATAAAAATAAGTTTATTTTAGGAACTTATGTTTTATCAAATAGATATCCTTGATATCGGAAAATGATTTTGGAATTAATTGATAAATATTATTTTTAAAGATGTCACAATTTTGGTAACATTATATGATTAAGGTAAATATAATACTATGGTATTTTTTTAGGAGTAATGGTTGAATTTTATTTTGGAAGAATCTACAATTTTGATATGGTCTTGTAGGGATTAGGGTTATATATTGAAATCGTAAATCTATCTTGGAGAATATGTAATTAGGTTAATTAGTTTTTGGTATAATACATTAATATTGATTATGTTATTTATATTTAAATGTTAAAATTTATCCTGGAAGATTATGTGTTCAAATACTTCTGAATTTTGGGTTTCAATCTTAATCTAGAATATTTTTGAGGAAGGTTAGTTTTTTACTCAATGATCAATAATAAACATTTTAGATTTTCCTGTTAAAAATTTTAGATTAATTTTAGAAATTATTTTATCTTGTACTAACATTTTCTTTAATGACATATGAGATTATCTGAAACTTTAATCTAGAGATTCAAGTATAAACAATTAATAGAGCACTCATCGTTTGGGGAAAAAGATGAGTCTATGGTAGAAATTGATGAAAAGAGGAAACTCTACTCGTTGTGTAATTAAGTAAGTTTATTTATGTTCTTAGTCTATGAATTAAATTAATTATTCAACTCTAGTGGAAAGATCATAAAACCAAAAAAAATTCCTAGTACTTTCCTTTTTTATTAACCAAATGGTCTCTTGTATGATCATATATTTATAGCTTTCTGATTTCTAACTTTCTCTTAATAATGTTCTCTATCACTCTCCATCAGAACATGATGGTAAAATTTTATTTCATTTCCATGTTTTCCTACATGGAACCCTTGAATATGTTATCTCTGGTGACCTTTTTAATTCTAATTATCTATTTTATACTGGAGGTCTCATTAATCATTTTTTGATATGAGATTTCAATAAAGATATTTTGAAAATTCCACACCATAGTTTTCGATTTCAAGTTTAAATTGTGAGGATTAAATTTATTAGAGGGGAGAATGTAACACCTCAGTATTTCACATTACATTATCTTTAATATATTTTGTTTCACACAACACTGACTAGGCTTGTGTAACATGTAAAATTCAGTTTCTGTTAAATAACACTTCAGTGTTAAAATTACTTAAATGATATATTTATAACTTATCCATTAAATATAGAAACATAAATTGTAATAAATAATTTTTCAATTTTATTTACAATATTTTCACATAAATTAACCATATTTATAATTAATTGTATAAGTTTTCGTAAAACAGATATATGATTAGAAATACTAATTTCAAAAATCAACTACTTTTTATGTCTTTTTTGAAAAATAATAAAATAAATTTTAGACACCCATAGAAATTGAATTTGTTAAAATATACTTCATTTTTGAATTGTCAATATCAAAATTATGTTGGGGTGAATTTTTTTTATTTTTTTGAAAATTTTCAATTTTGATGAATAGTGAAAACACACTACAATATTGTTAAAAACTGACTTTTTCATTTAAATAATTATTTTAATTAAAAATTATTTTAAAGTCAAAATAGATAAATAATACATATATTAACCCAATTTAGGTTATTGGAATAATTTTTATATAGAATTATAAATAAAAAAATCATTGAACTTTTTTTTAACTTTTTTTAACTTCTTTTTACCTGTCTTCTAACCACATTTGCATATAAGCATTAAACGTAGTTTTACCACTTCTGTGAATTGAATTTTAAAAAATGGACCTATATGGTTGTAATAAGTATGAATAATATGGTTCAATATGATTAAAATAATTTTTTGGTGAATATTAACTTTTGAATTTTTTTTACCACAGTTAAATGTAAATAGGGTAATTAAAGGTAAAAATAATATTATGATAATGTAAAATTACCCTAACACTTGTCCTAATTTCATTGGATAACTTTCTTCAAAAAAAAATAAATATTACTTAAAATATATGATCCTTTTTAATCCACCTTTGTTAGATTAGTATATATATTTTATTTTATTTAATGAAGAGTTAAAAGTCATGTTCATATTTTAATAAATAAATAATTTTTAATATAGGGTTATACACAAGATAAATTCTACTATAAATATTCATTAGAAATATAGTTAATGTATATACATCATGATAATTTATTTATAATATTTACACATTAAAAAATTAAATTTAATTACGACATAATAATGATGGAGTATTTGGTTTATTAAAGGAAGAATCAAATAAATGATATTAATAATATTAAAATAAATATTATATGACTTAATTAATGACATCCACTAATTTTATATACAACTTAGATATGTTAGTGACATATTTGAAGTATTTTTTCTATGTTATCATTATTTGTTTGATATTTTGAAAAATTCAAATATTGAAAAGTATTAAAATTGACATAAATGATAGTTTATACAAATAATATTTTATTAAATGATATAAAAGTCATAGAAATATAAAGTTCTAAAAAATAAACTTTAAATTGTTAAATATTTCATAAATTATCCACTTCCGGTTCATTTTTCATTTATTGTAACTATATTAACCCTATAGTGTAAAAATACAAGAAGACACGGTAAGAGTGAAACAGTTTAACTAAGGGTTAAGTCCAAAAGATAAGGTTAATTTTATGACCTAAACTTGTATAAAATTCATTTTTTAGGGTATTTATACTCATACTGATATTACACTCAAAATAAATCACATTATATCTATTTGAAACTGAAAATAGATTTATGATAATTTAATATTTTAAAATTTTCTTTTACTGCCCCTCACGTCTCTTATAAAAAGAAACTTCCCTTATCTTTAATTCACACCTAGAAAGACCTTTTTATTATCCAAAACCAACCCATTTCTACTCCAAACCTCCCTTTCTATATCCTATAGGATATAATTTTTTCATAAATCCATCTTATGCAGTCCTTTTGTGCAAATCAAATAGAGATACTCGAAAAATAGGTAATTACTTTATCACCTCTTTCAAAGTTCTTTTATTCTTCTACTTCATCTTCTTAATTTGTTTCCATAATAATGTAATAACTAAGAAATATAATATATTTTGATATGTTGTTATTGTTATGGTAAAACCATATTCCTCCTTTTAACCATCATACATAAAACAATATCACCATGCGTGTGTTCGTAAGGCTTATCATCTACACGCTGTGGTGTAAAGTATTTTTCATGTACACTTTTTTTCTATGTGTATAATGATGAATATAAAGAATGTAAATAATAAATATAACAGGATATTATTTATTTAAAATTCCTCTTCCATCCAATTCTAATCCATTTAACCATTAAGGAAATGATATCATTGCTCGTGCATACGTACGACTTAGCCTCTCCATGATGTGATTAGTTTCATTTTCCACATTCACCATTCCAGAATGATTATAAAAATATTTATTTTATTAAGTATTAAATATATGAAGGAATAATTATACTAGTATAATATATATTAATATATATATATACATATATTTCATTTACTTACATCTATTCAATATGATAACAAAAAGGAAACAACATTCATGTGTACATACGTCCAACAGTCTCCATGAATGGGGTATTCCATTTCTTATATCTATCTATTATGTATATTTATTTTTCTAAATATATATGATATATAAATCATTTCATTTATTATTTATTTAAGTAAATCATGATCTATTTAATATTATCAAAAAATAACATGTCAACTCATATACAATAAAGAAAGCGATTATTACCTGAAATGTTGCTTTAAAATGGAAATTATTAATAAAAGGGTAATATAAATTCATAAATGAATCATAAATGTTATCATAAATGTTATTATTTGTCTAATATAAGTTAATAATATGTTTAAAACCATTATAAAAGAGTTTTGGATACATACAGAGAGAATCATAACTATGGTTAGAGAATTCTGTCTCACTTTTAATTTTTGTGAGATATAAGCCATGTTCACAACCTATTTATTATGTGTGGTGTGTGTACTATCCATATTATATTTAATTTCATTAATAAATTTATCTTAATGTTATTTAAATATTCATTTAAAGATATTGGTCTTATGATTTAAATGTTCAAAGTGGTATGGGATGCTTTCAATGTTTAAAGAATTAATCCTTTCTCAATTTCAATATTCTTGATATTATTTTACATAAATATTTATATGGATATAAAAGGATTATAAATGAAATTTTATGTCTATTTTTATGTTAATTAATTTTTTTTTCAAAAATTAATCTTTTAAAAGTTTTATGTAAGTGATAAGTTCACAATCTCAATATTATCCAAGGTTGTTTATACATAAGTATTTATTGGGGAATCTTTATCATCCATGCCCATGTTTTTTAAAATTTATTTCTAAATGTTATCAGCAAATGATTGATGTAATTTTAACCCATGTTTTACTTTTTATAAAATATTTTTAAAGGAATCTCTCCTTCATTTTTCAAACTAGGTACTTTAGGGCGTTTTTGAGAAATTATAGAAAGAATGTTTTTTTAACATATACGGCGTGATCGTATATTTTCTACTGTTATAACACCGTAACATTTTGAAGATTCCCTTATAAGAATACCAGGTAATTTTTAAAAGAAATTTTTTCTTTTATAATTGCGTAGGCTTTTAAATGATTTCAAAGTAAAAAAGTCCTACTTCTCTCAAAAAAAATTAATTATTTATTAGATTATTTTCATCTATGTCAACATCTATTGTTGGATTTTATGATTTATTGAGGTTGATTTATTATGATACAACCTTATATATTGTATTGAAGGGTTTAAGATATGTTTGACTATGAATGTTCTATTTTTATTCCATTCATGTTTTATTTTTAAAGTATTAACATTTTGTATACAAGTTTTTATACGAATGTTTATGTTATGTTTCACCCTTTTCATATGAGGAATGAATTACAATTAGAATGAAACGGGTTGGGGACCAGTTAATGAAATACCTATGGGTTGGGGATCGGTTAATTAAATCCCTATAAGTTGGGGACTATTTAATTAACTCCATATGGGTTGGGAACTGGTTAATTAAAGCTTCTTGATGCATCAATAGTTCTCATGAGACAATCTAATTTGGGTTTTGACTAACATCTCACCCATATGGTCTTGGCATGAGGCATTGATGGTATGTCTGGAATTATGTATTCCCTCATGATGAGATTAGTTATTCATATTACATGTGATTATTAGAATAGTAGAATATCCATATAAATGATTAAATTGCATTATTTTATTTATTCTAACCATATTATATTGAAGGTTATGTTTATAAGGCTTGCGTTTCAGTTTTATACATGCCATAAAAGTTTATGATTATTTATGAAATTTTATAATGTATTGTTTAACCATATAGAGCATCTGATCTCACCCCTTTCTTATCTTTTATTTTCCCAAGATGCCAAGAAGCGTTTTATTAATGATATGTAGGTTTAAGCTAGGATAATAATAGTGTTCTCAAAGAATTATCTATGTTCAATTTCATGCTTTCAATTGTAATGTAAATTTAATGCATGTAATCTATTTTCCATGACTACTAAACTAATCAGACCTTCAGGATTTGATTCCTTGTAATCATGACAATGTATTAAAATAATGAACTGAATCCAGGAATCTAGGGTCGAGGGGTTACAAAATTAACCTAAATAGGTTAGTATTTCAATAGATTATAAAATATTAAATTTACCTCCTCCTTGAAGCTTCATTTCTGGGAAAATATTTGGTATCCAATGAATAATTAGTTTTTATTTATTTTAATGTTTTAATTAGTAAATATTTTTCCATATAAGCTAATATACCAATTGTAATGATGTATATCTTGAATTTGAATCAGCTAAAAATCATTGATAGTGCTTATTAATAAAACTATATATATATAATAAAGTAATTTTTTGTAACAAACCTATATCAAATAACCTAGAGTTGGTGTCTTATTAATTACATTGGCATAAGATACATGCAATCATATCCCAAAGGACCAAGTAGCTTAGTATTATTGAAAAACTATATACATACATTCTTCCCATTTTACATTGGAAATAAAACATAAAACATAGGGAGAGAAATTATTCACCATCCTTGAACTCATTCAAATATTCCTTCTTTATATACCATGGAAAGGAAAACAAATAAAAGGTTGACTTAAAATTCACAGTACGGGTTATATACGGTGAAAGTTATCAAAATTAAATAAGGCATAATTAAGATTGAAACATAAATAAATTAAAAAAAATCTATTTAATCAATAACTTGAGTTGGAAATGCATCCATGGATAATAACAATGCAGTAATCAAATGGATAACACTAAACAAATTCTCAATAAAGTAAATGCATACTATTGGATGTCATGATATCAGATATCATGATATCTCTATTGTAAAGACCTTACGCTAAGACAGTTTAAAACTATGGGTAATGACCAATTTAATTTGGTTAACTGATTTTTATCATGAGACATTTCAATTCACCATGGGGAAATATAATTCTGGGCCTCACCCATTAAAACATTTCCAATGCATTCCAAATATATTTAATGATCAATTAAATTTATAAATAATATTCCTTATCAATAAATATTTTTATTTATTAAAGAAAATTTATTTATCACGATTTACCCTAGTCAGTGAAATAAATTTCATTGTAAATGTAATGACCTGAACTTCCATGGTACATTACACAATCAAAATATTGTGTTTGGGGTGTTTTGGGAGGCAATGGAATCTCATTACAAGAGTTTTCCAAAATTTCAGTTTTTCAATTGGCTAGTCGTGTCGGTAGCTCAGCATCCATAGGTTGGCCTTGGTAGCATTGCATCAGTGACCCAGGGAATTAGTGACTGAGGGAGTTAGTGACTTAGATAATAAATGACTCAAGGCTTCGGCGACTCAGGGCGTCAGCAGGTTAGGGTGTCGTCAGTTCGAGGTGTTGATAGGATGTGTGTCAGTGAGTCACGTCGGTGAGTTAGGTGTTGGTGAGTCGTGTCAGGGATTCATGTAGGGGAGTCAGGCGTCGGTGACTCACTATCAGTGACTCGCATCGGTGAATCAAACATCAGTGATTAATTTCTAGTTTTCTCTAATTATTCCATATTTTCCACTTTGATGTTCCCTTTGATGTTAAATGAGTTGTGTGCCATATTTAATGGGTTTTTGGGCCATTTCAACTGGTATTTATCTTTGAAAAACCTGAATGTTCCTTTGAGTCCTAAAACACGTGGTCTTGGTAGTGATTCAACTTTTATACCCTTTGAAACCATTTCCCCGTGCATTTAGCATCTAGCATTTCTAAAGTCGGATCTTCTCTTCCTTTGAAAACTTCCATTTTCTCTTAGTATGCTGAGAACCTTTCTTCCCTGAGGATTCATGAACCTGTGCTATAGAAGTCTATTCGTTTTTCCCCTAGAGTATTTTCTGCTACTCGCGTGACCCCCTATTTTGGCATAATGATTAATTGTTGATCGTATGTGGTTCCAAGTAGGTATTCCTTCACCTCTCTTTATTTTGTGAATTAGGCTGGGTGGGTTTAAATATGTTTTCTTGTGAATACGGTTGAAACCAATTTAATGAAGGTAATTAGAAGTAATAAATGATGGGTTGGGAGTACAATGATGACGATCACTTTATTTATATGTTATCTTTGATTCATGTTGTGAGTTTTAGGGGTTGTATTATTCTAAAAATAATGGATATTAGTGGTCTCTGTTTACACACCTTTATGATTTGTGAATCACTTTAGAAAAGAATTGGAATCTGGTTAATCATATATTCGGTTAAATAAATGGATGACCAAGGATCAGACATGTTATATGATTACCCTTATTTTATCAAGTGCAATTAAATAATGAGTTCTTCTAAAGTTGAATAAAACTTTCCTTA
Organism: Viscum album; assembly: GCA_963277665.1. Lineage (NCBI taxonomy): Eukaryota > Viridiplantae > Streptophyta > Magnoliopsida > Santalales > Viscaceae > Viscum > Viscum album. The sequence continues at coordinate 965,960,757 of OY728132.1, forward strand.
TTAGTGTCGTTGTGTGTTGTGTGTGGTTATGCTCGGCCTTTTATCTCTTCGGTTCATGCGGTGTTGTGGCTGGGAGTGTGGTTATGAGTATGGGGTGGTACGGATGGTGAAATTGTATCTCAGGTTGAGAGACTGGTTGATTTTGGAATGGATAAACTTTTTATGTAGATGGACTGCATCTAGGTAGTGGTCATAGTTGGGTAGTGGGGTTGCAAAATTGGATTGTGTCATGATCGTGTTTAAGGTTGTTTTGGGTTTGGTGTTGATATGTAGTGGGGATACTGAGTAGGTTTTTGATGAGTTTTGTTGGGGGTTTTACTTATTGAGAGGAAGGACAGGTCAACATGAATTTGAAGAATGATGGTGGTAGTGGTTGAACGAGTGTTCAAGAGAGGGGAGTGTGTAGTGGGACTGCAATCTAGGTGAATTTTGTTTTGATGAGTGTGGTGATTCTCATGTATTGGGGCTTCGAAGGATGGTTTGGGGGGATTATTTGGAAGAAATATGTTGTTACCATGATAGGGCCTTTGGCCCTGAGTTTCCCAACTTTCATTAACTAGGTGTGGGTTATGATGTTACTTGTGGTGTGATATGTTTTGTAGTTTCTTAGGTATGGATGGAATGAATAAATGAATGAAATGATAATACAAAATGAAAATGGTTTATATGAATTAGTGGGGGTATGTTTTTGAGTTTTGGATTGTAGTGAAGGAGCCTTCATTTATTGAATTAATAAGTAACCATTGTTCATTTTGATACATGTATTTAGAGATGGAAGCAAGGGATGTTTTGTGTGGGATGTTTCTTTTTCTAAAAACCCATAGGTTGGGATGAGTGTTTGGGACATATATATATATACATGTAGTTCCCAGTGACTTCTAGATGAACCCCACAGATGTTTGAGCACTACGTGTCGAACACCCCCATTATTATTGGGGAGGGTGTCCTTTCCCAACATCTCTATGGGAGGATGGATGGCTGGTTATTGTCTCTTATTTTCTCCCTCTTCTATGAATGTTTATCCCTACACTCTTCGGGCAGGTTGTGGTGTGGTTGTGAAGCTCAGGTGTCTACGAGAGAAGTTTGCTTCTTAGATGTCTTTGGGATGAGTTTTGTGGTGATTCACATGTTTATTTGGAATAAGGTTATGGTTTTTGGCCCAACTATTTGTGTACGAGATGTGATGTGGTATGTGGACCAGGTGTGTGTGAGCAGGTTGTGACAGTGGGGCTTGTGCAAGAGTGTGGTAGCATTAGGATGTTCTCCATTAGGGATGAGTAGTTAACCATTGGGAAGTGGTGTGGGGTACCCAATTATTGTTGTTCTTACTACTTCAATTTAATCGACTTGCATTATTTGGTCAGCATGCCTTGGTGATTTTTGGGTGTATAGTATACCCTTTAGGTGATTTCGAGTTTCGTATATTTTCTCACATGGGAATTAGTATGCTTCTCCCACGTGTTCATGAGTGAATTTGGTTTTTAACTACTGAGTATACTTGTATGCTCACCCAACGTATATAAAGTAGTTTTCAGGTTTCTAGGGATATTACAAATACCGCGTTGGACCTTACTAGTTCGAACATTGGGGATGGTTTTTGTGTGGTTCTTAGTATTATTTTGGTACTTACATAGGAGTTCTCTTTGTTTTTTCAGTATTTTTACTTTAATCATTCATGTGGTATGGATTTTTGGTTCTTTATATATATATATATATGGGTGTGTGTGTGTGTGTGTCTTAGAGTTGATTGAGGTTGATACATCATATCTCTCAATCTTGGTTAATATAAAAAGGGTAATACCTCCCATTTTGTGAGATTTTTATACCCTTGGTGTTGGTTTCCACCCCAGGGCCTATTAGAGGTGGGACTTAGGGGGTCATTATCTCTCCTTCATCTTGAGGAAGGAAGGGCTCGGCATCTTGTTATCCCTTCCCTCATCTTGAAGAATGGTTTTCATGATAGAATGGTATCAAAGGTGATTGTTGAGAGATAGGATGGAGTTTTGAGTTAGAAATAGTAAGGATTGCATGGGTTGGTAGGTAAACAATGTTAGGTGATCTTGGTGCCTGACATAGGCTAGGGGAGACCAGCCAGGACATGGGATTTTAGGTTCTCCATGATCTAATATAAAGATTCTGAGCTTACCGAATGACCAAGTGAGGTTAAAAAAATGTCGGGGTTGAGATCCTATGAAAGGTACATGCAATATAATGACTTAGTTTCTTATTGTTTTGGGAGTTTTTTGGGAAATTAAATTAAACAATGAGTTAAAATTAATCCTAAATAAATTCCATACTACTCGGGATTAGAAATTCCTTGTTTACCTTTCAGCTATAACACCTAGTCATTATCCATGAGTGTCTTAGGTAGTAGAGGCTCAATAGGCTATTCTAGCTGATTGGAAAATGGTTGATCTCTAGGAGTAGGATAACCAATTATGGAAAACACTCTGTGCTTTCCATCGGTAGAATCTAGGAAAGTATGAAGGAATCATTTTCGATACAAAGACTGAGAGTTGTCTTGAGGTGTTGGTGATCACATTCACCATGATATGGGCTCAAATAGAGTACTAGGTTCTCCTAATAGTGAGCTAAATAAGGGTAGTAGTACATCAGTGGTGGATTCTTTACCTAAAGATATATGAAGGAGACCGATGTTTCACAAGCTAACTTTGAGAAGATGTTCTTGGTGGAATTCCTCTCTTTGATGATAAAGGCTGAGAATTGACATAAAATATGGTCCTTCTAGTAGGGGAGTTTGTTGATATGGGAGTTGGGGATCAAGTTCAAGGATCTTATTTGCTTTCCATCGGATCTCTTTCTAAATGATGAGTCTCTTAAAATAAATTTAAAGGAGGAACTTCGGCCATCTCTCTTGTATGCAGTTACTCCCTTCACCTTATAAAAAAACATATATGTTCATAAGAAGGATGACGTAGTGGAAAGGATGCACTCGCGTGTAAGTTTACCATGAGAGAGGTTCCAGCTGAGTTCTTTAAAGGGAAAGGAGATCAGTAGTAGGACTCTGGCTTCAGGACCTTCCAAGTTTCTTTCGATGGGGAGCCAACCCCAGCAGTTTCAATTCTGACATTTGGGTCCTTGTCATTTTCCTATAGTATTGAGACCAAGGTGTTTCTATTGTGGAGGTCATGGGAAATTTTAGAGTCAGTGACCAGTTCAAGCTTAGTATGGTAGTGGTGGGAAGGTTCAGTGCCCACCTTAGTAGAATTTGTTTGCTAGACCATTTCATTAGTAGGGACAGTAGGCTCTTACACCACTAAGTGAAGACGGAGTAGGAAGAGGCCAACCTGCGGGCATTCCATAGGGACCTCGACCCAAACATGGTTGGGAAGGCGGCTGATAGCAGAGGGGAAGAGGAGATGACATGGTTATTTGCATACCTTAGAGGTAGCAGTTCTAGCATCGGTGGAGATCCTTCAAGGTAAGATCAGTTTGTTCATTACTCTTGTTTTCTCCTTGTTTGATTCAGCAGATTCACACTTCTTTGTTTAACCTGATTTAGCCCATTCTACGGGACTGAACATAGAGAGCCTATCTATTTTCTTGGTGTTGAATACAGAAGTTGGAGGTCAGACCATCTTGTTTGAAGTTTTTCAGGGATATAGACTGATGTTGGGGCCGCATCAGCCTAATGGAGTTCTCTTTCTACTACAGATGCATCCATATGGTGTTATCCTTGGCATTGACTGGTTGTACTCTATGTATGCTGTTATCAACTGTTTCTAGAGAAGTGTTTTGTTTTTAGATGTGAGTGGCCAGCGTGTAGCTTTCGTTGGTGACAAGAGTTGTCGGGTGGGCAGCTGGTGTGTGGAGCCTCTTCTTTGCTTGTTAGCCTTTCCGTTAGTGGAATAGGTGGATACTGGGATGGTGGTCATTCATATAGTTGTTGAAGAGTTCTTGAATGTTTTTTCTAAGGAGGTTGTGAATCTAACCCCTCAATGTGATGTTGATTTCAGGATAGACTTGAATCCCTTTGCTTCTCAGATTTCAATTGATCTTTAACGGATGGTACCTTCTGAGATGTGGGAGCTAGGGACTTAGATTGAAAATATGAAGAAAAGGGGATTTATTGGGCCCATTTCATCACTGTGGGGTGATCTGGTATTTTTTGTGAAGAAGGTATATGGTGGTATGAGGTTGTATATATACTACTGGAGGTTAAATAATGTAACGGTCAATAATTATTACCCTCTACCAAGGATAGATGATTTTTCTAACCAGCTGATGGGAGAAAGTTGGTTTTCTAAGATTGACATGTGGTCTGGGTGTCACCAGTTTTTGGTGAATGAGGGTGACATCCCGAAGACTGCTTTCAAGTGCAGGTATGGGCACTTTGAGTTCATGGTTATGTCATTCGGTGTTACGAACACACTAGTTGTGTTCATGGTTATTATTAAATCTATCTTTCATGAGTTCCTAGACTAGTTCATTATCAAATTCATTGATGAAATCATGGTCTACATGAAGTCATAGGATGGGCATACTGAGCATCTCAATATTATCCTGGAAATCCTTCGATGTCACCATATCTATTGAAAATTGTCCAAGTGAAAATTTTGGACATGGGATGTCCACTTATATAGAAATTTGGTGTCTCAAAAGGGCATAGTAGTGGATCGTTCGAAGGTTGAGGTAGTTGTTTCTTGGGAATCACCCAATAATATGGTAGAGGTTTGTAGTTTTCTCAGTCTGGAAAGAAATTACTAGAGGTTCATACCTGATTTCTCCCGATTAGTAGCTCTATTAAAGTATCTGACTAGAAAAGGCTATACTTTTTTGTGGAGTGAGAAGTTCTAAGAAGTTCTTAACTATCTAAAAGGGAAGTTGGTTAGTGCTTCAGTGCTCAGGTTTCCTAAGGAAGGGGTGATGTTCAAGGTGTTTTGCGATGCTTCTCGTCTATGATTGGGGTGGGTGTTGATGCAGAAACATGGAGTGATCTCTTACAGGTCTAGAAAGTGACGTCCCCATGAATATAAATATGCTACCTATGATCTGGATCTGGTGGTGGTCATGTTTGTGTTCAAACTATGGCGACAATACCTCCTTGGGGAGCACTTTTTGGTTTTCACAGATCATGAGAACATAAGGTATATCCTTTCCAGCGAGATCTAAACTTTTTTTAGTGGAGGAGGATTGAGTTTCTCTATGATTATAATTTTTATATCTTCTACATCTCAGTAAATGGGAATGTTGTGGTGGATTCTTTAAGTAGGAATTCATAGACAGAAGTGGTTCAGGAATCTATGGACGCATGGAGAGAAATAGAGGAGTTGGTCACCTTGCACTTAGATGTATATATGGATGGAGGCAGAGGCTATCTATTACATATGATGGTGTAGTAACCTATTAATCAGCAGGTGGAAGAGTCCCATTTGGGAGACTCGGAGACATAGGTGATGCGTGATCGTGTTTACAGTGGTAATGCTTTGGAGGGATGGTTGGAGGATGTTCAGAATCAAATATTGTTTCGTGAGAATCAATTTTTCCCAGTGGCTATGTACAAAGGATTTCTCCAAGAGTTTCATAGTTTACCCCTAGTGGTACACCCAAAAGTTTCCATGATGTACCATGTCTTGAGGAGACATTTTTGTTGACCCGGGATAAAGCGAGCAGTGGTGGAGTTTGTGGAAAAGTGATTGGTGTGGTAATAAGTGAAGGATGAGAACCATGTTCTCGGAGGGTTGTTCTATCCCTTAGGCATCCCCGAGTGGAAGTGGGATGAAATCTCGATGGATTTTGTCACAGGGTTACCCAGGTCTCAGGGAGGATGCAATGCGATATGGGTAATATTTGATTGACTGATGAAATCATGACACTTCTTAGCGATCAAGGAGTCGATCAAAGTGGATTCATTAGCACATAAATATGTGGATGAGGTGGTGGTGTATCATGGAATTTTGAGATCCATCATCTCAAATCGAGATACGTGTTTTACTTTGTGAGTATGGAGGGGATTTCAGCATGCCTTTGGCACTCAGTTACACCTCAACACTACTTTCCACCCTCAAACAGATGAGAAAATAGAGAGGCCCATCCATATGTTGGAGTAAATGTGGTGGGCATGTGTTTTGGACTTTGGTGGGTCCTGGGTGCGGCACTTTCCATTGGTAGATATTTCTTACAATAGTAGTTATCACTCTTACGTTGACATGGCTCTAATAAAAGTCTTGTATGGGAGACCATGTCTTTCCCTTTTGAGCTGGACAGAAGTTGGGGAGGTAGCTATTCTTGATCCAGAAATGGTACAGAGTACACCTGAGAAGGTATTGATTTCCCATGAGAGGATGAATGCAGCACTGGGCTGGAATAAGTCACATGCCGATCATAGAATAATTTCCTTGGATTTTGAGGTTGAACACCATGTGTTATTGATGGTTTCCCATCAAAGTTGGTAGTGGAGGTTTGGTAGATGTAGCAAACTTTCTCCTAGGTTCATCATACCTTTTGAGGTGATGGGAATGTTGTCGCGGTGGCACACCAGTTGGCATTTCTTCCACAGTTGGAGAAGGTCCATAATATCTTTTAGGTATCTCAGCTTCATCAGTATCTTCATGATGAGTCACACGTCATTGACTAGGGAGAGTTCGATATTAAGGACAGTGCAATGTTCATGGATTGACCAGTGGAGATCCATGATCCATGAGAGAAGAAGCTTCGTGGATGGAACATTCCCTTGATTTGTGTGTTATAGAGGCTTGGTGGCCTGAAGGAGAGTACTTGGGAGAGGGAGACATATATGCTTTCCCAGTACCCAAAGTTGTTTTGAGTTTTTCTCTTGTATTTTTCATTGTGATGTAATGCTTGAACCTTGTTTTCTATGACATGATTTGTTTCATTGTTATGTGATGTGTGATAAATTCCTAACCATGAGGAGAGTATAACATGATCCCTAATTGAGATGAATTAATGTGGATGTGATTAAAACCATGTGGGTGAGTCAGTGCCGCACAAATTGGATAGTATTTTGATATGGATGAAGGAATTCCTTGATTCATGTGTTTGGGAAGTGTGTCTTTTGTTTCTTTTGTGGTGGTTGTGTGGTTTTTTGGGTGTAGTAGATGTTGGAGTAGGTGCTCTTGGAAGTTGAGGTTTCACTCCATCTTTCGAAAAAATACAGTGTTGTTTATCCTTGAGAGGTATCTTACAGGGTGGTTGTTCGGACCCCTATTTCTTTTGGGTTTGTTTTTGAATTCTTGAGGGTGAGAATAGTTTGAGATGTATCTGATGTAATGGCTTAGAATTTTTTGGTCCATTATGTTGTCAAAATACAATGTTTGGGGTGTTCTGGGAGGTAATGGTATCTCATTAAAAGACTTTACCAAAATTCTAATGTTTTCATCGGTGACTCACGTCAGTAGCTTAATATCATTAGGTTAGCATCGATAGCTCAGCGTCGGTAGGTTAGTGTCAGTAACTCAGTGTCGGGGACTCAGGGAGTCTGTGACTAATAGCGTCGGTGACTTGGGGCATCGGTGACTCATTGTTTTGGTAGGTCAGAGCATCAGTAAGTCGAGCCATTGGTAGGAAGGGCATCAGAGAGTCAGGTCGATGACTCATGTTGGTGAGGTAGGTGTTGGTGACTTGTGTCGGTGAGTCACATTGGTGACTCACATTTGTGAGTCAGGCAATGGTGACTCACTGTTAGTGACTCACATCAGTGACTCACCCATCAGTGAGTAATTTCTAGTTTTCACCAGTTTGTTCAGTTTTTCCTTTTTAACATTTACTTTGATGTTAAATGAGTTGAGTGTCATATTTAATGGGGTTTTTGGCAATTTCAAATGGTATATTTATCATCTAAAAACCTAATGCTTCCTTTGACTCCTAAACTGCATGGTCTTGTTCATGATCTATATTTAAGGGCCTTTAAAACCATTTCCTTATATATTTAGTATCTTACCTCTCTAAAAAAGAATCTTCTCTTCCTTGGAACCCTTCTATTTCATCTTGGTACACTGAGAACCATTCTTCCCTAAGGTGTCGTGCACCTGTGATGTAGAATTCATTTAGTTTTTTCCTTGGATTCTTTCTGGCTGCTTGCACGACCACCCTTTTCGTCGCAAGGAGGAATTGTTGATCATCTATTTTTTCAAGTATAGATTCCTTCATATCTCTTTCTTTTGTTCATCATGTAGGGTGGGTTTGGTGTTGATATAAAGTAGGTTTTCTGAGTGGGGTTTTAATGAGGTGTGTTTGGGGGTTTTACTTGTTGGGAGGAAGGATAGGGTCATGACTTTGAAGAATGATTGTGGCAGTGATTGAATGGGTCTTCAAGAGAGGGGATTGTGTAGTGGGACTGTAAGCTAAGTGATTTTTTTCATAGTGTGGTATGTATCATTCAGTGGGGATACTGAGGGTGGATTAGGAGAGATTATTTTGAAGAAGTATGTTTTTAACTTGAAAGGTCCTTTGTCCCGGAGTTTCCATAATATCGTGAATTGGGTGTGGGTTATGATGTTACCTATGGTGTGTCATGTTTGGTGGTTTCCTAGGTAGGTATGGAATGAATAAATAAATTAATTGAGAATTCATAATAAAATTGGTTAAATAAATTGGTGGGGGAATGTTTCAAGTTGTGGCTTATAGTGAAGCGGTGTTCCATTATCGAATTAGGAAGTAATTTTTGTTTGTTTTGATACGTGAATTTAGAGGTGGAAGCAAGGGTAGTTTTGTGTTGGATGGTTGTTGTTCTGAAAACCCATTGTTTGGTCTCAGTATTTGGTACTTGTATATATATATATATACAAGTAGTTACTTGTGATTTCTATATGCACCCCCCTGTGTTGAGAACTACGTGCTGACACCCCCATTGTTATGGGAGAGGGTGTCCTTTCCCAACATCCGGGTGGGAGAATGGATAAGCAGTTATTATCTCTTCTTCCTTCCCTATTCTACGAATTTTTTCCCTAGAATATTTGGGTAGGTTATGGTGTGGTTCTGAATCCCATGTGTCTGTGGGTGAGGTGTACTTTCTAGGTTTCTTTGAGATGAGTTGTGTGGTGATTCACAGGTTTCTTTGGGATGGGGTTATGGTTTGTGGCCCAGGTGTTTGTGGGGGATATGTGATGTGGTGTGTGGACAAACTGTGTGCAGGCAGGTTGTGACAGCTGGACTTGTAGAAGATCATGTTAGAATCAGGACTTTTTTTATTTGTGATGAGTAGTTAACTAGTGGGAAGTGGTGAGGGGTACCCAAATATATATGTGAAAACTACTTTACTTGACTTGTGTTATTTGGTGAGCATGCCTTAGTGAGGTTTGGGATGATAGTATACCTTTTTTGGTGCTTAAGATTTTCTTTTATCTTCTCAATTGTGGAATTAGTATGATTCTACCACTTTTCATGGGTGACCTTGGTTTCTCCCTATTGAATATACTTTAATGTTAACCCTACATATATAAAGCTATTTTTATGATTCCATGGAGAATACACATACCGTTCTGGACCTTACTAGTTCAGACGTTAGGGATGATTATTGTGTCGCTGCTTAGTTTTATTTTGGTACTTACATTGGAGTTTTTTTCTATTTCTAGTAGTTATACTTTAAACATGCATGTGGGATGGATTTTTGGTTCTTTATATATGTGTGTGTGTGTGTGTGTGTTTCTTGGAGTTGTTAGAGTTTGATACATCTTATATCTTGGTCTTGGTTATTATAAAAATGGTAATACCTCCCATTTTTTGATATTTCTATAACCTTAGTGTATTTTTCTACCTCGGGGCCTATTGGAGGTGGGACTTAGGGGGTAATTATCTCTCCTTCATATTCAGGAAGAAAGTTCTCGACATCTTTATATCCCTTCCCCCATCTTGAATAAGGAGGGTCATGATAGTAAAATTTTATTTAAAATGATACATACTTTAGTAAATAATTATATCTATGATATGAATGATGTAGATATTTAGGATAAATTTAAGGTCAAATTGAAGATGATCAAAAGAAATTTAATGTTTCAGGATAAAGTTAAGGACTAAAAAGTGAATGTCAATAATTTCCCAATTCTAATAGAACATAAAGCATTCAAATAACTATTAAGAGTGGTATTATTAAAACCTATCCCCAGTGTATTATAAGTAAAATAAATGATTCTTTTCATTGATGTATATAAATACAATAAAAATTCATTAAAAACATTCCTAAGGAAAGTACACTTTTCACATCGAAAATAACAGCTAAAAATTAAAAAATTCAGAATATTAGGAAAAATATTTTATTTGAAATGATCATTTTAACTTATAAAGGAAGATTCATGACATTGATTGTCCATGATAGTGGGAAATTCTATTCATTCTAATTACGTTAAAATAAATATTCCTTTCAAATATTTAGAAAAAAGTCAAAAGTTCCTTATTCTAAAAATGACAAGAAGATTAATTTTAAAACATATTGTAAAATTTAAAACATGGGTAAAAAAAATATTTAACAAATTGATATAGAATATTAAATATAATCTTCAAAATATTATAAGTAAAATATAAATATGTAATAAAAAGATTCCCAACCATGTAGAAAAACAAATTTAGATTTCCTTAAAAACATTATATCACTATCATGATCTCAAGAAATAGATGGAATATGATAAAATTTATTTGTTTATTAAGATTTAGAACATATTAATTCATTATTGTAAATGTAAACATAATCAATCCTTGTAAACAATGATATTATAACATAAACCCCTTACCGCTTTGTTAACTATTGAATCATAACACCGATGATTGAATATCTTCAAATGAAACTATAAATATCATGAAAAGGTTATATTAATGATATAATATATCGACGTATTGGAATATACACTTCATAACCATAAATAGGTTCATAACATCAAATACTAATGAAAGAAACAAAATTGAGACGAAGTACCATTATAAATATTTTATCATTGAAGTGAAAATTAAACAATGAAGTGGTTATTTAATACAAGTGTTAATCCATATAAAACAAGTGGAAATAAGTATTAAATGAAACTTAGGTCATTTTACACATATTTTTATCACATCAATGAAAATTAATAAGTAATATAACCCAATGAAATGAAATTGAGTTGTAAAATCCATTACCACTTTATAACTTTCAAGTCAAATCCCCTTGGATGAAATAATTCAAATTACAACATAAAATACCATGAAGTGTGAATTATTCAAGATATAACATTTAAAATGGAATTATTTAAAACATATAAAACAAATTCATTCATAACATTAAAATATGCCTCAATAAAAGGAAATTGAGATTTACTTCCTTACCTCAGGTCTGACTAGTATGTACTTTCATTATATTCCTAAATAATAAATGTATGTTAATTATTTACTTTATTAAGAAAAAATTTTAAGTTTATAATTCCTTTTATTTCTTTTATTTCCATTTTATATTTATTTACTTACTCAATTAAGTTCATATATGACATTTTGACGATATTCAGATCATATGTTTAAAATGACTTCGGTGGGTTGACTATAGTCAAGGTGATCATTATTTCATCATATATATAATAATAATCATGAGATAATTATAATTTTTATAAAAAATTTAGAATTTTATAACCAATATATACATATTGTTAGGAAAAATTAAGTACATTACAATCATTGATACGGTAGTTTTTAAGTTGCAAGAATAACATTCTCCATTTTCAATGATCATGATGGAAAGAAGGTAAGTATTATTTTATATTTACAGAATAATAATTATATTATAAATACCATATTATTTCTTTAAATAAACTAATATATACATTTCTTGTGATTCGGTGATGAAGAAAAATCATATCGCTTCATATAGGTGGCAGCCCACACGTACGCACGGACAACATTATCATTTTTCAAAGAATAGAAAGGTAAGAAAATATATGATACATTAATTTTCTAGAATTATATTAATTTCAATACTATCATAGATATATATATTCTAAATCTATTATTATAACCATCTGTGATAGGAAATGATTGAAATGATTTATATTAGTTCATGATGTGGTAGTCTGATGTACACATAAACGATGTTTTTTATTCCAATTTGATGAAATATGGGATGGATATTGGTTATTCCATGAACATAATTACATATAAATGTATATAATATACTAATGTTATTATTTTTTCATTATTTGATAATATTTGAAGTGTTTGGAAGAATACAGAAAGAAAAAATGATCGGTTAAGAATGATACCTCTTCCTCAAACAACCACTTTAGTATTCTACATAAATCCTTCCTATATTTGGTTTTATGATATAAAAAGTACTCTAAGATGTGGGTAAGTATTTATGGAATATATTTGGGTAGGTATTGGAAAAACTAAAATGTTTTTTTAAGTGTGAAGAAAAGTGCAGAGGGGATTCCCTTTTATAAGAGAGGGGAGAGGCACTTTTGGAAATTCTTGAATTATTAAATTAATATAAAATAATATTCACATTAAAATCACTAAAAAATGACCTAATATAAATATAGGATGAGTATGGGTATAAATAATATCAAAAATAAAACTTTTATAGTTTTGGTTACATTTTTACCCTTATCTTTTAGTTTTAACCTCTCATTCACCCTTTTGATAATTAACGATGTATTAATGTTTTCTATACTTTAATGGTCAATAATGTTACTATAAAATTAAAAATTACCCTTAAATGGATCAAGTATTATTTTTTAAACCAAATAACATTCATGTTTCTTAATATAATATTTTTTGAATTTTAAATCATTTAATGAAATTTTATTTTATAAAATATCGTTAATTTCATTTTGGGCACTATTCAGTTAATTTGAGTTTAAATACATCATGGAAAAAATTGTAATTTGAATATAATATTTTAAAACATAACTATAATGTTATATTTATGTAAATAATTCTTGGAAGACAATAAATTTTTAAAATTATATTAGTTTTTGTATTTTTAAATTCATTTATTTTATTTTTATATTAATTAAATAATTGTTGTGTTTGTGTTACGCGAGCATTTAAGGTAATTATTTCATCCCTAAAAATTATAAATAATTTACCATAAATAAAAAAATTATATTTAAAATTACCATTTATGAAGTAACATATCCTCTACTTATCCTTTTTTAGAAAATTTGAAGATGATAAAACAATGAGAATAACATTTTTTACTCTTCTATAAATATAATAATATAAAGTTCAAAATCACAATAAATTGAAAAAAAAAGAACATATATTTGAATATTGTATAATTATGGAAAACATATGTCCATAAAATAAAATTAAGTTAGTGTTAGGGACATTTTATATTCATTATCATATTATTTTTAACCTGAATTACCTTATTTACCAATGTCGTGGTGACAATTATTTACTATAGTCACTATTCATAATGACCAAAAATAAAAGAGAACTATTTTTCAAATTTTAATTTTCTGATTCCAAATATGTATTCCACTCTTAATGATTAAATTTCTATAAGGTTTACTAATTAATTAAAAATAAAAACACAAAACGCAATGAAAAACAATTTTTCGGTAAAATGCATTTTTATGTATAAAAATATATGTATACCAAATTCAATCATAAAATGAATTAAAATGAAATTAATTGTATTATTAATAATATAACAGCTAAAATTATACTTTCAAATCATTTTAAAAAATTAACTTCGTAAATTCTTAAAATAGAAATACATTTTTTATAAAAAAAATTGATATTTTTTTCTATTCACTGGGAATTTAACTTTTCAGAAAAATCCAAAAATTCCACCATAATATATTTTTGAAATAATGATTTTAAAAATTATATTATTTTTATAAAATTAAATTTATGGATGTTCTAGAAATTAATTATAATATTTTATCATAACAATAAATAATAATCATTTTTGAATAAAACGTATTTCTAATGCATAAAATAACATTACTAGAAGATTAATACTTATTTACTAAAAATTAATGAATGAATTTGTATTGATTACATCCTTTATATATATTTCATAATTAATTTAATATTATTCATACCTTCATATTCATTGACTGGTTTGTAACGGTCATATATAAATAATATTATTTGGTGGCTTGTTTAGACTCAGTGTTGTGTGTTGTATATTATATTGAAAATAGTGTAATTTTAAAATACAAATAAGTTAAATTTGTTGTGTGTATATATATATATATGAATTTAAAATTATCATATAATTATTGGAGTTTACAATATCATAGATAAACCAATTCCTAACATTATACAAGAATATAAAATAGAATTTCGATGGAACTACAATTTTTAGAACAAACATCTATTTTTAATAACATAGAATATCTGTAGTAAAATTTCTTTATGTGGAAAAACTAATAGAAATTAGAGGAAACTTAAATTTAAATAGTTTATAACATTTAATGTTCTAGAAACTAGAAGATAAATACTCCATGTTGGATATCATGTTTTTTATTTTCTACCTTGAGAATCAGTTTCACATATGAATTAGAGTTTTATAACTATTTTAAATATCCCGCATGCTTATGGTGAGTCTGATATTACTGATAAAAATATATTTGATAAGATCATCGATATTTATCTGAAATAATGGGATTATAAGAGGATATATTTGTAATACACTATGATTCTAACTAGTTTGATCCCTCATGAGATGAACAGAATGTTAATGCTGTATAATAATCATTTAAAAAGGAATGTTGGGGAAGAAAAATGTGTGAATAGATTGTATTTTATAACTACTATTTTTACCAATAATAAAACTACTACTTCTAATTCTACTAAAACACTAAAATCCAAATATATGTCCAAAAAAATAATCAATTGAAAGTGAGATGAGGTTTATTGAGAGTTATTTTAAACAAATGGATAAATAAATTAAATAAAGGTTCAAGAAATGGTATTTTTAGAATAATAAATACTAGAATGATATAAAGGAATGATATGAGAAATTTGTAACTAGTGAAGATTAGAAGGATTCAAAATATATGATCTATTATGAATTTAAGAAATTGAGATATATAAAACTGGATTCTACAAGGTTAACATTAAAACATAATGAATATATAATATCCTTAATGTATAAAGGAAATAATTTTTTTAAAGATAGTATTCCATGGAGTGCTAGTGAATATTATTTTTCCAAAAAAATTAGATAGATTTTATATTATGAATATTTCTAGATTCATTTTCATTATCAATTATAATAAAACATGATTTATTGAAAAGGTTAATTGATATGATTATAATGAGTCTTTAGATTATAGTTAATCTTCAAATAATGAGGAAGAAAGTTATCCATTGAAACATATTTAATAAATATACTCAAGTTAGATATAACTTTATTAGGATAATGAATATGTTTCTAAACTTCCTTCCACACTAAAATTCAAACTTATTTCTTTTTCAATATTAAATAAAAATTTGGATTAAGTTATAAATATGAAATAAAATGTTTAAAGTAAAAAGAATTTATTATCTAACATTAATTTAATAAATGATAATTTGATAAAATTATATATTAATTTAAACCGTTTAATACTTCATCCAGAATTAGTTTTTCTTATTCTAAGAATTAACATTTTCAATCCAATTATTTTATTTTAAAAAGTAAAACGTTTTTTACTAAAATTCACATAGGTTTGAACTAGAATATATTATTCTCTCCATTGAATAACTAATATTTTGGAACTATAATGGATTAAATTTCAAAAGAATGTGTAGCTTTTAAACAAATAATTGTTTGGTAGATATAGGTTTTTTATATCTTGTTTGTTAATATTTTAAGACCTAAACATATTTGGGTACTAAAAATTTAGTTTCATGTATTTTGAGAGAAATGTTCATGTCCTAGAGATTGAAACACTTCAAACATGTAGAGTAGTTTCTCTCAATATATGACTGGAATAATTCCAACTTTCATAACTTTTAAAAGGGGAAAGATGGATATGTTACCTTTTGGGACTATATATAAGGATAAATCATGGTAATAGTAGATGTATCCATCCATGGTGAGACTATAATTTCTAATTTGCTCTATGTTTTATAAATAATCATATAATGTTTAGTATAAATCAGTTATTTAATGAAGATTACTCTGTGAACCATATGAATGAAAAATATACCATCATAAGTTCATAGGTAGTCCAAATATTTTCTTCCAATCAACATGATAATGTTTAAACATTTATCTAGAAGACTTTACCAATAAAAACTTTCCTTTCCTTAGGAAAATTGAGGGGAAGTCTTGGATTTGGAATAGAAAATTAGGACACCAAAATTTTCAAAACATAGATAAAATTTGAAAGAAGGAACTTATAAAGGACCTTATGTAACTTATGTTTAAGTATTTTTATTTTTTTGACCCTCAATAGTATATTAAGGATTATAACTATAGATTTAAACCTATTATTGAAATTTCAACTTCGAGTCCACTATAGTTAGTACATGTGGATCTTTTCGGACCAAGACCAACTGTTAGTATCAGAGGAAAACACATTGTTTATATCATGGTAAATTATTACATCAGATATACTACGATTTTATTTATCCTATATAAATTTAAATAACTTAGGTTATATAAAAATATTTTATCCAAAATTCAAATTGAAAAAAATCATCCCATAATCACTATTAGGCGTGATGATGGAGGAGAATTCGAAAATATTTAATTTGAAACTTTTTTTAATGAGAGAGGCCTTAAACATAACTTTTTATCACTGAGAACTCTATTATAAAATGAGGTAGTTTGAATGAAAAAATGGAGCACTTTAAGATATTTCTTTTTCCTTTTTTTAATATCGTGTTTCTAAAACATGTTGGTAATATAGATATAAATACTACAAAATATATTATAAATTATATTTCTCATCACAAAATTTTAAGGAGAACACATTAAAAAATAATGAATAAAAGGAAACTATAATTTGGTTACGTTAAAGTTTATAGATGCAATGTATATTCATTCTGAATACTATAGATAATCATCATAAATTTGAAATCGGTTGAATGAATTTTTGTTGGTTAATCCACTACGAGTAAGGCATATCATGTTTTTGAAAGGTGATAACATTATTTAGTCATAAACATACTTTATATTCATCTTCAAAAATCACATAAAACTCATTTTATAATAAATCATTACACAAATTTTTAATTTAAATGATTTTTTGTATAGATTCCAAAATATAGAAACCTTGTTATTAGAGGATTATATTTTCAAAATCTATAAATTCATGTTTTCATTCTAGACTTCATTTATCAAACTTCTAAAAAACATAGTTTTGTTGGAATAAATTCATCGAAACATGTGAAGCTATGTTGAATTTATTATATGATGATAATGTTTTTTCTGATACAGTTACAAATGATTTTTAAGATTATAGATTCTGAGAATTATAGGATTTTCTCTAAATAGGAACACAACTTTGAGGAACAAAATGAACAATATATACTATAGATTCAAACTTTTGTGTTCAAAATCGCATAAATTCTACAATATCTTGTTGGTGTGATATTGATTCTAATTATATTTTATTCTTTTGTGTTTCCACTAAGTGTTCAGTTGAGATATTTTCATAATAAATCTCTTAGAATTTATATTTTAATCACTGAGTGTCCAGTCCTTTTAGATCGAGGACTTCTTAGGTGAAATAAAAAAAGTTAGCATATAAATTGAGATCATGAGATTTCAGGTTGTGGAAGAAAAACTATTTTTTATTAGGTTTATTGAGGGTTTCTGATTGGAATATAGAGTTAAGATTTCATTTTGTTAAAGCAGACTAATAAGTTTGAATGGGTAAATATTAGGACTTCTTAATGATTATAAAATATAACATTTGATAGTTTATTTTCATAGATAACTTGAATAAATTATATTGATTCTCTAAATAATTTGGATAATTGTATGATTAATAATATCCCTTAAGCATTAGTTGGCTAGTAAGACTTGTCTCCATGTTTTTCATATTCTTTTATGTCATTAAATTGTTTCATTAAATATATATATATATATATATAAATATATATATTTTACCTAATACTTTGTGTATCAATTTTTATTTTCATTATACATTTTTATTTATTATAATTTCATAAAATTACAATTACTTAAATTTAAATTATTCATATTCATTTACATTGATATATTGTGGGTTTATATTTTATGGGTTGATTCAATGTTTAAATCTTCTGTTTTTTTAATAATCTATGTGGATAATAAATTATAAAAAAAAATCTAAAACTAATTCCCCATCTTGTGGTTTAAATTATTTGGTAATCCGGTAAAATACTTTGTATGAGATAAGGTCTCTATCTATAAGGCTAAACATGATATTTTTCATTTTTTTAACTATTTATTTTAACACTATATCTCTATTTACAAACACTAAATAGTGATTTAGAGAATGAAAATATGATGGTGGGATTACAGATAGGAAGTATTTATAACTTAAATGTAAACCAACCTTATATTTAAGGATATGATTATGAATACTGGAGAGATATTATTGACACTTTTTTTAAAAAAAGGTTCATAATTTTCTAATATTGATCAGTAGTTATAATAATTAAGATAATTAAGTCACAACATTTTTTATATATAAAGAAGATTATTTTTGGTTAAATTCTAATGTAATAAATAAATTGTTCTATGAAATATAAAGAAATATATATATATAAATATATATATAGTAAAGTTTCATATGATTTTACAACCAATAGAATTTTGAAGAAACTAGAAGTTACACTATTTAAAACTTTAAAGGTGTTAGAGAGTAAGATATTATTCTTAGAGATTATTAAAAAGAATAAAATGTTATATATGGTGAATTAATTTCTCAAATACTTCAAATTTGGATGAAAACATGAGAAATCTACAATCACTTAGATATGAGGAGTTATTATATTAACAAATTATAAAAAACTTCATGGATTTTCTACTGAAGTTGTGGGAGTCTAATGGAACTGTTATTGATGACACTAAACACATTACAAAATTGATTCTTGATGGTATTATTAGAACTTTCATTACATATGAGAGTCTATTGAAGAGTGATGATAATAAAAAAAATTAAAAAGAATGGTGTTCATTTTTTATCAGTATCTTATGTTCTAAATTTTGAATGAAATACATCAAGGAGTAATGTTAAAATATCGTTAAATTTTGGTAATCCTGAAATACCTTTAGATGAATTTTCATAAATATAAAAAAATATTATTAAAAGTGGAAACTTTAATA
This sequence comes from Viscum album, assembly GCA_963277665.1. NCBI lineage: Eukaryota > Viridiplantae > Streptophyta > Magnoliopsida > Santalales > Viscaceae > Viscum > Viscum album. The sequence continues at coordinate 965,979,955 of OY728132.1, forward strand.
AATATTATAAAAAAGGAAAAAATAGATAGATGGGTCACAAGATTGATGCTTAAGAAACCATTTACTATGAATGTAGAAAACTCGGACATATTAGACCTGATTTTCCAGAGTTGATGATAAAAGATAAAAAATTACAAGAAATCATCTAAGATGACAGAAAAAAAATTATGAAGGTGATGGACACTTGAAGTAAATATGGATGAGACATTACTTCTATCATATCATCAGATGAAAGTGATGATAGAAATAATAAAACTGGTTTTTATGATTATAAAAATATTTAGTGGAATGTGGAATGTTTCGTGAGAAACATAACAAGTTTTAAAATCTTATCTAAAATATTCATTGTTAAATAAACTTGAATATTTGTCTACTAATGGGATTCAATATGATATTCCATCTAATTTAGATTATTTTGTGAGACTTAAAACTCAAAAATAATTAATATAATATATTACTAAAGTTGATGTGTCTTACAATATGCCCTACAAATCCTACATTGGACTAAAGTATAAGTAAACTGAGGTAACAATCAAGTAAATAAGATCGATTAATGAGATTTAAAAGAAAACTTATGAGTTAAATAGTGATAATACTAATTATTCTAAATCTAAATATGAAGTTACAGAACAAAAATATAAGTTCAAATAAATTAATGATTTTGTTACTTGAGCATAATATGATATTTAAAAAGGGTAAATGAGAATGAATTTTTTTCAGAGTAAGACAATTCCAATGGGAATATTACAAAAAATTACAAGTAACATAAAAGAAAATGGTATATTTAAATAATTATAAGAAAATTCTAGGTATGATGATCAAATGCTAAAAAAGTTTTGAGAATGAAGTATAATTCCCTGAGGAAAAAAATAAATTATCAATTTGAAGTTAGATATGGAAATTTTGAAGAGGCTATAATGAATCATTACTATGAGAAAAAAGTATTTTGAAAATATATTTGGATAGTTGAAAATTAAAAGAACTAATTATATACATAGGAATAAGAACACTATAATATATATATATATATCAATCAACTTAATTTGTTCCTAGTAATGTTCCTTTTTTATAATTTGTTAGAAAAGTGTCCTTTGGAATAAAAATTGTTCTTTAAATAGAGTCAAATATGTTTTATGAACATGAGATTATATCTCAATGGAGCTGGATGATTTTGAGATATAGAGATAAAAAATAGATATGGGTGCCTAAGGTTCTCTTCATAAATACTATAAAACTAAATAAACTCTATCATTCTAAAACCTAAGTTCTTATGATGTGAAAGCACCATGTACCAGCAGTTGAAATTGTATATTTTCTTCTTGTTTTTTTATTTTCCCATAATTATATAATTTATAAATTATTTTTTAGCATGTTTGGAATATGTTAAAAAACTGTAATTATTAAACTCTCTAGTTATGGGTGGATTTATATTTTAATATTGATTAAATTTCATCACAACATTGTTATTATATTTTATATCACTGTTAACAAATTATGTGGATTCTATAAAGATTAGTTTCTTAGAACCATCCTCAAAAGAAGAAGATCAATCCATTAACTTGGTAGAAAATTTCTAAAAATTTTCATCTTAAATATATTCATCCTCACATTTGTATATTATATTTTAATATAATATGTTTCCCTAAATGTTATTAATTTATTTTTTTATAGCTTTACTCTTCTATCCATTTTATCAAAACTTCATGTTTTGATGATTATCTTGAAAAAAAAAATTGACACATATACTTTAATCATTAGAATTAAATTCTTTTTATAATTTTTGTTTTTTCTTCTTAAGAATGATTTTTTATGGATATTTTAGTGTTTATGATCTATGGAATACAATTATCTTATAAATACCATTGTTTCTCAAAGTCTCTTTATCTATATTCATTATAAAGAATTGAAATTTTCAATTTGGTATTTTCTGATCCTCTATTTGTTTTTTTTTAGGTTCTGAATGAAATATTCCATAAAAATGTCAACAAAGAAGATATTTAGATATAGATTGGTTGATCATGTTTGGTATGACCACCATGAATCACTTATATTTGAATGGAGGAATGGTATTTCATGGTTTCATGATTTGTTTTATTTTGGAAATGATGATAAATGTATATATAAAAGATTTTCACTATGAATTGAGAATGTATCATATCATGAAGTTCATCGGCAACTACACTGGTTTTTTTCTTCGATACTCTGAAGATAAAAATCCTTCCCTATAAAAGAATTCAATATAAATTCTTTCTTAATTTGTTATCAAAGGAGATAGTCTCTGACCCTGGAGTTCTTGAGGGAGTAAATTAGAATCTACTTTACTTACAAACCATTAAAAGAGTATAACTATTTTATGGTATGATATAAACAGTGTTTTTAATTAAATTTTATAATTTATGTCTAAAAATAATGTTTTAAAATAAAAGTATAAATTTAAAGATAAAAAAAGAAATGAACTAGATTTTAATGTTTGGGTTTTTCTACTATCTCTGAAATAGAGAAGAATTGGTGAATAGTTTGGAGCTCTATATGAAAATAAAAAAACTTATATGGATAGAAATCATACCATAAAGATAAATTAATCCCATTAACCTCTCTCTAACATTCATTTATCATTGAAGAAAAGGATATACCCTTCATAAGAATCCATCTAAAAGGTAACAGATAAATAATTACATCACAGAACCAATCTTTAAAAATAATTTTCTTGTTTTTAAGTGTCAAAAATTTATTCTTCTATGTCTATTTAATGTTTTTTAAGATCATGAAAACCATTACAAGATAGAACTACTAGTTTTGAAAAAGTACTGAAATAATCAAAAAATTATTTCCAAGACGCAGTAAAAAAAAGTATCTTGAATCATCTCTCCATGATGATTCAAAAAAATTGTTTGAGAAAGTGAAATCCTAAAAACCAATTAAAATTGTGATTATTTCTCTTTTAAAATATGAAATTAATACTAAAAACCCTATAGGAGCAGAAGAATAATCCTTGGAGAAAATTTCTTTATAAAATATCCTTAGAAGTGAAAGGAATAAAAAAATCAAGTAACAGTCATTAATTAGTTACAAAAGATATAGAATATTATCTTTATTCATCCAATGATTTATTCAAAGTTGAATATAATGTATAAAATTATCATAGGGATTCAGACATCGTGATCTTTAGAACAAGTGTCTGTTTGGAAAGTTGAATCAAAACCCAAATAGGTCATCTTTAAAAACATTATGAACACCCTTTTCATGATTTTGTGAAATTTTACAAGAATGAATTTATCTTGGAAAAGAAAATTAATTATTTCATAGATCAGAAATAAAAAGATATAAATTATTTTAAAATTTTTGATCATTAAGTTTTTAGCAAAACCAATGAATTAAATAGTTCGAATATAAGTTCAGTGAAACCAAGAGAAAAATAATATAATAGTAAAGAATTATTTATAGCAAGGATCCTAGAAATAAATAGATTAGTATATTGAAAGGAAGAAATTAATTCTTGAAAATATAATTTTAAAATCTCCACGATAATATTATATTTTAAATAATTCATGATATTTTGAACTAAGCATTAACCATCCTCATAAATTCATTCATGAACTATGATCCAATTTGATAGATTTTTTACTTCTCATTTCCTAAAGAATTTATTTTATATTTGACTGATATTCCTCATTATTCATTACTAGGATGTTCTATTTCAATAGTTTCCTCTATTACATGAATTACTTGAATAAATATATTTTTTATGAATGTTTTATTTGTGAATTATCTTTCTTATACAAAATATAATGAATGTTTTTTAATTATTTTTTGAGAATCACACAAAAAAATTCCTGGGGAATATTTAATGTCAAAATAATTTTTAAAAGGGTGTTTCATTGAAGTTATCTAATTTAAATATTTTTGGGAATATTACATTAAAATTTATAAACACTTATTTTATTTTATTTTATTTTATATTTCTTTTGGAAAATTACAAAAAGATAAAAGTTTAGGAAAAATTATTTGATCATTTTTTAAAGTAAGAAAATCTAGTGAATAATTGATCAATCTTTAAAATAGAGAGATTTGAAAAAATTTGATTGAATATGGAGGTTAAATTTTTTTAATTTCTTTATTTTGAGATGGGGAGTAAATTTTTCTATATAGGATAACTTTTTAACAAAATTAATTTGTGTTTTTTAAAGGGGATCATTATTGAGTTATAATCTCACTTTATCCTTAGTTTTGATAATCACATAACACTCATGTTATAATTCATAAAAAAGTAAATCTTTTATTTTAAGTGATTTAAGTGTGTAGGATAAAAAATTCAATAAACTTATTTTCATAGGATTACAATTTTAAAATACAGATATCTGTGTTTATGTTCTAGACTATATTCATAGGAATTTTGATCATTTTACAAGTATAGGAATAAATTCGTTATAAGATGTGAATCTATGATTAATTAATCAAATTATGATATGATACAACTAATATTATATATTTTAGATTATAACTATTATAGGATTTCTAATAAATGATGGATTGTGAAGAAGAATAAGAAATAACTATATTTGACCTTTTGACATCATTAAATTCTAAGTTTTAGAATAAAATCTTTGGCAGATCGGGTTGATTGATTGGTTTTGAAAATAATATAGAACTATACTTATGGCTTGTAGAATTAGATAGATACCTTCTGATGCGTCATGTTAAGGGATTCCTAGGGATTGGAAATCAAAACTTTCAGTGGTTCAATGTAAATGATACCTTGAATCCTTTTTTATATATTCTACTTGTACTTTAGATAAAATTATGATTAATAATATCCTTTATAGAGTAGTTTTTTTAAACCCTTACTACATGTTTTATAATTCTATTGTCCCCATATGTTTTATCTTGTTTTTATATTTCCATGGTTCTTATTACATTGGTGTAACTATTTTTATTTTGGTTATAAATTTTTTTCTGGTAGTTCATAAAATATTTATTAGCTTAATTTTTTATATGCATATTCATTTACTCTGATATATTATGGGTTGATATTTTATGTGTTTATTAGAATTACTCATCTTCTATTAGTTTTAATACTAAAGGTAGACTAAAATTTATAGATATATTTTTACAAAAATTCAATCCCCCTCTTATATATGTAAAGTTTTATGAAAATAATATTTTTATAAAGCTATTTGCTAAACATATAGATTATGGAAGTGAATTAGAATATGTTTATAATATCCCTTCTATTTTATATCTGATGGATGAACCTAATAGACTATCATGAATACAACCATGTTCGTCCCTCCAAAGGACACCCAAGCTGTCTCGAGACATTCCCTAAGAATTTTCGTAATCCCCATGGGTTAGAAAAAGTTCTTGAGCATCAAGGAAACATCACTTAGGAATTTCTTAACCCAATAAATAATTAAGAGAAAAAAATTGAAAATTAAACAAAATTTCATAATGAACCATCTGTAAGTCAAATGTCAACACCAAATCCATTAGGTGGGAAATAAAATATTCAGCATGCTAATAACGTAGTAATGAAATTAATCAAAAAAATCCCTCTACTCACCCTATAATACCTACCTTTCCGAATAAACGACCACCATATTCCTATACATTGCCTCCAAATATATATTTTTGATATTTTCTAATAGCCACTTGAAGGGTAAGTGGTAACCGTACATCACAAGATTCAAAATAGTCCACCTATCCTTATCCACCGCAATAATAATAAACCACCAAATGTATAAAGTAAAATACCTATATGACTGATGTCATAAAGAAAATAAAACAACAGAATAAAAAACTAACATACCTAGTGTGATCCCAAGTTCATTCTCCACCCATCAATATAAAATATTTCCCCAAGATTAGTATAGAGGAAAAGATTATAGGTAGTGAAACCCTTAACAATTAATAGTTGAACCTATAATAGCCACTCGGTCTATAGACACTGAGTGGTTTGATTAGGTTGTGATCTAATACCCATTACTTAAGCACCATAGAATTTATGCATTCCCTTAAATTAAATATCCCAAAAATTATAATTTAAAAGGTATAAATTTTAAAAATAAGGTTTTAACTATTTTGAGAAAACATAATTAAAAATAATTTCATTGACATCAATTTCTAAAATAGTCTATATTTTAATTAAGTACTTAAGTGGAATTAAATTAAATGGAAATAATATAAAGTAAAAGAACTAATGGTAAACTCAAAAAAGAAAAATATAATACAATAAACTTAGAAGAATCAACAGTATTAAAACTTCATTCAAGTAAAAAATCAGTTAGGAAAAGAAATAATCCACTCTTTTTAACATTTCAAACAAAAGATGGAAATCATAAAAAATAACAGCACAAAAAATCACCATGGGGAGAACCTAAGATAATTAAGTTTAGTTCCATTCATTATAGGATACTTGTACTCTCATTGATTGAGTCATATATAATTTTTCTCTTTTTTTAGTCTCTAGAAAAGATGAATCCAAAGTTCAAGTGGTAACAACCTCTATATCATCATATTTTTTAGTCAGTATTATATTGTAGACCAAAGGAAATTGAGGGAGTAAAATTTCCTAATGTACTTTTCCTATTCATCCATCCTACATACCCATGGATTCCTATGATTATATCCCAAATGGGGGGTGAGGTATCTCAAATCATGCATCGATCTTAGAACAACACATGGTAATCACACAACTTCGCCCCACCTCCTCACACCACCACTATAAATCCCCACTCTAAGATTCAACCAATGACATCAATCATGTGCAATATAACTATATGTATAATAACTTATCTTATGATACCATTGGGGAGAAACACAATTTAAAATAAACCATATAGATTTCCAACTAGGCATTATCACTTAAAAATAATGTTATGCATTTTAAACACTGCTTGGAAAAACTCTTTCTAAACCCCAATTTTAAGCATCAGGCGTAATTTTTTAACTTTTTTCTTTTATAATTTTTAATATATACACTTTTTATGTATATATATTTCCCATTTTAGATTTATATATTCACACACCTGTATGTGAATATGTACATAGTTATATATACACACATCTGGGTTTATGTGGATAGACTAAAAATAAAAATTAAAACATTTATAATATTAATATAATGAGAGAAACATAATAAGGAACTGAATTTACTAATTAAAATACTCAAATAATTAAACCATCCCATAGAATCCACTTAAACTCAGGAAAACAATTATGTTAAACTATTGAAGGCTGATTAAAGAGTTTAAAAAACTCAAATGAATTAATTTGATTAAAAGAAAAATTTCTATATTTAGGAAGACACTTTGGAATCCCAAGATGAGAAATGGTAATATTTATAACAAAATTTATTGAAAACCACTTGGGATTATCATTCTATAATCAAGAAGAGTTAATAATTTTAAAAGAAATTAAACTTAAGAACCCCAACCATCATTTTTTCATGTACTTAAAAAATTTAATCGCACATAATCACCAACATAGGACTTATACAGATGATAAAAACCATTCAATATTATTTATAGTAAGGCCTTAAGGGAATTTTTCAAACCCAAGGAAAAAAATCCACATGAAATCAAAAGCCGAACCCACCTAGGGTTCAGCCTAGTGGCAAGCGCAGTGAGATGAGAAGAAAAAGAAGAGAGGGAAAGGATAAGAAGAAGGATAAGTGGGAAGATGAAACCTAACCAAGATGAATCAAACTGAAAATTTAAATAGGAATCAAATAAAACATAAGGAGAAGGTAAAAAGGGATGCGCATGCGAGTGGTCTACCTCATGGGGGTCGGGGTCGAATGACATTGAAAGGGGGAGATACCCCATTTTCTTATTTCTATTCTTATTATTATCTTAATTTTTATAATAATTGTTTTTTATTATTTTTTTATTATCATTATTGTTTCATTTCATTTTATGAACACAGGGTGTGTTACGTGGTCAGTTCATAGTTAATCAAACTGTGAGCTGACCATGCGCCCTTAACCGAGCGCACTTGGGTACCTATATGATTTAGCTATAAAGTTAGGGAAACCATTAAATGGCCATGTTAAGAACCACTATCTAGTTGAATACTTAGATACATATATGGTACAAGGTTTCTATTAACCATTTACAACCTATTATCTTGTGCTAAAAACTAAAAAAAGTATAATTTAAAATGGTTTCAACCCAAAACGTATGTATATAATTAAAAAACATGAAATATTAAAAAAATCAAGATCGAAGTGTGATATTTATATATATATTGATACAAATCCATAAACAAAATTTTTGTAAGGTGATATTTAGGTATATTTCAGACAACCTATCTTATTTTCAACAAATATAACAATGTTAATGAATTATCCCATTAAAAATGGTACTAATGATGATAATTAACCAATAAAAACTACAATATGATTGAGTAATTAATGAGATAATCGTGTATTATTATTATAATTTGAACCTCAAATATCATATTATTCCTTTCCTAGTGAATTTTAGATAATCTATGTAAGAGAAACCCAAAAAATTTAAATAAAACATGTTTTGGGCTTTGGTTAAACATCCTGAAAGTCTTCTAGTTATAGGAAACAAGTGGGTATTTCATAATATGTGTGATGAAAATGGAACCATAATTAAAAATAAGGACTTGATTAATGTAAAATAATATAAACACGAAGAAATTGTAGAGTATAAATAAATTTTGTATCCTATAGCTATATTATAATTCCTCTAAATACTTTTAGCATTCACTCCTCATAGAAATTTGACACTTTTCAAAATGGATGTCAGGAATTAATTCAATAATGAATATGTATAATATAATTTTTATGTTGAATATTCTCTTTCTTTTAAGATATAAAATTTTAAAACATGTACATAAACTTAATAAGGAACTTTATAATCCAAAAAAAGCATCAAGGGCCTACTATGATAGATTATTTATATTATTACATCAAAATTATTTTCATAAAGAATGATAAGATACTACTGTTTTTATTAAGAAATCCTCAATCATAAAAATCATTGTTGATAACATAATATTCGAATCCACCCAAAAAATAATTTTACATAGTTTCTCAAAACCTATTAATAGTGAATTTTATATGAGTGTAATGGGGGAACAAAATTTATTTCATCAAATAAAAATAGATATAAAATCAAAAGGAATCATTTTATCTCAAAATAAATATATCAGATATTTTCATAAAAGATTTGGTTTTGAAAAAACTTCAAGTATTAGTAATTAACTATGAACCTCATGTAAATGAGATCTTGATGAATCCAGGAAACTAGTTCAAAAACTATTAGTGGAATGATAAAAAAACATACTTTAACTTACTTCTAGTCAACCAAATATCATGTTTCGTGTATTTAAATATGTTAGGATTCCAGATAATTTGAGATAGTCTTATCTATAATAAGTTAAAAAAGTGATTCATTATTTAAATGGAACTTAGGAACTTTATATTTTCTATCCTTTTAGATCTAAGTTTATTCTTAAGTGTTATTCAAATATATACTTCATAGGATGTAAAATAGATAAAAAATTACTTTCATAACTTTTCAATTTCTTTGTGATTCCAATGTTTCATAGTCCATTATGAAGAAACATTTGGTATAACACTCCACTACTAAAGAATAATATATACAAACTAGATGTTATTAGTCTTAATTTTTATGGATGTAGCATTCACTCACTAATTTTAGATTTATTTTCACTCAAAATATAATCATTTATGATAATATCGGTGTAATTTATTTTTCTAAGAATCCAATACATCACTCATGTGAAACACATAGATATAAACCATCAATTCCTTCAGAATCATGCATAAAAAGGAGATATTATTCTCAAATTTTTTAGAAATTAAAATCATGTTGGGGATATCTTTACCAAACCATTAAATTTAAAAATATTTGAATATATAAAATAGGATATTGGTATGATCAATTTTCAAGTGATCATCCTCTGTATTCTAGGTATATTATCCTTATAGTGAAAACTTCTTGAGAAAAGAAGAGTAAATTTTTTATATATAACTATGCTAATTTTTCATACATGTGATATATATTTTTTGGAATATTGAAAAAAGAAATACATATCCAATTCATATTATGGGACCACTCTTTTTTAATGGAAGATTCCATTTATTTAAAAGAAACAATATTTCATAAATTCTCACTTTTTGTAACAAATAAATTGGGTAAAAAAAATTATATATTAAAAATTCCATTTTATTTACATTTTTAATTTTCAAAGTTAATTAACATACTTTTAAAATAAGTATTTTTAGTTTTGAAGATAATTTTCTGTCCATATTATTAACTATAATGAAAATATATTTTCTATTTCTTTCAAAATCAATCAATCGGATTCATAAAACCAATATATTAAAGGTATTTGGATCCCCATAAAATTATAAGTTAGTTTAGGTGTGATATAGAAATATGTTAACTCAAGATATTTTTTATGGAAGATTCATATATATAAATTGGTTTTATAAATGTTAATCTCATCTGAAATGTATAATTTTATACCATGGATATTAATCTATAAAACTACCATATAAGAAGAAATAAACCTTTTAACCATCTAATATATAATAATTTTATTCTTCAGTGACATAATAAAATGATAGAGGTCATAAAATAGTGAAATTTTAAAAATAGAATCATCGATTTGTAATGAATCTTAAACAAATTATGATCTTGATAGGGATTCCTCTTGGAGGAGAATCATTATTGGTTTGACATAAAATTAAAGATAAATCCAAAACATTTTTATGGAAAGAATTAATATTTGTATTTTTCAATAAAATGATAAAGCTGATATGATAGCTAGTCTATAAGTAGAAAAAAAATATTTTCCATGAATTGATACAACATTTTATTCTTTTGATAATAGAGAAAAATATTCTATAAATGTTCATGAAATTTTCATTTTAGGATTAAAATTTGGTATATTAATATTCAATATAAATATTTTCTTCTTCAAAATTATAGTCTATGGATGGGAATTTGAAAAATTCATGTTTTCTTTTTTGGTTATTTTTTGAATGCGTTGTGTCCATTTAGCAGTGATTTTATATGTTTTTCTCTAGAATTTTTTTGTGGTTTTGATGGTGGAAGTGGGGAAGTTGACGATGTCTTTAGGCATCACATAAGGCATATAGATCAATTCATCTTCTTATGTTTCCTACATTAGGAGAATTATATGGTATCCTTTCTTGATTTTTTAAATTAGTATACATTTTTTTAATTTTGTATTTTTTTTTATAGCATGTTATAGGGTTTTCATTTTTTCTTGATTTTTATAGTTTCCACTCAACTAAAAATTAGTTTATTTTTAATTAAAAAAGGAAATTGAATAGTAGAATAAAATTTTCAATATAGACCGCTTCATGTGGGATTATATTGAGTCAATTCAGTCAAGAGTATTAAAGGTAAAAATACTTCCATACTCTCAAATCCAAAATTTGACTATGTATAAAATATTGATAGATATTGAAAATATTAATATATTTAATTCTTCCAGGATAAATGGAAAAACATTCGATACTAAAACTATTGAATGGATAAATCTTATTATGGTTCTAAATAATAGAAGTTCATCAATATGAAATAAATAATTATGATACGTGTTCAATAAAAGGATATAGTATAACATTAAAAAAGTGAAATTAGATAAGTGAATGTCACTTTGTAAAAATATGAAGAAGATAAACTCTCTAAACTAACTAAAAATAAAAAAAACGTTCTAAAAGAAAAAGTATCAAAAGAGAAATAGAGTAAGTGGGAATGGAAATGTAAGGCTGATGAGAAACATCCCACTAAGTCTTTTAAGTAGAATAAGTATCAAAAATTTAAACTAGAAGATGAAATATCCCATAGAATAAAAGAAATGCATTAAGTGGGGATACAGAAAAAGAATAATCAGAGATTAAAAAGTATGTTATTTAGATGAGAAAATTATTTATTTAGTGTAAGTCTTAAGTAAAGAGTATAGATATTAATGTCAAAAAATTAAATATGCTTGAAAAATAGAAGAAATAGTCCTTATAATTTAAAAACTTGAAGATGATTCATCCACCTATTTCAATTGGAGTAACTCAAAATGAGGAAGAGAAGTTATCATAGAAGAGGTTGTAATTCTCATCTTTTTAAGGAAAATGAAATGTCAAGGGAAAATCCACAAAATTGGTCACCCAGTCCTCTTTGGATAGCATTAAAAAATATCATTAGAAATGGGAGATAAAGTTGTTCCATAAAAAGAATCATAGATTATTTCAAAACATATAGAATCTCTTGAAATTTTGGTTTTATTTTTCTACTTATTATGAATTATAAAAATCCACATCTTGATGTTATTTGATAGAAAAATATCAAAATTGTATACCCTTTAGATCAAAAAAGGTCCAAAATTGCATTATCTCAAAAATATTCTCTATAAGATTCTAAAAATCCAACATTTTATAAGTAAAAATATTTATGTAAATAAGATGAATTAGAAAAATATTGGAATAAAAACAATGAGGTAGAAAACGAAAACAAATGAATGAAAAAGATGGTCAAGATAAAAAGTTGGATGATACTTCAATATTTAACTTCTCATCTCAAGAAGGAAAGAATAATATAAATGTAATCTAGAGGATGAAACTATTTAATATTTCAAATCAACTATATAGTTGTATGAAAGGATTAATCAATAGTTAAAAATTCTGACATTTAAGTAAATTTTAATTGATTAAAAAGTCTCTATTAATGAGTTTATCAAGAATCATCATTCAGAAATTTTGAGTGATTTTAAAAAATACTTTTTCTAACATACCGATCACATGGGTAAAATTGAAAAAACTATATCTATTCGATAGAAAAATTATTTGTGTCAAAGTTTCATGAAATTTTGAAGGATTTTCAATATCTTGAATCTTAGAAAGAGATTCTAGATTAATAGATTCTAATAAAATAATGTCTTTATAACTTTAACAATTATTATTTTTAGAACTTATAGAATACGATACATATGAATTGATTAATAGAATTTCATGATATTTTGATCCAACAACTTCATCTATATTTTTACTATATAAAGAAGTAATCTAATTTTGTTCAATATAAGAATGAGAACATTAAGAAGAAATAAGAATAATAAGAACAAATAATTTTGGACATAGAGAAATAGATATAGGAATCTCAATAAAAATATAAATCATTAATTTCATTTATGGTATTTCATATAATTAACAAAATATTTCATTATTTTTACCTTATTATTTCTATTGTATTTTTAATTTTTTTTAATATTATTGGCTTATTTTTTATAATCAAAAAGGGGGATAAGTGTTTGGAATTGTATGTTTGGTATGGAATTTTTTAGCAAGGGGGTGCAGCTTTGGGAATTTGTAATCCATATTATTAGGGGGTTATTTCATAATCATAAATGGATTTTCTTTCATTACTACATTTAATTTTGAGTTTATTAATTTGTATTATTATTATCAAAAGGTGGGATATTATTAAGTCATTTTATTAAATGATTTCTATGATATCCTTTTTTTGATAAATTATAATACACATTACCAGAAATATTAGTCAGAGACAGAGTCTCCGACCATTTATTAAAATAAATGAAAAGTACAGCGAGAAAGAAACATATAACTTAAAAAACAACTACATATCCTAAGATCCATACCCGTTACCCTCTCTATAACCGTTTTCTTCATCCGCAGTGGCCGACTCCCATTCCAAGATGTCATACTGCTTCGACATCTTGACATACTTCCTTCTAAGATTTAATTTTTCCAAATATAAAAACTCCTCATAGGGCAGTGCACCATTCCCTTTGCTGACAGAGGACCTAGTGGGCATCGGCTTCAGCATATTAGAATAGTGTTTCCTTTTCCTTCTTTTTGGTGGATCGGTCATAGATTCTTTCTTTCCTGACACAATCTTCTTTTCACCCTGAATAATGTCACTATAAGAGGCCTGCACCCTGCCTCCATCATTCTCCATTTCACTATTAGAGATATCCCCCCTATTTCCAAGGATATGAACCTCCTGCTAACCATTATGCACCCCCTGTTCTTGCTCAGAGTGACTGTTATCATCAACTATTACTAAGCAGTGTGAATGCTCCATATGCTCCTTATCACCATGCCTCCCATGCTTTAGTTCTTGAAAACAGTTGCCAGTAGCCTTCTCTTGCAACTAGACATTCCTACTATCACATTGAGTACACTTCTTTCCCAAAATCTGAAGCCTGCGGTCATCTAATTCAACAGTAGCTTCAATCGACACCCATCTAGGAGACGAGGCAGCTTGAGAAGTCAGCAACGCAGCCCGATCCAGGACCGATTCCACTTCATCATTCACCAGACCTGAAAAATAGTTCCCAAGTTCAATCTGGTCTGTCTGCTTCTCAAGATGTGTCTGCAACCCAGTTGAAACCTTCACCCACCCACCATTTTCATCCAGTGAGTCACCTCCTTGCATACCCTTAACAGGGTTTTCCCTCACTGTGTCATTATTCTCAGCAAATTCAACTGCTTGGTTCACTATATGAACCATTTCCCCAATGTCAAGAACTAAAGTGGTTGCATCATTGGTCCCATGCACATCTGTGACACTAACATAACCTAAGACCTTCTTTCCCTGCAAATCTTCCCCAACCTATCCATCCAAAGCTACCTAGATATCCCAATTTTCATCTTCCTTTTGAGGGACTTCCACAATATAAGAGCCTTCAAGAACTAGGGTAGTATCATGCACATCTCCGACAGCCACAAGATAAATATAAGAACCATTGTAAGTTCCATTATCAGCTCCCCTCAATCCCTGCCTCACTCCAGGAGGAGTGATAGCCCTCAGATCCCGCTTTAGCCTGGCAAAAACATGACTGACCTTTGGCTCATGAGGTAATCCCAAAGGCATTTTATACATACCAACATCACTTAAACTCACCGGACGAGATCCCTCGACAGTTCCACCATGACTCAAGATAGTCACCGTTCGGGACTGGGGAATCACTCCTTGGTCCTTCTGCATTGGTCCCTCAAAGGAGTCCTCCCCATGTGGATTCAGATGATCCACAACAAAACCATCACTAAGGACAAAATTATCATACTGTAGCTCTATCACCTTCCTATTCCGAGACCCACTACGGCAGATAGATGCTAAATTTTCAAGTCGATTTAAAGATGTACATAAATCCATCCATGATTCAAACATAACCACGTGCCTCCACCGAAATTCTTGTCCATCGATAATCGACACCAAATCCACTGGTGGCTTGGATACGTCCACCCCCACATAGATATGGGGGCAAATAGTGTGGCACAATGCTTCAGTTTTGGAATCATAACACAAATATCGACCAACCATATTCCCGAGCAGGCATAAAATTTATGGGTTTTGGAAGGGGAGCAGGAGAGTGGGAAAACTTACCCAGACTGCCATAGTCGGATTATCCCTCTACATATGTAAATCTAAGTTCCATCTAAGAAGAATGAAGAAGAAGCCAGCGCATCTTCGAGGAGATACGGACCAAGCAGTGATGAGATCTTCCATCGATCCAAACTGTATCGTAATATGCCTTCGATCAAAAATCCTGACAACTACACGATCACGCAAACCCCAAGATTCAATGATAGAGCGGTCGAATGCATCAATCGAAGGGATTATATAAATAAAACGAGCCACTAGAGTTAGATTGAAGAGGCCAGTGGAGCTGTTGAACTCTGACGGCAATAAAGTAAGTTGAGGTGAACTAGAGTACAAATTTGGAACTTTTGGGAAAATCGATATTCGAGGGAACGGAGGAAGAAATTCCGGATTGGATATGGGGAGGAATGGAGTATGGCACTTCTGTGGAGATAGAAAAGAGAAAGGAACTCCCCCCCCCTTTGATGGAGAGGGGGAGCCAGGACCTCCATCATCAGAACCTAGGTCATCGCTCACGAAGGGGAACATCGGTCATCGAAACTTCTCTCCTAGAAATCTGAAAGAGAATATCAACAATAAACATTAATTTTTAATGATTTTTATTTGTAATTTTTTTATTTTTTCTGTGTAAAATCCTTTCATGTAAATAAATTTATTTCAAGATCATATCAAATAAAAATCATTTTAAAAATACTTTAAGAATCACAAGACTCTTGTACAAATGAAATATGATGTTTATGTACATCTAAAATGGTTATATTTATAACTACCATCCCAATACTCTAAAAACTTATGCATTTTTTATAACTAATGCATATAAATAGAAGTCTGGGACTTGAGGACCTAGTGCTAATTGATCAACTTTAGATATATAATTTCAACCAATATGATTGAGTTCACATTCATTAATTTATTCTATTAGTTTGATCATAGTGATTATATTCAGTAAAGTTTCATTACAAAAACACTGAGTTTCTTTTGTAAAAATTTTACTTCTAATATTCTATAATTGATGAAGTTCTCAGGAGAGAATCTTTTTTTCAATGATCTGATCAAAAACTTCATAGAATAAGGACATGTTACTTATTTATTTAGAGAATCTCTATGGATCTTGTCCTTTTGATCTTCTGATCTAAGAGGTTATGTTTAATAACATTAATTACTTAATAATCAAGATATTTATTGAGGAAACCTTAGAATAACATATATAAATATTACATTATTCTAGATGAATATTCAATATATATCACAAATATAATCACTTGAGGACTGTAAAAGATTAGTGTATTTAGAGACTAGATACAAAATAAACTTTTTTCTTAGATGATATCAAACATATCTCATAAATATTTTCATATCAATACACTTATAAACATATCATACTTAGAACCTTCCATAAAAACCTAGAGAAATATAACCTAATAAAGGCTTGGCTAGGATGATCAAGAAGGGTAAACATGGGAGATATCAATCATATAAGGATAAGATGGTCATAATGGTATGATAACATAATCAATTGAATTATCTCAATGTAAAATATCTATACCCACAAAATCATAGATCATGAACTTTGAAATCAATTCATATGCAAATTCATGATTAATAGGGGTTTCAAATAAATAATCAACATTCAATAATCATAACATAGGAATGAGGTATCAAAATCATAGGAAATAATAATTATGTGAACATATCTATTTGTAATCAGGTCCACAAATAATCTTTGAGATAGCATCTAGAATCAGTCACACTCATATATCAAATTTGAATATAGCTATTCTCAATAATTTCTATACATACTGTTGTGATCATAGCTAGAATGAATCATACTCATGTATCAAAATATTAATACAGTTATATGTAATCATGTACATTATTATATTAATTATCACATGGGATATATATATATCACACTACCCAATGAATTTGGGTGATTTAATGGACCCACCCATCATATAATTAAATCTGTATAAATGTGATATAGAAGATCATAAGACATTCATCATACCATCATAGCATAACCTCTGAAAAATAAACGGGTTTCATAAAAATCTCATCATCATAATCATAAAACATCCCTAGAAATAATAAATATGGTATCATTGAATCATATCATTAAAAAATTGTAAGTAACGTCAAAGGATTCTATCATAAAGGAAAAAACTTTTAAAATATCATTGTATTATTTCTTGAGGGAAATAAGATTTTAATTTTGTAATCACCTATTTAAAATAAAAAATATAAAAAATATTAAGGAAATAATTCAATTGAAAATAAACATAGTAAATTTTAAAATAATCTTCAAATTAAACAATAGACATGAATATTAACAAATCTATTTGTAATATATATGCTAAAATAAAATATTCTTTCCACACTTTTTTAAAATTCAAAATTGACTTTTGCAGAAAACATTTCGTTAAAAGGTTTATATTTAAAACATTATCGATAAATAAATAAGTTGATTCAAATGAAAATTTTGATGAATTTAAATTATATATAAAAACATGTATTAATGATTTTGAAGATCGTGGTCATGGAGGAAAAAGGTCATCGACCAAAGAGGAAATAAGGTTATCTTTTCATTGAAAATATTTTCTCGACCATTTTAAGTATCAAAGAGTGAAAAATGGTACTAATAAATAAAAAATTATATTAATAATTATATAATAATAAAATATATGTTTATTAAATGATAATTATCACATAATTTTCAAAAAATTAAATTTAACAAAAACAATATTGAAAAAAATGAGATTGTAGCATAAATCTCTTACCCCAAGTATCATCCTGCTTCATATGTATTCATGCCTCCTATATAATAAATTTATATTTATTATAAATATATATTACAGAAACATATTCATAAATATTTAACAATGTATTATTCATTTATAGTTTATAATTATCTTGTTACTAATAATTTCATCATTAAAAAGAACATTTAGGAGAAAACTGGTCTTTCTTCCGTGCATCTTTCAGTTCAATGGTACTAATACTCAAACATTAGTAATGGTTTTTTCATTAATAGAATCATAATAATGACATTAGTATCATATTTATTCACTGTATAAACTTTTATAACCATTAATATAAATCGGTGATGAAAATGAATTACATCACATTATGGACATGGTACTTTGTACTTGCGCACAAGTGATGTTTCAACTTTTTAAAGGATATAAAAATAAATGTTAATAATAATTAACCTTTATATATTAATAATAATATAATAAATACCATATATAATAATTTTATCTATGATTATTACCAAACATGTAAAGAGTAAATGGAAAATAATTCACATCACTTCATGGAAGTAGTAGTCCACACATATAAAAGATTGATGTTATCATTTTACAAGGGATGAGAAGGTAAGAAGTTAGATAATATATAATAATTATAAAAGAATAATTAGGTAATAAACATCATATATAAATATTAAATCCATCATAACAACCAACCATGAAATATGATAATGGAAAATGATTCATATCACTATGTGGAGGCAGCACTCACACTTACACAAGAGATATATATTCATTTCTAATTTGATGGAAATGATATAGGAAATGCTTGTCTCATAATCATAACAATATATAATTATATTTAATATAATTTATTCATTATGGTATTATGTATAAAATATATTTATAGGAAGAAGAATAAAAAAACAATCTTTTAAAGAGTTGGGTAAGGCGATTACCTCTTTTTCTAAGTACTACCTCTGGATTACACCTTAATAATTGTTATAATGGTCTTAGGGTAAAAAACTTTGATCAATAATAAAGGTAATGAATCTATTAAGGTATTAATTAAGGTATTAAATGAGCTATAAGTCTCAAAATTTGTGAATAGGGGAGGAGAGTAGGTTCCCTTTTTTAAGTGGGGAGAGGACACACTTGGAATTACGAAAAAGATTTAGATATAATTAATCTATTTATAAATTATAATTCCTACAAATGGACTTTTATTTTAATAAAAATAGGATTATTTACAAATATAATCAACCAATAGAATTTATATTGGTTTTTGTGTCATTATAAACCTTATCATTTGTTTAACCCCTTTGATAACTATTTTTAACATTTTTTGTGGTACCAACTTTTTTTGACTTTAAGGGTAATAATTTTACTTATAAGTTAGAACGTGGATAAAAAATTTCCAAGGATAAAATTGTAGACCATTTAAAATTTTAAATTTCGTCTAAAAAATATTTTTTAAATCATTTAATTATATATTATTTAACATTAAATATCATTAAATTTATCTTTTAGACTATTCAAATCAGTTTAATTTGAAGACATACAAAAATCAATATAATTCAAATATAAATGAATTTAACTACATAGGTACATTATAATTAACTATTAAACTCATGTAATATCCCAATTCATCAAAAAATATTAATTGTATATCTTTTAAAAAAAATTACCTTGATTTTTCTACTATTTTCTAAATTAATGTATCGGTGTTCCATAAGTGTTTAAATTAGTTATATCATCCCTAAAAATTAAAAATAAATTAATATAATGAAATAAATTATTTATGTTAAAATTAAATGTTAATATTCAGTCCTAACTTCTTTTTATACTTATGAATACATATAATTGAAATTAAAATCAAGAAATTGGCCTTTTATATTTATTATTTCCTTAATATAATATATGTGTTATAATCAAAGAAATGTAGAAATAAATATTCATTTTTTTATATAAGATGTATTTTTCCATAAAAAATCTTCAAATAGGATAAATTAATAATTTAGGGAGATTTTTATTCCTTATATCAATGTTTAACCATTTTACCCTTACCTAGTGGTGCAAGGTCGAGGTCCATAGCAATGGTGCTTAGTGATATATGGGGTTTGATTCTTAGGATCCCTCTCTTTTGGTAATTTACACTTCCTATGATCCCATCACCTTGACTGGTCAACCGGTGTCTCCCTGGGTGGGAAAAGGGCGCAGACTACCTAGTTGATGGATTGTTGTGTCGAACCATCACTAATCAGACGGTTACCCTACGGGATGCTCTACCATCTCGGATGACAATGGCTCCTTCCCAGCTAGGGTTTCTTCATATGACCTCTTCGTGGGATGGGGGTTCTTGCGTGTGGATAGTTCTAAAGGTCCACTCTCATTGATTCCCTTTTAGAAGAAGTAGGTGAAAAATATTTACCATGTTTACTGTTCGTGATAACTAGAAATAAAAGGTACCTATTCACCAAGTCTAAATCTAATGATTCCAAATATGGAATCTAGTTTTTCAAGATTTAATTGATTTAATTTGAATAAATAAATGTTAATATAAATTCTAAAAAATACATTAAATTTTTTTTAATGTGTTTTTAAGCCCAAAAATAAATATATACTGAAATAATTTATAAATTAAATTAATATGTAATTAATTACATTTTTTATAATTAAATGAGACTTATGTTAATTTAATATAAAATACAAAACATTATGTTAGTTTCAAATAATTTTATTTAATTAATGGAAATGAAATTGTTTCAAAAAAATTGAAATTTTTTCACTATTCCATTAAAAATAAAAAGGCTAAGAAAACCCCCCAAAATTTACCCTCATCTAATATTAACATGATGATTTAAAAAATAATATCCAATCCCTCAAATTATATTTTTAAAATTTTATATATTAATTATAATTTTTCTGTACAAAATTTAATAAAACTCATTTCCAAATGAAACACTTTTTTGAAGCATAAAATGACTTTACTAAAAATGGAGTATTTATTTATTTTAAATTAATAAGTAAATTTTCATTATAAAAATTCTTGATATATATTTTTCATAAAGTTTTTATTAATATCCATATCTTCAATTTAACATCTATGTTATAATTATCACATTTAAATAATAATACTTTTATAGTATATCATAGTTCTCTTAAATATCAGTGTTAGGTATTATTCAAGCTATAGAGCATAGTATTATTTTAAAATATGTTTATTTTTTATTATACATTCTCCACCTAAAATAAATTATTTCCTGTAATTTTTAATTTCAATAATCAAAGGTTTAGTATTTGAAAATAACTTTGTTAAAAACACACATCATAAAATGGGATAATAAAACTTCCTTTGAAAATGGGTGGCGGGTAACATTAAGGTTGCCTAAGATAACACATTATACAGTTTCTAAATAAGAAGAACATTAGTGGGAAGTGAAAATATGGAAATGGATGATAAAAATAACATCCTTTGAATAATAGAGAGAGGTAAAACATGATAATAATATTGTTAATGACCACAAACAGTAATTTAGTAATAGATAAAGAATAACATCAATTCGTCGGAATTGAATATATAAGGAAAACATTTTTATTTCAAGATCATTTTCCTATAGTTAAGGGATTACTTTTCTATTAAGTATTAGAATATAATCAAATATAATTAATTGATTTATTTTCATTTCATAAGAACAATTTTATCCTTTGGTTATGGTTTGATAAATTTCTGCTTATATCTCATATCTCTCTCTATGAAATGAATAATCAATATGAATTATTTTTTTCATCCCTACATTCAATATTCAATGCATAGAGACTGTTTAGTCCATAATTGAAGGTTTTTGGGGATTCTTGGTTTTTGTTCTTATTATGGTTAGGGAAACTCCATGGGGGTGGAAATAAGATAACTTCGTAGTGGTCTCTCTGTGTGAAGGCTATTCAGCATTGTCATTGGGGTGGTGGAATGAGAATATGAAATTCTTGTGGACTTCCACATGAAAAATATAAAAGCTCTGTGGTACCTCACTTATCTCATCAGGTTCTTTAGTGTTCGAATATGAAATGGCATAGATGTTCAGCACACATAGACCAAGGTTACTATGGTGGATAATATCTTGTCATACAAGGGTAACACCAATGAATCTCTCATCATTTTCAATAGTATTGGTTCCTTTCCCTATGATTTTAATCTCGTTGTAAGTAGATATGTGTTAGCTATCCACTATTCCAGACCCCCATGATATTCCAATCATTAAAATAAATAATTGACTATAAATGAATGATAAATCTATACATTATGAAATAATACATTAATCACTAAAATCGTAATAATAACAGTTAATACCCAACGTAAACCATTCCATAAATAGTTAACCTTAAGATTCCTCTAAAAAATGTCTACAAAAAATCAAAACCCAAAACAAAATATAAAAGGTTTGTTCATATATTTTTTTGAAGATCAACTTTAACATTTGTCCCCAAAAAACATAAAGTATCTCATAATTTCACATACAAAACACAAGAATACCAAGATCCTATATTCTCTTAAATCATAATAATACATTCCCAAAATAACCTGAATTCCCCATATAAACTCAATGAAAATTTAAATGATTCCAAAAATTAACTCTACACAGACTATCCAATATATTCCATAAATATGAAAATAAAATTCCATATAAATCACTTTATCACAATATCACTAATCAATTTCAAGGTCTCCAATACTATCCAATTTAATTAATCAATATAAATCATCTCTCTATCATGAATAAACATTATTATCTTAACATCATGTATATATTAATGGTTATATATCCCTCAATCAATTTTTTTTCAAAAAATATCACCTAACCACTAAATCGCTTTTCTAGGTTATTAGTACGAGTCAATATATTCTTGAAAATCCTTAATAAAAAACTACTACAAAAAATCCTTAAATGATTCATTATTCTTATAACCAAAATATCATTGATAAAAGACTTTCACAGTATAATTCAATAATTTTAAAACATTATTACTTTAATAATTCTAATTAAATGATTGGAATATCATATTACCTTCCTTGGCCTAGGATTTAGCCCTTAGATTTGGGGATTGACTCAAATAATGACTAAGTTCTCCACACAAAATTCATCGAACTATAATTGAAACGTTTGTATTTTCTTTATTTCCCTCCATTAAAATCATCATTTTTTCTCGGTAATTACATGATATATATCCTTCTTCTCAAAGCCCAAAAAATATCCCATTCCTTTAAGACATTTTCCCAGGTGCTTCTTCGCACATTCTGGACATGTTAGAAGATGAACCTTCTTTCGTCCATGGTCTTCTTGAAAATACATTTTTATATTATTTTTTTATTCAAAAATAAATATAAGTTCATGTTGTTAATCATATATTGAGATATATGGTTATTCATAATCACAAGATTTCATATTAAATATCCCTTCTCATTTAGTTTTTCTTGAGGACAATCACTGCATTGTCAATCAGATTTTGTGTTTACATGATTCCTCCTAGTTCTATCCATTGACTACAGCCAGAAACCATAGTGTGAGTATCAATAGTCATTGTGGGAAATATTATAATCATGGAAAATATTTTATAGGATATCTAATTAATGACACCTTATTTTCAATCTATGACACCTTATTCTTGAATTACATCATCCATAGTCATTATATATTTAAATCACTTATAATTATTCATAAAGAAAATGTTAATAAACCCAATCATATACCTCGGGAGTGTCAGGAATGTGTGTAGTCTTAAGCCCACTCATCATGAACCCATGAAGACTGAGTTGATACCCAATATTCCCTTTTAAGGGTTATTACCTCTAGGTACCTTTGTGTTATAGTCGCATCCACTCTCCAGTATATATTTACAGATATAATCACTATGAAAACTACAAAAATTTCATTACCATAAATTTATATTTTATTTTATTCCTAATATTATCATTAGGTTTCTCACTAAAGTTTAGTAATTTTAATCTCTAAAAATAAATAAAACCTCATCTGACACCAACTAAGGTGACTAAAGCATAACATACATAAATATTACATCATTCTGTATGAATATCAAATATATATAACAAATATACACACTCTAGAAATCTAACTATTTATTGTATTTATAGACTAGACACATAATAAAAAATTTTCTTAAAAGATATTCAACATCCCCAAAAAATATCTTCATATTTGTACCCTTCCAGAAATATAATACTTAGAACCTTCCATAAAAACCTTGGAAAAGAAAAATATAAGAATTGGTGAAATCATTTTCTCAGTAATGGTAAAAATGGGATATGTCAATCATAATAGCATAAGATGATCATAAGGGTATAATAACACAATCAAGTTCTTATTTTCAACACAAAATAACCATACCCATTAAATCTTAGATCATAAAATCCAAAATCAATTCATATCCAAAATCATAATAATAAGTGTCTAAAAGAAGTAATCAGCATTCAAGAGTCATAACATTGGCATGTGGAATCATAGGCACAATGAACATATATATTGAAAATCATTTCTAGGACTATATTCATCATCTCATGAAATATCAATATATAATTACCCAATTCAATGGATGAATTTAATGGACACAACCATTAGATAATTAAAACCAACCATATGTGTACTATAAGGTCATAAAACATTCATCATATCAGTATAGTATTACCCATGGAAAATAAATGGTTTTTTAAATATCTCATCATAAATATCATAAACCATCCAAATAAATAATATATATGGTATCATTGGATCCTATCAAAAATATATCATAAGTAACATAAAATTACATTATCATAGATCAAAAAAATACTTTAAAATATTGTTGGAATATTTCTTGAGAAAATACTCTATTCAATTTTAAGTCACTTATTTAAAATAAAAAAACATAACAAAAATATTAGGGAAAGAATTTTCCTTGAAAATTAAGCTTGAACCAATATAATGGGCATGTTATTCGGAAAATATTTTCATTCTGTATTAATTAAAAGAGAACATTCTTTTCACACTTTTGTACATAGTCAAAAATGACAGGTTTAGAAATAAATTCCTTAAAAGGATTACTTTTAAAAATTTGTAAAAAAATTAGAATGTAATGAAAGTAACCTTTTTTGAACATTTAAAGTATTGGTAAAAACTTCCCTAAAACAATTTCGAAGATCAAGGAAATTGAAGAAAAAGTTCATCGACCAAAAAGAAAATCAATTCAGCTTTATTTAAAAACATTTTCTTTTTATTTTAAGTACCAAAGATAAGAGAATTTTAATAATACAAAAAAATTATAGTAATAAATGAGAAATAATAAAATTTATTGGGTTTAAATGATAAGTATCATATAATTTCCTTCAATATAAATATAATATAAACAATCCCAAAAAGAAATAATATTATAATATAAATCCTTTACCTCAATTTTTATCCTACTTCTTATGCATTTAAATATCATGTATAGTAAATATATATTTATGATAAATATATTTCAGAATTATATTAATACATAACTTACTATGTATAATTCCTTTATAATTTCTAATTAACCTTTTACTAACTATTTCAGCATTAAAAGGACATTTGGGTAAAACTGGTTTGTTTTCTATGAATCATTTGATTTGATGATTCTGTTACATGTACCTTAGTGTTTTATCATCTAAAGAATAATAATAATTACATAATTATCATACTTATTAATTATATACATTTTTATATCAATTTATATAAAGTGGTAATGAAAAATGAATTAGATCACTTCATGGCGACGGTACTCCATACGTATTCAAGTGATGATTTCACGTTATGATGGATGGAATGAATTTAAGGTAAATAATAATTCACATTTGTATAATAATAATTATACAAGAAAATTTATATATATTAATTATATATATCCTTATTTCTAGCCATGTAAATCAAAAATGAAAAATAATTCACATCACTTTTTGGAGGTGGCAGTACACATGTACACACAAACATCATTATCATTTTCCAAAAGATGGGAAGGTAATAAGTGTGATAAAATATTAAAATTAGAGAAGAATAATTAATTAATTAATATCATATATAAACATTAAATAAATTATAATAAAAAATCATGAAAGTTGATAATGGAAAATGAATCATATCACTACGTAGGGGTGGTAGTCCACATGTACGCATGAGTAATACTTTCATTTACCATTTGATGAAAAATAGGTATAAAATGGTTTAACCATATTCATAATGACATATAAATATATTTATTATACTAATTTCATTATTTTAGGATTGATACAATATATTTAGAGTAATAAGAAGAAGAAATAAACTTTTAAAGAGATGGGTATGACAATTACCTCTTCTCTGAAAGACCATCTTTTTCTTACACCTTAAGCCCTCATAGGATGGTCTTAGGGTAATAAAAAAATCTCAATAGAAAATTTAATTAATATATCATGGTATTATAGTAAATTTTTGTTTATATATGAGCCTTAAATTTTGTTAATAGTGGATTATATTAGTTTAATTTTTATAAATGAGGAGAGGACACACATGGAATCACTTAAATGATTTAAATATAATTTATGAATTTCTCAAGTTTAATGATTCGAAATGGAAATTTATAATATGAAAAATAGTGTAAGGACAAAATATCATAATAAAATAAAATTTAGATAGATTTTGGTTTCATTTGTAAACCTTATCTTTTTTTAACTCCTTCATTAACTATTTTTAACCTTACCATGGTAACACATTTTTTGGCTTTTAAGGGTCATAAATTTACTAATAAGGTGAAATTGGACTAAAAAATGGTCCATCAATGAAATTTTTGACCATTTAACATTCCAACAATCCTATTTAATGATTTTAGGTATTTTAAAATTATATAATAATATATTATTTAACTTAAAATATCATTAATGTAATTTTTGACACTATTTTTTTAATTTGACTTTAAAGTCATCAATACAAAAACATAATTATAATATAAATATATTTAACTCCATTTTTAATTTATAATATCCTATTAAATTCATGTAATTATACAATTCATCCAAAAAAATTAATTGTATTGTTTTTAAAATAATGTACCTTGATTTTTCTACCTCTTGAACATGTATTGTATTAGTGTTGTGTAAGCATTTAATGTAATAATATCATTGATAAAAATTTAAAGAATTAAAATAATTAAAAAATTATTAACGTTAAAATTAAACTTATATATCAATTCATAACTTCTCTTTATCCCAATGAAAATATATAATAGAAATTAAAATCAAGAATGTGATATTTTGTATTTATCCTTTCCTTAAAATAATATAAATGTATAATAAAAATAACATGGAAATAAATTGAAAATTGTTCATATATAGGATGCCTTTGGTGAAACATAAATCATAAAATAGGATAAATTTAAGTGTTATGGATATTTTGTGGCCTTATCTTGATGTTTTAACCTCGTTTTACCCTTACCAAGGTGAAAAATATTTACTATGGTTACTATTCATAATAGCCAAAACTAAAACAGACCTATATATAAATTTTGAACATCAGGATACCAAAATGGAACCAATTTTTTAAAATTTCATTCATATAAGTTTTAGAAAAACAATTTTGAATAAATTCATCAAACACAAGGTCAAACGGTTTTTTAGAAAAATTTGTTTTTAAGCCCGAAAATGAACTTATCCCAAAATCAAGTATAATTATGATTAATATGTAATTAATTAGAGTATTTCTAATTAAATGAGAGTATAATTATCATAATATAAAATTTAAATCATAGTGGGACTTTTAAATTACTTTATTTATCGATATTAAATGGATGTTTTAAAAAATAGTATTTTTTCACTATTACCTAAAAAATATATCTTTTCAAAAAAACCGAAAATATTTATATAAGATAATTTTAAATTATGATTTAAAAAATTATTTTCAGTCCAAAAAATTCAATTTCTAAAAATGGTGGAAATTAATTAATTTTTGTCTCATAAAATGCAATAAAAACCATTTTTGAATAAAATAAATTTTTGGAAGCCTAAAATGTATTCACTAAAAATTGGGTACTTATTCATTATGAATTAATAACTATATGTTAATTATATAAAAAATTTATAAATATATTTTATTATTTTATTATTCTTATTTATACCACTAATTAAATGGATATGGTATAATGGTCACGTTTAAATAGTTATATTTTTATTTTATATCATAGTTCACTTAAAGCATAGTGTTACATGTTAATAAATCCATAGTGCATAGTATTATTTTCAAATAGATTTTTAGGGTGTTAAATTGATAATACTTTCTATTTCAGTAAAAATATGATTGTTTTTGTGAAAGGATCTATTAAATCCTTCATTAATAAAATTTTTATATGGGTTTGAGGATTTTCATTTGGTACATTATTGAATTGTTTAGTTATAATATCATTACATTTTAAAATTAACATATTATATTTATTAATCTAATTAATTGTTCATTCTCAGCTTATAAAATTCTTTTTTATCTTACACTATGTTATTTTGTTTAGTTTTTTTAATTTATAACTTCTTCTCTTTCAAATTATTTCCTATGATTTATTTTCTTCCATTTTTAATTAGTTCAGAATGAAATATACCTAGACTTTCTTAAAAATCTCCACTAAAAAGGGTAATATTTTGAATTATTTTAAAATATTTTCAAATATTCTATTCACAACCTCTTAATTCTTCCTTATTAAAAAACCATGATATATTTTATTTCATGTACATTTGATAATGAATAATTATAGTAGATAGTGGCATTAAATGCATGTGTAAAAGGTATTTGGATGCACATTTTTATGGATAGGTTGAGGGATTAGAATATTTATTTATTTAACTAAATTATCATTTACTTTTCCCATTTATTTAAAGATATGGAAATTAATACTTGCTTGCTTATTATACATAATCCACTTTCTCTAGAATGAGTGGCTAGGATGTACTGTCTTATTAAAACTCATTTTGGATGGGATTTTATTTATTAATGTACTATATCAGTTTGTCTCAAATACCATATCAAAAGTGTAGGCTGAAAGTTTTTATTAAAGGTATGAACCCTCCTAGTATTGAGAACTTGTTTTGATCATTAAATTTTTAATTGTATAGAATTATTAAAGCATATTTTTAATTAACTTAATAATCCTTTGGTCTTATTTTGTTTCTTCATACACTTTATTTTATGATAGGTGGTTGGGGGACAATATAATGGGTGTATTATAATCCCAACCTATATGGGACCCTCTCATGATGCGTAAATATCCTTTTTTTTATGACCTCGTTAAAGCTAAAGAGCCTGAGTATATGGGTTAATATCATGGGGAGCATGATTTCGGGTGGAAAGTTTTAAACACTTAGATGATCTTATTTTGGGTAATACTAGTGGTATCCATAATATTTCTCAGGGGAGTGATTATACATGGGTCACTACTTTTGGAGCCTAAGTGACACATTTGGATTGGACAATTTTTACATATTTCATTTGTTTTTAGAATCAAACTATAACTTGCCTCAATAATTCTTAGATAGTAGTGATATGTAAATGCATGTAAATTATCTCTTTTCGTCTATATACTTCTAGTTGGGTTATACCAAATATGAGTATTGACCATATCTCATTAATTACATTATATTTCTAGGGGAAATCATCTATCAAAAAATTATCATTCCTCCCTTGATAGTTATTCTAGACTATAGTGACCAAGATTCATACCATAGATTTTGTGAATATGTTTTTTATGTTCTGTTTGGGTATCTTGGACATATTCATAATTTAGAAAACACACTTCTAAAAGAAAATTTTCATAGATTGTTTATGTTTGTAAAGGAACCCTATAAATATTATATGAGCCATGTTATTTGATATGTTCCCCATTTAAATATTTATATAATAGCGCATGGCCTCTGAAGAGTGTAATGGCCTCATGTAACTTTAGAACAAACCCATACAACTCTATGGTTTATAAATTTGAAGAAAATAAGTCCATAAATTAATTTTACAATAAGTTATAAGGCCCATATGAAAAATCTGAAAATGTCGTACCACATATCATAAATCTATAATTTAATGCCTCAAACATAAGGATGTAAAATTATAAATTTTATTACATTGAAAAGTTATTAGGAACTTTTAATAATTCATATAAAATGATTGAAATAACTCATATTTCATACATTGATATTTTTGACAAATCCTATAATTTTGACCAAATTTCTTGACAAAATACTTTTCCATTAACGAAATTTTAAGGAAGAGTTGATTAAAGGAAAATAATAGAATATATGTGATGATTATATCAAATAAATAAATATATCTATCTCTTATAATCACATTTTCTCTTATCTCCCTCTCTATAATTAGACCCTATGGAATATTCTATACAAACAGGGTCATCAACTCATTTACCACCGTAAATTAATTTGTATCCCTATATCCTCCATCATTATATCGATTAATGTTTTCTATGTCATCACTCACTAAGTTAATCATCTATAATTTCCTCTAATACTTTTAAATGGACAAAAATAATACTAGTAAATTATTTAAATCCCAAAAATCTCAGTTAATTTCATCAATTAATTATTTAAACACTCATAAATTACATGTTAATAATCCCCCTATTAAACACTTCAAAATATCATCCTAATTAAATTTATTAATTTCACATATTTAAAATCTAATTTAAAAAGAACAATATCTAATTCCTATAAATTAATTATTTAAACCACATAATTATCAATCTTCTAAATATTAAATAAATAGAAAATTAATATCCCTCATTTAAATAACAAAAATTCAATATCACTCAATATTTCCAATAATTTAATTTATAAATCAGAGACACAATTATCTTTGTTTAATAATCTTAAAAATAAGGGTGTTATAATTTTTACTATCATAATAAAGTTTTACCCCAAAAAAATTACTCAAATTATTTAAAATTTCACAAAACAATTGTAGGTACAAGTGTGATTCCCTATTCCATGTTTCTACTTGAATATTATTATGTTTTAAAAACAATCTAAAAATAGGAATATATTTTCCCCACAGCACATTTTCTTACCTATCCAATATTTTCATAGGTCATTCAACAAAATTCATGTTGGGTTCCAAATACAGTAATTTCCAATCATGAACATGGGATAAATCCCATAAATATCTCATAAAATGGAATATGTAAAATAAAATATAAACCACATCATATCCTGGGGTAATTCTGAATAATATTCCACTTCAAAAATTAATTTTATAATTTTAAATAGACCCACAAATCAACCTACTAACTTCCCTTACTTTGCAAGTATTTAGTGTTATAAATGAGCATAAAATTTCAAAAAGGAATGAAAACCAATGGTAAACTCTTAGGGTCATTTTACTCCATCAGTAAATTTCATCTTCTAACTTTGTGTTATCATAATACATATACAAATAAATTTAATCTAGTTTATTTTTTCATACACTAAACTTAGTCAACCAAGTGAATTTTCACCAGTTTACTCCCAACAAAAATTTGGATTATAGGGACTTCTGTGTTAATTCTCAAATGGTTCAATTAAAAATAAAATATTAAACTAATATTATATTAAAAAATACCTAGGATAATTGCTTCTCCCAAGATTTTCCAAAAAAAATCATTCATTACTCATGAAAATTCAATATAATATTTATAATTCACTCCATATAAAAATATTTCTATGGATTTAAGTTTCACTTCACAATAAATTAATATCCAAAGTTTTTTTTTGTTTTTCAAGAATATAGATATATAACAAGGATATCTATAAAAACTAATGTACTTTTCAACTACATTAATCCTAACAATACCATTGAAATATAATTCTCTATAGTCCTCAAAATAATTAGTCTCCCAGATGGGTATGAAGTTTATGGAATTTTTATGTTGGTCATAAAAAAAATAATATCATTCTTCATGGATGATTTTGGTAAACCATTTATAAAGTCCATAGGAATTTTACCCAAATTCCAATTATAAATAATTAATGTTTGTAGTAACCTATATACTCATTGATGATCCAACTTTACACCTAAAAAGACTAAACATACTCATTAATTTCCTTAAAAATACTCAATAACCAAAATATCTACTTACAATCATAGGATATCATTGAAAATTATAGATAAACTACCCAATTAGAATGATTAAACCCCTTCATGGATTCTTTATCTAGTGGTATATAAACCACCATTAACTTATTGAAACAAATATTCAAATATGAAGCTATTCACCACCAAATAGTAGTCTTCCCATCGTAAAAGGTGTCTTGTATTCCCCAATTTTATGATTCAGGTAATTATGACTCTCTCACTTACTCTAAAAGTGTATAATTCACATTTACACTAGTAAGAACACCACCATTACTCACTTTATTTATCAAAAAAGGAAAAATAATTGATATACCAATTAGAATTAAATACGCTTCAGCTTATGTAATAGTTTAATATTTGGAATTATTGCTTTAGGATTCATCTATAACATTTCATTATCCATGATAATGTGAAAATTAAAAATTAAAGGTTAGATAATGCACTACCCACCTTACCTACCTCAAATTGAGATCATTTTTTGTGAATATATAATTTAAACTTCTATGATTAATATATAACATAAAAGTTTTCCAAATATATAATGTATACAACTCTTGAATACCAAAACTCCCACAATAAACTCAAAATTGTGTATTGGATATTTTTTATATAGTTTAAAACTTCTTGATCCATACACCTTGACAACACATCCTTGTATAAAGACACCCCCAAAACCAGATCCTAATATATCATAATATACTTTATAGCCAACACGCTACTCGTGTAAGATAAAAAATAGCACCAAAGTGATCTTTCAATATAATTGTTCAAAGACTCCCTAGAATCTTTCATCCCACTCCACCATAGCTCCCCTTGAAATAAAATATACAACTGGTGAAGAAAACATGGAGAAGTATTTGATAAACCTCTAGTGGTGTCTTTCCATCCTTAAAAAACTATAGATCTCAGAAACATTCGTTTATCTCTCTCAGGACATCACAACCTTCACTTTTTAAAAATCAATAAGGATAGATTATATAAAAACATGCCTTAAAAAATAACCCATTGAATCAAAAAGTAAAATTTAGTGAAATTTCATGTGTAAACTATGTTCATAAAAAATACCTAGAGAAACTTTTATGTTTTTCAATATTTTTTTCAATATTTTTCTTTTTTCTTAAATAAATCCAGATTTCATCAATGGATAATATCACAAATTTATTCAAATAAATCTATAAAATTTGATTCATTAAGTATATATACACTGTTTTTGGAATGGTTACACAAAATGGATTGATAAAATACTTATAATGTCCATAAAAACATTATAAATATATCTTTTTTAGGTTCTCTGATCTTACCCTTAGTTAATTATCTCTGTAGTGAAGAAGAAAAATTAAAACCACATAGATTACTTTAGCTAATAAAATAAATCATAACTATGAGGTAAGTTATATTTATTCATAATATTTACTTGATTAATATTTTCAAATCAATATAAAACAGTAAACTATATTCAATATCTTTAGAAATCATATTTAGTGCTTTCAAAAGTGAAACACTAGGTTAAATGAATCCCATATCTTTTAATTCTCCCAGTTGATTCTTTAAATACTATAATTCAATTAGTTACAAGTGATACTATTGTGTATAAATTAGTTCCATTCCTGTTAAAACATAAATATATTATTTCTCTCCTATTTTTAGAGGTACTTATGGGAAATCCTCATGAAAACATCAACTTACCGATCAATAAAAACTAGTATCGTGTGATTATTACTCATTTATAAGGTTTAGAGATCCAATCCCATTAACTGATAAGATATATATAAAAATTTATAATTAATAAGACCACTCATACTATTATTAATATCCCAATATTCATGGAATGAATATAGTACAGTATCTGCTAAAACAAAAAACACTTTTTGGCTGTATAAATTGATTTTCTCTTTCTACTTGGTAAGACAGTACATGAAAATGGTAAGGTTGTATTTTTAAATTTTAAGGACTAGTAAATCCCATAAAACTTCCACATCACCCACTATAATGGTACAATATGAATATTTGAATCATTTTTCATTATTTTCACCCAATATTATATGAATTCTCATGGTATAATGAATTGTCTAATCATGTAAACCCAAAATATCCATACCAATGAATATATAAAATAATTTAATCCTCATATTTCAAATAAAATAGTAATGAGAATATAAGTGATTGAGATCGTACCTTAGTCTAACATTAGCATAAAACTCCTCAGCCACTTACTCAACTCCAAACAAAATCCCATGTTATTTCTAATGTTTTTCTATCTTCCCTGGGGTTATATACTGAGACTACCTCATCTTATCCAATAACTACCTTGTAATTACACTATATTGGATACCCTTTTACTTTTTTTTCAAGAGAAAACCCCATAGAACTCATTTTAAGTGACCTATATTTACTCATTGATAGAAATTTTTAAGTGAAATAAGGTAATGAGTTTTTATGTGAAACTTCTATCCACATTGATAGAACACAAATATATTTTCACCTTGAGAATTACATGATGAAAACATTTAGTATTTCTTTTGAAAATCCTTTTTTTCCTCTTATGTATACTGAATGAGTTCATTCCTTTTCTAGGTTGTGGAAGGAATGTTTTAGAACTGTAAACCTCTTAAATGTCTGATTTTATCACAAAAACCAAACATAACACTTCCATGTAAGTGGGTAATTTCATAAAAAAATATCTATAATCTAGTATCGGGTCTCAATAACATCTCAAAAACTTTGTACCTTAATAGTCTCATTCATTATTAACTCTCATACATAATGAGAAGGTGTTGAAAATTTAGATTCATATTCCATCAACATCAAATTTACTTTCTCAAATTCCAAAAATTATATTTCCATTTCAAGATTTTACTCCACTAGAAAATATTATCCATTTATGATAGCAATGGACCAAATTTTAAATGAATATATTCCTCTAATTAAATTTTACTTTGTCATTGTTATCTATTAGGATTAATTTAATTTTAATTTTTAAAAATAATTTTATTATGGAATAATTTCATATATATATATATATAAGTAAATAATTATAATTTCATTATTTTGTTGAAGAAAATTACTAAAAATATATATATTCTCATTAGATCTTAATATAAGTAAAAAATGTAATATTAATAAAAGTATATATATTAGCTAAAATATGGGGATATCATGGCTCATATTCTTATATCATATCATTTCCATATATTACTACCATAGAAATAAAAAAATATTATTATCCTTATAATAAACAAGTCATCATAGACATTACAAACACTGTTTTGTTACTTTATAGGAGAATGATACCAATCTACAGAAAACGTTATACATGAAAGTGGATAATAAAAGTAATTTTATTATAACATATAATATCTGACATGCATTATAGTTATAAGAGACATAGTACATAATAATAATATAATAAGACATGAAATATACATATGTTTTATTAAAACCATCATTTCATCCTGGAGAACATATAATGGTGTATGGATTTTATATTTGTTACATGAGTGTTGGATATACATTCATGATCATTATATAATTATTATGCGGAACCAATTTTCACATGTTAGAAATATTTATTCATCATTATAAATGAAATATTTTTTATTCATAAATATATAACTATAATTAATAATTATAAATGAATATTTATGAAATAATATATAATCCTTTTATGGGTAAGAAAATTTCTTCCATCCTAAAATTAGGATTTTAGAATAAACATATTATATATGTTTTCATAAGATTTATATTTTATCAATATGTAACTATAGTAATATTGTATTTTTTATTACTATATAAGGATTATTAATCCACGTATATTAATTTTATATTTCATAGAATAGTTACTATTTTCTAATATGGTTTTCTAAAACCTCTTATAACAAATTAATGATTTTTTTATACCTCCATTTCATATGCATAGAGTTTATTCATTGCATTAAAATATATTTATTATAATCTAATTTTATTTCATATTATTTTAAATTTTAGGATAAAAATATAATAAACATGTAGTCATTGAAAATAATGCAATAAATTATATGTATTTTAATGTGATATGTTATTTCATGTTTATCTAATAAAAAATAAAAATATTTCTTTAAATAGTTAAATAATATATTTTGAAATAAAAGACTTTTTTTGAGTAATTTTTAATTAATTTACATTTTAAATGAATGTTTATATATTTATAACCTAATACAACATCATATGTGCATTTTTTGATACACTAAAAATTCCATTAAAACATTAAAGAAAAATATTTCACACTAAAACAATATTTTAAAAATAATTTATTATTTTCATTTGTACATTAATTTATAATGTTTATAATCTTATTATTACAAATTAGATATCAATTTTGGATAATTTATTCAATATAAAATAATTTGTTCACTATAATAATTGTCTCACTATATTGAGTAGCATCCACTACATGGAAACTATTTTAATAAGTATTTATTTAAATGATAAAGTTTCTATATTTCGAATACTAATCTGATAAAATGGATTGAATATTATGAGTTATGACATAAGAATTATGTAATGAGTGAACTTTGGAATTTCTTGGTAAAAATAGTGAAACACGATATAAATAATGAAAGACGGTAAAATATGATAAATATGACATTATACATATGTAATCAGGTCCAAATATTATCAATTTAGTACTCTTATCTTAATATTGGAACTAATATTTTATTAAATAATTAATAGAGATAATAGGGTAGTATGGGGTAGTATGGTTGTAGTGGAGTAGTTGAGATAATGTAATTATAAAATATTGAATAATTAATTCCATGAGATTACACTCACCGTACCTATAAATACACACTCTATGTTATAATTTATTCAAAAAAATCATTAATTATCTATTAATAGTTTATAAAGGAGTCTCTCCCATATTTATCTTTTCAATATTGAAGAGTTATGGTTTTTTTAGTGTCACTTCTAAACCAAGAAGCTTAAGTATGGTAACAGTCTCTATTTCTCTCATTTCTCTTTCTAATTGAAAATTTTTTGTTATAAAACAATCCAAACATCCCTTTTATGTGATCATATACTTATATTTATAGTATATTTTAATCCCTTTAATTTATTTTACTTGATAAATCATTCATTCACTTTCATTATGCCCCCTTTACTAAGGAGTTGTTGTGTTGAAGTAAGGGTATATATTAATCTTCCTTCCATTTTAAATAGAACATATTTTGTTATAATCTTCTTTAAACTCACATTTAATATGACTCAATTAATATAATTAAAGATATTGTCATCCATTTTACATATATTTTTATATATGATTTATTCACTCTCATTATTACATTTTTTATGTTGTTACCTTGTCGAAGTTTTTATTTCTAATCCTCTTATTTTATTTTCAAACTAAATAATTATTGTTTAAAAAAATTAAAATATATATTCCATTATTATTATTATATGTTATTATCATCCAGTTTAATATTTATCCATGATATATTATCATATACCTATTTTTTTCACTTTTCAAAATCTATACCATTTCGAAGTAAAATATTTCTTAATCATTTCTCATTCATTTCCAATTGGGATTATTTTATTATAAATCTTTTTAAAACATCATTTACATTGATTATTTAATCCAATGTATGTAATAATATCATTGTTTAGTTCTATTACCAATGTTATATTTTTCATTTATTCTCATCATACCCCTCTCATAAGCCAAAAC
Organism: Viscum album; assembly: GCA_963277665.1. NCBI lineage: Eukaryota > Viridiplantae > Streptophyta > Magnoliopsida > Santalales > Viscaceae > Viscum > Viscum album. Next base: position 966,017,966 of record OY728132.1, read on the forward strand.
TATGCCAAAATGGTCTAATGATCCATGATTCATTACCCAAGATCGTATAAATCGGTGATGTTATGGAGGTAAAATATCTTTAAAGGGATTGATCAATCACTAATTCTATAATTCCTATTTACCAACCATTCATGATTATAATTTTCTGTATTAATGTAATCCCATGTACTTCTATTATAAGAAAAATCATTTGCCTCACAATATTCATGTGTTCCTATGGAGGGATATTGAGGGCGTGTAATTCAAAAGGGTAATTCCAGATAAGTGAGCAGGTCACCCAAACATTGTAGATTTATAAAAAAATATAACATGTCGTATAAATTCTCTAATAAGTCTTTTATAAAATCACATCCTTGGGTTTTACTTTTATTTGGATACATTTCAATGTTACACAAAAATCTATTCATAATATCCTTTGAAAACATTGATTTAAGGATAGTGTTTTTCATATACTCTACACCATGAATAATCCATACTTATGTATTATTATTTAACGGTGTTAACCTAAATATCATTTCCATTTCATTGAATGGGAATTTACTATATTGATGCTTATATCCCATACTTATGGGTTAAAAATGATTGTATTGTAATTAAGAATGATTCATGTTTATGCTCTCATGTATTCATTTCAAGTTATATATTGATATTTTACATTTTATCATATGGTTGGATTTATTTATATAGAGATTCAATGCATTAGGTAGTGTTTAATCTCTAAAGATACTATGTAAATAACATGATTATGCTACCATTACATTGGGTGGCCTTACTATATTGTCTATCAAGATACTATGAATATGATATGATTATGATACAATGGTATTCGAGGTTATCCATGCCATAAAATCCATTTATATACCATTGATTTTGTTGGTACATTTTTTATTCAAGGTCTTTTTCTACATTTTTTTGTTTTTTTAGTTGACATTCATAACTTATGTATCACAACTTTCATGTGTATCATTCTCTTTATCATGCATTTTAATTATTCTATGCTTCATGGGGGAATCTTCCTCAACATGATACCAAGATTATTATTACCCTTACCGATAATACCATATCACCCTATTCTTATGTTTACCAAATCCATAAGTTGACGAGTATATTTCAAAGGATAGATGGAATATGGATTTATTGATATATAGAATACATTTAATATAAATATTGATGCATTATTTTTCCTGTATAATTTTTTACTTACTATAGACACTAAACTTATACATTTTGGTAGGTAATGAAATATTATAATTCTCAAGTTATGTAATGAATATAGGTAATTATATCATAAGATACAAGAGTGAGGGCCTAAGAATGCAAAAAAAAATCCGCAAAACCCCTTCCAATCATTATCCCTGTATATATTAGCTTCTTCATTTTTATCCCAACAAATTCAACATGATTTATCTATAAAAAATGTTTTTTAATCATCCATCAAGGTCTATAGATTTTTCAACAAACACAATTGTTCTTTTCTAACCATTTATTCACCAAATGAAATCTCATGATGCTGCTAAATAATGGTGGATTCTGATTCTAAAAAATTCATTCATAATCACTTTGTATCACCGTGTTTTAGTTAGCCTCTATATCCATTTCATGGATATTTTTCACAATTTTTCTCATCTACTTAGGATCAATATGGGAAACATCCACTACACCACATCCTTTCCCAGTAGTATTTCTCTTTGAAAAAATGTATTATAACCCTTGATAATTTAATTAATATAAGTTTCCAAAATATCTAATCTAAGATAAATCTAGGTTGTTCTCTATATTAATTCGATAAAAAAATAACTATAAGGAAAACAAATTTGATTTCCAAAGTATTTTCAAATAAATTTTAAAATAATTAAACATTAATCCATTATAAATGTATTTTTAAAATAATTTTCTACACCATTTTAATGTGATATAGCTAGAACTTCTCTAAAATAATTGATGAAAACTTTATCATCTTAAACCATCATTGTAATACCCTTGTCCTAACTATAAAAATGGTTTTTACCCACCTTTATTCTTCTTGAACTTCTTAGTAACTCAATGATCACTATAAAAATGTTATCTATGTATTCTTATGGTGTTATTTTAAGTCTCAACTATCATATTCTCCATGCCTACTTGACATCACATGACTTTACCATAAACCAAAACCATTTTTTAATCACTTTTTAATCACCCAACTCTAGTACTTGAATCTAAAGTACCAAATAGAACAACCACAATGCCTCAAGAATGATCCCTGGTCTCCGTAGGGTGGAAACTATTATTGAGGAATAAAATAATAGTTGTGTAAAAATTCCCACTATAGAAATTAAATATTTATACATATAAATGTAAAACTATTATTATAAAAAAAGTGATACCATAAAATATTATGGAAAAAAGAGTGGAGTTTTATAAGCCAATGATAAAAAAGGAAACACCATACTAACACAAATATGAAGATCGATAAATCTTCAGGAAACTAATCTCCTCCTTTCATATCTTCATCATAGATCTATATCTCTCAACTAGTGAATAAAAAAGTCATCATTTTTTTTACAAAATTCCCAATTAAATCTACATTCCCACTAAAGTATATATTTATAGGTGATTTTAAACTCATTAAGATTCTATGAGACTCTAAATTTACCCCAAACACTAGTAATCTGATAAAGAAAATTTAATACATGGTTTATAAAACATTTATAAAATTTATTTATCAAAATATTTTCTATTAAAATATCTTTATTAAAATAAGAAATAAGGTAGAAATAATTTTTTAAAAGGAAAATCAGTCATTCTTTTATCAAGTAACTCAAGATATTAACCCACTAAGGTATAATAATCAATTACAAGTCATAATCATAAACCCATATATGAAAATTTATAAATTATTTATAAAAACAACTATAAATATAAACTATAAGGTTTACAAGGCTTGTTATGAGCATTAATACCACAAATGAAATATATTATTCATCATTTTAATTCATATTGAGATAAACTATTTCCCACTTGATTCAATTATATAGATAAATTCATCTTTCAACCGTACACCCCCTTTCAAACCCTTATACAACATTGGAAAAATTATATAACCTATCAATACATACCTTAACATGGTTTATTTTTTCAAGAATAATAAAATAACTACTAAGATTCAAAAAACAAAAAAACACCAATAGAAATATAATCATAAGTTTTTGAAAAAAGATGAAAATATATTTCTTAAAATAAATTCCTAAACTGATGCATATTAATAAAAAAAGTTGGTAAAACATATTTTTGAAAAATAAAATTTAAAACAAATTTTAATAAATTACCCACCATTGGAAAATCCATCATTTAAATCATTACACCACAATTTTAAAAACCCCCATAAATTTTAAACTAATAATATAGACATTAAAACCCTGGATTAACTATTAATTAATATATAAAATAAATAATGATTAAAAACCCACATATAAATATTTATCACAAACTATATATAAATATTCACTATTTCTATACACTATCATCGATTCCTATAAAGACAATCTAAGGGTTGGAATAGTTCTGAGCCTCTTGCCTAAATATACTTTCCATCGAATTTCCATGAACCCTCAATTGAACAATCCTTATAGGATGAAGAAAAAATTCTTTTCGCCAATATTCTTTTAAAACTAATAATTTATAAACCAAATAGGACAATATTACCCTAAAGGAAATTTGGGAAAATTATTTTTTTAACTAGTATAACCTCCATTCAAATATAGAATGACCCATGTTTTTTATAATCTTAACAAGAGTGGTTTTATAATATATAACAACATTGACTTTCCCTGGTGTATACATAATCTCAAGATCAAATGTTTAAAGATACTCTACCCATGTGTGTTGTATCAAATTGAGATCATTTTTTGATAAAATATATATTAAATTCATATGATTGGTATACATAAGAAATATCTCACAAAAAATGTAAATCCATAAAATATTCAAAGGGTTTATAATAATATCTTACTCTAAATCATTTGTAGGATATTTCTTTTCATGGGGTATAAATTTCCTATATTCATATTCCATGACCTTTACCCCTTATGTTAAATTAAATCCTAATATCAAACCAAATGTTTCACAAGAAACTTCATAAGCCACAGCTGGTTTTAGAAAAATTAAAACTATGACTTAACACCTTAAATAATTCCAGACACATTACATTTTTATAAAATTCAACTCTCTACTAATTCATGGTTGTTATAATATAAGTTAATCTCAAAAATTTTAAAAATAAATATTTAGTAATATCAATCCTGTAATTTTCATGACCTGAATAATCATATGAAACTCAGACCACATGTGCTACTACTCTAGGAGTGCACCAAGATCCACATGGTCTAGATACTAGAACTTTATATCTTGATAGATGTTTTGAGAAATATTTACCAAAATTTTATAAAGATAATTGTATGTATAATGATATCATGCAATCACTTAAGAGGGGGTGAATCATGAGACACTTTTTACTAAATTATTTTTCTCTTTTAATTATCCATTATTAATAGTAAAACCTCAATATTATTTAATATGTATGAATCCAAATATTTTTTTTAAACAGGAAACATCACAAGTAATACAGAAAGTGAGTAGGAGATAAAATCATTTAGTACTTTTATAAGGTTTGACCCCAAAAAATCTAATCTACATCATGTTGTATCTGGGATGATTTTGGGACACATATTATTATGATAAAATTTAGGTGAATAATGAATCATGAGAAATGGTTTCATCCTTAAACTCAAAACTCATGAGGGGTTGATGGAATCATACATAAACCTTTGGTACAATTTCCCTTTAACAATGACACCACATGGATGTGGATATCCCCCAAAAGATCCTCAGTCTCATGAATAGAATGGATATTATAATTTTGGACTTTATGGTATCCAAAACAGGTCACCCCAAATACAAGAACCTGATCTTGACCGTGACATAGCCTGAGGGGCATTCATGATTCCATTTATCTAGAGACAAGAACTAGGGAATCGAGATACTCAATAGGGAATGATTTGTTATAATTGATAAATATAAAACAAGTAATTCCAACCTAAAAATATGATATGACCATTCCAAACATTAGATGAAACATCATGAAATAAGAAGTGGAAAATATAAAACATATAAAAATAGACCTCATGTGAACCTAAGTGATCAATTAAAATCATTCACAAAACAAGAAATAAACTAATATACAAAGATATTGTCATTGGATATAAATATAAATTTCTCTAATGCTCATTATTTCCCTATCTATTCTTACTGATTGGGAAATCCTATAAGAAATATATATATTAAAATCAATTCCACTGGCAAAATCTGAATTCTAAACTACTGTATTATGTCTACCTAGACTTCCAACTTTGCTACCCATGGATTTATATGATATAAAAATGAAGGTGATAATTTGAAACTACATATATATCATAAAATATATTAAGTAAATAGAAATTAAACTCCCTTACCTCTAAACTCCCTTAAAATAAACATCACGTTTCTCATTAATACACATAAACAATAAATATCCCCTAAACTTGGTATAATCCACATACAAAAAATTAAAAAAATCAATGATTTAATGGGAATGAATCAATGGGGCTTTCATTTTCTAAATAGGCCATTGAAAAGTACTAACCAGACTTTACAACAATCATTTCAAACTGATTCATATTTATATAACAATTTAAAATAAAATCACATGAACTCTTTTGATAGTTTCAAGAATTAAGAAATATACATCATTTTAAAACCCCAAAAACAACTTTTAACTTTGAAAAAAAACTTGAAATCCATTTAATATTCATGTTTATAAATTGTTTTATAGGAATATCTTTTGAAAATAAATTTAGTCATTTCCTAAAACACTTGGTATAATTTTTATTTAAAAATTGGTTCATAAATACTTTTATAAATGTAAAATAATCCTTCATTTAGGGTGAAATTATAATAAAGAAAATTAATTTGAATAAAAATACTATAAAAATTATATATAATATATAATATGTAGAAATTAATCATAGGATCCCAATAATAAATTATAGTTCTTAGTTAAAAGGATTATACATGGATCAACCAACCTCAACCAATTCACTTTAACAAAAAGACCCACCTCAACATTGTTAAGGGGGGCCTAAAAATCATAACTAACCTAAAAATATAGATAACTCCAAAAAAATGATCTAAAGGAAGAAACTAGGTCACTAAGACCATTATAAGAAAATAAAATAAGAAGAAAGTGAGAAAATTATGAGGAAAATAGGCTGGAAGGATATTACCTTGAAGAATATACCATAAAATTGAAGGAATACCATGGTTTATCAATGGAGATAGAGTGAGACTCAAGGTTGGAGATCCATGAGTTGATAAGTAGTCGAATGGGTGAATAAAGGATCCCCAATGTGGTTAAATTGGAGAAGGGAATAAAGGGAAATTTACACTTTTAATAAAGCTAGGAAAGGTGTGTGATTTTGACACATGGTTTAGTAAACTATATTAAATATAATTGGAAGAAAAATACCTATTTTAAGGTTATTTGGGTGGTTACTCCATGGTTTTTCCTAACCATATTCCCACCATGTGAGTTACCATATGCACCAAACTATTATACATGACTTCATAAAGACCCAAACATTTAATAGAACCATGATCCGGCCATGAAAAACTCCATTGGATCCCCTCATATGATTTAACTTGAGACATACATGGTATTAGTAAACCATGTAGTAAATTTATATCACTCTAAAACTTCTAAAAATAGTGAAAAATCAATAAAAATCAACCCAAAACTCCAAAATAGGTACACAAGTTGATAAATATATATAAGAATAAAAAAAAGTTAAGGCTGGGCTATAATAATTATCCACACCATAAAAATTTCTTCCCTCAAAAAAACAAAGAGATAATGTTGATCAAGAATTAGAATAAGGTATTAAGCTAAGTTTCCAAAATGAGAACGAATGGATTTGGAAAGGAAACGTCCAACAGAGATCACTATCAAAAACCTTGTATACACCTTAGAATCCAAGCACACTAAAAGATCTTGAATTCCAATACAAATTAGAAAATATAAAAGGATTTCAATCAAACCAAATAAAATATGATCTTATCAAGGAAATAACTCTAAATTAAAATTAATAAAAAAGGAATCTTCTATGATATTTATAAATATAAAAATCTGAAACAACATCTAAAACATCAAAATTCAGTCTATGGCTAGGGATGGGTAGGGGAAAAACTAACAAACAAAAATTCATACCTTCAAGAAAATGACACTCTTAAGTTATTAAGGAAACCAAAATCCCACATGAAGTTTAAATAGACTACTCTAAACCCCCATCAAACATAAAGCAATTGCATATGGTAGTCTCTCTACCATATTAAGGACTCTAATAAAACCTAAGATTCCATAGCTTAAATGTAACGACCCAATATTTTTCAATGGAAATTAATTTCTTATAAATATTTCATATTCACATGAAATCACAACATAATTAACTACTAAGTCCTATGTGACCCTTAAAATATAATTTTGTCACTTGTGTAATGTAAATTTTGAAAATCTGACATACACGGTTGCGATCAGTAAATAATTTGGAGTCCAAAAAGAAAAACATAATATTTGGTGAATAATAACCTAACCTTATGAATAGTAACATACCATTATGAATAGTGATATACCCAAATAATAGTAACCTTGCCTATGATATTATATAAATAATATTCAAGTGAAAGTATGATATACACATGATATGGAATAAGTAAATAAATGTTTTAAAACTGCTGTTTTTAGAATAAATTTTGATTTTAATTAAATATTAAATTAATCATATTTAAAAAATTATTTTTTAAAAATGAACTTTGTTTTTTGGATTCTACATGTCAAAAAATAGTTCGGGTGAAGTTTTGGGATTTTTCTGAAATACCTGAATTTTTGATGAATAGTGAAATATCATAATTTACAAAATAAGCTAAATAAGCTAATTTTAGATTCATGCATGATGTTATATTGATGTAATCCCAATTGGTTCGATATCACATCATAAAATTACTATTCTTGGTCAAGTAATACTCACTATTTCTTGTCTTTTGGGGAAATAATAAGTTAATGATTTTTATATTGAGAAATCCCCTCACTCCTCCACTATAAAACCCCCCCTCCCCCTCCCTCTTCTCTTCACTCCTATAAAGCCTTGTTCCTTATCAAAATTATATCCAAATATCCTCCCAAAATCCTCTCCAAAGTCCTACAAGACTTGGTCTCATAAAAATACAAAAACCACTCCCTTAAGGAGGCTCTCAAGGAAGTTTGGTTCAAGAGGTAAATTCTTCTTTTTGATTCTATGTCTTTCCTTTCAGGTTCATTTGTTTTTTTATATTACCTCTCCTTATACAAATTTTTTTTTATAACTCCAATACCTTACATGTACTAAAATTTTTTAATTATAGTGTAATAAGTTATCATCAACTCTCCCATTTACCTTCTTTTATACTAGTAGCAAGAACAACATCCGAGATATGTCAATTTTTCTACATTCAAGGACGATGGGCTTTCGATTTCCATTATCATTATCAATTATGGTCATGAAACCATTGTTGTTATTATTGAACAAGATTATTATATATTTAACATACCCTATGTAATATTCTGTAATTCTTTTTTACAAATGGTATTATGTTATAAAGAAAAATGAGTTCATTGTAATCAAAACCCAAAAATTAATCGAAACAGTTATCATTAAAGTTCTATATAATAATTATTCTCCGTGCCATGTATCCAAGATATATAAATGACCAATAACACCTATTTAAGATCATAAATAATTTTTGAATTCAATTTTAAGAGATTTACATGAACTCTATTACTTAAAAACATGTGAACCGATTATGAAAATAAAGGAAATGAATGTTATGGAATGAAGAAATTCAATATAATAACTTATTAATAAGGGCACAAATGAACTAAAAATAATTATGAAAAACTAAATAAATTTATAATTGCTTCTGAAATAAGTTATTAATAAGTATAATTTCATATTCCCAGAGCTTAAGTTCAAGAGTGGAATGTGTTCGAAGTTAAGGTAATGGTTTTCCACCTGAACTTCTATTTTGATTCGAGTTACTTTCATTGTCTAATTACACGAATAAAATTATTATGTATTATTATAAACTCTTAATAAATTCATGTGTGAGTATTATATATATGTACACCAACCAGAATCCTTCCCTATTTTCTGGATAGTTACATGGTTTAAAAGAAACTTTCAAAACTGTTTCCAAAATACAAGCTCGATTAAAGGGAATTTCTCAAATTCATATCTATTTTCAAGGGCACTCTATAATAAATTTTTGGAAACCATTATCCTTATAAAAACACTCATTTTACCTTGAAATACTATCTTACTTCAATTTTGGTTTTATACAAATATTTTTCCAAAAGAACTCTTCTTTTCAAATAAAAGAGTATTTATCTCAAGAATTAATCAATGATTTTATAAGAGTATTTTTGTCTGATTCAACACTCTTGTTGATTACTATGTATTATTGGGTTTAATCATTTATGAATTCATCTACCATATTCTATTTAATGTTTTATGACTGACTATATTGTGTATGATCTATCCTAAAACCATTCACCATATTACTCAGAATGGTTAGTGTTTTATGTTTAATAATTTGGGAGAGTTAGTTACATTTCATATGATAGTTTCAATATGAATGTATATGTTGTTTATGTTTATCCCTGCTCATATGAAGAATTCATTGGACTTATTATGTGATGGGTGAGTCCCGCAACAGCCCCACGATGCATCAGTAGGTCTTATGAGACAACTAGATGTGGAATTGGCCGAGGCCTTTCCCAATGTGATATATGGATTATGGTCGAGGCCTTAATCATTAGATGTCTTGGCCGAGGCCTTGACAAAATGCTTTAGAATTTCCGGAATATGCAGTTACCTCATTATGAAGCTATTATTTTAAAGTCCATGTGGTTATTAGACAAGTATAATACTCATGATTTTGTTTTATTATGGAATTATTTACTCATCTCATATTTCTCCATAATGTGTGCAAATTTATTATTAAAGGCATGAATTTTAAATTATGCACCATTTCTTATGTTTATGCTGAAGGTTCTGGGCGCAACAGAAGCTTGTGGGTGTATGTGCCCAATTTTCTTTTTTTCATTATCAATGATCAATCTAGGATCAATACGACTATAAATTCCAGACTCCACGGATCAAATCATAGAAATGGAAAAAGAATAAGAAGGGTCACGGAACAACAAACAAGGATCGTTACAGGTTTTTATAATTAATTTAATCAATTGACAAGAAGTGCCTTTTTGGGTGTTCTTTCTTTGTTGATTTTTTTGATCACATTCCGATGTGATCCGTCATTACATCGCAGAAGCCAAGTGTATACTTCCTCTAGCTGTGATCCACATGTGCACCACGTATCATTGGACATCACTAAAGGATTCTCCAGGTGCTAGCGTGGATAAGCCTTTTCTTGCGTTTTCCGCCTTAGATCACCTTGATCCAATGGAGGAGGATCTCTACCTATCTTGATAGCATTCTTGGAGGAAGGATTTCTTTCGGCCTTGAAAGAATTATCCAGAATTGTTGTGCACATTGATTTGGGAAAAGTGTTGGGGTTGTGAGAATATTTATAATCGGGTTTGAGGTTATAGAGTTATGACAATAAATAAATACGTTATCCGTTTTATTTAATTCATTAACTCTTATTGGAAACCCCCATGTTGAATCATTACTTACTTGAAATGCGCCCATGCTGATTATAATTAATATCATTTAATAAAACAATATTATATCCTCAAAATCCCGACTGGAGAAACTACATGACGTGTAATTATTTATACACGGCGTATACTTGTTTTTCATAAAAATACACGGAGTGTAATCATTAATTCATGGCATGTACTTATTTTTCATTTCCTTTCCAAAATGAAAACTACAGGGTGTGTAATCATTAATATATAGCATGTACTTGTTTTCATAATAAAAACTACACTATGTGTATTCATTAATACATGGAGTGTACTTGTTTTCATTTTATTTTTCCTCCAACATTAAAACGATTTAGGCTCCCATGAATAATTAATAAACCACGTAAGGGGATAATATTTATTCTACTTGAGATACATGGATACACTTACTGTGTGACCCTCTATGCCTCTTTCTCGTTGTCATTAGGCAGGCTTGCCTAAAGTCCAAGATTACTGTCTAGCAACTGGTCAAGGAACCCAAGAGAAATAAGTTGATTATAATGACATGAAATTTTTAATAAATATTTTTTCCTAATTTTGTGTGTTATTTTATTTTTTTTACTCAACAAAACTATTTCATTTTATAACATGAGCATAATTAAAATGAGACCATTGGTTTTTGACTGTTATATGACCATTGGTCAATATGACCTTTAGAAACTAAACGTTTCGATTATTGTCTCTAAATACAAGTGATATTGGTCAATTAATATAGAAAGAAGATTCAATGGCCTCACCCAGTAGTCTTGGACCGATCAAAGCCCATCTAATAAAACTTGGGAAAAAGGTAGCACCACTGGGCTTTTCTTTGGACCAAACCCTAGCCGAAATTCATCGTGTAAAGCTATAATGGAATCGGCTTTGTGAGAAGTTCAAAATGATAGAAATTACTACTCGTGCAATGTTGGTCAAGCCTCCCTCAGATTATCTCACCTTAGCACACCTTACACTTAGGTCCTATGCTGGTGTGATAAGGGGCTATGTAAGGAGACCGTAACTACCTTGTGTAATTCTTTGTTTTAAATAAAAAAAATTATTTCTTCTTATGATGAAGTTTATGAATTTTCAAATGTATAGATAAATATTGTATGCTTATTTTTGGTGAATTTTAGAGAAAGGATATTTTAAAAAAATGTTTATGTAAACCTTAAATAATTAGAAATGTCTAATGATTTTCAAAAAATGGTCTTCTACAATTATGTTCAGTGTGAAATTTAGAGTCTAATAAGATAAACATAATTTTTGATGAATAGTAAATTATGAATAGTGATTTCATGCTTAGGATTAGTAATGTGACCAAATGGATTAGTAATCTCACTTAAAGAAAGTATTAATATAATCAAGGCACCTTGATTAAGTATTTTGATTCAATAAAATGGTTAAATAACGGTTTCATAAATTATTAGTCAAGTATTAGTTTTTTAGGTGAATCGTGTTTTTTAATTAAAAATTAAATTAAAAAAATTTAGAAAATTATATTTATAAAATGGATTTCATTTTTGAACCCAGAGCATCAATATTATGTTAAGGTAATTTTGGGGGATTTTTCGGAAAAAAATGAATTTTCGGTGAAAAATGTATTTATTTAAAAATTAAATTAAAAACATTTAGAAAATTATTTTTATAAAATGGAGTTCATTTTTTAAATTAGAGCATCGATATTTGGTTAAGGTAAAATTTTGGGATTTTTCTGAGAAAGTTGAATTTTCAGTGAATAGTAAAAATACAGTTTTAGGGTTTCGGTATGTTTAATGACATCGTAACTGTGTCATGATGATGTCATGAGATATTTTAATGGTTGGTCGAAAATGGTGATGAATTATTGTATGGGGGACCCATGTGGCCTAACTCTATGGGAAATACCATGGGAGAGCCCATGGTTTTGAGAAAACCAATTATGAGGTGTCCCTTGGCCATTAATGCCTTGTCCCCTCACATTCCATATAAATACCAAGCCATCCTCTCATCCATTCGACTCCAAACACTCCCCCAACGAATCTCTGGTCTAATTACCTCCCAAGGAGTCCTCCCAAGGTTCCCCCAATCCCTCAATGTCCCAACCTTTGAGTTTTAAGAGTTAGGATTTAAGGTAAGGGATCCTACCTCTCTCTTTCCTTCAAATAATCTCTTTTATGTCATTTCTTTTATGCTCCATGATCTTATGTTGGAGGATGTTATTTTATATTCCACTTACATCCCTTTTAATGTTCATATGGTGATATCCCCCCTCTTTCTCTCATCAATTCGATTTAATAATGTTTAAGTGGCGTCGTTAGGCTGCCGAATTTTTAAGGGATTCTTTCACCTTTCTCATTTTTCAAAGTTCTACTTTCATGTCAAGTCTTTAAATTTCCTTTTTATTATGTTGGAGTATGATCTGTATATCTATCATACTGATCTTTTATGTTCATATGATTAGATCCCTTATTTTGATCTCATCAATTCATTTAATTGAAGTTTAAGTGGCGCCGTTAGGCTGCCTAATTTTTAAGGGATTCTTTCACCTTTCTCATTTTTTTCAAAGTTCTACTTTCATGTAAAGTCTTTCAAGTTCATTTTTATTATGTTGGGGTACGATATCTATATCTATAAAACTGATCTTTTATTTTCATATTATGAGAGACCCTATTTTATCTCATCAATTCATTTTTGTTGAAGTTTAAGTGACGTCGTTAGGCAGCCGAATTCTCATAATAGAAATCTTATTTTTGTCTTCCTTTCATGTTCTTCATTTAATATGTTATATCTTTAAAATTTCTTTAACATGTTCTTAAATCCTGTATATTCTGTCCCCCTAATATTTTATGGATCATTTATGAGTGGGTGAATCATGTCCCCTCTCTTTTCAATGTTTTCTAAAACCTCGAAATATAGTCGTTATGCTGCAGAATTTCCATCTCAAAATGTCTCTCTTATTCTCAAATTCATTTATTTTATTAAGTTAATACTCAAAGATCTTTATTATAAATGGGTATTCACATATATACCAAAATTTTCTATTTTATATTCTGTGCTTTACATACATGAGACCCAATTTCCCTTTCTGTGGGATTAAAGTGACATAAAGATCATGTCTTTAAAGCAGTTTTTAAAATGTTATGATTATGAAATGAAACCCATTCCTTTTATGCTATATGGTTTGTTTATGAAATTATTGATGATGATATATGTGGCTCACATGATAATAAAGACATGTTAAGAGTGCGCCCTGATAGCGCTCCAATGCATTGGGTAAAGACTTAATCTCTAGAGATGACCATTTTTAACGACGCCTTAGTGAATAACCTTGGTAATTTTTAATGAAACCTTGGGGATGGACCTTGGTGAAACAGAAATGATTGTCAGTATTAAATGTTGTAGCCACATATTCAGGTTATGAAATACAATATTTTTATTATGATATGCCTCATGATTTCTTTCTCATGCCTTAAAGTTCTTTTTCATGACATTGTTGATGTATCTCAAGTTCGCATGTTAAATGTTTCCCATTATTTCCCTTACTGGGCCTTCTTCTCACCCTTTATTTTGATGTATGTCCCCAGGTTATGAGATGCAGTAATGAACCTAGTATGAACATAAGGATAGTCTTTTCAAGTTTTTAAGAAGAAGGTTTTATGTTTTCATGTTTTAAGTTCCTGGTTTCCAAGACACTAAACCTTAAAGATCCTCGGTTTTGTAAAATGTAATGAAAGTTTATGTGATAAAAAGGCGGGATGCTATAGTTGGTATCAAAGGATGGTTTAGTTATTTGTGGAAATTAGGATATGAATACTTTAGGAAGAACCCTATAGAAAATTTTAAACATAGTAAATCTTCCTGGTATTTTGGTGAGTATTGAGTAAGGGGTTTCCAAGCAAATACATCCTTGTCTGGATACGAGCTGGTAGATGTGGCTCTGGCACAGATGTATATAGGGGTAAAACCTGAAAACACCGATTTGAGCTATACTCGAACGGGAACTGATACACGACAATGGGACTTGCTGCACTCTTGGTTACGATACTCCCAGGGGATATGCTTTGGTAAATTCATAAGCTTAGTATGAACCATTATTAAAGGAGGAAAGATAAAAAAATAAAGATTAACATAAGAATATATGATCATAGATAACCTAGATTGGGACCTAGGGGATCACAAGTTAGGGTATACATTCTTCTACAAGTTTATCCTTATATGCTTTAAGTTTCCTTTTCAAGATTATTGGCTAAGTATTTAAGCCCCCTAATTATACGTTCTTTTCTTAGTTAATGGCGGGAAATGGAAGAGCATGTCCCAATGACCAATGTGATAGGAAATGTGATGATTTCCCTATTAATTTGACAAAGATGATGAGAGATCAAGTTGAACATATTGTATTTATGCCAAACCAGCTATCAAAAATCACAATTAATAATTGGTACCTAGTTGAATGCCCAAATGCATCAAAGAAGAAGAAGACAAAGTCTAAATGATGTTCATCTGATAAAGTTGATAAGGGAAAGAATACCCAATTTCTTTTTTGAAAAAAGTGTGGGAAGAGGCACCAAGGAGAATGTCACAAAGGAAATGGGAGATGTTTTAAGTGTGGTAAGATAGGGCATAAAGTATCCAATTGCTTCAAAAAAATGGAAAATGTGATGAATAGAGATAAGGTTCGATCTAATGTACCTTATACTTTTCAATTTCGTAAATGTGGAGAAGCTGGACATTATTCAAGGAAATTCTCTCTTGGAAGGGATGAGAAGCATGATGAGCATCAAAAATCTTCAAGGAAAAGGGAACAATGCAAGTCCTATGCTGAGATGGATCATGATAACTAAATTACATGCTACTTCTTTGCAATAATTATCTATGTCATGTTGTATTTTAGTTCGTGCTCTATGAGAATATCTTTAATGTTTTCTAAGAACATCGAGTCACTACCTAAGATGATTTTATATCATTAAGGTAAACATCTATTGTTATGTAACACATGTTGATGTAGTGAAGCTGTTCTTCTTTAAAAAAAGTGATTAGGGGATTACAAGGTGATTATTATTTTGGAAGATGTTCACTATTTTGGGAACCCGATTTGATCGAGGTAAATACATTACTATGGTATTTTCTTTGAGGAATAAAGGTTGACTTATATTTTGAAGAATCGACAAATTTAAGGCAGACTTATAGTAATTTAAGTTACATATGGAAATGATTAACCTATCTTGGGGAAAATGTGATTAGGTTAGTTACTTTTGTTATAAGATGATAGGAGTGGTTGATGTTGTTTGAAGATAAACGATAAAGTCTATCTTGGAAGACTATGTTATGAGATCGTTCTTATAATTGGGTTTCAATCTTAGTTTGGTTTATTTTGAATAATTTTAAGGACAATTATTTATGGAATGGTCTATGATAAACTTTGGGTAGTACCGTGGAATTTTGAAGATTTAAAGAAGTTTCCCTTCCTATGGGGTTCTTTCTTTTTGAAGAGTTGTTTTATCTTACACTTTCTATTTTTGGGATAATGTTTAAAGATAGAAGAAATAGATAGTTAATATTTTGTGGATTACGTGACTCTCTAGAAGATTATTCTTATTCTTTTGATGAGACCAGGTGTTTTTGAATTCTCATCGTTTGGGAAAAGATTAGTTTTGGTAAAAACTTATTAAAGGATGAAACTCTACTTGAATGTAGGTATATTTCCTTATGTTTTTATTCTATTTAGTAAATGAATTCCTCAAAATTATGAAAATTCACGTAAAACAAAAACGTTTTTGGTTTACCTTTCCTACTGGGTAATCAAAGACCGTTTACACACATCATAAGTTTGTGATTTTCTTGTGATTAACTTTCTCCTAGTCATGTTTTCTATCACTCTCCCTCAGAACATGACCCTTTGTTTTTTATTCCATATCCATGTTTTCCTATATGGAATCCTAGTATGGGTTAACTCGGGTGACCTTTGTACTTCCCTTTCATTCTT
The DNA here is from genome assembly GCA_963277665.1 of Viscum album. Classification (NCBI taxonomy): domain Eukaryota; kingdom Viridiplantae; phylum Streptophyta; class Magnoliopsida; order Santalales; family Viscaceae; genus Viscum; species Viscum album. The sequence goes on from OY728132.1 coordinate 966,034,717, forward strand.
TTAAAGTAATAGTTTTACTACCTCCTTTTCTGATGTGGGACTTTCAATGAAATTTCAAAACCCAATTTTAAAAATTTGAAGGACGCAATTTCATAAGGGGGGAAGATTGTAACGACCCAAAATTTTGAATAAATCTTGTTTCCTAATTTTGTGTGTTATTTTATTTTTTTTTATACTCAACAAAACTATTTCATTTTATAACATGAGTATAATTAAAATGAGATCTTCGGGTTTTGACTGTTATATAAACATTGGTCAATATGATCATTGGAATCTAAACATTTCGATTATTGTCTCTAAATACAAGTGATCTTGGTTAATTAATATAGAAAGAAGATTCGATGGCCTCACCCAGTATTCTTGGACCGATCGAAGCCCATCTAATAGAACTTGGGAAGGAGGTAGCACCACTGGGCTTTGCTCTGGACCAAACCCAAGCCGAACATCATCGTGTGAAGCTAGAACGGAATCGCCTTTGTGAGAATTTCAAACTGATAGAAATTACTACTCGTGCGATGTTGGCTAATCCTCCCTCGTATTCTCTCACCTTTGCACACATTACACTTAGGTCCTATGCTAGTGTGATAAGGGGCTATGTAATGAGACTGTAACTGCCTAGTGTAATCCTTTGTTTTAAATAAAAAATTTTATTTCCTTTTATGATGAAGTTTATGAATTTTCAAATTCCCGGATAAATATAGTATGAAAATTTTTGGTGAATTTTAGAGAAAGGTTATTTTAAAAAAATGTTTATGTAAACCTTAAATAATTAAAAATGTGTAATGATTTTTGAAAAATGGTCTTCTACAAATATGTTCAGTACGAAATTTAGAGTCTAATAAGATCAACTTAATTTTTTATGAATAGTAAATTATGAATAGTGATTTTATGCTTCGGATTAGTAATGTGACCAAATGGATTAGTAATCTCACTTAAAGAATGTATTAATATAATCTAAGCACCTTGATTAAGTAATGTGATTCAATAAAATGGTTAAAGAACGGTTTCATAAATTATTAGTCAAGTATTAGTTTTTTCGGGTGAATAGAGTTTTTTAATTAAAAATTAAATTAAAAATATTTAGAAAATTATTTTTATAAAATGGATTTCATTTTCTAACTCAGAGCATCGATATTATATTAAGGTAATTTTTGGGGATTTGTTTGAAAAAAATGAATTTTCGGTGAATAGTGTATTTATTTAAAAATTAAATTAAAAATATTTAGAAAATTATTTTTATAAAATGGAGTTCATTTTTTAAATCAGAGCATCGATATTTGGTTAAGGCGAAATTTTAGGATTTTTCTGAGAAAGTTGAATTTTCAGTGAATAGTAAAAATACAGTTTTAGGGTTTCGGTATGTTTAATGACATCATAACTGTGTAATGATTTTTTCATGAGATATTTTAAGGGTTGGTCGACCAAAGGTGATGCATTATTGTATGGGTGTCCCATTTGGCCTAACTCCATGAGAAATACCAAGGGAGAGCCCATGGTTTTGAGAAAACCACTTGTGAGGTGTCCCTTGGCCATTAATGCCTTGTCCCCTCACTTTCCCTATAAATACCAAGCCATAATCTCATCCATTAGACTCCCAACTATCCCCCAACAGAGCTATGGTCTCATTAACTCCCAAGGAGTCCTCCCAAGGTGCCCACAAGCCCTCAAGGTCCCAACCTTTGAGTTTTAAGAGGTACGTTTTAAGGTAAGGGATCCTACCTCTCTCTTTCTTTCAAATAATCTCTTTTATGTCATTTATTTTATGCTCCATGATCTTATGTTGGAGGATATTCTTTTATATTCCTCTTACTACCCTTTTTATTTTCATATTATGAGAGACCCCCTCTTTCTCTCATCAATTCGATTTAAGAAAGTTTAAGTGGCGTTGTTAGGCTGCCGAATTTTTAAGGGATTCTTTCACCTTTCTCATTTTTCAAAGTTCTACTTTCATGTCAAGTCTTTAAAGTTTCTTTTTATTATGTTGGGGTATGATATTTATATATATAATACTGATATTTTATTTTCATATGATTAGATACCCTATTTTTATCTTATCAATTCATTTTATTGAAGTTTAAGTGGCGTCGTTAGGCTGCCGAATTTTTAAGGGATTCTTTCACCTTTCTCATTTTTTTCAAAGTTCTACTTTCATGTCAAGTATTTAAAGTTCCTTTTTATTATTTTGGGGTATTATATCTATATCTATCATACTTATATTTTATGTTCATATTATGAGAGACCCTATTTGATCTCGTCAATTCATTTTTTTTGAAGTTTAAGTGACGTCGTTAGGCTGCCGAATTCTCAGAAGAGAAATCTTATTTTTGTCTTCCTCTCATGTTCTTTATTTCATATGGTATATCTTTAAAATTTCATTACCATGTTCTTAAATCCTTTATATTCTGGCCCCCTACTGTTTTATGGATCATTTATGAGTGGGTTAACCATGTCCTTTCTCTTTTCAATGTTTTCTAAAACCTCGAAACATAGCCGTTATGCTGCAGAATTTCCATCTCAAAATGTCTTTCTTATTCTCAAATTCATTTATTTTATTAAGTTAATACTCAAAGATCTTTCTTATAAAGATGTTTTCACATATATATGAAAATTTTCTATTTTAAATTCTGTGATTTACATACATGAAACTCGCTTTCCCTTTCTGTGGGTTTAAAGTGACATAATGATCATGTCTTTAAAGTAGTTTTTAAAACGTTATGATTATGAAATGAAACCCATTCCTTTTTTTCTATATGGGTTGTTTATGAAATTATTGATGATGATATATGTGGCTCACATGATAATAAAGACATGTTAAGGGTACGCCCTGAAGGCGCTCCAATGCATTGGGTAAAGACTTAATCTCTAGAGATGACCATTTTTAACGACGCCTTGGTGAATAACCTTGGTAATATTTAATAACACCTTGGGGATGGAACTTGGTGAAACGGATATGATTTTCAATATTAAATGTTGTAGTCACATCTTAAAGTTATGAAATACATTATTTTTATTATGATATTCATCATTATTTCTTTCTCATTCCTTAAAGTTCTTTTTCATGACATTGTTGATGTATCTCAAGTTCACATGTTAAATATTTCCCCTTGTTTCCCATACTGGGCCTTCTACTCACCCTTTCTTTTGATGTATGTCCCCAGGTTATGATATGCAGTAATGAACCTAAGATGAACATAAGGAGAAGCCTTTCAAGTGTTTAAGAATAATGTCTTGTGTTTTCATGTTTTAAGTTCCTGATTTCCAAGACACTAAACCTTAAAGATCCTCGGTTTTGTAAAATGTAATGAAAGTTTATGTGATAAAAAGGTGGGATTCTATAGTTGGTATCAAAGGATGGTTTAGTTATTTGTGGAAATTAGGATATGAAAGCTTTAGGAAGAACCATGTAGAACAGTTTAAATATAGGAAATCTTCCTAGTATTTTGGTGAGTATTGACTAAGGGGTTGCCAAGAAAATACATCCTTGTCTAGATAGGAGCTGGTAGAGGTGGCTCGGGTACAAATGTACATAGGGGTAAAACCCAAAAACACCGCTTTGAGCTAGACTTGAACGGGAACTGGTACACGAAAACGGGCCTTGCTGCACTCTTGGTTACAACACTCCCGGGGGATATGCTTTGGTAAATTCATAAGCTTAGTATGAACCATTATTAAAGAAACAAAGATAAAATAAAATAAAGATTCACATAAGAATATATGATCATAGATAACCTAGATTGGGACCTAGGGGATCACAAGTTAGGGCATAATTTCTTCTAAAAGTTTATCCTTCTATTCTTTAAGTTTTCTTTTCATGATTATTGTCTAAGTATTTAAGCCCCCTAATTATATGTTCTTTTCTTAGTTAATGGCGGGAAATGGAAGAGCATGTCCCAACAACCAATCTGATAGGAAATGTGATGATTTCCCAATTAATATGACAGAGATGATGATATATCAAGTTGAACATATTTTAGTTATGCCAAACCAGCTATCAAAAATGACAATTAATAATTTGTACCTAGTTGAATGCCCAAATTCATCAAGGAAGAAGAAGACAAAGTCTCAAGGATGATCATCTGATAAAGTTGATAAGGGAAAGAAGACCCAATTTCTTTTTTGCAAAAAGTGTGGGAAGAGTCACCAAGGAGAATGTCACAAAGGAACCGGGAGATGTTTTAAGTGTGGGAAGATAGGGCATAAAGTTGCCAATTACTTCAAAAAAATTGATAATGTGATGAATATAGATAATGTTCGATCTAATGTACCTTAAACTTTTCAATTTCGTAAATGTGGAGAAGTTGGACATTATTTAAGGAAATTCTCTCTTGGAAGGGATGATAAGCATGATGAGCATCAAGAATCTTCAAGGACAAGGGAACAATGAAATTCCTATGCTGATATGGATCATGATGGCTAAATTACATGCAACTTCTTCACAATAATTATATATGTCATGTTGTATTTTAGTTCGTGCTCTATGAGAATATCTTTAATGTTTTCTAAGAACATCGAGTCACTACCTAAGATGATTTTATATCATTAAAGAAAACATCTATTGTTATGTAACACATGTTGATGTAGTGAAGCTATTCTTCTTAAAAAAACGTGATTAGGGGACTAAAAGGTTATTATTATTTTGGAAGACGTTCACTTTTTTGGGAACCCTATTTGATCGAGTTAAATAGATTACTATGGTATTTTCTTTAAGGAATAAAGGTTGACTTATATTTTGAAGAATCGACGAATTTAAGTCGGACTTATAGTAATTTATGTTACATATGGAAAAGATTAACCTATCTTGGGTAAAATTTTATAAGGTTAGTTACTTTTGTTATAAGATGATAAGAGTGGTTGATGTTGTTTGAAGATGAACGATAAAGTCTATCTTAGAATAATATGTTATGAGATCGTTCTTATAATTGGGTTTAAATCTTAGTTTGGTTTATTTTGAGGAATTTTAAGGACAATTATTTACGGAATTGTCTATGATAAACTTTGGGTAGTACCGTGGCATTTTGAAGATTTAAAGAAGTTTCCCTTCCTATGGGGTTCTTTTTTTTTGAAGAGTTGTTTTATCTTACCCTTTCTGTTTTTGGGATAATTTTTAAAGATATAATAAATAGATAGTTAATATTTTTTGGATTACGTGACTCTCTAAAAGATTATTCTTGTGCTTTTGATGAGACCAAGTGTTTTTGAATTCTTATCGTTTGGAGAAAATATTAGTTTTGGTAGAAACTTATTAAAGGATGAAACTCTACTTGAATTTAGGTATATTTCCTTATGTTTTTATTCTATGTAGTAAATGAATTCCTCAAAATTATGAAAAGTAACGTAAAAAAATGTTTTTTGGTTTACATTTACTACTGGGTAATCAAATACCGTTTACACACATCATAATTTTCTGATTTTCTTGTGGTTAACTTTCTCATAGTCATGTTTTCTATCACTCTCCCTCAGAACTTGACCCTTTTTTTCATCCATATCCATGTTTTCCTATATGGAATCCTAGTATGGGTTAACTCGGGTGACCTTTGTACTTCCCTTTCATACTTTTAAAGTAATAGTGTTACTAACTCCTTTTCTGATGTGGAACTTTCAATGAAATTTCAAAACCCAGTTTTAAAAATTGCGAGGACGCAATTTCATAAGGGGGGAAGATTGTAACGACCCAAAATTTTGAACAAATCTTCTTTCCTAATTTTGTGTGTTATTTTATTTTTTTTATACTCAAAAAAACTGTTTCATTTGATAACATGAGTATAATTAAAATGATACCGTTGGGTTTTGACTATTATATGACCATTGGTCAATATGACCGTTGGAAAATAAACGTTTCGATTATTGTCTCTAAATACAAGTGATCTTGGTTAATTAATATAGAATGAAGATTCGATGTCCTCACCCAGTAGTCTTGGACCGATCGAAACCCATCTAACAAAACTTGGGAAGGAGGTAGCACCACTGGGCTTTTCTCTGGACCAAACCCAAGGCGAACTTCATCGTGTGAATCTAGAACGGAATCGCCTTTGTGAGAATTTCAAACTAATAGAAATTACTACTCGTGTGATGTTGGCCGAGCCTCCCTCGGATTCTCTCACCTTAGCACACCTTACACTTAGGTCCTATGCTGGTGTGATGAGGGGCTATGTAAGGAGACCGTAACTACCTTGTGTAATCCTCTTTTTAAAATAAAAATTTTGATTTCTTCTTATGATGAAGTTTATGAATTTTTAAATGTCCGGATAAATATAGTATGCATATTTTTGGTGAATTTAAAAGAAAGGATATTTTAAAAGATTGTTTATGTAAACCTTAAATAATTAAAAATGTGTAATGATTTTCAAAAAATGGTCTTCTACAATTATGTTCAGTACAAAATTTAGAGTCTAATAAGATCAACTTAATTTTTGATGAATAGTAAATTATGAATAGTTATTTGATGCTTAGGATTAGTAATGTGACCAAATGGATTAGTAATCTCACTTAAATAAAGTATTAATATAATCTAGGCACCTTGATTAAGTAATGTGATTCAATAAAATGGTTAAATAACGGTTTCATAAATTATTAGTCAAGTATTCGTTTTTTCGGGTGAATAGTGTTTTTTAATTAAAAATTAAATTAAAATTATTTAGAAAATTATTTTTATAAAATGGATTTCATTTTTGAACTCAAACCATTGATATTATGTTAAGGTAATTTTTGAGGATTTTTCTGGAAAAAAATATATTTTCAGTGAATACTTTATTTATTTAAAAATTAAATTAAAAATATTTATAAAATTATTTTTATAAAATGGAGTTCATTTTTGAAATCAGAGCATCGATATTTGGTTAAGGGGAAATTTTGGTATTTTTCTGAGAATGTTGAATTTTCAGTGAATAGTAAAAATAAAGTTTTAGGGTTTCAGTATGTTTAATGACATCATAACTGTGTCATGATGATGTCATAAGATATTTTAAGGGTTGGTCGACCAAAGGTGATGCATTATTGTATGGGTGTCCCATTTGGCCTAACTCCATGAGAAATACCAAGGGAGAGCCCATGGTTTTGAGAAAACCACTTGTGAGGTGTCCCTTGGCCATTAATGCTTTGTCCCCTCACTTTCTCTATAAATACCAAGCCATAATCTCATCCATTAGACTCCCAACTATCCCCCAACAGATCTTTGGTCTCATTACCTCCCAAGGAATCCTCCCAAGGTTCCCCCAAGCCCTCAAGGTCCCAACCTTTGAGTTTTAAGAGTTACGTTTTAAGGTAAGGGATCATACCTCTCTCTTTCTTTCAAATAATCTCTTTTATGACATTTATTTTATGCTCCATGATCTTATGTTGGAGGATGTTATTTTATATTAATCTTACTACCCTTTTCATTTTCATATTATGAGAGACCCCCTCTTTCTCTCATCAATTCGATTTAATAAAGTTTAAGTGGCGTTGTTAGGCTGCCGAATTTTTAAGGGATTCTTTCACCTTTCTCATTTTTCAAAGTTCTACTTTCATGTAAAGTCTTTAAAGTATCTTTTTATTATGTTGGGGTATGATATTTATATATATAATACTGATATTTTATTTTCATATGATTAGAGACCCTATTTTTATCTTATCAATTCATTTTATTGAAGTTTAAGTGGCGCCATTAGGCTGCCGAATTTTTAAGGGATTCTTTCACCTTTCTCATTTTTTTCAAAGTTCTACTTTCATGTCAAGTCTTTCAAGTTCCTTTTTATTATATTGGGGTATGATATCTATATATATCATACTGATATTTTATGTCCATATGATGAGATACCCTATTTGATCTCGTCAATTCATTTTTTTTTAAGTTTAAGTGACGTCGTTCAGCTGCCAAATTCTCATAAGAGAAATCTTATTTTTGTCTTCCTTTCATGTTCTTCATTTAATATGGTATATCATTCAAATTTAATTACCATGTTCTTAAATCCTTTATATTCTGGACCCCTACTATTTTATGGATCATTTATGAGTGGGTGAAACATGTCCCCTCTCTTTTCAATGTTTTCTAAAACCTCGAAACTTAGTCCTTATGTTGCTGAATTTCCATCTCAAAATGTCTCTCTTATTCTCAGATTCATTTATTTTATTAAGTTAATACTCAAAGATATTTCTTCTAAAGGGGTATTCACATATATACCAAAATTTTCTATTTTAAATTCTAGTATTTACATACATCATACCCTCTTTCCTTTTCCGTGGGTTTAAAGTGACAGAAAGATCATGTCTTTAAAGCAGTTTTTAAAACGTTATGATTATGAAATGAAACCCATTCCTTTTATGCTATATGTGTTGTTTATGAAAAGATTTATGATGATATATTTGGCTCACATGATAATAAAGACATGTTAAGGGTACGCCCTGATAGCGCTCCAATGCATTGGGTAAAGACTTAATCTCTAGAGATGACCATTTTTAACGACGCCTTGGTGAATAACCTTGGTAATTTTTAATGACACCTTGGGGATGGACCTTGGTGAAATGGAAATGATTGTCAATGTTAAATTTTGTATCCACGTCTTCCATTTATGAAATACGTTATTTTTATCATGATATGCCTCATGATTTCTTTCTCATGCCTTAAATTTCTTTTTCATGACATTGTTGATGTATCTCAAGTTCACATGTTAAATGTTTCCCCTTGTTTCCCTTACTGGTCCTTCTGCTCACCCTTTCTTTTGATGTATGTCCCCAGGTTATGAGATGCAGTAATGAACCTAAGACGAGCATAAGGAGAATCCTTTCAATTGTTTAAGAATAATGTTTTATGTTTACATGTTTTAAGTTCTTGGTTTCCAAGACACTAAACCTTAAAGATCCTCAGTTTTGTAAAATGTAATGAAAGTTTATGTGATAAAAAGTCAGGATTCTATATTGATGCTTCATTGATGTGTCACCTTATACGAACTCTTACCGTGTAATTTAATACCTTTGTTTCAATATCTCATCAAGCAGGTTTCATGGCAGTGTCATAAACCTATATTCTTGATATGTCATTCTTTTACTTTCAGAAATAAACTCATCGTTACACCCTGACCATGGAATTTGGGCGACAGTTATATTTCAATCAAAGGTCCTGAGATATCTACTTCCATAAATATGGAAGGGACAAGTCCTTACTTGACTTATCTATTAACAACATGTCATTCATGATGCACCCAACGTACCCTACTACCCGCCAACTGTATATGTGATGGTTTTAGTCTTAAAATATATGTGTGTGAGTCATGACTTGAGTTAATGATAATCTTCCAGTCTAAGGACCATTACACACGCTCGCAGATAGCAATATCCGATGAAACCAAAACATGAGGAATTACTATTAGCGGGTCTGTTCTCATAATCTCCCATCTTGGAGATTACCAAGTGCGAACTCCATGAGAGAGAGTCTCATCTTCTTAAGAGTACTCACACATGACGGTCTGTAAACTATGTGTCCTATCATTATATGTCATCCAACCATAGAACTTTATTTAAGAATATTGTTATATCATTTCAAGGTTCTCATCATAGCGGAGATCTTCCATGACCTTATTAATGCAACAAATATTTCTGGACATTATTATATTATAGTCATGCAGAATAATGAACAATATATAATAAGAGTAAATTCATGTAATCAAAGTACAAACAGCTAGTTCTCAGGACACTAACTCTAACAAAATCCCACTTGGACTATAGCCAACTGCCTACGACTTTTAGTCCGCTAGACCTCACTTGATGATCATGTTTCTACTGAGTCAAGTCTTTAGTCAAGGGGTCTTCCATGTTGTCTTCCATAGAAATAATTCTCACTGCAACTTCACCTCTCTGAGAAAAATCCCTCAAGAGATGGTACTTACGAAGTATGTGCTTTGTCTGCTGATGTGACCTTGTCACTTTTGCAAGTTCCACCATTGCAGTATTATCACAATAGAGTGTGATAGGATCTTTACTACTAGGTACTACATCCGACTCTTTGACAAAGATTTTCATATATAATGCTTCTTTAGCTACCTCAGAATCTGTGATATACTTGGACTCTGTTGTAGAATCTACCACCACACCTTGCTTTCAGCTCTTCCAGCTCACTACACCTCCATTCAAACTAAATATGTATCCAGTATGCGACTTCATTTCATCTTGATTAGTATGGAAACTAGCATCTACATGCCCTCTGATTACTATTTCCTCATATCCTCCATAAACTAGGAACATATCCTTAGTACGCCTCAGATAATTAAAGACAGTCTTGACTACCATCCAATGGAGGTCTCCAGGATCATCTTGATATCTAACTACTGCACTTAATGCGTAAGAAACATCTAGCCTTGTACATAACATAGAATACATGACTTACCCCATCACGGATGCATAATGGATCCTTGCCATTTTCTTTCTTTCCTCATGTGTCTAAAGACACATTTTCATAGAAAGATGAATGCCATGTGCACTGGCAACAATCCCTTCTTGGGCTATTTCATACTAAATCTCTTCAGTATCTTGTCAATGTATGTACTTTGACTCAGGCCCAGCAATCTCTTGGATCTATCATAATGGTTCTTTATCCTAAGAATATATGTTGCCTCGCCCAAGTATTTCATGGAGAAATATTTATCCAACCACGCCTTAACAGATTGTAAGACAGGTACTTCGTTTCAAATTAGTAATATGTCATCAACATGTACTATTAATAAAACGGATGCACTTACAATAAACCTTTTGTAGACACAAGGCTCACATTCATTCTTAACAAATCCAAATTCATTTACGGCTTCATCAAAATGATTGTTCCATGACCTTGATGTTTTCTTTAATCCATAAATGGATTTCTGCAACTTCCATACCTTGTTCGCATCCTTTGGAGTCACAAACCCTTCAGGTTGTATCATGTAGACATCTTCCTAGAGATTCCCATTAAGGAATGTTGTTTTGACATCCATTTTCCAAATTTCATAATCTTGGAAAGCGGCAATGGCCAATAGTATTCTGATGGATTTCAACATTGCAACTGGTGAAAAGGTTTCATCATAGTCAATTATTTAACGTTGTCTAAAACCTTTTGCAACCAGTCGTGCCTTATAGGTGCTGACTTGTCCCTCCATGTCTAGTTTCCTCTTGAATACCCATTTATTACCAATAGGCTTTATATCAATAGGAGGATCTACCAAAATCCAGACTTGGTTTTGGTAGATGGAATCCATTTTAGAATTCATGGATTCTTGCCACTTGGAAATGTATGTGCCTTCAACTGCTTCCTTGTAGGTAAGAGGATCATCATTGTCAACCAATAACGATTCACCATCCTCAGTGACAAGAAAACCATATCGTTCTAGTTCTCTCACCTCTCTTGTGCTCCTACGTAGTTCTTGTGTCTCTGTAACAGATTTTTCTTCCATGGGTCTTTGTGGAATATGTTCTTGTACCAACTCCTATGTATCTTGAGCCTCGACTTCATCAAAGTCTATCTCACTCCCACTATCTCTTTTCGAGATGTGCTCCCTCTCAAGGAATATGGAGTGTCTTCCCACTGTAACCTTTTTATCTGAGGGGTTGTATAGGTAATATCCCCTTGTTTCCTTGGGATATCCTACAAAGATACACTTTGTGCCTTGGGGTGCAATTTTTCTACCTGAAGAGTCCTTAAGAAATGCTTCTCTACCCCTCACATGTAAATTCGATAACATGCCTTTGCGTCTACTCCATGACTCGTATGGAATACCATTTGTCGATTTAGTTGGTACTTGGTTTAGTATGTGTGCTGCTATTTGTAATTCATATCCCAAAAAGGGCAATGGAAGACTCACATGACTCATCATTGATCTCACCTTGTCCAATAGGGTGTGGTTCCTCCTTTCACTTACACCATTACACTGAGGTGTGTAAGGAGGAGTGAGTTGAGATAGAATCCCAAACTCCTGTAAGAAATCAATGAAGTCCTAATTATGATATTCTCCTCCTCTGTCTGAGCAGAGTTTATTAATCTTCTTACCAAGTTGGATCTCAAATTCATTATTGTATTCTTTGAACCGATCAAAAGAATCTTACTTATACCTCATTAAGTAGATATATCTATATCCACTAAAATCATCAGTAAAAGTTTTGAAGTACGAGCACCCGCCCTTTGCTTCAACTGGAAATGGTCCACACAAATTTGTGTGAACTAATTCTAGATGCTCTTTAGCCCTTTCACCTTTCCCACTAAATGGGGCTTTGTTCATTTTTCCTTGTAAACACGCATGAAATACACCAAGTGGTTTTAGTTCGAAAGAATCTAAATACCCATGTTTATGTAATTTTGTCAAATGTTTCTCATTGACAGGACCTAGCCGGTGATTCCAAAGTCGGGTGAGGTATGAGTCATGTGAATTAACTTTTTCATCTATTTCCATTACATGGTTTGTACGGTCTAACACATAAAGGCCATTATATAAATGTTCCCTACCAAAACAAATTCCATCTTTAGAAAAGTAGCAACATCCACTTCCAAACTTGAAGATGAATCCATAAGTATCTAATTTGGATACTGAAATAATTTTTTTGATTACAGAGGGTACATAATAACATCCTTTCAAAACCAAGACCATCCCAGTAGGCAATGTGAGGTGGTAGTCTCTGATAGCTACAGTAGTGAGTCTGGCTCAGTTGGCTGCTTGTAGATGTACCTCACCTCGGTCAATATTTCTGAATCTACTTGGTTCATGTATTTGGATACAGATGTGATCACCATGAGGAGTATCTAAAAACCAATTGTTAGAAACATATAGATTGCACTCAATTACAAATGAACTGGAAGCTTCCCCTTGATTTCTTGGCTGAGTGTAGTTCTTCTTCCAGTGGCCCTTCTTTCCATATTCAAAACAAATAGCCTCTTGTTCTCTTGCCTTCCCTTTGATCTTCTTTTTCTTGGAAGGCCGTGAAGAAGCTTTGGGATTGAATCTCTTCACCTTACCTTTCCTTTTATTCACCATGAGGACAGAAGGCTTTTCATGCTTCATGTCATTGTCCACTTGGTGAGTGAGGATAAGAAGATCATACATAGACTTCTCAATCTTGTTCATGTTCAAGTTCACAACAAAGTTAGAGAAGCTCTGGGGGAGTGATGTAATAATGAGATCGATACCCATTTCTTCAGGGAGTTTAAACCCTAGAACCTCCAAGCACTCAATGTAGCCAATGATCTTGACTACATGAGGCCCAGTTGGGGAACCCTCTCCATGCTTGCTCTGAAATAGAGCCTTGGAGATCCAAAACCTTTCCTATCTTGCTCTCTCCTGGTATAGACCACGGAGGTTCTCGAGCATGCTATAAGCATCCATGTCTTCATGAGACTTCATGAGCTCTATAGACATTGATGATAGCATCAAACATTGAACGTCAACTGCATCGCTCAAATGTTGATCATGGACTAGGAAATTTTCATCACTCGCCCCTTGGGCAGGAGAAACAGGAAGTGAGGACTCCAGGACATAAAACTTTCGTTCATGGCGTAGTATAACCCGAGGTGCCTAAACCATTCCTACAAGTTACTGCCGGTGAGGATATTTTCTTTATCTAGAATTTATAATAAAGAAAATATGGTCGACAAGGTTTTCAAATTGATTCTACAAATTAAAAGAGTAGATTTATTAGTAATTTCTTGATTACATTTTATGATAAATAATAAATTTTTATTAAGTCTCCCACTATTTTATTAAGTCCCAATGTCCCTCACCATTGAACTTAGAATGTATAGTTGCTTTGAAATTCTAGTGGAAAGGTTCCATATTCCCCTTCGCATAACCCCAACAAGGGTTGGTCAAGCTATTTGAAGGTATTTAGGTAGGCATTTCTTTTCCAACTGTGAGCTTACAGTTCCTTGGTTTGTTGAGTGGACTCCCCAATCTTGAAATCCTGACTTGTATTTTCTCAACACTTGCCTCCATTTTACAACAAGTCTAGAAAGGTCTACTCCTCTTGATGTAAAATGTTTAATTCAACCCAAAACATTCATAAGAGCTTCCTTTATAAAAGTAAGTGTCCCAACAAGGGTTGGTAAAACACATAGTTTTATTGAGTCTTTCCCTTAATCATGTAACAGAAGGCTTGGTCTGACTTAATATAGTATTGGAGGGATTTTAATTCTTTTTGCGTATTTTCACATTATCACATGCTTGTTAATATTAAGTGATGATTTCTTAAGTGATTAACCATGCTTAAGTGATTAACCATGTTCTGATAATGTTTATGCATAGTCTGGTTTTTATTTTATTCCATCTTTGAATGCTTGTTCATTTTATTAAATATGTGATCATGACAACACATACTTAATAAATAAACCATGCAATCAGACAAAAATAAAATAAGATGGAATGATCATGATCTTCTATTGGTTATCTTAACTAGAGGTTTTGATAAGCTAACCCTGACCTAGGGAAAAACACCTTGAACCCGATGGTTCATGTTTTGCATCTCTCACCTGTCCACCGTTGTATATTCTTGTGTTGGTTTCGCCTCATCTTTGTATTTTGAATCGTCTCCTCTTTCTTGGGAGATCCTCCATTACATTAGGTTTACATTAAAGAAACCACGATCACATAGGCCCTACATTTTATTGGAAGAAGGCTCAGAGGCCAATGAATTTAAATAAAATAAATTTAAATGAAACCATACAAACATAAAGGGTCTTTGGTCTAGCTCATGGTCATCCATAGCATGAAACAACATTTATGCCTATTTAGTATTCAAATTCATTAAATCGTTCTTTTATTTATGATAAGTCACACATGAATTAAATTAATTATGATCTTATAATTAATCAATTCTTTATCTTAAATTCCTATTTGAATTTACTTGAGATTCTTCTCATCCATATTCCTTATACGGGTCTTTGTACTTTGGAAGAAACCCAGTGAAATTCCATTTCTGGAAAGTACACTGCGGGTAGTCTATATTTACACGGCATGTATTTATTTTCACCCTTTATCCAAAGTACACGCCGAGGGATTTGACATGTTTTCTGTAATTTGGAAATTTTGGAGTACATGGCATGTAGATTAATCTAACATGGCTTGTACTTCCTTGTTACAAGGTTACCAGCCTGGCAATCCTGTGTATGTGGTATACGGCTTCTCCTTGTACACGGTTTCACCTGGGCTGGATCGGACTACACGGCGTGTTGATTCATCATACACGTCATGTATTCCAGTTTCTATACGTCGTTCAGTTTTAGTCAACAAAGAGTAATAAATACTTAGTTATACTCAATTCACACGGCGTGGTTTGGCAGACCAGTACTGGTTCATTGAACCTAAGTACACGGCATGTAGTTTTCATTACACACCGTGTATTCCCGTGTTGTACAAACATAAAGAGCGTCTCCTCCGGATGAGTTCCTCATTTTTATTTTAATCAAAATTAAAATTAAAAGGTCGTTTCTGTGATCTGAATCGAGAAATGAAGGAGGAAGAATAGATATTGTTTATTCAGTTTTTAGAGAGAGATTTTCTTGAATTGAATCAAATATAAATGCGTAAATTATCAACGAAAATTAAATAACTATAATAAACGTTGTAACCTAGCTCTGATTCCATTTCAAGGTTCTGGGTACAGTGGAAGCTTGTGGGTGGATGTGCCTACTTGGCTTTTTGTCATTAGAAATGATCAATTTAGGATCAACATGACGATAAACGCCAGACTCCAAGGTTAGAATCATAGAAATGGACAAATAAGAAGGAGGGTATCAGAACCACAAACAAGGATCATTACAGGATGATTATAATTAATTTAATCAATTGAAAAGAAGTACCTTTTGGGTGTTCTTTCTTCATTGTTATTCTTGATCACGTTCCGATGTGATCCTTCGTTGCATCACAGAAGCCAAGTGTAGACTTCCTCTAGTGGTGATCCACAGTTGAACCACATATCTTTGGACGTCGCCAAATCATTCTCTAAGTGCTAGCCTGGAGAAACCTTTGCTTGTGGTTTCCACCTTAGATCGCCT
The DNA here is from genome assembly GCA_963277665.1 of Viscum album. NCBI lineage: Eukaryota > Viridiplantae > Streptophyta > Magnoliopsida > Santalales > Viscaceae > Viscum > Viscum album. The sequence continues at coordinate 966,050,696 of OY728132.1, forward strand.
TGATCCAATAGAGGAGGATCTCTCTCGATCTTGAGAGCATTTTTGGAGGAACTAGTTCTTTCGGCCTTGAAAAAATTCTCCAGAATTATTGTGCACAATGATTGGAGAAAAGTGTTGGGGTTGTGAAGATATTTATAATCGGGTTTGAGGTTATAGAGTTATGAAAATAAATAAAAACATTATGCATTTTATTTATTTCATTAACTCTTATTGGAAACCCCCATGTCAAATCATTAATTCCTTGACATGAGCCCACGCTGATTATAATAAATATCATTCAATAAAACAATATTATATCCTCAAAATCCCAACTGAAAAAACAACACAACGTGTAATTATTAATACAGTCCGTGTACTTGTTTTTCATAAAACTACATGGCATGGAATCATTAATACACGTCATGCAGTTGTTTTCATTTTATTCTTACTCCAACATTAAAATGATTTAGGCTTCCCTGAATAATTATTAAACCACATACAGGAATAATCTTTATTCTACTTGAGATACTTGGATACACTTAGTGTGTGACCCTCTAGGCCTCTTTCTCGTTGGCATTAGGCGAGCTTGCCTAAAGTCCAAGATTATTGTCTAGCAACGGGTCAAGGCACCCAAGAGAAAGAATTTGACGCCTCATTGACGTGTCACCTCATACAAATGCTTACTATGTAATTTAATCCTTTTTCTCAATATCTCATCAAGCAAGTTTCATGGCAGTGTCATAAACCTATATACTTGATATGTCATTCTTTGACTTCCAGAAATAAACTCGTTGTTACAGCATGGCCATGGAATTTGGGCGACAATTCTATTTCAATCAAACGGCCTGAGATATCTACTTCCATAAATATGGAAGGGACACATCCGTCCTCGTCTTATCCACTAACAACATGTCATTTTTGATGCACCCAACATAACCTACATCCCGCCAACTATCTACGTGACGGTTTTCATCAGAAAATCTAAGTGTGCAAGTCATGACATTAGTTAATGATAATCTTCCAGTCTAAGGACCATTACAAATGCTCGCAGATAGCAATATATAATGACACCAAGACATGCGGAATTACTATTGGCGAGTCTGTTCTCATAATCTCCCATATTGGAGATTACCAAGTGCGAACTCCATGAGAGAGAGTCTCGTCTTCTTATGAGTACTCACACATGACGGTCTGTATACTATGTGTCCTATCATAGTATGTCATCCAACCGTAGAACTTTATTTAAGAATATTGTTATAGCATTTAAAGGTTCTCATCATAGCGGGGATCTTCCATGACCTTATTAATGCAACAAATATTCTAGGACATTTTTATATTATAGTCATGCAAAAAAATGAACAATATATAATAAGACTACATTCATGTAATCAAATTACAAACAGTTGGTTCTCAGGACACCCACTCCAACATATGATATCTTCTGTTGTATTTCTTACTCTTACTAAGTGTTTGAGATCTCCTATATCTTATGTTTCATTTTATCAAGAAATGAAGAAGTAAATTATGAATGACTTGCAAGAATAATCTTGGAAACCAGAAGTTACTAGTGGAATAAATTAGTGTTGTATTTCCCTTCGTGATGTATTGTTAAACTTATTTATGTATCTTGTTTCCAAAAGCTACTAAACTACTCTATCCTTCATGATTCGTATTCCTTGTTTATATGCTAATGTAATAAAGTAAAGAACCATCTTCAAGCTACTGGGGACGGGTCCTTACAGTTGGTATAAGAGGAAGTTAAGTAGAAAACTTGGAAACTAGATTTAGAAAATATAGATTAGTGAAGAGTCCCTAAGATAGTTTTTGGGGATAAACATACAATAACGTCCTAGTATTTTGGTAAGGAATAGATTATGTGGATCTTTCAAGAAATACATCACTGTCTAGATACAAGTAGGTAGAGGTGGCTCTAGCATAGATGTATCTAGGGGTAAAACTTGAAAACACTGCTTTGAGATAGACTCGAACGAGAAATGGTGCACGACAATAGGCCTTGCTGCACTCTTGGTTACGACACTCCCAGGGTATATGCTTACGATAATTCACTTTTTCAATAAAAGTCATTATGAAGGATTGAAATGTAAATTATCCCTCAAAGAATCCATTTTTGTGATTATAGGGTTATCCATGCATAGGATTTCTATTTATGCTAGGTATTTTGTTAATTTAAGATTATGATTCATATCTTAATCTAGTGTATGCCATTATCTATAGATGGATCCTAGTGTAAGGAATGAAAACCGCATCAATGCGCGTGTCCCCTATAGAGATTTCATTCCGATGAATGATAATGATATTGGATATGGTGTTGTGACCAATGCTGAGCAATTTATAACTATATTGGGACAACTTACTCATGTTATGAATAACAACTTTACCTGTATGGAGCATCCGGATCCACCACGTGGAAGAGCTATGTTAGATCGCTTTATGTGACAACAGCCTCTGTCATTCAATGGGACTACAAACTCATTCATAGCTGAATAGTGGATAATCTCTCTAGAGAAGTTATATATCACTTTGGGATGTAATGAAAGAGATAAGGTCATCATGGAAGTTTATCATCTAACGGGAGATGCGGATCTGTGGTGGTCATTAATCCAAAACACAAAGGAGGAGTAAGAAATAAAAGAGATGGAATTGAGGTACTTTAAAGAAAAATTCCTAGAGAAATACTTTCCTCGTGAACTGAGAGCATATATGGAGAGGAAATTATTGAATCTGAGGCAACAGGAAGATGGGAATGTCACAAAGTATGAAGCTAACATCACAAGGTTAGAAAAAACATGTTGTGGACTACATACGAAATCCAAGGAGGAAAATTGATCGATTCTTTGATGGCCTAAAGCCATTCCTCCAGCGGGAACTGGTCTCCCTAATTTTTTCACCATATAAGGATATAGTTTCATGTTCCATCAAGACAGAAAAATAATTCTCTATGTCTAATGACTTTAAGTGAAAGCAAGAAAAGAAGAGGGATGCTGAAAACTCTAGGAAAGGAAATATGGAAATAGGGAAGAAGGGAAGAGTTGAATGTAACGCCCCGACCCTAGTTACCCAGAGTCGGTGCATTATTACATAACATTGTCATGATCACAATAAAGATCAAATCTCGAAAAACCGATTGGTTTAGTAGCCTTGGAAACACTAGATATATTCATAAGTCTTATATTACATCATAAAATAAAAAACTACTACAACAACATATTGTCTCCATAATCCACACTCATATCCCCACATAATATCCCTGCAGGTCATTCATAAATTATTTCTTCACTTCTTGGGAAAAATGAAACATAGAAAAGGGGTGAGCTCAAATTCCCAGTAAGGATAACAATATAGCGGAAACTTTCATAAATAAGAATAAACATTTAAGGCAATGTATACTAAAACAAAAGCCTTTCAAACTTGAACTTTCAACATAGTATGGCATAAATAAAATTAAATAGTTCCATTTACTTATTCACATTGATATTCTACTAATCGAATAATCACATGCAAAAACAATAACCACATTCATAATGATGGAATGCATAATGCCAGACTATCATAACCACATAGCCAAGGCCTCGTTCCAAGACTATAAATAAGATTTTTTCAAGGCCTTGTGCCAAGACACTAGTTTGTCTCATGAGACCTACTGATGCATCGAGGAGCTATAGCGGGCTCCACCCGTCACATATTAAGTCCAATGCATTCCCATATGAAAAGGTTTAAACATAACATAAACATTCGTATTAAAACTAGCATACGAAATGTCAATACTTTCACCATAAACTATGAATGGTATAAAAATAGCACATCCACAGTCAAACATATCATAAATCCTTCAATACAATATAGAAGTTTTGTATCATAATAAATCAACTTCAAATAAGCGTAAAATCCATCAAAGGATGTTGACATAGATGAAATCAAAACTCTTTTTAGAAAAATATCTCTTTTTATTTTGAAATCATTTAAGAGCCATATAAAATAAAACATTTTCTTTTGAAAATATTCTTATAAGCTTGTAAGGGAAGCTTTGACGATTTTATATCGGCGGAAAATAGCTGCACCCGCCGTATAAGTTAAAAAAACATTCTTACCTTAATTTTGTCGAAAAGGTTAAAAAGCACCTTGTTTGGAAAACGACGGAAAGATTCCTTTATAAACCTCTTATAAAAATTCAAACAAGGGTATAAATGACTTTAACCCATATACTTGTGAATAGTAAAAATGTTTTGAAATATATTTTTAAGAAACATGGATGTGGATGATAAAGAGATCCCAGTAGATTATTACGTATAAACAACCTCGGATAATGAAGAGATTGTGAAATAACCCTTACCTTGTACTTTTCCTTGGTTGGGGTAGGTTAACCTCCTATATAATGGTGAAATAATTGTTATTAAATTATACAAGAATCATATACATTAATATCATATCATATATGATATTTTAACTTCTCTTTGTTAATAATATCTTAGTATTATCGTCGTTTCGGGTGTTAGCTTACTCATTTTCTTTTATATGTTTTGTTACGTAATCCATGTTTGTAATGGATAGGTTGTATATTATTAATATCCAGAATAATATCAAGTCCTTAAACATCATTTTTAAATCATCAAATGATAATTATACTCGAATGGATACGATGGAGAATGAATCTTATCGCGTTCGTGGAGATGGTAGTCCGTACGTACGCACGAGCGACAATATCATTCTTTTAAAATAATATATAAATAGATGGTATATCATATATACAGAATCATTAACATGTTATATTTATTATTTACATGAGTTACATATCATTATTATACCAATCCAAATAATAATATATTGAATAACAATTACACCACGACGAGGAGACGGTAAGCCGTACGTACGCACGTATGGTGACATGTTATTCAAAGGGTGGATATAATACTGAATATGGTTGTACCATATTTATAATAACATCACAGTATATATATGATACTGGAGTCATTATTTTATAATGGTAACAACAAAGGAAGAAGAAGTGGAAGAATAAATGAACTTGGAAAAGGGTGGTGAAATCATTACCTCTTCTTCGTGTTCTTCCTTTTGATTTGATCAAAAGGGCTCCTTAGGTTGGCTTTCTGATCAAACTAAGGCCTCTAGGTTGTAGTGAGGGATGTTGGGAGAGTATTTGGGCAGAGTTTGGACGAAACAAAATGCTTTTAAGGTGTGAAGAAATGAGAAGGAGGAGTGCCCTTTTATAAGAGGGGTGAGGGGCACCTTTGGAAAAGCTAGAAATATTAATTTATAATAAATTCATATTCGGTTTCTAATGGCTCCAAAGTTGATTATTTAAACGTTAAGGTAGGGATAGGTCGAAAAAAACTCAAACAATAGAATTTAGACAGGTTGGGTACTTATATTAACCTTATCTTTAAGTATTAACTCTAAGTTAATTAGTTTCACTTTTGCAATGTCTCTTTGTATTTTTATATAATATGGTTAATAAACTTACTATATATATCCAAGAGACCCCCAAGTGGTCCGTTAATGATGAAACTATCATGATATAAGTCTCTTGGCCGAACCTTAGTTTTTTAGGAATTTAATATCAATTAATAATATAATATTGGTTTTAAGAACTCTTTTATGTCAATTTTGACACTATTCAATAGTTGATTTTTGTGAAACTCATAACAGATTGATTACTTCGAACAAAGTCAATTAAATCAATCCTAATATATCATATTATCCTATAAAAGTAGTTTAATTCATTAAAAGTTTCATATTATATTTATTTGGTTATTTATAATATCAATTATTTTAATTTTTCACTATTATAGTAATTAATTCATCATCATTGTGTCATAAATAAATTAAATTATTTAATGTCTAAAAATTATAAATAAAATATAACTATGTAGTAAATCTTTTTATATTTCTAATTAATATTTATAATCCAAAATCCAACATATATAACCCTATGAAAATTTTTTTTTGCTAAAAGATTTATGCTTGTGTCATTTTTTTATTCATTTTAACTTAATTAAAATAAAGTGTCCCTATCACCTACAAGTGGCACCATGGGGTCCCAAAATCGACCCAAATATGACTATGGTCGAAACTTTATCAACCAATAAGTCTAGGACACGTTTTAGGGTAATTTAGTATTATTATAATATTATTTTTTAACCCTTATTTACCGGATTTACCCTTAACCGTGGTAAATAAAATATTTACCGTAGTAATTATTCAAAATGTCTAAAAATAAAAGTTACCTTTTTACACAATTTGAACATCCTGATTCCAAATATGGAATCCATTTTTCTAAATTCAAAACACAGAAGTGGAAGAAATTAATTTAAAATTAATTCCCGCTGTTAAAACAAAAAGCGTGTTTTTAAGAGATAATAACTATCAAAAGATTGACACTTGTTTATGTTCGGTTTAATTGTAAAATTATGTCCAATGACCAAAATTATATTAAATGGTAAAAATATATTCTAAATATACTTTAAAACCACTAAAATTCATAATTTATCACTATTAATTATTTTTATTAAAAAAGTTGTTTTTAATTAAAATTTAGTAATTTTCACTATTCATCAAAATATTAAAGTTATCCGAAAAGTACCAAAATTTCACCTTAGGCTAAATTCGATATTCTGAATCCAAAAATGAAGTCCATTTTAAAATATAAAATATATATATAATTTCAAAAAGTAGGTATTACTATTCATAACGGCAAGTTTGATTGGTTTTGGTGTGTTAGAACTCGGTGTTGTGTACAACACACGCTATCACATTATTCAAAGAGAAGCGTACCGTAGAAGCTTGGGGTGTTACATTCTCCCCTCCTTCAAATAATTTCATCCTTGAAATTTCTAGAATACTTATCACATGAAAAGACTCAGGTGGTTCTTCATCATAAGTTCCTTGGGTTCCCACGTTGCCTCTTCCATCTTATGATTTCTCCACAAGACTTTTACCAGACGCGTCATCCGGTTTCTCAATACTTGTTCTCTCGTATCAAGAATCCTGACGGGATCTTCGCAATAAGACAGATCAGTTTCTAGTTCTAATTCTTCATAGGTGAGTACATGTGTTGGGTCAGGCATGTATTTACTCAACAGAGATACGTGGAACACATCGTGAACTTTGGAGAGACTTGGCGGCATTGCCAATCGGTAAGCTACAACCCCAATTCGTTCTAGAATTTCGAAGGGTCCGATGTAACTGGGACTCAATTTACCTTTCTTACCAAAATGTTTGACTCCCTTCCATGGAGATACCTTCTGGAAAACATGATCACCAACTTGAAATTCCAAATCCTTCCTTCAATTATCGGCATATCTCTTCTGCCTTCTTTAAGATGCTTTGATGTGATTTTGGATTACCTTCACCTTTTCCACCGTTTCCTCCACCGGTTCTGAGCCTACAAGTTTTCTTTCACCAACGTCATCCCAACAGGTTGGTGTACGACATCTCTTCTCGTATAACGCTTCATATGGTGCCATCTGAATACTCGAATGGAAGCTATTGTTATAGGAAAATTCTACCAGAGGTAAATATTGATCCCACATACCCTGAAAGTCAAGTGAGAAAGATCTCAACATGACTTCTAAGGTTTGAATAGTCTGTTCTGATTGTCCATCTGTTTGAGGGTGGTAAGCAGTGCTCAAATGAAGTTCAGTATCCAGTGATTTCTGAATACTTTTCCAAAATCTTGAAGTAAAATGGGGATCACGATCAGAAACAATCGATAGGGGTACTCCATGAAGTCTCACAACTTCATTAATATATAGTCTTGCTAGACGTTCCAGGGGTAGATCTTCTCTTATAGCAAGAAAATGTGCTGACTTGGTAAGACGATCAACAATAACCCATATTGCATCGTTCCTTCTAGGAGTCTTTGGTAGCCCCATGACAAAGTCCATCATAATATTGTCCCATTTCCACTCCGGTATGGGAAGAGGTTGCATGACTCCTCCAGGATGTTGCCTTCCAGCTTTCACTTGCTGACAAACCATACATCTTGACACAAAATCAGCAATCTCCCTCTTCATGTTGTCCCACCGAAAATGTTCTTTCAAATCTCTATACATTTTGGTGCTCCCAGGGTGTATAGAGAAATTGGAACTATGATCATCATCCAGCAATTCCGTTTTTAGATCAGGTATATCGGGAACACAAAGTCTCTTCCCGGATTTCAAAATTCCATCTTCATACACAAAGTCTCTCAATCTCCCATCATTCACAGCTTTAATCTTCTTTTGGAATTCTTCATCATCGGTCTGAGAACTCTTAATCCTTTCTAGTAAATATGGTTTGGAAACCATTTGAAAAAGCATTGATTTTTCACCTTCCCTTGTTATTCCCATGTCTATCTTCACTAGATCCATGAAAATTGGATCACTTTCAATTCTCATATTGTTCAAAACTCCATGGTCTTTTCTACTCAAAGCATCTGCCACCTTGTTTGATTTCCCCAGGTGGTATTGTATCGTGCAATCATAATCCTTGAGTAATTCAAGCCATCACCTTTGCCTCATGTTGAGTTCTTTTTGTGAGAAAATATACTTCAAACTCTTGTGATCAGTATAAATCTCACATTTTTCACCATAGAGGTAGTGCCTCCATATCTTCAAAGCAAAGATCACAGCTGCTAACTCGAGATCATTAGTAGGATAGTTTTGTTCATGAATTTTCAACTATCGTGATGCATAGGAAATAACTCTATCATTCTGCATAAGGAAACAACCAAGTCCTTTCTTTGATGCATCACTATAAATAACGAACCCATAATTCCCCGATGGTAGAGTCAATATAGGAGCACTGACTAATCTTCTCTTCAGTTCTTCGAAACATTCTTCACACTCTTTTGTCCAAACAAATTTAACCCCTTTACGTGTGAGCTTCGTTAATGGGTTAGCCAATCGGGCAAAATTCTGGACGAAACGTCGATAATAACCTGCCAAACCAATAAAACTACGTACCTCAGTTATACTCGTAGGTGCTGGACATTCTTGGATTGCTTTGGTCTTAGAAGGATCAACAGAGATTCCATCTTTAGAGACAATATGGCCAAGAAAAGAAATCTCCTGAAGCCAGAATTCACACTTGCTAAACTTCCCATATAATTCATGTCTTCTCAGAGTCTTCAAAATAATGCGCAAGTGATTTTCATGATCTTCATAGGTTTTGGAGTATACCAAGATATCATCAATAAATAGCACCACAAATTCATCGAGATACTCCTTGAAAACTATATTCATCAGATCCATGAATACAGAGGGTGCATTAGTCAATCCAAAAGGCATTACAGTAAACTCGTAATACCCGTACCTGGTTTGAAATGTTGTCTTCGGAATGTCTTCCTTCTTTACACACAACTGATGGTATCCAGATCGAAGGTCAATCTTTGAAAATTATTGAGCTCCAGGTAGTTGTTCAAATAAATCATCAATACGAGGTAAGGGATACTTGTTCTTTATCGTTATAGCATTGATCTCCCTGTAGTCGATACATAACCTCATAGATCCATCTTTCCTTTTAACAAAAAGAACAGGGGCTCCCCATGGAGAAACACTAGGGAGAATAAATCCTTTATTACTCAATTCCTCTAGTTGTTTCTTTAGTTCGACTAACTCTACAGTGGCCATTCTGTAAGGGGTCTTCGATATAGGCCTTGATCCATGAATTAAATCAATGGAAAACTCAACTTCTCGTTCTGGAGGATGTCTAGGTAAATCTTCCAGAAATACATCTACAAATTCTTTCACAACAGGTACATCCTCTATTTGAACATTCCTTTCCTCACCCACAGTTATTTCATTCTCTTCCTCCCCAATAATTGAATTTAGTTGAGCTATTGAGGGTGGATATAAATAATAATTAGGTGGTGACGATTCTGCTCCAAAGATAAGGTGTTCCTTATCATTATCATCATGAATCATAACCTCTTTCTTCTTACAATAAATCTTCGCATCATAGTCCGAAAGCCAGTCCATACCAAGGATTATATAAAACTCAATCATAGGTATGACGATGAGATCAGCAGATAAAGAACATTTATGTGCTCTAATGGGGACTGATTCACAAAACTTTGTTGCAGTGATACTTCCCTTAGGAGTTTTAACTGACAACTCCCTTGTTAAATCAAATTGGAAATATCTAATTTTCTTAGAAAACTTGGAAGATATGAAACAATGCGATGATCCAGAATCAAATAATGCATTTGCTAAACTTGAGGAAACCATTAAATTACCTTCCACCACGTCTTTCGGAGCTTCTACCTCAGCAGTAGTGATAGCATAAGCATGTCCTTGATCCCTTGGCCTTTTCTGAGGTAAGTTCTCCTGACGCTTAGGACATTCATTTGCATAATGTCCCATCTCCCTGCAATTGTAGCACTGAACATTGGTAGCTTCCTTCTTCCCCTTACAATCACGAGCTTGGTGGCCTTTTTCACCACACTTGTAACTGACTCCCATTCCCTTCAAGAAAGTACCAGGATGTTTCTTCTCGCATTTACCACAGGATGGATATTCAACCATTCCCTTCTTCCCCTTATTTCCATTCCCAGATTGATCAGCATCTCTCTTCTTCTCTTGCTTTTCTTTAAAGTCATAAGACTTAGAGAATTCTTTTTCGGTCTTGATAGCACATGAGACAATGTCTTCGTACGACGAAAAGGATTGTGAGACTAATGCTTGACGAAGAAATGGTTTTAACCCATCAAAGAAACGATCAATCTTAATTCTTGGGTTATGTATATAATCTCCAGCATACCTTCCTAACCTTGTAAAATTATCCTCATACTTTGCGACATTCTCATCCTCCTTCTGCCTCAGACTCAGAAATTGTCTTTCCATCTCTGCTTGATGGTCGCGAGGAAAGTATTTTTCTAAAAACAGATCTTTTAACTCCCTCCATTCCATATTTGATACTTCATCATCTTCCTTCATGTTTTGAATCAATGACCACCATTGATCAGCATCTCCAGTGAGGCGGTAAACTGCCATGATAACTTTCTCCCTTTCACTACTCCCCAAAGCCTGAAATATTTTCTCTAGGGAAAATATCCATTGCTCAGCTACTAAGGTATTTGTACTCCCATTGAACGTTGGTGGTTGTTGCCTCATGAATCGATCTAACATTGATCCTCCACGCTGTGGATCAGGGTGCTCCATACGGGTAAGGTTATTATTCATAACCTGAGTAAGTTGTCCCAGTATGGTGATTAGCTGATCGGCACCAGTTGCATCATCAGCTCCACTATAATTATCTTGAGTAGGAGGGAAATCCCTACATGGAGTACGTGCATTGATACGGTTTCCATTTCTTCAACTTGGCGCCATTTCTAAACAATGGCATAAACTAGATCAGTTTATGAATCAAAATACATAATCCCATACTTATGAAACACTTAACGTAAATTGAACTATTTATGGATATAATCCATAATCATAAAAATGTTTTCTTTGAGGAATTATATACTCATAAACCCTTCATAATGATTTGTAAAGAAAATGAGAGTTATCCTAAGAATATCCCCCGGGATTTTCGTAACCAAGAGTGCAGCAAGGCCCGTTGTCGTCCACCAGTTCTCATTCGAGTCTAGCTCAAAGTGGTGTTTTTGGGTTTTACCCCTAGGTACATATGTGCCAGAGCCGCCTCTACCTGCTCGTATCCAGACAGGGACGTATTGCTCGGAAAACACACAAAATCCCTACAATACCAAAATTCTAGGAAGTTCTTCTATACTAATCCTCAAAGTTCATCTTAGGTCTATGTGCTCTAATCAGAGTTTATCTAAATCTAGCTTCCAAGGATTGTACTAAACTTCCTCTGATACCAACTGTAACGCCCCAACCCTAGTTACCCAGAGTCGGTGCATTATTACATAACATTGTCATGATCACAAGAAAGATCAAATATCGAAAGACCGATTGGTTTAGTAGCCTTGGAAACACTAGATATATTCATAAGTCTTATATTACATCATAAAATAAAAAACTACTACAACAACATATTGTCTCCATAATCCACACTCATATCCCCACATAATATCCCTGCAGGTCATTCATAATTTACTTCTTCACTTCTTGGGAAAAATGAAACATAGAAAAGGGGTGAGCTCAAATGCCCAGTAAGGATAACAATATAGCGGAAACTTTCATAAATAAGAATAAACATTTAAGGCAATGTATACTAAAACAAAATCCTTTCAAACTTGAACTTTAAACATAGTATGGAATAAATAAAATGAAATAATTCCATTTACTTGTTCACATGGATATTCTACTAATCGAATAATCACATGCAAAAACAATAACCACATTCATAATGATGGAATGCATAATGCCAGACTATCATAACCACATAGCCAAGGCCTCGTGCCAAGACTACAAATAAGATTTTGTCAAGGCCTTGTTCCAAGACACTAGTTTGTCTCATGAGACCTACCGATGCATCGAGGAGCTATAGCAGGCTCCACCCATCACATATTAACTCCAATGCATTCCCATATGAAAATGTTTAAACATAACATAAACATTCGTATTAAAAATAGCATACGTAATGTCAATACTTTCACCATAAACTATGAATGGTATAAAAATAGCTCATACACAGTCAAACATATCACAAAACCTTCAATTCAATATAGAAGTTTTGTATCATAATAAATCAACTTCAAATAAGCGTAAAATCCATCAAAGTATGTTGACATAGATGAAATCAAAACTCTTTTTAGAGAAATATCTCTTTTTATTTTGAAATCATTTAAGAGCCATATAAAATAAAACATTTTCTTTTGAAAATATTCTTATAAGCTTGTAAGGGAAGCTTCGACGATTTTATATCGGCGGAAAATAGCCGCACCCGCCTTATAAGTTAAAAAAACATTCTTACCTTAATTTTGTCGAAAAGGTTAAAAAGCACCTTGTTTGGAAAACGACGAAAATATTCCTTTATAAACCTCTTATAAAAAGTAAAACAAGGGTATAAATGACTTTAACCCATATACTTGTGAATAGTAAAAATGTTTTGAAATACATTTTTAAGAAACATGGATGTGGATGATAAAGAGATCCCAGTAGATTATTACGTATAAATAACCTCGGATAATGAAGAGATTGTGAAATAACCCTTACCTTGTACTTTTCATTGGTTGGGGTAGTTTAACCTCATGTATAATGGTGAAATAATTGTTATTAAATTATACAAGAATCATATACATTAGTATGATATCATATATGATATTTTAACTTCTCTTTGTTAATAATATCTTAGTATTATCGTCGTTTCGGGTGTTAACTTACTCATTTTCTTTTATATTTTTTGTTACGTAAGCCATGTTTGTAATGGATAGGTTGTATATTATTAATATCCAGAATGATATCAAGTCCTTAAACATCATTTTTAAATCATCAAATGATAATTATACTTGAATGGATACGATGGATAATGAATCGTATCGCGTTTGTGGAGACGGTAGTCCGTACGTACGCACGAGCGACAATATCATTCTTTTAAAATAATATATAAATAGATGGTATATCATATATACAGAATCATTAACATGTTATATTTATTATTTACATGAGTTACATATCATTATTATACCCATCCAAATAATAATATATTGAATAACAATTACACCACGACGTGGAGATGGTAAGCCGTACGTACGCACGTATGGTGACATGTTATTCAAAGGGTGGATAGAATACTGAATATGGTTGTACCATATTTATAATAACATCATAGTATATATATGATACTGGAGTCATTATTTTAGAATGGTAACAACAAAGGAAGAAGAAGTGGAAGAAGAAATGAACTTGGAAAAGGGTGGTGAAATCATTACCTCTTCTTCGGGTTCTTCCTTTTGATTTGATCAAAAGGGCTCCTTAGGTTGGCTTTATGATCAAACTAAGGCCTCTAGTTTTTAGTGAGGGAAGTTGGGAGAGTATTTTTGAAGATTTTTGCCGAACAAAAAGGCTTTGAATGTGTGAAGAAATGAGAAAGAGGAGTGTCCTTTTATAAGAGGGGTGAGGGGCACCTTTGGAAAAGCTAGAAATATTAATTTATAATAAATTCATATTCGGTTTCTAATGGCTCCAAAGTTGATTATTTAAATTTTAAGGTGGGGATAGGTCGAAAACAACTCAACCAATATAATTTAGACAGTTTTGGGTACTTATATTAACCTTATCTTTAAGTATTAACTCTAAGTTAATTAGTTTCACTTTTACAACGTCTCTTTGTATTTTTATATAATATGGTTAATAAACTTACTATATATAACCAAGTGACCCCCAAGTGGTCCATTAATGATGAACTTATCATGATATAAGTCTCTTGGCCGAACCTTAGTTTTTTAGGAATTTAATATCAATTAATAATATAATATTGATTTTAAGAACTCTTTTATGTCAATTTTGACACTATTCAATAGTTATTTTTGTGAAACTCATAACAGATTGATTACTTCTAAAAAAGTCAATTAAATCAATACTAATATATCATATTATCCTATAAAATTAGTTTAATTCATTAAAAGTTTCATATTATATTTATTTGGGTATTTATAATATCAATTATTTTAATTTTTCACTATTATAGTAATTAATTCATCATCATTGTGTCATAAATAAATTAAATTATTTAATGTCTAAAAATTATAAATAAAATATCACTATGTAGTAAATCTTTTTATATTTCTAATGAATATTTATAATCTAAAATCCAACATATATAACCCTATGTAAAAATTGTTTTCCTAAAAGATATATGCTTGTGTCATTTTTGTATTCATTTTAACTTAATTAAAATAAAGTGTCCCTATCACCTACAAGTGGCACCATGGGGTCCCAAAATCGACCCAAATATGACTATGGTCGAACATTTATCAACCAATAAGGCTAGGACACGTTTTAGGGTAATTTAGTATTATTATAATATTATTTGTTAACCCTTATTTACCGGATTTACCCTTAACCGTGGTAAATAAAATATTTACCGCAGTAATTATTCAAAATGTCTAAAAATAAAAGTTACCTATTTACACAATTTGAATATCCTGATTCCAAATATGGAATCCATTTTTCTAAATTCAAAACACAGAAGTGGCAGAAATTAATTTAAAATTAATTCCCGCTGTTAAAACAAAAAGCGTGTTTTTAAGAGATAATAACTATCAAAAGATTGACACTTGTTTATGTTCGGTTTAATTGTAAAATTATTTCCAATGACCAAAATTATATTAAATGGTAAAAATATATTCTAAATATAATTTAAGACCACTCAAATTCATAATTTATCACTATTAATTATTTTGATTAAAAAAGTTGTTTTTAATTAAAATTTAGTAATTTTCACTATTCATCAAAATATTAAAGTTATCCGAAAAGTACCAAAATTTCACCTTAGGATAAATTCGATATTCTGAATCCAAAAATGAAGTCCATTTTAAAATATAAAATATATATATAATTTCAAAAAGTAGGTATTACTATTCATAACGGCTAGTTTGATTGGTTATGGTGTGTTAGAACTCGGTGTTGCGTACAACACACGCTATCACATTATTCAAAGAGAAGCGTACTGTAGAAGCTTGGGGTGTTACATTGAATTTCTACCATGTGATATTTGTGGAAGGAAACACCCTACTGCATGCTTAAAAGGAAAAGGAGTATGCTACAAATGTGGCCAGAAAGGCCATCTTGTTGGTGATTGCAAGGGGAAGAAAGAAGTCATTAATGTTCAATGGTATAATTTTTGGGATATGGGAAACTATGATAATGATTGTCCAAAGTTTCAAGGAAACATGCAACAGAAAAGGCCATGGGAGAAGGGATAAGCTTATGTGATCACAACTACAGAGGTTGAAGTTTTGAATGACGATGTGGTAGGTACTTTGATCGTTTCATCAAACTTGTCCAATGCTTTATATGATTCTAGATCATTTCATTCATTTATATCTTCCTAGTTTTCCAAGAAAATTAAATATGTCCAATTTGATTTAATAAAGGAGTTATAATTCAGAACTCCTAGTGGATGTATCATTGCAACAAAGGAGTGTCGATTAGTCCACCCCACGACACATAAATGTGCTTTAGTTTCTAACCTTATTATCACACCAATGGTTGACTCTGATATTGTTCTCAGTATGAATTGGTTATCAAATTATGATGTAAAGATCTATTTCAAGAAGAAGGAAGTTACAATTTTTGATAATGGTGTGTAATCCCTTATTTTTTGTAACGCTCCGACCCCAGTTTCCCAGAGTCAGTGCATTATTGCGTAACATTGGCATGATCACAAAAGATCAAGTCTCGAAAGACCGATTAGTTTAGTAGCCTTGGAAACACTAGATACATTCATAAATGTTACATTACATCATAAAGTGAAAAACTACAATAACAAAGTCTCCATAGACCACACTCATATCCTCTTCTGACAATCCTTGTAGGTCATTCATAAAATACTTCTTTACATCCTGTAAAATATTAAAACATTGAAAGGGGTGAGCTCAGATGCTCAGTAAGGATAACAATATTTCGGATGCTTTTATAAATAAACATTAACATTTAAGGAAATGTATAACTAAAACAAAAGCCTTTTTAAACTTTAACTTCAGCATAATATGGCAAAAATAAAATTAAATAATACCATTTACTTACTCACGTGAATATTCTACTAGTCGAATAATCACATGCAATATCAATAACCACTTTCATAATGATGGAATGCATAATGCCAGACTATCATAACCACGTAGCCAAGGCCTCGTGCTAAGACCACAAATAAGATTCTGTCAAGGCCTCATTCCAAGACACTAGTTTGTCTCATGAGACCTACCGATGCATCGAGGAGCTATAGTGGGCTCCACCCGTCACTTCTTAAGTCCAATGCATTCCTCATATGAATAGGTTTAAACATATCATAAACCATAACATAATCGTATCACATTAAACAAGCATAAAAGAAACATAAAATTTCCACATTTCAATCACAAGATATCAATACAACACATTTATATAATAAAAACACTTTCAAACCCATTTTCAATACCAAAATTAAAGAAAATTAAAACTTTGTATTTATTTTTCATTTAAAAAAAAGTTCTGGCTTGTAGAGGAAGCCAAAACTCAAATAATGGTCACGGCGGCGGAGAAGTCGTTGTCGCCGCATACGTACGACAAGAAAAACATTACTTTTGTCCTTTAGTCAAATTCTTCGTATAAAAAGATTCCTTTTGAATAAACGTGAAAGTCAAAGGGGTTTATACACCGTATAAAAGAAATTTGTGTATAAAACAAAATATGCCTCAATGAATGGAGATTGAGACGAAGTCCCTTAAAAAGATAATTTTTAAATAAAATATATCTATTATGTGTATTCACTATATGTACACATAAAGAACGTATAAATACAAGATAGTATATAATAATATCATGACATAATTTGAAAGTAGGAGATTAACCCAAAGAATGGAAATTGGGTTAAGAAGTTCCCTTACCTCGTGTCCCAATTCACTCCATCATTCTTTGATCTCCTGAATAATAAACTAGAGTTAATCTCTACCTTATTAAGAACCTTTTTCAAGTTCATTATTCCTTTTATATAACTTATTACCTTGTCATGAACATTATGTAAAGGTCATTACATATTTTTATAATACTATTTTTACCTTAAATTTCACTAATTACCTTTAATAGTGATTAATTAAAATTAAAAGTTACTATTCACCAAAAAATTATTTTAATACCATTGAACCACATTTTAATTCCTAATGACAACCATGTATGTTGGATTTTTGACAATCAAATCACAGAAGTGGTAATGTTTCATTTAAACGAAAAATCAGTTTTTTAACTAACACTTAGTGGTTTCACTATTCATCAAAAATTGAAGTTTTTCAGAACAATACCAAAATTTCACCCTTAGCTATAATTGATATTCTGAATTCAAAAATGATGTCTACTTTAAAAAATTCCAAACATATAAGTTTCATTAATTAATTTTATAATTAATTCCTGTTGTCACAACAAATAGCTTGTTTTTGAGAAACAATATATATCAAAAGATTGACAATTGTTTATGTCCAATTTCAAAGTGAAATTAATTCTAATGACCACCATTGGATAAAATGGTAAAAATATATTCTAATTATAATTTAAAACCACTCAATATTATAATTTATCAATATAAATTATTTCGATTAAAAAAGTTTTTTTTAAGTATTTTTCACTATTCATAAAAAATTGGAAGTTCTCAGAAAAATACCAAAAATTCAACATAGGCTAATTTCGATATTCAGAATCCAAAAATGAAGTCCATTTTGAAAGATAAAATTTATAAAATTTCAAAAACTAGGTATTACTATTCATAATTGCTATTTTTATTGGTCGTGGTGCGTTAGAATCTCGAACTTGCGTACAATGCAAGCTATTGCATTATTGAAAGAGAAGTGTATCGTGAAAGCTTGGGGTGTTACATTCTCCCCTCTTTCAATAAATTGCATCCTCGCAATTTGAAATTTTTCTTTGAAAATAGAAAATACCTTTGTGGAAAACCCACATCAGAAATAAGGTTAATAAAAATATAACTTTAAAAGATAGAAAGATAAGTACAAAGGTCACCCGAGATATCCCATACTGAGATTCTATGAAAATATGGATATGGAAGAAAAACAAACCATCAAGGTCTGATGGAGAGTTGTAGAAAGTTGGATTAGGATAAAGTTAACCACAAGAAAATCACAAACTTGTGATTGGCTAAACGGACATTGAATCCCCAGTTGGAAAAGTTAACCGGTAACATTTTTGTTTTAAGTTACCTTTTATAATGTTGAGGAATTTATTTAGAAGATTTACTAAGAACGTAATGGAATATACATAATTGTCATGTAGACTTTCATTCTTTAATAAATTTTTACCACAAACCCATCTTTCACTCTAAAAGGTAATAAAACTCAAAAATATTCTATTTATCCTAGTTGTATAAGGTTCAAAATATTAACACATACCATTTAGATTAGGAAAAATATTTTGTAATAACCAGGGACTTCTTGTATGCTAGTGGTAGGTAGTAAAGGCCTGTCGCACTATGGTTGTGGGTTCGATTCCTGCATCTTTGTCCGACGCGACGGGTTATGCCCCACCCTGCAGGTTGTCCTTTTCCTAAAACTATAGTATTATAATATTCCAAAAATAATCTTTAGAAATTTTTTAACCTTAAACAATACTATTCAAAGTTCAACTTAATCCATCCCAACCTTTATAGTTATCCAAAATACCTCTGTCCAGACTTTCTCTAAAAGGCCTCTTAATTCCAAAATCAATTTATCAGATTCCCCAAACAAAGTAAAGTTTCTCTTATTGTCACATACTAAAAATATGATTACCTTCATCATATTAAGACTTTAATGAAAAGAACAAGTACTGCAGTACAATCCTTATATATATCACATTATTCTTATAACCAGAATATAATCCTTGAGTCCAAAAGCACCAATACATTAATTATTCCACTTTAACTGTAGTAACAGCATAAGATTGTCCTTGATCCCTTGGCCTTTTCTGAGGTAAGTTTTCCTGTTGCTTAGGACATTCATTTTCATAATGCCCCATTTCCCTATAATTGTAGCATTCAACATTGATAGCCTTTTTCTTTCCCTTGCAATCACGCGCCCGGTGACCTTTTTCTCCACATTTATAACAAACTCCCATTCCTTTTAGGCAAGTACCAGGATGATTCTTCCCACAATTATCGCATAATGGAAAATCATGCTTTCCCTTTTTCCCTTTATCTGTATTTTTCTCCACCATTCTCTTCTTCTCTTGCTTTACTTTATTATCATAAGATTTAGAGAATTCTTTTTATGTCTTGATTGAACACGAGACTATATCTTCGTACGTGGAGAAGGTTTGTGAGACTAATGCTCGATGAAGAAATGGTTTTAACCCATCAAAGAAACGATCATTCTTACTTCTTGGGTTACATATATAATCTACAGCATACCTTACTAACCTTGTAAAGTTGGCCTCATACTTTGCGACATTCTCATCCTCCTTTTGTCTCAGAATCAGAAATTGCCTTTCCATATCTACTCGATGGTCATGTGGAAAGTATTTTTCTAAGAAAAGATCATTGAACTCTCTCCATTCCATACTTGATACTTCTTCATCTTCCGTTGTGTTTTTAATCAGCAACCACTATTGATCGGCATCTCTAGTGAGGCGGTAGACTGCCATGACAACCTTCTCCCTTTCGCTACTCCCCAAGGCATGGAATATTTTCTCTAAGGAGTTTATCCATTGCTCCGCTACTAATAGATTTTTACCCCCATTAAATGTTGGTGGTTGTTTCCTCATGAAGTGGTATAACATTGATCCACCACGTTGCGGATCAGGGTCCTCCATAAGAGTAAGGTTATTATTCATAACCTGAGTGAGTTGTCCTAGTATGGTAATAAGTTGATCAGCACCAGTTGTATCTTCAGATCCACAATAATTATCTTGAGCAGGATGGAAATACCTACACGAAGTGCGTGCATTGATACGATTTCCATTCCTTCCACTAGGCGCCATTCTTAAACAACGACATAAACTAGATTAGTTTATGATTCAAAATACATAATTCCATACTTGTAAAATACCTAACATAAATTGAACTACTTATGGATATAATCCATAATCATAAAAAGAAATGTTTTCTTTTAGGAAGTATATACTCATAACCATTCATAGTGGTTTGTAAAGAAAATGAGAATTATCCTAAGCATATCCCCCCGGGAGTGTCGTAACCAAGAGTGCAGAAAGGCTCGTTGTCGTGCACCAGTTCCCGTTCAAGTCTAGCTCAAAGCGGTGTTTTCGGGTTTTACCCCTAGGTACATTTGTGCCAGAGCCGCCTCTACCTGCTCGTATCCAGACAGGGATGTATTTCTCGGAAAACTCACAAAACCTCTATAATACCAAAATTCTAGGAAGTTCTTCTATACTAATCCTCAAAGCTTATCTTTGGGATATGTGCTCTAATCAGATTTTATCTAAATCTAGCTTCCAAGGTTAGTACTAAAGTGCCTCTAATACCAACTGTAACGCCCTGACCCCAGTTTCCCAGATTCGGTGCATTATTGCGTAACATTGGAATGATCACAAAAGATCAAGTCTCGAAAGACCGATTAGTTTAGTAGCCTTGGAAACACTAGATACATTCATAAATGTTACATTACATCATAAAGTGAAAAACTACAATAACAAAGTCTCCATAGACCACACTCATATCCTCTTCTGACAATCCCTGTAGGTCATTCATAAAATACTTCTTCACATCCTGGAAAATATTAAAACATTGAAATGGGTGAGCTCAGATGCTCAGTAAAGATAACAGTATTGCAGAATCTTTCATAAATAAACATTAACATTTAAGGCAATGTATAACTAAAACAAAAACCTTTTTATACTTGAACTTAAGCATAATATGGAAAAAATAAAATAAATAATTCCATTTACTTACTCACATGGATATTTTACTAGTCGAATAATCACATGCAATATCATTAACCACTTTCATAATGATGGAATGCATAATGCCAGACTATCATAACCACGTAGCCAAGGTCGCGTGCCAAGACCACAAATAAGATTTTGTCAAGGCCTCATGCCAAGACACTAGTTTGTCTCATGAGACCTACCGATACATCGAGGAGCTATGGCGGGCTCCACCCGCCACTTATTAAGTCCAATGCATTCCTCATATGAGCAGGTTTAAACATATCATAAACCATAACATAATCATATCACATTAAACATGCATAAATAAAACATAACATTTACACATTTCAATCACAAGATATCAATACAACACATTGATAATATAAAAACACTTTCAAAACCATTTTCAATACCAAAATTAAATAAAATTAAAACTTTGTATTTATTTTTCATTTATAAAAAGTTATGGCTTGTAGAGGAAGTCGAAACTCAAATAATGGTCACGGCGGCAGAGAAGTCGTTGTCGCCGCATACGTACGACAAGAAAAAAATTCCTTTTGTCCTTTAGTAAAACGCTTCATATAAAAAGATTCCTTTTGAATAAACTTAAAAGTCAAAGGGGTTTATACACCGTATAAAAGAAATTTGTGTATATAACAAAATATGCCTCAATGAATGGAGATTGAGACAAAGTCCCTAAAAAAGATAATTTTTAAATTAAATATATCTATTATGTGTATTCACTATATTTAAACATGAAGAAAGTATAAATACAAGATAGGACATAATAATATCATGACATAATTTGAAAGTAGGAGATTAACCCAAAGAATGGAAATTGGGTTAAGAAGTTCCCTTACCTCGTGTTCAAATTCACTCGACCGTTCTTTGATCTCCTGAATAATAAACTAGAGTTAATCTCTACCTTCTTAATAACATTTTTCAAGTTCATTATTCCTTTTATATCACTTATTACCATTTCATGAACATTATGTAATTATTTAAGTTTATAACGGTCGTTTTGTCGATCTTAGGTACTTCAGTCAAAAATAAACTTCTTATAATTACACTTTGTTCGTGTGGTAATATATCCATTATATCCATAATTATATTCATGATGTATATATCATATAAATCATATATATCCAGTATATACATTCATTTATAATATTACATAACTTTTAGAGGTAAAAAATGAAATGCACCGTTCATGGAGACGGTAAGCCGTATGTACGCATGAATGCTACTTTCATTTCTATTTCGTATTTAATGGAATGAAGTTATAATTATATAAAGGTATAATATAATTACAGTATAATATAATGTATAATACCATTTACTCCATCCTTTATACATCCCACATATGGCATTAACGATTCAAATCACTTTGTGGGGGCGGTATTCCGCACTTCCTAAAATGAAATTATCGCATTTACCCATAATGGAAATCATAAAGTATGCCATAAATGAGAAATACAGAAGCATAAGTAAGACACAAAAATAATATATATATCATATATGAAAATAGTGTCATCAACATGGCCACCATTGGAGGTGTTAAAAGAATATTGAACAATCATCGTTTCGTGAGGCAGTATTTCGCCACCCACAGAAACAGTATGTTCTTTAACCATTAGACAAAGGTGTGTGTAAGTGTAAACCAAATCCTTATCATAAAAACATCCTAGTATATTTTAGATACTGGTTTTGTTACAAAATAAAGTAATAAAAAGAGTTTAAGCGGTTTGAGAAGCAAAATAAAACAAAACAACATTAGAGAAGACATTACCTTAAAATCGGGTAACTCTTTGATTTGAGCCAAAGGCTTCTTTGGGAAGACTTCTGCCCAAAGTGAGGCTTCTACGAGTAAGGGAGGGAAGTTGAGAGAGTATTTGGGCAGAGGTTGGCCGAACCAAAAGGCTTTGAAGGTGTGATTAAGGTGGTAGTGGTGGGGGCATTTTATAAGAGGAGAGAAGGGGCACTCTTGGAAAGATTAAAATGTTACATTATTATGATATGCTTTTTCGGATTCTAAAGGTCCCACACTTATATATTTCTAGGATAAGGTGATAAGGGTTAGAAATATACTCATTAAATGGGTTTTTGACAATTTTAAGTCTTATATTTTACATTATCTTTTCATTTTATTTAAATTGTTAATTAATGAGGTAATCGCTGCATCATCATGGTGTCATAAATAATTTAATTTATTTAATGTCTAAAAATTATAAAAAAATATCATGATTTAGTAAATCTTTTTATATTTATAATGAATATTTATAGTAAAAAATATGACTTGTATAACCCCATTTAAAAATTGGTTTAGTAAAACAACTCTTGTTTGTGACCTTTTTATTTTAACATTAAATAAAAAGTTATTTATGTCATTTTCCTATCAAAGTGGCTCCATGGGATCCCCAAGTTGACCCATGGATTGTATTGGTCGGAAATGACACATCCAGTAGTGTTAGGACAAGTGTAAAGGTCATTCCATATTTTTATAATACAATTTTTACCTTAAATTTCACTAATTACCTTTAATCGTGATTAGTTAAACTTAAAAGTTACTATTCACCAAAAAATTATTTTAATCCCATTGAACCACATTTTACTTACTAATTACAACCATGTTTTTTGGATTTTTGAAAATCAAATCACAGAAGTGGTAATGTTTCATTTAAACGAAAAATCAGTTTTTTAACTACCACTTAGTGGTTTCACTATTCATCAAAAATTGATGTTTTTCAAAACAATGCCAAAATTTCACCCTTAGCTATAATTTATATTCTGAATTCAAAAATGATGTCTATTTTAAAAAATTTCAAACATATAAGTTGCATTAATTAATTTCATAATTAATTCCCAATGTCACAACAAATAGCGTGTTTTTGAGAAACAATATATATCAAGAGATTGACAATTGTTTATGTCCAATTTTGAAGTGAAATTAATTCTAATGAACACCATTGGATAAAATGTTAAAAATATATTCTAATTATAATTTAAAACCACTCAATAGTATACTTTATCACTATAAATTATTTCGATTAAAAAAGTTTTTTTTAAGTATTTTTCACTATTCATAAAAAATTGGAAGTTCTCATAAAAATACCAAAAATTCAACATAGGCTAATTTAGATATTCCGAATCCAAAAATGAAGTCCATTTTGAAATATAAAATTTATAAATTTTCAAAAAATATGTATTACTATTCATAATGGCTATTTTGATTGGTCGCGGTGCGTTAGAATCTCAAACTTGCGTACAATGCAAGCTATTGCATTATTGAAAGAGAAGCGTATCGTGAAAGCTTTGGGTGTTACATTTTTAAAGCAGAAACCACACTATTTGATTCTCATCTAGATCCACCCCTAGTAGATCTACTGAATTCAATAATTGGGGAGGAAGGTAATGAAATAAATTTGGGTGAGGAGAAGATTGTATAGATAGAGGGTGTACCTATTGAAAAAGAATATGGTGACATCTTTCCATAGGATTTTCCTCGAGGTCCCTCTAGAGTGGGAAATTAAGATTTCTATTGACTTAATTCCTTGTCCATGGCCCATATCAAAGACCCCTTATAGAATGGCCACTGTGGAGTTAGTGTAACTAAAGAAACAAATATAGGAATTGAGTGATAAGGGATTTATTTTCCCTAGTATTTCTCCATGGAGAGCCCCTATTCTATTCATTAAGTATAAAGATGGGTCTATGAGGTTGTTCATTGACTACAGGGAGATCAATGATATTACAATAATGAATAAGTATCATCTGCCAAGAATTGATGATTTATTTGATCAACTTCACGGAGCCGAATATTTTTCTAAGATTGATCTTTCATCTGAATATCATCACCTGCTTTTGAGGAAATAAGACATTCCAAAAACAACATTTTTAACCCGGTACAGGCATTATGAGTTTACAGTAATGTTTCTAGGACTAACTAATGCACCATCTATCTTCATGGAACTAATGAACAGATTTCAAAGGATTATATTGATGAATTTGTAGTGGTGTTTATTTATGATATCATGGTATACTCTAAAACCTTTGAAGATCATTAAAATCACTTGCGCACTATTCTGAAGACATTCGGAAGAAATAAATTATATGGGAAGTTCATCAAGTGTGATTTTTGGCACCAATTAGTTTCTTTTATAGGCCACATTGTCTCTAAGTATGGAATATCTCTAGATACTGTGAAGAGAAAGACTGTGCAAGAATGGCCTACTCCAACTAACGTAACTGAGGTATGTAATTTTATTGGTTTAGCATGTTATTATCGGCGTTTCATTCATGAATTCACCCATATATCCAACCCAATGACCAAGCTCACACAAAAAGTGGTTAAGTTCAATTGGGAAAATGAATGTGAAGAATTTTTTGAAGAATTTAAGAGGAGGTTAGTGAATTCTCCGATCCTATCCCTACCATTGGGGAATGATGGTTTTGTTATCTATAGTGATGCATCAAATAAATGACTTGGTTGTGTCCTTATGCAGAATTATCGAGTGATTCCCTATGCATTTAGGCAGCTAAAAATTCATGAACAAAACTATCCAACTCATTATCTTGAGTTAGCAGTGGTAATCTTTTCTTTTAAGATTTTGAGACATTACCTCTATGGAAAAAATGTGAGATATATATAGATCATAAGATTTTGAAATAAATATTCTCACAGAAAGAACTCAACATGGGACAAAGGAGATGGATTGAGATACTCAAAGACTATGATTTCACAATACACTACCACCCCGGGAAGGAAAATAAGGTAGCAGATGCTTTGAGTAGAAAGGAACATGGAATTCTGAACAAGATGAGAGTTGAAAGGGATCCTATGTTCATGGATCTAGTAAATATGGATATAGGAATTATCAAGGAAGGTAACACATCACTGATTTTTCAAATGGTTGAGTAACCTTCATTATTGGAAAGGATAAAAAGTTCTCAGGCTGATGAGGAGGAGTTTTAAAAGAAAATTAAAGCTATAAATGATGGGAAGTTGATTGACTTTGCATATGAAGGTGGCATTTAGAAATTCGGGAAGAGACTTTGTGTTCCCGTTATTCCTGAGATAAAGATGGAACAATTAGATGATGATCATAGCTCTAATTTCCCTATACACCCTGGTAGCACAAAGATGTATCAAGATCTCTAAGAAAACTTTTGGTGGGACAATATGAAAAGGGGGATTGTTGAATATACATCTAAGTGTCTGGTATGTCAACAAGTGAAGGCTGAAATGAAAAAGCCTAAGGGGATGATGCAACCACTACCCATACCAATATAGAAGTGGGAGAACATTACCATGGACTTTTTCATTAGACTTCCAAAGACATACAGAGGAAAAAATTCTTTATGGGTCATTGTGGATCGTCTTACAAAAACATCTCACTTTATCACGATTCGAGAGGACATCCCATTGGATCAACTTGCACATATTTAAATCAAAGAGGTGGTAAGGATGCATGGAGTACCACTATCTATTATATCCGGTTGTGATCCTTGATTCACATCAAATTTTTGGAAAAGTCTCCAACACGCTCTAAGAACTAAATTGAACTTCAGTACGGCCTATCATCCTCAAACGGATGGCCAATCTGAGTGGACTGTTCAGACAATGGAAGACATGTTGAGAGCATGTTCTGTGGAATTCAAAGGAGGATGGGACCAACATATTACACCGGTTGAATTATCTTACAACAACAGTTTCCACTCAACCCTCTTAATGGCACCATATGATGCCCTTTATGGGAAAAGGTGAAGAAATTAGGCGTGTGGGGACGAATTCGGTGAGTGTAAGCTGCTATGACCTAAAATGGTCGAAGAAATGGTGGAGAATGTGAAAACCATTCAGTAGTATATCAATGAATCCCAAAGTTGACAGAAGAGTTATTCGGATAACCGTTGACGAGACCATGAATTCAAAGTTGGAGACCTGGAATTTCTACGCATATCTCTATGGAAGAAGGTCATGAGGTTTGGGAAGAAAGGAAAGCTAAGTCCCTAGTATATCGGCCCCTTCGAGATCCTTGATCAATTCAGAGTTGTGGCCTATCGACTGGCACATCCACCTACCATGTCAAAAGTACATGAAGTCTTTCATGTATCCCTATTAAGGAAGTACATACAAGAACCTTCACATGTACTCTCTTTAGAGGTGGTACAGTTGGAGGATGATATTTCCTATGAGAAGCAGTCAGTGAAAATATTGGATCATAGAGACAATGTTCTACGCAACAAGACTACACATCTGGTCAAGGTACTATGGAGAAACCATAAGTACGAAGAGGAAACATGGGAACTGGAGGAATAAATGAAGGAAATTTACCCCACCTATTTTTGTCCTAGTTTGTAAAATGAAATTTCGAGGGTGAAATTTCTGAAGGGGGGAAGAATGTAACGACCCAATATTTTTCAATAGAAAATCCTTTCTTATAAATATGTCATAATCACATGGAATCACAATATAATTAACTACTAAGTTCTATATGACCCTTAAAACATAAGTGTTTTACTTGTGTGATGTGAATTTCAAAAATCTGACATACACGGTTGCGATTAGTCAGTTATTTGTAGTCCAATAAGAAAAACTTAATTTTTTGTGAATAGTAACCTACACTTATGAATAGTAACACACCCTTATGAATAGTGATATACCCCAATAAATAGTAACCTTACCTATTATAGTATATAAATAATATTCAAGTGAAAGTACAATATACCTATGCTTTGGAATAAGTAAATAAATGTTTTAAAACTGTTGTTTTTAGAATAAATTATGATTTTAATTAAATATTAAATTAATAATATTTAAAAAATTATTTGTAAAAAATGGAATTCATTTTTGGATTCTACATGTCGAAAGATGGTTGGGGTGAATTTTTGGGATTTTTCTGGATTACTTGAATTTTTTATGAATAGTGATATACCATAATTTACAAAATAAGCTAAATAATCTATTTATACAGTCATGCATGATTTTCATCTAATTTAAGCCAAATTGGATCGTTATCAAATGATAAAATTACTATTATTGGTCAAGGAAGACTCATTATTCCTTGTCTTGGGGGAAAATAATAAATTAATTAATTTTATATTGAGAAATCCCCTCTCTCCTCCACTATAAAACCCCCCTCTCCCTCCCTCTTCTCTTCACTCCTCTAAAGACTTGTGCCTTCTAAAAATTCTGTCTAAATTTCCTCCAAACCTCCTCTCCCACGTCCAGCAATCCTTGGTCTCATAAAAAGACCAAAAACTCTCCCTTAAGGAAGCTCTCAAGGAAATTTGGTTCTAGAGGTAAATTCCTTTTTACAATTCTTTGTCTTTCATTTCAAGTTCATTTTTTTCTTTTTCTATTACCTCTACTTATAAAAATTATGTGATGACTATAGTAACTTAAATATACTGGAATTTTTTCATTATAGTGTAATAATTTATCATCATCTCTCCCTTTGACCTTATTTTATACTAGTAGCAAGAACACCATCTGAGATGTCTCAATCTTTCCACATTCAAGGACGATGGGCTTTCGATTTCTACTATCATTATCAATTCTGGTCCTAAAACCATTATTGTTATGTTTGAACCAGATTATTATATATGTAATATAACCTATTTAAGATTATTTAATCCCTTTGTACAAATGGTATTAATATATAAAGAAAAATGGGTTCATTGTAATCAAAACCCACAAATTAACCGAAACAGTTATCATTAAAGTTCTATATAATAATTCATCCTCATGCCATGTAACCAAGTTATATAAATGAAAATTAACACCTATGTATAATCATAAATAATATTTTATTTCAATTTTAGAGATTTACATGAAGTCCATTACTTAAGAACAAGTGAAATGATAATGAAAATAAAGGAAACGAATGTTGTGGAACGAAAAAATTCAATATAATAACTTATCAATAAGGGAATAAATGAACTAAAAAAATTATGAAAAACCAAATAAATGTTTAATAGGTTCTTAAAAAAGTTATTAATAAGTATAATTTCATATCCCAGGAGATTAAGTTCAAGAGCAGAATGCATTCAGAGTTAAGGTAAGGGTTTTCCACCCAAACTTCTATTTTCATTCGGGTTACTTTCATTGTCTAATTACCTAAATAAAAGTATTATGTATTATTATTACCTACTCATAAATTATTTGTGAGTTTTAAATATATTTACACCACCCAGAATTATTCCATATTTTCTGGATAGTTGCTTGTTTTTATAGAAACTTTCAAAACTATTTCCAAAATACAAGCCCGGTTAAAGGGAATTTCTCAAATTCATATCTATTTTCAAGGGAACTCTATGACCTATTACTAGAAACCATTATCCTTATAAAAACACTAATTTTTTCATGAAATAATATCTTACTTAACTTCTGGTTTTATATAAAGATTTTCCCAAAAGGACTCTTCTTTTCATATAAAAGAGTATTTATCTCAAGAATTGCTTAATGGTTTTATAAGAGTATTTTCATCTGATTCAACACTCTTGTTGATTCCTATGTATTATTGGGTTTAATAATTTATGAATTCATCTACCATATTCTATTTAATGGTTTATGACTAAATCTATTGTGGATGATATATCCTAAAAGCATTCACCATATTACTTGGAATTGTTAGTGTTTTATGTTTAATGATTGGGGAGAGTTAGAAACATTTCATATGATAGTTTCAATATGAATGTATATGTTGTTTATATTTATCCCCGCTCATATAAGTAATTCATTGGACTTATTATGTGATGTTTGAGGATCACAATATCCCATCAATGAATCAGTAGGTCTCGTGAGACAATTAGATGTGGAATTGGCCGAGGCCTTTCCCAATGTGATATATGGATTTTGGGTGAGGCCTTAATCGTTAGACGTTTTTGTTGAGGCCTTGAAAAAATGTTTCGTAATGTCCGGAATATGCACTTACCTCATTATGAAGCTATTAATTAAATGTTAATGTGGTTATTCAACTAGTACAATACCCATGATTATGTTTTATTATGGCATTATTTACTCAGCTCATATTCCTCCCATAATTTGTGCTAGTTTTTTATTAAAGGCATGTGTTTTCAATTATGCACCATGTCTTATGTTTATGCTATATTCCATTGTATTGATTACTCTTATTGGGTGTTTGATCTCACCCTTTTCTTATGTTTCATTTTCTCAGGACATGAAGAAGTAAATTATGAATGACTTGCAAGCATAATCTAAGAGACATGATGTTACTAGTGGAATAAATTAGTGTTGTATTTACCTTCATTATGTAGTGTTAAACGTAATTATGTATCTTGTTTCCAAAATAAAATAAACTACTCGGTCCTTCAAAATTCGTATTCCTTATTTATATTCCAATGTAATAAAATAAGGCACGAGCTCCAGGAAACTGGGGACGGGTCCTCACATTAAACTATCCCAAAAATCCACCAAAACCATAAAACCTAATAAAATATCATGATATTAAATTTTAACAATGATATAGGGGATTTCCAAGTATTAAAATTTTATTTCTAGAAAAACTTAATACAACACAATCATACACTAGTCCAACAAAAGAAAATTGGATACACCCATAAAGGACTTAAATCGTTTCCATATCATTGATAGGTTTAGTATACTTAATTTTAATATCTCCTATGAGAGAAGATCTAATTCCACTCCACTTATGATAAAATCCTCTACAAAACCTTTACTGGTTTACTAATCAACCATAAGTACTAAAATTCTTTGGGGTCTCCAAACATGAATACTTGTTATGTCATGCATTCTCATGTTTATGTCCGACCAAGGATTCACTCCTAGATATAGCTATTGTGAAGAAACATACTAACCTTTTGATACTGTTATTAGCCTAGATAGACTTAGATCACATCCCTTTCCTTTTACCAGAACATCCTTTAGAACTCTCTAGAATAGGAGAAACATTAACAACTTTTGGTTCACTATACATGTCGGCCTTAATTTGAATAGCCTACTTCAACACATCTTTATAGATGTCAAGGTTTCATGAGGACACTACCAAAATAACATCTGATCGAAGAACCCTCACAAAATATGGATCTTTTAAGGATTCATCTGTGGATAGATAAATAATTTATAACACTATATCAATAAAGTGATAGGAATATTCTTGCACTGATCGATCACAATGTTAAGGGTAATACAATTACATTTCTTTTGGTATTTTTCCGGATTCAAAGAAGTACTACTAAATGAATAAGTCCTTAAACATCCCATGAATTGTCCTTCTATGGATTGGTCTAAAAAAAACCTTTGACCAATCCCAACTCAGACCATCTAGAATTATGGTGAAAAACTCGAGCTTATGAGACTTAAGAACTTCAAGTTAGTTGAACACCTCCTAAATAATATGAAACCAATCATCTACTTTCATAGAGTTTGATTTCCCGAATAAGTGTGGTGGATTAAAACTCTAGAATTTCATAATGAAATTATAATGTTGAATGAGAAGTATAATATCACTAGACTATGTGTCTAGAGTAGAAGATTCATCTGATTGAGATTATATTTGACCAACCAAAGGGAATACTAATGAGGATCCATTCTGATGCATCGCTGGAAGCTCAAAATGAGTAAGCAAAGAAGAGTAGCATAATGTAGCTAAATATACCTAGTAATAAAGGAAACACCACTTTCCAAGGTTTCTCCATGCTTGAAGACCATTTCACCAGCAATGGAGTTGCACCACCAATTCTGGGAAAAGGGGAGTGGCTAAAGCTAGAAGAATTCATAGCAAGCCTCAAAAATTCATCCAATTCAATTCTGACCATTACAAATAGGAAAATATAAATTATAAATACAAAATAAAGTAATTAAAATGACATAATTTGAGTTAAAAGGTATGGGGACACTCAAAGGACACATAGGAAAGTATAAAATACCACCTCCTCATGCTATTTAAAGACCCTGATAACTAAAGTAGCGATATTCCCTCTAAATGATGTTTAATACACCTTATCTCTCCTATTTAATATAATGCTATGAATTTACATCTATTTCTATGTGGATAAGCAGTTTTGGGCAACAAATAAGTGTTTTGTGGCCCACCATAGTGTCAGATGTCAAAAAGTGTGGGCTAGTCCAATTTGAATAACAATTGGGCTTAAATTTTTTATCCCAAGCCCAAAATTATTCTTCTTAGGCTGAATCTAATCCATATCATCCCCCCATTTTTGGAGAGTATTTTTCCTCAAACCCATGGAACTTTCATCTTAGACGTATGGAGATAATTCCCCAATGTTTAATGTTACAGAAACAGCACCAAAATCATCTTGTAAATCAATTTTGTAGGCATTTTTTACCACTCATTAAATCACTTTGATTGGACGTTCAACTCATGGAACCAACATGATCCTCCTTTTGGATGGAAATTTATCCTTTTGAATGTGAATCCACACTTTGTCTCTACTTTACAAAATGGTCTACTTTCAATGCTTGTTATCTCATCTCTTGTATGCTTCATTTGAGTTCTCTATTTGAGAATGAATGTATTCATGGAGGTTCTTCATCTGCTTTGTATTCTCCTATGAGTCAATATTCACCTAAAAATAAAGAGGCAAAGAGAACAATTCTATAAGAGTGATCATATTTATTCCATAAACCAATTAAAATAGAGAATTCCAATTGGTAGCATTGGGAGATCTATTGTATGAAAATTCATCTTGTGCAGGCTGAAAATCCCAATCTCTCATACTCTTTTTCACCAATGTTCTCTTAATAGTTACCAATGTATGATTAGTAAATTTTAATTTCCCATCCATTTAAGGTTGATGGGATGTGATGAAAAGAATTATCATACCAAATTTCCCCCATATTGTCCACCAAAAATGGCTAATAAATTTAGTGTCTCTATCTGAAACAATTCTACGAGGAATGCCATGAAGGCAAACAATCTCCTTGAAAAAATATTATTCCACCTACACCGCATCTTTAGTCTTATTAAAGGGTATTAAATTATCCATATTAGAAACTTGATCATTAAAAACCATTGTTTAATCTTTACCTTGCTTATTCTTTGGTAAAACCATAATGAAATCCATGTTGAGATCTTCCCATGCCTGCTCTAGAATAGGTAATGGAGTGTATAAACTAGGCTTCAAATGTCTCTTTTCTCTTTGACATGTTATGCACCTTAAAATAATTCCTTGGAAATCTGATTACATATTCATCTAGTAAATTATCCTATATTATCTCCAAGGTTTTATGGATTCAAAAATGACTAGAAATTCCCCCTTCATGTGCTTCCTAAATGAGCAAGTCCCTGTAACTACCCTTTTCAACACACAACTTGTTATTTTAAATAGAAACCCATCATGTTCAGAAGAATACTCCACAAATAAATTTTTAAATTTTATTATAATAGAATTAAACTCCATATAATGCTGATAATATTCTTTCATAAGCTGAAATACAAGAATTTGTGCATCTAAAATGGTAAGTAGTGCATAAATTCAAGATAAAGCATCTTCCACTAGATTATATTTCCCCTTATTGTATTTTGACACAAATGAGAATGATTTTAAGAATTATACCCACTTTTCATGACATGAACACAACTTGTGTTAACCATTGATAAACCTCAATTCATGATGGACAGAATAAAGAATAAACTGCTTTGGTCTCAAATAATGAGACTAGTGATCTAGGGATGTCACACCTGCAAAAAATTAATTATAATTGGTGCTGTAATTACTCCTTGAATTATTCAATTTATCACTAAAATATGCAATGGGATTCTTTCTTTGAATGAAAAAATCACCAATCCCAACTCCACTTGAATCACAATCCACTTCAAAGACTTGATCAAGGTCAGGTAACACCAAAATTAATGATTTACACAACTTTTTATTAATGATTTCAAATTCTTCATTTTCTACCTTTAACCACTCAAATTTCCCCCTTTTAAAGAATTCAGTGATAGGTGCCATGATAATGATAAAATTAGAAATAAGGTGACGATAAAAAAGATGCCAAACCATGGAATCTTCTTACATTAGTGATGGATTCTTATTGTGGCCAGGATTTGATTGCTTCCACTTTGGATTAATCCACAACAATTCCTTCTTTGGTTACTACATATCCCAAAAACACCACTTCTATTGAAAAGAACTCACATTTTTTATGATTTCAATATAGCTTTTGTTTTCATAGAATTTCAAATACCCCTCAAAGATGATCCACCTAGCTCTCCATATCCTTGTTGTAAATCAAAATATCATCTAAATAAACAACAAAAAATTTACCAATAAATGGTTTCATAACTTCATCATGAGTCGCATTAATTTTCTAAGAGAATTTGAGAGGCTGAATGGCATGACCATCAACTCAAACAATCCACCTTTAGTATTTAATTCCATTTTCCACTCATCCCCTTCCTTTATTAGAATCTAGTGGTATCCACTATGAAGATCAACCTTTGAAAAGATCGATGAACCATGTAATTCTTAAAGAATGTCATCTAATCATTGAATGTGATACTTATATTTAATAGTAATATTATTGATATCTCTACTATCAATAAACATGTGATATGTACCATCTTTCTTTGGCATCAATAATGTTGGAACAGAACAGGGGCTCATGATTGGCCTTATGAAGCCTCAATCCACCAACATGTCCACTTTCTTCTTCAATTCCCTTGATTCTCTAATATTACATTGATATACCGGTTTATTAGGAAATCTTGCACCCATTACACGATCAATATAGTTTTCAATTCCTCTAAATGGTATTAATCCTTCTGGAATATCATTAGCGAAAACTTCATGATATTCCCTAAACAAGGAATGAGATAGTAGATGATGATGACTCTTCTCCTCATGGTATGACTTATCCATCATCAATAAAGAAAAAATTGGATTTTTCTTATTTATGGAATTATCCACTTGAGATTTATTAATAAAGAGACTAATTTGGGAACATCCTGAACAAATTTTTCTTAAAGGGTTTGGGATGGCTTTAAAGGAGAACGTGAGATATTATTTTCCCCAGATTGAGAAGAATAAGTGTTCTTCCTCCCATCATATTTCACCTCCCTATCAAACTACCAAGTCCTTCCCAAAAAACAAGTGATAATAATCCATAGGAATAACATCACAAAATACCTCATCAACATAGTTCTTACCAATGGATAATGAAATCAGAACCTCTTTGTTGACTTGGAGTGTGCTCCCAGTGTTCAACCATTTTAATTTATATGAGCGAGGACGATTCTAAGTTGGAAGCTTCAATTTCTCCACTAGTGTTTTTGAAGACACGTTTGTTTAGATCCCACTATCAATAATCATCATGCATACCCATTGATTAATGGTGTAGTGAATTTTGAACAAGTTTTCTCTTTGATCTTCTTCTGGCCATATTTGAGCTTGAAAAACTCTTCATAGCACAAGCATGTTGCCCACATCAGCTTCTTTCACAACATGTTCCTCATATTTAGATTCTTCACCATCATGTTCATTCTCTTTGATTACCTCTTAGGTATCTTTGATATCCTTTATAGTAATAATCTCATTGTTAGGGTAATTGGCCTAAAAATGACCATACCCATGACATTTGAAACACTTTCAATTCCCACATTCAAAGGAGTTGGACTTCCCTTTTGGTTGCTCCGTAGCCTTCTCTTTCCCTTTATCCAACATCTTGATCCTTCCAAATTCTTTCTCACCAACACCAGATTTATTTGAATAAATACCTTTATAAAAAATTTCCACAATTATAGTTTTTGAGCATAAGATCCTTTGAGGTTCGCTTTTTCTTTTCCACCATGATCGCCTACTTGCTATCATCATCAATTGAGCAGAATGGGTGTCACTCCACTAAATGTGCAATTTCTTTATTTAATCTACCCAAAAACCATGCAATCATTTTTGATTTATATTATGGAACATCAATTCGCATTAATAAATGATCAAACTCTTGAATTTACTCTTCAAAATATTTATCTCCTTACCATAGGCTATGCTTTTGGAAATAAAGATCTTGATTATAATTCTCGGGCATAAATCATCTCCCAAAAATATTTTGCATCTTCTCACATGAGAATATTTTTTCTTTCCTATCACGTTCCTTCTATTTCTTCAGATTTTACCACCAAAGGGATACCTTTCACTTATTTTCATCAAAACAATTATTAAATTCAAAGAACCGTTCGATTTCCCATATCCAATCTAGAAAATCAACCACATTCATACTCCCATAAAAATCTAGAATTTTATTTTTCATCCCTCATTCAATATATTCATCATCTCTTCTTCTTTACATGTCCACCTCTGAGTTTCTGGAATCATCTCTATTTACACGATATTCATAAAATGGTGTTGGATTTCACCTATTACTTGAATATGGGCATTGGGGATGCCACTGTGTTAGAGGGGAATTAGGTCACTTCGCTCTCAAAAATTGAGAATGTTGCACACCGATTTGAGTAATTTGTGATTGTTGCTGTGCATTGGATATTTCCTGAGCAGGAGGAGTATAAGATCATCTCTTTCTTGACATGATGGAGAGTAATAGAAATAATATGATAGAAATTACTCATTGGAACTGTTCCTCTAATACAAACTAATGTTTCTTCAGAAGATCAAAATGAGTTAAAGAAGCGGAGCAGCGTAATGTAGCTGAATTGACATAGGTTTAAAGGAAACACCACCAACTAAGGTTTCCCCATACTTAAAGACACCATCACCAGAAATGGAGTTGTACCACTACTTCCAAGAAAAGGGAACAGGCTAAAGCTAGAAGAATTCACAACAACCTTCACAAATTCATCCAATTCAAGTATGACCATTAAAAAAGGGTGAAAATACATTATAAAGAAAAATTAAAGAAATGAAAATGAACCAATTAGAGTTAAAAGGCATGGTAAAAATTAAAGGACACATAAAAATTACAAAAACCACTTCCATGTGTTATTTAATGGCCTTACTAACTAAATTAGCAGGATTCCCTCTTAATGATAGTTTTCTTCACCTTCTCCCTCCTATTTAATGTGCTGCTTTGAATTTCCATCCATTTCCATGTGGGAAAGTAATTTTGGGCCCCAAATAAGTTTTTTGTGTCCCACCATAGTGTTTTATGTCAAAACTTGTGTGCTAGTCCAATTCGAATAACAATTGGGATTAAAATTACTATCAAGCCCAAAATTATTCTCCTTGTGCTGAATCTAATCCATATCACATTTGATACTCCATTTCAAAGTTCATGGATACTTTTTAGATCACACACTAACAAAAATAAACATATAATATGTTCAAAATATACCATATATTAAAACCACATAAACGTGAATATCAATCAAGAATTAAATCTCTAAATACAATTAAATCTACCCTCAAATCCTAGAACCATGTGAAAATATTTATCAATAAATAATTGTATCTCAATCAACCATAAAGTAAGCAATTATTTATTTCAAAGGAACTCATATAGATACACTCAAAGAAAAAATTTCACCATTAAACTCTTCATTTGAACACACTTTTCCATTTTTTATAAATCCACCCAAGAAAATTAATTATTTCAAAATCTAATTTTCATAATCATTATGATTTAAATGTTTCA
This sequence comes from Viscum album, assembly GCA_963277665.1. NCBI lineage: Eukaryota > Viridiplantae > Streptophyta > Magnoliopsida > Santalales > Viscaceae > Viscum > Viscum album. The sequence continues at coordinate 966,088,751 of OY728132.1, forward strand.
ATGTCCTAAAATTTAAACATTCATATCCCCATGAAATTTTTTCTAAAATATAAAATCCATATTTCTTTTAATAAAAAATCTAGACTTTTTCTAAAACGAATTCTTATTTACCAATCCAAGACTTTTCAGTACAAATTTTTTGTCATTTTTATTTTCCTACCATTTTTAGAAACAATTTCCATGGTTTTAAACTCAAATTACATATTAATTTAATCTAAATAGCATAAATATCCCATATAAAACACCATAAATTATCTTAAATAATTCATGAAAGAGATAAGATAAATTAAAACACACAAAACAACGAAAAAGCAAAATTCTAGAAAATTCACAATTATTCATGGTTTGGGTGCATGATCTCGAGAATCATGAGAGTTTCTCAAGAAGTTTTCCATACCTGGATACATGATCTATGAATGGTTTTCTATACTATAAATGGTAATCATGTTCCCTCTGATTTCCATCTAATTACTCTATAACTATGGAGCTTCTCAAAAATAACTTATAAATCTTCAATAAAGACTTGAAGATAATCAAATAAGGACTGAAAATATCAAAACCACTTGAGATTCAATTCTCATGTTCAATAAATACTCATCATAGAAACCCTAGTAACTAAAGATTCATTTTATGAGGGTGGTGATCAGGTACCCACTCATGATCTACCCCTAGAGTTCTGAATATCCTATTACCAGACTACCAGACACCACTAAATAACAAAAGGGTAATATAATACCATTTTTCACTAACTAACCCATGTTTCTCTGGATCTAGGCACCCAAGATAGCTAGTGACATGTCGTAAGGGGCATTCCAAATTCATCTTAGGTGGGTGATAAGTTCCAGTTCATCAAGATACCGAAGAAGGAATGATTTTATTTGATGAAAAAATATAAAACAAGGGATTACCGCACATAAATATAGTCTAACCAAACAATGTGTTGGATAAAAACATCACACATTAACCATTGGAAACAAATAACATAAATAAAAATAAACAACATGGGAACCATGGGGCTCGGGAATAATCTTGGATAGACCTACCAGTTTAAAAATATACCAAGAGACTAGTGTCAAATAAAAATGTAACATTCCCTAATGCTGGGTATTTCAATATATTTCCTATTGGAGGGGAAAATCCCATAAAAAGGATATAGTATAAACTCAAGGCCACTAGTCATAGAAAAACACTAAACTAGACTAGTGTGTATACCTATACTTCCCACCTATCTACCCAAGGCTTACCATGACATTACAATAGGGGTGACAATGTTAAAATACCTTATATATTATATAATTTTGTAATTAAAAAAATTAACTCCCTCTCACCCAAACTCCCTTCAAAGAAACATCTTATTTCTCATGAAGACATCAAAACAATAAATAACCCCAACACCAAGAACCACCCATATCTACACATTAGAAAAACAATTGTTTTATATTATATAAGGGGAATTATTCAAAGGATTTTAAAATTTATAAATAAATCATTTGAAAGTGTTAACCTAGCCATACAATAGTTCTTTTAAATTAAGTTTTATTTTTAAAAAAAAATTGAAATAAATTCACATAAACTTTTTGAATAATTCTAATCCTCAAGGAACGTGTTTCTTTAAAACCTCAAACACACCCTCAACCTTTGAAAAGAACCTTGAAACCCATTTAAAATTCATGTTACTACTTTTATTTATAATTATTCTTTTATATAATTAATTTGTTCATTTCCTCAAACACTTGGGGTTCTTGAAATTTCAAAATGGTTTTAGAAGACAATTTATAAAGGTAAAATTATTTTGTATTAATGGTGAACATGTTAGAAACCATATATTTTTGTATATAACTACTATTCACAATATATTTAATCTCTAATATGTAGAAAACATGAATATTAAAACAATAAGAAATTATATTTTTAAGTTTAAAGGATTAAACAAGTGAGAGGACTAGTTTTAGATATTCAAAACACTGAGAGGGGGTTAATCAGTGTTGGGGAATTTTTTAAACTTATTTCTTCTTTTTATCCCTGTACCCATTGACCTGTTAAGATCTTGATTCTCTTATTCTCTTCTCCCTATCAAATGAAATAATATGAAAGTAATAAAAATATACATGCAATATTTTTACAAGGTTCACCACTCAATAAGAAAAGCTACATCCTTGCTGTGTATGGTAATGACTAGTGCACGTATTTTCTACTATAATGTAGTAACTATTACAGTGGTTTGACTAGGAAATAAATCCAATAGTCGTTGTGGGTCCCTACACATTAAATGGGGGAGGGAAACACTCCTCTTCCCTAAATTGGTGACAACATAGTTCAACTTGTAGCTCCTTGCTAGTTCTTTATAATACCTCTCAATACATTCTTCTCCCTGTTGAATAGGGTTTTCAACACCAATAGAGTCCTCCACTTACTAATACATGTTGTATATCACACTACATCTTGATCTTTTACTCTTCACTTGTTACTTTCTTAGCAACATTAATGTAACCAAACTCTTCTTTCTCTGCAGAGAACATGAATGTTTCACACTCTTTTTCTTCTACTTCTTCAATGAAAAACCAGCTACACTAAAACCTACTCTTCTTCACATATTCTCTTTCAGTGAAAAACCAAATCCATTGAACTCTTCTTCTTCTTCTCATTAGAATCACAAGTTACCTTTGTTATTGTTAAATTAATGAATTTAATCCCAACTTAGCATCATCACAATTGACAAGAAATTGGTAAAAGATTCTAGAAAAAACTCACATCTTGCGCGCCATTCTCTACTTGTGCGCCACCCTTCTTGTGTTCTACCCTACTTGTGTGCCACCCTGCTTGTGTGCTTCCCTACTTGTGTTCCACACTGCTTGTGCAAGACCCTACTTGTGTGCCTCCCTATTTACGCTCCACCAACTACTTGCGCTCTACAATTGTGCACAACTCACAACTTGTGCGCCACTTGAGGCTTAGACACAACACACTTGTTGCACACATCTCCCTGCTTGAGTGCTTATTACAACTTTGTGCACCACTTCTTCTTGCGCATCACTCTGCTTGCACGCCACATTTCTTGCGTTCCAATCTGCTTGCATGCCTCCCTACTTGCATGCCTTATGAATAACTCCCGACTTTCATGCCACTTCGTATTGTGCACCACTTTATACTACTTGTGTTATCGGAGCTCTAATTTTCTCTTAAGTGTTGAGCCTTTAAAATGATTAGTGTCGCCGTCTATTTATAGGAATATTGGTGACTTGCGTGGCACATAGACTTGTGTGCCATTCCTACTTGCACGCCACTCCATCACTTGTGCGTCGCTCCATCATTAGTGTGCCTCTTTATTTTCTTTTTCATATTTTTATATGATGATGTTAAAATATGAATTGCACGCAATATACACTTTTTCACCACTTATACTTGTGTGCCACACTTGCGCGTCACTTTTGACTTCCAGGCCACTTTCTTTCCTTTACCAAAAAACACTTTTTTTACTACCCCTATCCTTCATAAGTCTTGAATCATAAGTTCTCCAAACTTATGATATTTGTGAAATATAAATTATCAAATAATCGTCATACTTTTGTCCATTCTCATAGTGCCAAGCCCATGTACAACTTCATGTCTTCTCTTTATCTTCAACAATCATCCTTATTTCTTCTTATACTCTTCAGAATATGAATTCCAAAGTAATTCTTCATCCTCACTTCATATACTAAATTCCTTTTGGAGTGTTAATTCCAAATAACCCCAATCATCTCTCTTCATTCAAAAGTGGAGGCTTGAGGCTTCTTCAAACACCTTAAATGTTGTAGACTATGTATCACCTTTGAAACGTATATTTTCAACATTAATAATAGTGCAAAAATCATCTGATTTCAAGGCAGTGTGTAATTCATGATCATTATAGAATTACAAGCCCTTCAACACTCTGTATTCTTCTTCAACCATCATTATCTACTTCATGAAAATCATATGATTTGTTTCTTCAAGTAAATTGTTTCATGGTTCTCGTGAAATTGTGAATCATTATATGGTCTTCTTCAAATCATCATTCTACTTGAATCATCCTTAGATAGATGATACTCCACCATTCTGCTCCAATAATCCCCAAATGAAGGATACATCTCCATTATCCATTATTGTAAACAATGATTCACCTTTGACACAAGTTATTTGATCTTAGGATCAGTTCAACAATCATCTGAATTGCATTAATATTCTTAGAGAATTTCTCAAGTATGACATCCAATGCTATGATTCCATAACAATTCTCTAGGAAACCTCACTTCATCCAATCTCTATTAACTTTTTAGTCCTTCTTCATCTCCTTCTTCATTTTGGCCAGTATTAAAAACTATTGACAAAAAATTCAATATTCATACACAAAGTGGTCCCAACAATATCCCCCTTTGTATTTTATTGTCAATACCTTAATGTCTCCTCAAATGAATGTGTCAATGTAAAAATGAGAATCTTATCTCTCCACTTTACTTCTTTCTCTCCCCCTTACTTTTCAAATATTCATTTCAGTTTCTCTCCCCCTTGTTGACATGAAATACAAAGTTCATTGTAGAGAGGGTATCAGTCTTTACATAAGTGGTGTTCCATCAATCATTTCACTCTAAGTCTACTTGAGAAAATATCGATTTAGAAAATAAGAGGATTTTATTTAGACAACAAAGTTTTCCATATCCACTAATCATGATATCTCATGAGATGAGATCTCATAAAATTTTCTTCAAGGTTTTTCAAATTTAATTTTATGCCGAATATATTGAATTTGATAGGAAATAATCAACCTGAAATTTATGCAGTAACTTCAACAAACTGATTAAAAACATTCAAGTTCAATTGGTAGGACAAGTGGACTTGGGTCACTTTGATTCTTCTTATTCCACTACTTGACTTAGTTACTCCCACATTGTAAAAATTTATTTATTTTGACTAACCAATGATGAGAGATTAAGAAATGACATACCTTTTCTAATGACATGCTATTCAATAAATTTCTAGAGTAATTGAATTTTATGCCTACTTAAGTTGATACTGATTGAAATAATAACTATGGCAGCTTCTTCATATGTCTCCCCCTCAAGGGAACACTCCTCATCATATTTATCAATGGTGATCCCTCATCATATTAACATTTGAATATCAATTGACGAATCTTCCATGGATGGAAACTTCTTCAGCTTTTCTATCAAGAGTTGATAGCAATAACTACTTCTCAGGTTCTCCCCCTAAGAGCTTGCTTCACCTTCAATTCCATGTATTATCTGAACAAATACAATACACAAGGATTTAAGGGAATAATGTGGATCTTCCTTGCTCCATCAATGTGAACAACAAGGTTGATATGATTCTCTCAACCCAGATGCTCTATTCTTCACACTTTTACAACTAATCTTCAACGCTGATTGTGATTATGTGGACCTCACTATTTTTTTCATCTCTTTGTGTGTGAATATTATTTCATCAAGGGATTTCAAAGAACTAGAATCTCTTGGTGAAACATTCATCTTCTTGAGGAATTCTTGTTGTGATGGAGTAAATTCAAAGCATCTTCGAACAGAGTGACCATCCTTGTTTCACCCACACACAGAACTTCTTTGTCTTCATATAGAATGTTATTTTTGATTTTATCACTAGTCGTAGCCTTTGAATATTCCATATTTATCATTCTTTAAAAATCGTCTGGCCAGACCACTAATATATCATTAGGGGCCGAGGAATCAATACTAGATCTCCTGCATGGAATATTCTGAGTGTCATCCTTCTTAGTAGTTCTTTTGGATGCACTCCCCTTCAAATTCTTGGATTTACAATCCAAGGTCTTATCTCCTTTCCTCTTTAGAGTCTTCTTAGGAGTGTTTTCTTTTTCAATATTCTTATGACTAATTCCCAAGGAATGTTTTTCTTTATTACACAGCTCCTATGATATTATTTTCTTATCATATTTTGATACATGTTGATAGGAACATGCACCACTCATGTGACCACACCTGTTGCATACATCACAGATGTTATCTAACATTCTAAATATGTTTGCAGTATATAGATGCTTCTGGATCTGTGGATCTTGATTCTTATTCTCTGGATTTCTCCCCTAGAGATAGTATTTCTATGTTCTTTTATATTTAAGGGATTGTACCATAAATCCAATGCACAGTGCCCAAATCTGTTGCAGCAACAACATTGACCAACATACCTTTTCTTCTTCATATCTTACGTATAAGGTTATTGAGTCTTATTCTTGAATTTGTTTTCTTTCTGTGGGGAGATATCTTTCATACCCTTTACCCTACCCACCCTAGCCATGGTGGTAGGTTTTTCTCCCTTTAATTCATCCATAATTGTTTATAATTTTTCTCCCAACCTTCACTTTTTGTAGAAGCAATTTTAGAAACATTAGAAAAAGTTTGTATGAATGGTACCTTAACATTCTCAGCTTCTTGCGATAGATAAATGAGTGAAGCCATGATCTTATTGTCACATATTGAAGTTATTTTTACAGTATAATATTTTAGTGAGCGTTGACTATTGGCAAAAACTGGTTCCTTCTTTTTTGGAGACTTAATTTGTGTCTTTTCAAGATTGGCCAATTCATCTTCCAATTAAAGACATCTCATATTGAAGATGACTTCCTGGTCTTCAATCATTATCATCTTCTCTTCACAAGTTTTCTTTAATCTTTCAACTTCATCTTCATGCATTTTTACTTTGTTTTGTAAAAAAGAGTCAAGTTCTTGGATCCTCTTGGAGTCTTCTTCCAAATGTACCTCCTTGACATCATTTCTCTTTTTCAGCTCATCTTCAAGTGCATGGATCTTCTCTTCTAGAGTCTTGTTGAATCCCTCTTTTTCCTCAACATCTTTGAGCCATTTTGGGTAACTTACTTTAAATCACCTCTTTGTTACTTCAAAGGCTTCAACCTGTCTAGAGAACTTTAAATATTTAACAATTTTTGCTTGTAAGCATTTCTCCAAAAAATTAGTTTCTTCTTCCAGCTGAGTGATATTTTCCTACATACATTGAAATACTCCACAAACCAGGGATATAATTTCTTCATGAATACCATGAAGAATCATTCTTAATCTATCAATGGAAATTTCTTGAGATGTCATAGATTGATCATCACCACTTGTACTAGCATTTTCATCATGAGAATAATTTTCAAATGTAATAACTCATACCTCTTGATTAGTTGAGGAAGGAAGGTTTTCCATATTATTGGTGGTAACTTGATCCACCTTTTCATTACTTTCCAGGTCTGGTGTTTCATCAATTTCATCCAGATATGAAGAACCAGATGATTCCTCTTCTTTAGATATGAGGGACTTCTTCTTCAGCTTTCTCTTCTCCTTCTTTTTCCTGTTCTTCATGGTTTTGGTAGATATAGAATTATACTCAGAGAAAGATGCCTCTTCATCAAAACTACACTGAATTGTTGATTTGATAAAGAATCTCAAGTCTTCAAAAGAGAATATCTACAATGTAGAGAATTCAAAATAGTTGAAACATTCCTCTGATACCAATTGAGAGGACCAGTTTGGGATATGCCTAACATTGAGAGGGGGGGTGAATCAGTGTTAGGGACATTTTTAAACCAATTTCTTATTTTTATCCCCATACCTATTGACCTGTTAGGATCTTTATTCTCTTATTCTATTTTCCCAATCTCATGAAAAAATATGAAGGAAGTAAAAAATATGGACACGATATTTTTACAAGGTTCACCACTCAATAAGAGCAGCTGCATCCTTGCCGTGTATGGTAATGACCAGTGCATGGATTCTCTACTATAATGTAGTAACTATTACAGTGGTTTGACTAGGAAAACAATCCACTAGTCATTGTGGGTCCCTATAATTTAAAGGGGGAGGGAAACAATCTTTTTCCCTAAAATGCTAATAACCTAGTCCAACTTGAAGCTCCTTGCTGGTTCTTTATACTGCCTCTCAAGACAGTCTTCTCCCTGTTGAATAGGGTTTGCAACACCAATAGATTCCTCCACCTACTAATACATGTTTGATATCAAACCACTGGTTTATATTCTACTATTCACTTGTTACTTTCTTACCAGCATGCAAGTAACCAAAATCTTTTTTCTCTACATCAAACCTATAAGCAGCACACTCTTATTGTTCTACTTATTTAATGCTAAACCAGATACACTGAAACCTTCTCTTCTTCAAACATTCTCTTTCAATAAAAAACCAACTGCACTAAACTCTTCTTCTTCTTCTTGATAGAATCATAAGTTCCCATTGTGATTATTAAATCACTGAAGTCCAGCTCAACTTAGAATCATCACAGTTGACTAGAAGCTAGTAAGAAATTCTATCACAACTCACAGCTTGTGTGTCAATCTCTACTTGCGCTCCACGCTGCTTGTGTGCCACCCTACTTGTGTCCCACCCTGCTTGCACGCCTCCCTACTTGCGCGCCACCCTGATTTCCCGCCACCCAGCTTGTGTGCCTCCCTACTTGCACACCACCAAATACTTTCACGCCACAATTGTGCACAACTCGTGACTTTCATGCCACTTCAGGATTAGACACAACACACCTGTTGCACACAACTCCCTACTTGTGCGCTTCTTACAACTTTTCACGCAACTTCTGCTTGTACGCCACTCTACTTGCGTTCCTCCCTACTTGTGCACCTTATGAATAACTCCCAACTTGCGCGCTACTTCATCTTGATCGCCACTTTCTACTACTTGTGATATCAGAGCTCAAATTTTCTATTAAGTGTTGAGCCTTGAAAATGAGGAGGGTAGCCGCTTATTTATAGGAATTTTGGTGACTTGAGCGGCACATACACTTGCGCGCCATTCCTACTTGCACACTTCTCCATCACGAGCGTGCCTCTTTATTTCCTTTTTCATATTTTGAAATGATGATGTTAAAATATGACTTATGAGAAACATACACTTGCGTTCCACTTATAGTTGTGTGTCATAATTTCACTCCACTTTTGAATTGTGCACCACTTTATTTTCTTTTCCAAAAAACACTTTTTTTACTACCCCTATCCTTCATAAGGATTGCATCACAAGTTCTCCAAACTTATGATATTTGTGGAATACAAATCAGCAAAGCATCATCATACTTTGGTCTGTTTTCATAGTTTCAATCCCATGAATTACTTCCTATCTTCTCTTCATCTTCAAAAATCATCCTTCTTTCTTATTATACTCTTTAGAATATGAATTCCTAAATACTTCTTCATCCTAACTTCATATACTCAATTCCTTTTGGATTTTTAATTCCAAATAACTCCAATCATATCCCTTCATCCAAAAGTGGAGGCTTGATGCTTCTTCCTACACCTTCAATGTTGTAGACTATGTAATACCTTTGCTACATGTATTTTGAACTTTAAGAACAGTGCAACGATCATATGATTTCAAGGAAACATGTAATTCATGACTATCATAGAATGCCAAGACCTTTCACACTCTTTGTTCTTCTTTAACCATCATTCTCTACTTCATGAAAATCATATGATTATTTTCCTCAAATAATATCTTTTATGGTTCTCATGCAACTGTGTAGGATTTAATGGTCTTCTTCAAAGCCTCATTTTTATTCAATCATCCTCAGATAGATGATACTTCACCATTATGCTCCAATAATACTCAAATGGATGATAGTTCTCCGTTATTCATTGTTGTAAACAATGAGTCACTTTTGAAACAAGTTCTTTGAACATAGGATCAGTTAAAAAATCATCTGAATTGAATTAATCTTCTTAGATAATTGCTCAAGTATGACATCCAATGCTATAATTCCATAACAATTATCCAGGCAACCTCACTTTATCCAATCTCTATTAACTTTTTAGTCTTTCTTCATCTCCTTATTCATTTTGATCAGTATTGATAGCTGTTGAAAACAAACACAATCTTCATGAACAAAGTGGTCCCAAAAGATATGAGTATCCTACCTCAATCAAGTCATGTTCACAAACGATAGCTCAAATCCACCTCCTGGACATTAAGAAGGCCCTAAAAGATCATAAATAACCTAAAAATCAATAGAATTACAATTATAAATTGAGGTAAAAGAAACCATGTATCATCAAAATCATTCTATAGAAAAAACATAAGAATAATTGGAGAAAAAATGAGGAAAAGAAGATTTAAATATATTAATTTGAAGGATCCACCTTAAAACCAGAAGGAATCCCATGGTGTATACATGGAGATGGATTGAAATGAAAGGTAGAAAAGACGTGAGTCAAATGGGAGTCAAATGGGGGAATAAATGACCCCCAATTTGGTTAAATTCAATAAGAGAGAAAGGGTATTTTATACTTTTACTGAATTAGGGAACGGTGCTTGGTTTGGCCTCACGGTATGGTAAACTATGTGCTAACCATGTGGAATTTATCATATAGAACACCCCATATGTAAAGTACATTGTCTTGCTTACCATATGTTTTCCCCTAATTGTGTCCCAACAGTGTTAATTACCCTTACATACCATACTAAGAAACATGGATACCTAGAGTCCTTGCACATTTAAGAGAACTATGCTCCAGTCATGTAAAACTCTACTGGATCCCCTTGTAAGGTTTGACATGAGACCCGCATAGTTTCATCAAACTATACAATAATTATGAAACACATTAAAACTTCCCAAAAGTTCAAAAATTCAAAAAACGCAACCCAAAACACAAAACTAATTATACAAGTTGATAAATAAATTAAAATATAAGTAAAGTAATGTTTTGGTCTGAAAAATAGCCCCACCATAACACATTATTCCCCAAAAGAGTCCAAAAGATCAGGTTGATCAAAAATCAAAATACGTTTTTAACATGATCTTACGAAATATGTACCAAAATACTAGGAAAAAATCCCATATGAGATTTTAATCAGAAACCCAGTCCTCACATCATAACCCAGAAACACCAAAATATCTCAAATCCTAAAACATATTAGAATATATATAAGGATTTTAATCATACCACCCAAAGGATGTAACCATATGGGTAATAAATATAAAGGTGAATGGAGAAAAAGGAAATATCTAGTGGAATTATACATACCCTAATATTAAATAGCCTCAAACAAACATAATTCAGTATATGTGCAAGGTCGGTGTAGGATAAAACTAACAAACTAAACTTCCAACCCTTAACAAAAGGATACCCAAAAATGATTAAAGAACCCAAAATCCAATATGATGTTTTACTAGACAACTCTCACCCCACTTCAATAAAAATTCCTTATCTATGGTGGTCTCCCCAATATATTAATAACTCTTCTAGAACCCATGTTTCTAAAGATGAAACTATCTCAGAGATCCACCAAAACCATAAATCCTAATAAAATATCCTAATATAAAAAAATCATCAATAATACAAGGGATTACTAAGAACTAACAAAATATTCTAGTTTATCCTTGATACAAAACATACATTAGTTTAATAAATGAAAATATGATACAACTAGGGAGGACTTAAATGTTTATTGTATAAATATCATATTTAGAAAATTTATCCTAAATATATCTTGAGAGGGTATGTCAAGTTCCAAATCTATTGTGAGTAACTCATCAATAAGAACTTTATAGTTTCCCTAACTATCCATAGGTACGACATGTCTTTGAATTCTTCTTACATGGTTAATTCTTATGGCCTTCCTTCTTAAATTGATGGCACACTAAGGATTTACCACCAAAATAAGGAGATGTGATGAATCATAATGTCGCTTGGATACCACCACCATCTATGATAGACTTCACTCAATTACCTTTTCCATTATTAGAACAACCTACACTCCTCTAGGGAATAAGAGCAGGATTAACCACCACTGATTCTCTATCCATTAAAACCACAATTCAAATAGCCTACTTCATCATGTCTTTATAGGTGTTGAAGTTACATGAGGACACTTCAAAAAGAATATCTATCTTAATACCCCTCCGAAAATATTTGTCCTTCAATTATTCATCCATAACTAGATCATGAATATATGGAACCAACTTAATGGATTGACTGGTATATTCCATCATTGGTTGATCAACTTTCTGGAGGTAATAAAATTCAATTTATTTTTGTACCTTCATATATTATAAAAGTATTGCTAAATTAATATTGTCTTAAACCCTTCCTATGAATACCACTTCTATGGATTAGTCCAAATAACATACTTCCACCACTCCCAACTTTGAGTGTCTAGCATGAAGGTGGGGAAATTGAGATTAATAGGGTTAGAAAGCTCATTATAGATGAAGAGATACTAAATACTCCAAAATCAATCCTATTCTTTACTGGATTCATGTTTCCCAAATTAGTGATAAGATTTCAAATTCTATAGTTTCAAAATTAAATTATCATATTGGACTAGAGGGAGAACGCCACTGGAATCCATGTATGAAGAAAAATAGTGAATCAACTAAGATGATCCTTGATCAACCAATGGGAATACAAATAAATATTCACCCATAAATCCCTTGAAAATTTATAAGAAACGTGTTTGGGGTTTACACTAAAAATAATAAACATATAACATAGTAATAAAATACCTTATATAAAAACCACATAAACTCAAATATCAATCAAAAATCAGATCTCAACATATGAGTAAAGAAACTCTCAATTACATAATCCTTAAGAAATCGATTGAAAACCAAAAACTGTATCTTAATGAACCAAAGAGGAATCCATATTTTAGTTAAAATATCCTCATAAAAATCCTTTTTAGTGATATATTTCACCATTCAATTATTTACAAGAACAAGCATTTCAATTTTTGAAAAAAAATATTTATAATTTAAATGTTTCGAAATCCTATTTTAAGAATCTTTAGAATTTAAATTTTTTAATGACCTCCACTTTAAACTTTCACAACCCTAAGTAAAATGTTTGAAAATTTTAACACCAATTTCATTTTGATACAAAATCACAACTTTTTCTGAATCCAGTTCTTATTTACCAATCTAATACATGTAAGTAAAAGGGTTTCACCATTTTAATTTTTTTTACTATTTTAGAAACAATTTCCATGGGTTTTAGTTCAAATTAAAAATTAATTTAATTGAAATAGAATATTAAATATTAAACAACTCAATTCAACGATAATAACTCAAAATAGAAAATAAAAATAAAAACACTCAAAATACCCAAAAATTAAAATTCTATAAGATCCATAACCGCACAGGATTTGGATACATGGTCCAATGAACCATGTGAGTTCCAATATAAGTTTATTATATTTGGATTCACAATATGTACATGGTTTTCTAAACCATGCATGGAAATAATATATCCTCTGAGTTCCTTAAAATATCACTACAGTGATGGATCTTTACAAAAGTAACATATAAATTCTAAATAGAGACTCAAAGATACTCAAATAAGGACTCAAAAAATCAAAAAAACATGAGATGTTGTTCATGAAATTACGATATATGCATCCAAGAAAATCCTAGTAACTCAAGTTTCTTCATGTGAGTGTGGTGTTCTAAAACCCACTCATCATTTACCCCTATAGTTTAGATGGTCCTATCTCTATACTATTGAAAATTCCCAAATAAAAAATAGGCACTCTAAAATGATTTTCACCCAAAAGAACATAAGTCATCCCTAATCCTGGAACCCATGATAGTCCATGACATGGACCAAGGCACCTTCCTGATCCCCTTATACTAGATAAAATTATAAGGGAATCATGATATTCTCGAAGTATGTATTTATCCTGATGATAAAATATTAAAAAAAGTATTCCCACCCTGAAATCCAACATAATCGTTCTATATGTTGGATATATTCAACACAAGTTGCAGTTGAAAATATTAAAAATATAAAAATAGATATCATGCTAACCAAAGTGTTCAGGGATAATCTTAGAAATAAATAATAGTAAACAAATATAAATACCGAACAACATCAAATACAAAGATATCCAAACATAATACCTGTTTTTTCTCTACTTGGACTAACTGAAGGGAAAATCCCATGAGAAGAACATAGTCTAAATTCAGGTCTATAAGTTAGAGTGAAATACTAAACTAGAGGATTATGTGTGCCAAGACTTCCCACCTAGCTATCAAATACTTCCCATGATGTAAAAAATGGAGGTGAGAATTTTAAAATAAAAAATATATATATCATATAATTTCATAATTAAACAAACGTTTCACTCCCTCACCGATAAAATCCATTAAAATAAATTCCCATTTCTCATTAGAATATATAAAAAATAAATATCCATGACACTAATCAATATCCACATAACAAAAATTAGAAAAAAATGAATTTTCTATAAAAAAATGTAAATGTTTCAGAGGGTTTTTCATTTATACAGAATACATTTGAATGTTCCAACTATGCCTTAAAATCATCCTTTTAAAGTGAGATATTTTTATATTATAATTTAAAATGAAATCACATAACCTCATTCAATTGATTGAATATTAAGGAACAAATATCTTTTTAAAATTTCAAACACACACTTAACCATTAAAATGAACCTCAAACACCATTTAAAATACAAGTTAATACATTGAGATATAGGAATACATTTAGAAAATTCATTTCCTCATTTCTTCAAACACTTGGTGTGATTAAAATTTCAAAAAGGTTTTAGGATACCCTTTATAAAGGTAAAATCATGTTTTATTTAATGTGAACTTGTATAAAACCAAATCCCTTTGAATATAATTTCAATCCCCAATACATATGATCTTTAATATTTTGAAAAAAATCATAGGTAACCAATAAGAAATTATAGTTCTATGTATAACAGATTAAACATAAAGAAGCCTACCTCAATAAAGTTTATTTCACAAATGACGGCTCAAATCCATCTCAACAACACTAAGGGTGTAACGACCCCAAACTTGACGTACATGGACATTACATTACTTTTACGGAATACTTAAAACATAAAAAAAACCAACACTCAAGGATTGTGATAGTTTAGTGTCTTTGGAAACATGGAATTTAAACTTTTTATCATGTTGAAAGATCTTCAACATCTCCCGTAACGATCTTCCCCTTTTTGTTTCCTTACCCAAAACCTTTCTATTAATCCTGGGGAAAAAGAAAACATAAAAAGAGTGAGCTCAAATGATCAGTAATGGTAATCATGGAGAAAATAAAACCAACCATATACATTTGAACTTAAAAACATGAACATAATGTTTAAACTTCAAAATCATGAGCAATGAAATAAAACATGGCAGTATGTAAGGCATAGATCATAAAAGAACATTAATCATGATAAAATAGCATGGGAATAAAACTTGTAATTGTGTAAAAACACTAAGAACATGATATGATTTCCATAGTACCCAAGTCATTGCTACCAAGACCATCTTAGTGGACAATGTCCCTTACTGAACCAGGTTTACTTGTCATTCCAGCCCTGTATTACTGAACCGGATTTACTTGCCATTCCAGCCATGTCTATCTCATGAGATATAAATCTTTACCCAATGCATTGGAGGGAGATATAGGTCCCACCGATCTCATAATTAAATCATTATTACGTGTGCCACAACATAAACATAAATCATTCATCATAACCCAAGGAATAAAGATGGGTTTCATAAACATCATCCAATCATAACATAATCCATATAAAACAAATGGATATCATTTCATCATAAGAAAAGTGAAACCATGTAAATAATAGAGACATTATACTTGAAACATACACAAACTAAATAATGTCATTTTAGATGGAAAATGGTTTTGATAAAACACTTGAAATGATTTTTTGAGGAAAATATCCTTCCTTCTTCAAAATAATTTTCTTCTCAAAAAATTCCATGCAATTTTAAAAGAAAAGGATTTTGTTGAAAATAGTCATGAAATCTTGTAGAGTGTGCTTCATGAAAATAAGGCGTTATGAAACCATAAAAATCTGTTCATGCCGTATAAGTTAAAAAAACATTCTTCTCGTACTTTTGCCGGAAAAGTCAAAAAAGTACCTCGTATGGTAAACAAAAGAAAGATTCCATACATACCAGTTAGTAAAAGTCAAAAATGGGTAAAAAGGACTTTAAACATACATGAAACCATTTTTAGAAAACAGGTGCATGAATGATAAATATAACCCCAGTAAATACTTATGAATAAACAATCTCAGATAAAAACGAGATAGGAAATGTTATCCCATACCTCGTGTCTGACTTGACTCGATCGTTCTTTAATCTTCTTTAATTTGGGTAACTTCCTTTGGTTTCAACCAAAAGGACTTCTTGGAGTGCCTTCTGCCTAAGTTAAGGCTTCTAAGAGGAGGAGAGGGATGTAGGGAGCTTAATTGGGCAGAGTTTGAACGAGCCAAATGGCATGAGAGGTGTGTGGAATTGGTTAGAAGTGGTCTCCTTTAATAAGGGAGAGGAGGGGCTCTTTAGGAAAGTGTAAAAACATTATTTTATTATAAACTTATCTTCGGTTTCAAAAGGTCCAAAACACATTAAAGTAGAAGATGAGATGACTCATATATGAAATAAAATTATCCAATCAAAATTGGACATGTTTAGATTAATATTTTAATCATTATAATCTTATTTATTTAAATCATTTATTAATGAGGTAAACATTGCATCATTATTGTGTCATATATAATTTAATTTATTTGATGTCTAAAAAATATAAAAAAAATACTATCATGTAGGAAATCATCTTAGCTTTCCAATGAAAGATAATTTATATAACCCCTTCTAAAAATTAATTTACTAAAAGATATTTTCTTTTGTCATATTTTCCTTTACTTTAAGTTAATTAATCTAAATTGTCATTATCGCTCCCAAGTGGCTCAATGGGGTCCCAAAATCGACCCAAAGATGCCCATGGTCGTAAATGATTCAACAAATAAGGTTTGAACAAGTGTTAAGGTAATTTTTAATTATTATAATATTATTTTTACCATGAATTACCCTATTTACCTTTAACTACGGTAAATAAAAGTCAAAAGTTACTATTCACCAAAAATTATTTTCATCTTATTGAACCAAATTTTACGTATTGATAACAACCATGTATGTCGGATTTTTGAAATTCCATTCACAAAAGTGGTAAATTTTCATTTAAATGAAAAAGTCAGTTTTTTTAACTACCACTAAGTGGCTTCACTATTCATCAAAAATTGAAGTTTTTTAGAAAAATAAAAAAAATTCAGCCTAAGATATATTTGATATTCCGAATTAAAAAATGATGCCTATTTTTCCAAATTCAAAACATAGAAGTGGCATTAATTAATTTTAAAATCAATTCCTGTTATCAAAACAAATAGCGTGTTTTTAAGAAACAATAACTATCAAAAGATCGACACTTGTTTATGTCCAATTTCAAAGTAAAATTAATTCCAATGACCAACATTGGATTAAATGGTAAAAATATATTCTAATTACACTTTAAAATTAATTAAAAATATAATCTAACCATATAAATTATTGCGATGAAAAAAGTTGTTTTTAATTAAAATAAAGCGTGTTTTTACTATTCATTAAAATATGAAAGTTATCAGAATAATATGAAAAATTTTATCCAAATTAAATTTTTATATCCTGATTCCAAGTAATAATTTTATTTTGTCAAATTGAACTTATAAACATGTCAAAAACTATATTTAAAATGGGTACGCCATCAAAAGACTGCAAAACTGCATTTTTTTAAAAATACTTATTTTACCCGAAAAATTTATTTTGTTCTCATACCATGTTCTAGAAAATATGTAAGATGAATAATAATGTTATAAAATTAAAAATTTAGTTAACACTATTCATAACGGCTAGTTCATAATAATATTATAACAATATATCTTTGTTTAGTGAAACCCGAATTGCGTACAACACACGCTATCGAGAAAGGTTGTGATTACGTGTAATGCAAGACAAGTCGAGGTTGCGTGTAGTGAAAGACTCATTTGTTGTTGCATATAATGTAATCCACCCATATTTTATTTATACATTGAATATATATATACATATATATATACACTCAATGTTTCATAGAATAACTACTATAAAATGAACATTAAATTGTGTGTAACACGATCCAAGAATAGTAATGTGTATACTGCAAGCTAATACGGTGTTGCGTATAGCGCAAGAAAATCTTGGTGTAGCGTACAACACAAGACATCAATGAAATTAAGAAGAATAATTCTCATAAAATCTTGGGTTGTTACATTTTACCCCCCTTAAAATGAATTTCGCCCTCGAAATTCGTCGGGGTTATAAATGGTTTGTTACTTGAGAATTGCTTTCATAGAAACCCACATAATAAAACATAATTTTAAAAAGTTGAGTATGAAACATAATAGTAACCCAAATTAACTCATCACTTGGTTTCCACATAGGATATCATAGGTGAAAATATGGATATGGAGGAGAAATCTAACCATCAAGTTCTGATGAAGAGTGGTAGAGAACATGGCTATGAAAAATCCATTAATCAAAAAGCCATAAATTTGTGATGATTTAAGGTACCATCTAATTCATCGGATATAAGGAAACTAGGACAACATTTTTTGTTTTCAAGATCATTTCCCTAAAGTTGAATAATTTGAACTAGAAGAAATAATTACTTTATAATGGTACAATCTCACTGTTGTTCGTGCCTTGAACAATTTCCACTTCATCTCTTAAAGAAATGAAGTTGAATTTGTCATTCTTGAAGTGTTAGCAGATCATGTGATAGAATGATAGGTCATTCCATCTGTCTCAAACATAAGGTTAGCAAAAGTTATATACATAAGTCCATCTATGTTGAGATTAATCGTATACAATTCCTAAAATGGACTTATACTTCAACTATCATACCTCTTAATAAAATAAAACTAGTTTCTACTAACCAGGGACTTCCTATAGGCCAGTGGTTGGCGATAAAGACATGTTGCACTTTGGTTGTGGGTTTGATTCCCACAGCCTTGTCCGACGCGATGGGTTGTTGCCCATTCTGCAGGTTGTCCCTTTTCTTAAACTACACTATTATAACATTCCATCAATAATATCAAAAAAAATTCTAGCCTTAAACAATACTAACTTATGTTCAAAAAAATCTATTCCAATATTTAGGCTTATCCAAAATACTTCTTTCCAAACTCATAGTATAAAAAGAAAGATTACTAAAAAGTTCATATAACAAGCACATGCATACCATCATTTATCCCTCATATATCACAAGATATATCTTGTTGATCACATTCCAAACATGTGAATACCTTAATCTTGTATTCTCTTGAAAAAAATGAATATCCATTGAACCTTAGTGAAAACATAAACGCTGTCAAAAGTTAACTCTTTCCACATACCAAAATCCAAAAATTCTATATACTCAATCCATGGTATAACTTTGTCCTTATATCAGTCATGATCTCATTAATACTATCAAACATTTCATTTTCTCATTATCCCTTCATTATGCGCATATCATCTATCTTCCAAAAATATCTCAATCACTTTCCATGGTTACCGGTACCATATAATTATTGAAAACCACATAAATATTCCAATATTCCACGATACTATATACAAAATTATTTTGGAATCCCATTACATAAACACTTAATCATTCCACCACATTGTTGTCATATTCAACATCGCCAATAGTGATCGCATGTGACCTCCCTTTTTCTTTTGACTTAAGTGGTTTCTCATGTCGATCATCATTAACCCTTGGATTAGGGCATTGATTAGCATAATGCCCCATTTCCTTGCACTTGAATCATTGAAGGGTTTGTGGAGGGTTCTCTGTAGTCTTTTCTCTATTAACATCATTAGAAAACTTTTTCCCATTACATTGCCTCATGAAGGACTCAGTAAAATATTGTTCCCTTCTCTGCTCATATGGAAGTCCAGAATGATTCATAGCTTGTGTATGTATAGCAATAAGATTCTGCACTCCATCTCCCACAACATTGGTTTGTTCAGGAGAAAAATCATTGCATTTTCCATTACATTGATCAACACGGTTCCTTCGGGTTCCAGCCATCGTCTAAAACCCAAAAAGAATAGTGTGAGAGGAAAAAATCATGCTAGAGAAAACAACATAACAAAGGGGGAGTACCTTCAATGTCTAACATCTTAGATTTAATTCTAAGATCGTTACCGAAATTCTAGGACTATAACCTATACGTATACTTATACTTAGGAAAATTCCTAGACATACCTTAGAAATATCTCTAGGGATATCACTAAGGTTTTTGCATCCTATTTTCCAAAGGTTAACAAAACCTTTCCTCTAATACCAACTGTAACGACCCAAAACTTGACGTACATGGACATTACATTACTTTTTTGGAATACTTAAAACATAACAAAAACCAACACTCAAGGATCTTAATAGTTTAGTGTCTTTGGAAACTTGGAATATAAACTTCTAATCATGTTGAATGATCTTCAACATCTCCCATAACGATCTTCCCCTTTTTGTTTCCTTACCTAAAACCTTTCTTTTAATCTAGGGGAAAAAGAAAACATAAAAAGGGTGATCTCAAATGCTCAGTAAGGGTAAGCATAGAGAAAATAAAACCAACCATATACATTTGAACTTAAAAACATGAACATAATGTTTAAACTTAAAAATCATGAGCAATGAAATAAAACATGGCAGTATGTAAGGCATAGATCATAAAAGAACATTAATCGTGATAAAATAGCATGGGAATAAAACTTGTAATTGTGGAAAAACATTAAGCACACGATATGATTTCCATAGTAGCCAAGGCATTACTGCCAAGACCATCTTAGTAGACAAAGTCCCTTACTGAACCGGGTTTACTTGTCGTTCCAACCCTGTATTACTGAACCAGGTTTACTTACTGTTCCATCCATGTCTATCTCATGATATATAAATCTTTACACAATGCATTGGAGGGAGATATAGGTCCCACCCATCTTATAATGAAATCATTCTTATGTGTTCCACAACCTAAACATAAATCATTCATTATAACCCAAAGAATAAAAATGGGTTTCATAAACATCATCCCATCATAACATAATCCCTATAAAACAAATGGATATCATTTCATTATAAGAAAAGTGAAACCATGCAAATAATAGAGACATTATACTTGAAACATACACATATTAAATAATGTCATCTTAAATGGAAAATGGTTTTGATAAAACACTTGAAATGATTTCTTGAGGAAAATATCCTTTCTTCTTCAAAATAATTTTCCTCTCAAAAAATGCCATGCAATTTTAAAAGAAAAGGATTTTGTTGAAAATAGTCATGAAATCTTGTCGAGTATTCTTCCTGAAAATAAGGCGTTATGAAACCATAAAAATCCGTTCATGCCATATAAGTTAAAAAACATTTTTCTCGTACTTTTGCTGGAAAAGTCAAAAACGTACCTCGTATGGTAAACAAAAGAAAGATTCCATACATACCATGTAGTAAAAGTCGAAAATGGGTAAAAAGTACTTTAAACATACATGAAAACATTTTTAGACAACAAGGACATGAATAATAAATATAACCCCAGTAAATACTTACGAATAAACAATCTCAGATAAAAACGAGATTGGAAAAGTTATCTCATACCTCATGTCCGACTTGACTCGATCATTCTTTAATATCCTTTAATTTCGGTAACTTCCTTTGGTTTGAACCAAAAGTACTTCTTGGAGTGCCTTCTGCCTAAGGTAAGGCTTCAAGGAGGAGGAGAGGGATGTAGGGAGCTTAATTGGGTAGAGTTTGGACGAGCCAAATGGCTTGATATGTGTGTGGAATTGGTTACAAGTGGTCTCCTTTTATAAGGGAGAGGAGGGGCTCTTTAGGAAAGAGTGAAAACATTATCTTATTATAAACTTATCTTCAGTTTCAAAAGGTCCAAAACACATTAAAGTCGAAGATAAGATGACTCATATCCGAAATAAAATTATCCAATCAGAATTGGACATGTTTAGGATAATATTTTAATCATTATAATCTTGTTTATTTAAATCATTTATTAATGAGGTAAACACTGCATCATTATTGTGTCATAAATAATTTAATTTATTTGATGTCTAAAAATTATAAAAAAATACTATCATGTAGGAAATATTTTTAGCTTTCCAATGAAATATAATTTATATAACCCCTTCTAAAAATTAATTTACCAAAAGATATTTTCCTTTGTCATATTTTCCTTTACTTTAAGTTAATTAATCTAAATTGTCATTATCACTCCCATGTGGCTCAATGGGGTCCCAAAATCGACCCAAAGATGCCCATGGGTGTAAATTATTCAACCAATAAGGTTTGGACAAGTGTTAAGGTAATTTTAAAATATTATAATATTCTTTTTACCTTGAATTACCCTATTTACCTTTAACCGTGGTAAATAAAACTCAAAAGTTACTATTCACCAAAAATTATTATCATCTTATTGAACCACATTTTACTTCTTGATAACAACCATGTATGTCGGATTTTTGAAATTCCATTCACAGAAGTGGTAAAATTTCATTTAAATGAAAAAGTCAGTTTTTTAACTACCACTAAGTGGTTTCACTATTCATCAAAAATTGAAGTTTTTCATAAAAATACAAAAAATTCAGCCTATGCTGTATTTGATATTCCAAATTCAAAAATGATGTCTATTTTTCCAAATTCAAAACATAGAAGTGGAATTAAATAATTTTAAAAGTAATTCCTCTTATCAAAACAAATAGCGTGTTTTTAAGAAACAATAATTATCAAAATATCGACACTTGTTTATGTCCAATTTCAAATTGAAATTAATTACAAGGACCAACATTGGATTAAATGGTAAAAATATATACTAATTACACTTTAAAACAAATTAAAAAGATAATCTAACCATATAAATTATTGCGATGAAAAAAGTTGTTTTTAATTAAAATATAGCGTTTTTTACTATTCATTAAAATATCAAAGTTATCAGAATAATATGAAAAATTTATCCAAATTAAATTTTTATATCCTGATTCCAAGGAAGAATTTTATTTTGTCAAATTGAACTTATAAACATGTCAAAAACTGGATTTAAAATGGGTGTGCCCTCAAAATGTAACGCCCCGACCCCAGTTACCCAGAGTCGGTGCATTATTTTAATACATTGGCATGATTACAAGGTATCATGTCCTGAAGGAATGATCAGTTTAGCAGTCTTGGAAAAATAGATCACATAGATGAATGTTACATTTTCACATTAAGAAGTACAAAA
Organism: Viscum album; assembly: GCA_963277665.1. NCBI lineage: Eukaryota > Viridiplantae > Streptophyta > Magnoliopsida > Santalales > Viscaceae > Viscum > Viscum album. The sequence continues at coordinate 966,111,886 of OY728132.1, forward strand.
CAACATAAATAATCTTTATGAATGCCATTATTCCCTTGGCTTAACCCTGCATATCAATCACATTACACTTCTTCGAATCTTGGGAAAAATAAAACATAGAAAGGGGTGATCTCAAATGCTCAGTAAGGGTAAGAAATTCAGCATAACCTTTAAAAATAAGCATAAACTTTTAAGGAAATGTATAAAACTAAAACAAAAGCCTTTTAAACTTGAACTTCAGCATAATATGGAAGAAATAAAATGAAATAATTACATTTACTTATTCACATGGATATTCTACTAATCGAATAATCACATGCAATATCACTAACCACTTTCATAATGATGGAATGCATAATTCTAGACTATCATAACCACATAGCCAAGGCCTCGTGCCAAGACTACAAATAAGATTTTTTCAAGGCCTTGTGCCAAGACACTAGTTTGTCTCATGAGACCTACCGATGCATCGAGGAGCTATAGAGGGCTCCACCCGTCACATATTAAGTCCAATGCATTACCATATGAAAAGGTTTAAACATAACATAAACATTCATATTAAAACTAGCATACGAAATGTCAATACTTTCTCTATAAACCATGAATGGTATAAAAATAACACATCCACAGTCAAACATATCCCAAAACCTTCAATGGAAGTTTTTTATAATAAATCAACTTCAAATGAGCTTAAAACCCATCAAAGGATGTTGACATAGATGAAAATGATGAGTAAAAATTTTTGAGAGAAATATCCTTTTTATAAAATCATTTAAAAGTCACACATTTATAAAGGAAGTAATTTTAAAAGAGATTTTTGAATCAAAGGGTCCCTGACCACTTTGAAACTTTTGAAAAGAATTATCATTTCAAAACATTCATTTCCATATAAATAAATCCTTAAAATCATTTTGAAAACATGGACATTAATTAAAAAGATTTAGAAAGATAAATCTTTAAAACATTTGAAATTTTTATCTTGATAAAGAGTACCTTTAAAAATCCATAAAATCTTCATTTTGAAATCATTTTTATGAAAAATGGACTTGGATGATACAAATGTCCCAGTAAATACTTACACATAAACAATCTCGGATAATGATGAGATTGAGGAATTAACCCTTACCAATTTGGTAACTTACGAAACGTACAACCCATGAAAGAGGTATCATACAATGAATATGTAAATACACATAAATTAAAGTGCATTACACAAACAATACAATTATGGGCATTACATACACCACACAAAAGGTAATAGTGGCAATATGGCATGAATCTCACGGGAATAAGGAGTGAGATGAAAACCCCTTACCTTGCACTTTCCTTTAGTAGAGGGTACGTTTAACCTCCTGTACGAAGATCGTAGTATGTTATTAAATTATACCTGAACCATATTAATATTTATGATATCATACATGATTCATTTATGACTTTATATTACCCATTTAATAATAATTTCCATGTTAAGTTAACATTTCGGGTAATAATCACTTTCTTTATCGTACGTGTTTTAACTTGTTACTCTTGGTTGTATCACTTAGATCATGATTTAAATACATCCATAATATAAAACATGATAAATATATCATATATATTTAGAATATAAATATTTATAATAGACATATATATGAAATGGAAAACACCGTTTATGGAGACGGTAGTCCGTACGTACGCATAAACGTTGTTTCTGTTTTCATATAGTATTGAACGGAAGTAAGTGAATAAGATATATGTAAGTACATAAACCCTTATATATATAAATATATATATCTCCAGTATCATTATTATGTCATATATTACATAATTATTAGTAATATATATTTTTATAATCGTCGATGAATGGTGAACTTGGAAATGAATCTCATCGCATCGTGGAGACGGTAATCCGTACGTACGCACGAGAAAAAATATCATTCTTTTGATATTAAAATAATATATTATTGGATGAAATATCATATATCAAGAATCATTATAATGTTATATTTATTATTTAGATCAAATACACATCATTATTATACCCATCCAAATAATAATGTATTGAATAACAATTACCCCACGACGTGGAGACGGTAAGCCGTACGTACGCACGTATGGTGACGTGTCATTCAAAGGATGGATAGCATACTGAATATGGTTGTACCATATTTATAATAACATAACATTATATAGTAGATACTGGAGTTATTATCTTAGAATATAAATAACAAAGAAAGAAGTATTTGACGAAGAAAGGAACTTGAAAGAGGGTGGTGAAAACATTACCTCTTCTTCAGGTTCTTCCTTTTGATTTGATCAAAAGGGCTCCTTAGGTTTCCTTTCTGATCAAACTAAGGCCTCCATGTTTAATTGAGGTAAGTTTAGAGAGTATTTGGGTAGGTTTTTTCCGAACCAAAAGGCTTTGAAGGTGTGAAGAATTGGTTATAATTTGGGTCCTTTTATAAGGGGGAGGAGGGGCTCTTTAGGAAAAACTTAAAGTATTAATTTATAATAAATTCATATTCAGTTTCTAATGGCTCCAAAGTAGTTTATTTAAAATTTCAGGTGTGTATGGGTCGAAAACCACTCAACCAATCTAATTTATACAGGTCTGGGTTATTATATTAACCTTATCTTTAAGTATTAACTCTTAGTTAATTAGTTTCACTTTTACAATGTCTCTTTTTATTTTTATATTATATGGTTAATAAACTTACTATATACACCAAAGATACCCCCAAGTGGTCCATTAATTATACACATATCATGATATAATTCTCTTGGACGAACCTTAGATTTTTAGGAATTTAATATCAATTTATAATATAATATTTTTTTTTAAAACTCTTTTATGTCAATTTTGACACTATTAAATAATTAATTTTTTTAAAAGTCATAACAGAATTATTACTTAAACAAACGTTACTTAAATCAATCCTAGAGTGTCATATTAACCTATAAAATTATTTTTATTTATAAAAAGTCTCAAATTACATTTATTTAGGTCTTTATAATATCAATTATTCTAATTTTTCATTAATTAGGTAATTACTGGATCACCATTGTGTCATAAATAAATTACATTATATAATGTCTAAAAACTATAAATAAAATATCATTATGTAGAAAATAGTTTTCTATTTCTAATGAATATTTATAGTCGAAAATCCAACATATATAACCCTATGTAAAAATTGTTTTTCTAAAAGATATATGCTTTTGTCATTTTTGTATTTATTTTAACTTAATTAAAATAAAGTGTCCCTATCACCTACAAGTGGCTCCATGGGGTCCCAAAATCAACCCAAATATGCCCATGGTCGGACATGTATCCACCAATAAGGTTAGAACACATTTTAGGGTAATTTATATTATTATAATATTATTTTTTAACCCTTATTTACCATATTTACCCTTTAACCATGGTATATAAAATATTTACCGAAGTAATTATTCAAAATGTCTAAAAATAAAATTTACCTATTTACACAATTTGGACATCCTGATTCCACATATGGAATCCATTTTCCCAAATTCAAAGCACATAAGTGGCAGAAATTAATTTAAAATTAATCCCCGCTGTCAAAACAAAAAGTGTGTTTTTAAAATATAATAACTATCAAAAGATTGATACTTGTTTATGTCCGGTTTAATTGTGAAATTATGTCTAATGACCAAAATTGTATTAAATGGTAAAAATATATTCTAAATATACTTTAAAACCACTCAAATTCATAATTTATCACTATTAATTATTTTGATTAAAAAAGTGGTTTTTAATTTAAATTTAGTAATTTTCATTATTCATCAAAATATTAAAGTTATCCGAAAAGTACCAAAATTTCACCTTAGGCTAAATTAGATACTCAGAATCAAAAAATGAATCCCATTTTGAGAGATAAAATTTCTAAAATTTTAAAAAGTAGTTATTACTATTCATAACGGCTACTTTGATTGGTCGTGGTGTGTGTTAGAACTCGAAGTTGCGTACAACACACGCTACTATATTATTCAAAGAGAAGCATACTGTGGAGGATTGGGGTTTTACATTCTCTCCTCCTTCAATAAATTGTATCCTCACAATTTGATATTGTTCTTTGAAAATAATGGTTGAAAATAGAAAATATCTTTGTGGAAAATCCCACATCGGAAATTTGGTTAATAAAATTTAGTCTTAACAAGATGAAAAGAGAAATGAAAGGGTCACCACAAAATTATGATCTCGATTAGGAGGACATTGGTGGCAATTATAGACATATAATTGGAGAGAAAACATAAATATTTATAGGAAGTGATTGAGGTCATCAATCACTAACAAGTTTAAAATTGAGGTCTTTAATTCATCAATCTATGATGATTTAAAATACCATCGGTTCAACAAAACATAAGGTATTAGGATAACACATTTTTGACGTTTCAAAATATATTAGTTGAAATCCCACATCGAAAAATGAATTAATGAGGCCTATATTTAAAATAAAGAGTGGAAAGTATGAATATTACCGAAAATAACACATACTAGGGTTACATGTAGGAAAATATGGATATGGAAGAGAAATCTAACCATCAATTATCTGATGGAGAGTTGTAGAGAACATGGCTATGAAAAGGCCAACAATCCCAAAGCCATAAATTAGTGATGATCTAAGGTACCATCTAGGACAAAATTTTTGTTTTAAGTTCCTTTTCTTAATGTTGAGGAATTTATTTATGAGATTGGCTAAGATCATAAGGAGATATACTTACTTTATAATTAGAGTTTTATCCATTAATAAATTTCTACCACACACTCATCTTTCACCCCAAAACATAATACAACTCAAAAATACTCTATTTATCCTAATCGTATAGGGTTCCAAATATAATGAATTTATAATTCACATATCAGACCCTTTATGTAAAGAAACTACATTATACCATCCCGGAACTTTATGTAGCACAATGGTAGGTGATAAATCCCAATTGCACTATGGTTGTGGGTTCGATTCCCACAGCTTTGTCCGACACGATGGGTCGTCACACGGTCTGCGTGTTGTCCTTTTATAAAAATACAAAAAATAAACTTTCAAACTTAATCCATTCCAACCATTAGACTTATCCCAAATACTATTATCCAAACTCACAGTCCAGAATTTACAAGGAAGTTAAGCATAATGAGGATCCTTTTTTCCAGGTAATAACATGTGAACACCTTCCTCATATATTCTTTTACAACACCGCAACATCCTGAATTACCAAAATCAACCATCTCTTATTCCAAAATCACTACCTAAATATTAGGACCATATTAAGTTTTATCTTTCCTTCAACCATGTAATTTCCAAAAAAATTAACTCACTATAGAGTCACTTTTCTTAGTACCATAAAATATCAAATCCTTAATTAAATAGTACTGCAGTACAATTCTTATTAATTTCCAGAACATCATTGATACAACACTTAAATGAAATAATTATAAAATAACAACATAATAACACTAGTCATTTCTCTTCATCTGTGGTAGTATCATAACTTGATTATTATCAAATAGCATCATTTGCGGCATAGTCTGATGACTGGGGCATTGGTTCGCATAGTTTCCAAACTCCTTGCAAATGAAGCATTGTACATTTGAAACCATTTTCTTACCCTTGCAGTCACATACTTTGTACCCTTTTCCTCCACACTTATAACAAACTCTCATTCCTTTCAGGAAAGTTCCAGGGTGTTTCTTTCCACAGTTATCACATATGGGAAAATTCTTCTTTTCCTTCTTTCCTTTATCCATCTTTCTCTCTTCCATCCTTTTCTTCTCTTACTTCCCTTCAAATCCATAGGACTCCGAGAATTATTTACTCATCTTATCAACACATGATACTATTTCTTCATATGATGATAATACATGGGAAACTATTTCCCTTCTAAATTCTGGCTTAGGACTACGAAAGATATGATCCTTCTTACTCTTTAGATCATACATATTACGGGAGTTCACATTCCTTCTACTGGGCACCATTTCTATACAATAGCATAAACTAGTTCAATTTATGAATTGCAATGAATAATTACCAAACTTTTAAAATACCTAACACAAATTGAACAGTTTATGGATATAATCCATAATCATAATAATGTTTTCTTTGAGTAAGTATATACTCATAAGCCCTTCGTAATGGTTTGTAAAGAAAATGACAATTATCCTAAGCATATCCCCCGGGAGTGTCGTAACCAAGAGTGCAGTAAGGCCCGTTGTCGTGCACCAGTTCCCATTCGAGTCTAGCTCAAAGCGTTGTTTTCAGGTTTTACCCCTAGGTACATCTGTGCCAGAGCTGCCTCTACCTACTCGTATCCAGACAGGGATGTATTGCTCGGAAAACTCACAAAATCCCTACAATACCAAAATTCTAGGAAGTTCTTCTATACTAATCCCCAAAGTCTATATTAGGGCTATGTGCTCTAATCAGAGTTTATCTAAATCTAGTTTCCAAGGTAATTGCAAAACTTCCTCTGATACCAACTATAACGCCCCGACCCCAGTTACCCAGATTCGGTGCATTATTTTAATACATTGGCATGATTACAAGGTATCAAGTCCCGAAGGACTGATCAGTTTAGAAGTCTTGGAAAAATAGATCACACACATGAATGTTGCATTTGCACTTTAAGAAGTACAAAACAACATAAATAATATTTATGAATGCCATTATTCCCTTGGCTTAACCATATATATCAATCACATTACACTTCTTGGAATCCTGGTAAAAATAAAACATAGAAAGGGGTGAGCTCAAATGCTCAGTAAGGGTAAGAAATTCAGCGGAAACTTTAAAAATAAGCATAAACATTTAAGGAAATGTATAAAACTAAAACAAAATCCTTTAAAACTTGAACTTCAGCATAATATGTCAGAAATAAAATGAAATAATTCCATTTACTTATTCACATAGATATTTTACTAATTGAATAATCACATGCAATATCACTAACCACTTTCATAATGATGGAATGCATAATGCCAAACAATCATAACCACATAGCCAAGGCCTCGTGCTAAGACTACTAATAAGATTTTGTCAAGGCCTTGTGCCAAGACACTAGTTTGGCTCATGAGACCTACCGATGCATCAAGGAGCTATAGCGCGCTCCACCCATCACATATTAAGTCCAATGCATTCCCATATGAAAAGGTTTAAACATAACATAAACATTCATATTAAAACTAGCATATGAATTGTCAATACTTTCTCCATAAACCATGAATGTTATAAAAATAACACATCCACAGTCAAACATATCACAAAACCTTCAATGGAAGTTTTTTATAATAAATCAACTTCAAATGAGTTTAAAATCCATCAAAGGATGTTGACATAGATGAAAATGATGAGTAAAATTTTTTGAGAGAAATATCATTTTTGTAAAATCGTTTAAAAGTCACACATTTATAAAGGAAGTAATTTTAAAAGAGATTTTTGAATAAAAGTTTCCCATAAAACTTTGAAACTTTTGAAAAGAATTATCATTTCAAAACATTCATGTCCATATAAATAAATCCTTAAAATCATTTTGAAAACATGGAAATTAATTAAAAAGATTTAGAAAGATATATATTTAAAATATTTGAAATTATGATCTTGATAAAGAGTACCTTTCAAAATCCTTAAAATCATCATTTTGGAATCATTTTTATGAAAAATGGACAAGGATGATAAAAATGTCCCAATAAATACTTACACATAAACAATCTCAGATAATGATGAGATTGAGGAATTAACCCTTACCAAATTAATAACTTACGAAACGTACAACCCATGAAATAGGTATCATACAATGAATATGTAAATACACATAAATTAATGGGTATTACACAAAGAATACAATTATGGGCAGTAAATACACCACACAAAAGGTAATAGTGTCAATATGGCATGAATCTCACGGGAATAAGGAGTGAGATGAAAACCCCTTACATTGCACTTTCCTTTAGTCGAGGGTACGTTTAACCTCCTGTACGAAGATCATAGTATGTTATTAAATTATACCAGAACCACATTAATATTTATGATATCATACATGATTCATTTATGACTTTATATTACCCATTTAATAATAATTTCCATGTTAAGTTAACATTTCGGGTAATAATCACTTTCTTTATCGTACGTGTTTTAACTTGTTACTCTTGGTTGTATCACTTAGATCATGATTTAAATACTTCCAGAATATAAAACATGATAAATATATAATATATATTTATAATATAAATATTTATAATAGACATATATATGAAATGGAAAACACCGTTTATGGAGACGGTAGTCCGTACGTACGCATAAACGTTGTTTCTATTTTCATATAGTATTCAACGGAAGTAAGTGAATAAGATATATGTAAGTACATAAACCCTTATATATATAAATATATATATATCCATTATCATTATTATTTCATATATTACATACTTATTAGTAATATATATTTTTATAATCGTCAATGAATGGTGAACTTGTAAATGAATCTCATCGCGTCGTGGAGACGGTAATCCGTACGTACGCACGAGCGAAAATATCATTCTTTTAATATTAAAATAATATATAATTGGATGTTATATCATATATAAAGAATCATTATAATGTTATATTTATTATTTAGATCAAATACACATCATTATTATACTCATCCAAATAATAATGTATTGAATAACAATTACCCCACGACGTGGAGACGGTAAGCCGTACGTACGCACGTATGGTGACATGTCAGTAAAAGGATGGAAAGAATACTTAATATGGTTGTACCATATTTATAATAACATCAAATTCTATAGGAGATACTTTAGTAATTATCTTAGAATAGAAATAACAAAGAAAGAAGAATTTGAAGAAGAAAGGAACTTGAAAGATGGTGGTGAAAACATTACCTCTTCTTTGGGTTCTTCCTTTTGATTTGATCAAAAGGGCTCCTTAGGTTGGCTTTATGATCAAACTAAGGCCTCCATGTTTAAGTGAGGTAAGTTTAGAGAGTATTTTGGTAGGGTTTGGCCGAACCAAAAGGCTTTGAAGGTGTGAAGAATTGGTTAGAAGTTGAGTCCTTTTATAAGGGGGAGGAGGGGCTCTTTAAGAAAAACTTAAAGTATTAATTTATAATAAATTCATATTCGGTTTCTAATGTCTCCAAAGTGGATTATTTAAAATTTAAGGTTTTTATGGGTCTAAAACCACTAAAACATTAGAATTTATACAGGTATGGGTTATTATATTAACCTTATATTTAAGTATTAACTCTTAATTAATTAGTTTCACTTTTTCAATGTCTCTTTGTATTTTTATATTATATGGTTAATAAACTTACTATATACATCCAAGAGACCCCCAAGTGTTCCATTAATGAAACACCTATCATTATATAAGTCTCTTGGCCGAACCTTAGATTTTTAGGAATTTAATATCAATTTATAATATATTATTTCTTTTAAAAACTCTTTTATGTCAATTTTGACACTATTCAATAATTGATTTTTGTAAAAATCATAACAGAATGATTACTTCTAAAAACGTTAATTAAATCAATCATAACATGTCATATTTACTTAGAAATTTTATTTTATTTATAAAAAGTCTCAAATTACATTTATTTGGGTATTTATAATATCAATTATTCTAATTTTGCATTAATTATGTAATTACTGCATCACCATTGTGTCATAAATAAATTATATTATATAATGTCTAAAAATTATAAATAAAATATCATTATCTATTAAATCCTTTTATATTTCAAATGAATATTTATAATAGAAAATACAACATATATAACCCTATGTAAAATTTGTTTTTCTAAAAGATATATGCTTATGTCATTTTTGTATTTATTTTAACTTAATTAAAATAAAGTGTCCCTATCACCTACAAGTGGCTCCATGGGGTCCCAAAATCGACCCAAAGATGCCCATGTTCGTACATGTATCCACCAATAAGGTTAGGACACGTTTTAGGGTAATTTAGTATTATTATAATATTATTTTTTAACCCTTATTTACCAGATTTACCCTTTAACCATGGTAAATACAATATTTACCGAAGTAATTATTCAAAATGTCTAAAAATAAAAGTTACCTATTTACACAATTTTGACATCATGATTCCAAATATGGAATCCATTTTTCCAAATTCAAAACATAGAAGTGGCAGAAATTAATTTAAAATTAATTCCCGTTGTCAAAACAAAAAGCGTGTTTTTAAGATATAATAACTATCAAAAGATTGATACTTGTTTTTGTCTGGTTTAATTGTGAAATTATGTCCAATGACCAACATTTTATTAAATGGTAAAAATATATTCTAAATATACTTTAAAACCACTCAAATTTATCATTTATCACTATTAATTATTTTGATTAAAAAAGTTGTTTTTAATTTAAATTTAGTAATTTTCATTATTCATCAAAATATTAAAGTTATCTAAAAAGTACCAAAATTTCACCTTAGGCTAAATTCGATACTCCGAATCCAAAAATGAAGTCCATTTTGAGAGTTAAAATTTCTAAAATTTTAAAAATTAGGTATTACTATTCATAACGGCTACTTTGATTGGTCGTGGTGTGTGTTAGAACTCGAAGTTGCGTACAACACATGCTAATGTATTATTCAAAGAGAAGCGTACTGTGGAAGCTTGGGATGTTACAAAAAGGCGGAAAAACAGAATTTTTTGAAAAATACTTATTTTACCCAAAAATTTTACTTTGTTCTCATACTATGTTCTAGAAAATATGTAAGATGAATAATAATGTTATAAAATTCAAAAATTAGTTAATATTATTCATAACATCAAGTTCATAATAATATTATAACAATATATCGTTGTTTAGTGAAACCTGATATTGCGTACAACACACTCTATCGAGGAAGGTCGTGATTGCATGTAATGTAAGCCAAGTCAGGGTTACATGTAGTGCAAGACTCTTTTATTGTTGCGTGTAATAGAATCCAACCATATTTTATTTATACATTGAATATATATATATATACACTCAATGTTTTGTAGAATAACTACTATAAAATGAACACTAAATTGTGTGTAACACGATCCAAGAATAGTATTGCGTATATTGCAAGCTAATACGGTGTTGCATAAAGCGTAAGATAATCTTGGTGTATCATACAACACAAGACATCAATGAAATTAAAAAGAATAATTCTCCTAAAATCTCAGGTTGTCACAAAGGTGGGGTAAAAGATATAAATGACATAAAAACAAGATGAACCCAAGTAAAAATTGAGATAATGGAAACCCTGCATTTGTGAGGCCATTATCAGGTAATAAATAAAAGGAATGAGAGAAGAAAAGGTATAAAATAGGCTAAAATGAGATTACACTAAAGGATCCACCGTAAAAAAATGAATGAATGGTTTATGCATTGAGATGGATAGATACATAATTTAGGAGTGCCATGAGTTGAGAGGGTGTCGATTGGGGGGAATAAATGACCCTCATAGAGGTTAAATTTTAGAAGATACTAAAGGTAAATTCACAATTTTAATAATGTTGGGAAACCCGTATGGTTTGGTAAATCATGCGTCAGTTGTGAGGAATCTACTAGGAAGAAAACCTCCTATATAAAGGACATATCCATAGTTACTATATGATTTCACTTAATTGTGTTAGTGACCCATATGCACTACACTAAGATGCATGGATACCTGGAGACCCTACACTATTAAGAGAACTATTCTCTACATATGTGAAAATCTATTAGAACCCTTCACATGATTTTACCTAATACACATATAGTTTTAGTAAACCATGTGGTAACTATGGATCGCCCTAACATATTAAAAAATATATAAAACTCAATAAAACTCAACCAAAAACTCTATACTAAAGAACTAAGTTGATTAATAGATAAAAAAATAATTAAAGTGAGGGATGGAGTGTGAAATTTTCACTCTAGTCTTTCAAGGGCCTCTTCCAAACTTCCTAACAATATCTTTAGTCTGCACTAGATGTCACAACATCATAGTTACACATTCTTCCTCACAAATAAGAATTCTACATCATATTTTTATTTAGAAAAAAAAATCATGTCATGATTGTTTTCTTAATTAATTAATGTTTAAATGAAAAATATATATATCATAATTCCCCATGTGATCTTCTTCCTCAATAATCATCTACAAAACAAAAAATTCATATGCATTTTACTTCTTCTTTAACACACAGGTATAATCCTCTCACATAGTTTTGGATCTCTTCATTTTCATCAAAACTCAGAATATGTTTGATAATAACAACATTGGATACCCTTAACTATATACTTATTCTTCTTGTTCTCATTTTATTTACTCAGAACCTTACTAGATATTAGTTACCATATTTTAACATAAAATCACTTTTGATTCCTAGTAATTCAAATATATCAATGATTCTTATCCTAACCTTTCCAGTATTATTACCTATAATATATTCATGACTATTTACTTAAATGTGTCTATGATATTCTCTATAATTATTAGCCTTTTAATTCTCATAATAATTTTAAATTATCACATGATCCTTCCTTTAAAATTCCTTAAAAACCACATTCAATTTAAACTTTGTGTCTACATGAAAACATACAGTGAAATCTAGTAGTGATATAGAAATATCTAATACCAAGAATTACCCTCATAATATCTTTTACATCTCACACCATGACATGAAAATTTCATAAATGGGAATTTAGATTAAAAAAATTCCATCATTTTATTCTTTATTCTTAGATTGTTTCATAGTATGATAATCTTCATCATGATATGTAAATATTTTCTTTATTTATCCTTGGATACATGTGAGAATATCATAGTGGTGTGGCTTCTCATTCCACAACGTGTCTTTCTCCAAATAAATCATGTATGAGCCACCATGATTTTAACCAAGATGTAAATGAGCCCCATAATTTTACATATAGAAATATATCAAATGAAATGCATTATTCCATGGAATTTCTTCCATCATCTTCGTGTTTCACAGTCACCATGGCATGGAAATATCTTTTATAGCATGCTTGCATCTAAAATTCTTTAAATAGCTTCGACTAGCTCCACATTCTCAGCCTAATATTTTGTGTGATATTATTATCCATGGTGTAAATATTTCCAGCTCCAATCATCATCTTGAATCACAATACCTTTAAATCATTGTGATGTTATATCCATTTAGTAACAAAATCATCATCGACTAGTTTTTATTTTAGAAATATCTTCAAGAATTCTGGGATTTTCCAACTTCTCATATACACTAATAGGTTTACCTTTACGCATGCTTCATAAGAATATTACACATGATCATTCCTTTATTAACTATTTGGTTTTTATCCATATTTACATTCATGAATCATGAGACTTTGTCAATTTTCCACTATAATATCTGGAATATTTTTACATATCAAAAAACATACCTTTACATATTCAACAAAAATTTCCCTTTTCAAAAATTTTTATCCCCACTTCTACACAACCTTTACGCATCACTTTGAGGGCCTTTATGAATTGAATTCCTTCTCTAATTTCCTATTCTACAGGTTCTGGATGACACTTATATATACAAGGTAACTTAATAATTTTCTAAATCTCATGCCCTTCAAAGTATCTTTATGAATCCATTGAAATCATACATTTTTTAATTTTTTTATCTTCATGATAGAATTCCATAAATTTTTCTAATTTTTTTGGAACTCTGTTAACTCTTCTTAGGGATTCTCCAGCCATTCCAAAACATCGATAAACCCTTAAATAACTATAAATGAATTTTTAAATCATCAAAACATTTCCAAATATCTTTAAAAAAATTCAATGTCTTGCAACAAATGAATAATAAAAAAATTCACTTCAATTAAACTCTAATGCCTCTTCTTATCTATCTCTAAAACTAGACTTCATCATCCATCATCTAATACATACTCTTTACTAAATACAATATCCTTTATCCATAATAATCTATGGATGGTTTCTCACACATTAATCCAAATTTTGTCTTCATATTCATAGCTCCTTGACATTTCTGATATCCTACTCTTTAACCTCATTAGAATTTTTTTTAGAAAGTGTTGTTTTCACCTTCATTATAACATTTCATGAATTATTTAACATAGGTATAAAATCATCATATGTGTATTGGTTGATTTTTGGATTCTCTATTTCCAAGAACTTAAATCTAAAGCAACATCAACTCCATTACCTTTTTCAATCTTTCATAATGGTAGAAATGCAAGTTTAACATTGTACCAACATATGAATAAATAATCAATACACAATGGTTAGAATATTTAGTATATATGATCTAGTGAAATACCAATATATATCTCACAATTTCAAACTCTTCATTTAATGACCTCTTCATCATCCAATAAATTTATCACATATTAACATTACAAATTACTGATACATTGAAAAAACTACATCCAATTTATAATATTTAACAGAATCCAATTGAACTCTTTAATTTTCACATTTATATTCATTACCATTATCCATTTCAACTCAAAATTAAATATTATTATCCCCCTTATTGACAAAAAATTAAAAGGTATAAGGTTGGGGAAAGAATTATTCATTTCATGTCTTTTCCATGATGCTTAGAATTTCATCTTATCCCCTTTGATCTTCTAATTTCATGAGAAATAATGTCTAATTCAATTGATAGAATGAATTTCTCTTATTTTACTTATGAATGATACATAAATTAACCAATTAAAATTATACTAGATCAATGATCATTTTAGAAAACAAGTGTGATTAACTAAGATATCAATGTTATCCATAAACTATTCAATATGTGATATCAATCTTAGTTTCCTAATTCTAGGAATTTTTCAAGATGATTATTCAATAAATTTATTACCTAAACTCAACTAAAAAAACATCAGAACATTAATGTGAAAAGTATTTTACACCCTCTTCAAGCTACCTCCCATATTAACATGCACTCCCCATTAATAATCAAATTTTATTTAACTTAAAATAAAAATGGGAAGAGTATTATTTTCATACTTTGATATTATCTTTCTTTAGAGATTATAAACTCACATGATATATCCTCTTCAATAAACTTACTCATATTATTAGCCCCCCCCCCCCCCCCCGCCCTTAAAGGATTCTCTCCATTAACACTTCATCATGATTGATTTCCTTTAAAATAAATTTTGGAGTTGGTTCCCTATAACCAACTTATTTTTTACTTTTAATTAGATATATATTCAAAGACTAGAATATTAAAGAAATCTCTCTTCACATGATTATACTTTTTCTTTGTAGCATTGGTGAGATAATGCACTTAGATTATTTTTTACATCAAAATAGTATAGAAGTTCCCTACTATAATGAGAACCCTGAAGTGATATAACAATTTTCTTAAACCTTTGTTCTATAGTCAGATGACATCCATTTGATAGGACATAAATGATGTATGGTTGTTAGGTTTTGGGGATCATACTTCATTGATACTCATTCTCATTAAGTTCTAACTAGGTAATTTCTAATAAAAGAGGTTATGATAACAAAATTACTAGTATTAATTTCACATGGTATTCATGTTATTGGAAATTACTATCTATGGGTGTGTGTTTGTGGGTTCTTAAACCTGATATTATTATTAATATATATCATAAATCATGTAATTTTGATGTATCATATAAAACTATGAAAATATATTCTCATGGTGAAGTAGGATATATTGGGTGTGTTATAAGTGACATGACATTAATATATAAGTCAAGAAAGTATTTTTCCCTTCCCAAACCAAAAATAGATATCCCAAGCCATCTGATTGATATTGAACTATTTAATTATGTCCATATGCATGGATATTTATCAACAAGTTAATTTTTGGAATTCAAAGAGTGATATATCAAATTTATAATATGATGACTGAAGTAAAAAACCTTCTTAATGACATATCTAGAAAAAGGTATTATATTACAATGTGAGAATTTTTTTGTGTTTTTTCATTGGGACATTAACGAGATTCTATATGGGTGTCTTGACATGTTACTAAATACTAATTATAAACTTTTGGAAAGACTGAATAATCCCATTTAGAGAGATTTATAGAGGGTCACATGCTAAGTATATAAAAATCTCAAATAATATCTATTTTAGTTTACTCTTACAAAAAATATTATCCTCTAGACTTAGGTGAAATAATTATTCAGGTTTTTTTATCTTATAATTCAATCATCAGTTATCCTAGTTGCGATATATGTGATTTGAATATTATGTAAATATTTATTCATCAGTTATTGAATATAATATTTATTTAGTTATTGAATTAATAATATAGTTTTATTTATTAATTTAAATAAATATTTATTATTCAAGGTTCAATAAATTTTGAGGAGGATTGGCAGGCTGAGTAAAGGGCCTAGATGAAATGATATATTTTATTTAATATCAATTAAATAAATGTTTATTTATTTATTTAAGAAATGATATGTAAATTTCTATGAGTTAACGCATGTCATGAAATAATATTATTATTATGGGTGTATCTGAGTGGTAAACCATCATGATCTGATATCGAGGAGACCCAAGTTCAAAAATGGTAGGGGTATTTCTATGTACTGTAGCACTACTATAGCAGGAACTATAGTAGTATAGTTACAACAGAAATATTCAACCAAATTGGAATTTCATGCCAAAATATTGTGCATATTGGTCATAGAGCCTTCGGTCCATCATCAGTGGAAGCCCTTCAGGCGATAGGGCTTCTGAGACATCACTAATGAGAATTAGGAGGCATGACAAAGGCCAGGAAAATAGCTCGACACATCAAGAAGGTAGTGTATGAGGGAACTGTCAGGTGGATAGCCTCAATAAGAGGGATAGGAGTGATAACACTTATCAATCATTCTTCTATCCCTATGGACCACTTATGTGGGTGGAGGGGTGTCCTACTGCATGACTATCTATACTAGGGACTAGTTTGATGACGTGGTTCCATAGACAGATGATGAAAGTGATGGGACATGCTAGCATCACTATGAGGGTGGATCAAAATAGAGATAGGTGTGTTGGAACTTATCATTCGTACCACTTCAACAACATGGATGTAGAGTTTCCCTACCAAGATGTTTCAGTCTAGAATGATTCAATGTTTCATGGTAGTGGGAAATATAACTTTCATAATAGGATCATGGTGTGATGACTACTGACAAGGGGCAGAGTGATGTATGACTGGTGGGATGTCCTGATAAAAACTACTCACTCAGGGCCTCAAGGGCAATGTATAGGCCTTCATACTACTGGGCCTTCAAGCTATTTGGTAATGGGTCTATGGGTCTTCTAGTCATGTAATGGTTTCCTATCAACCTAGTTAAAAAACATCATTTCATTCCTTAATAAAAAGAGGCCCCAACCCCAACCTTTTAAATAATGAACTAATTATTTTTATATGTGGGATTTATATAGAATAAATAAATTAGTTTAGAATTTTTTGAAATAACTAATTTTCTAGCCTAAGTATATAGACAGACTTATATAATTTATAGGGTAGAAAGATTTTTATACACAAAATATTTTCTCCAATGAAAATTCTCTCAATAACGAAAATAAATCTATCAGGAACTTTCTCAATAATGAGAGTCTCAGAAACATATCCACCCACTCAAAACTATGATAACTAGAAATAATTCTTCAGTCTTGAAGTTATTCTTGTTTCAATCAAATAAATGGTTCAAGATGTTTGGATCATTTTTTCTAGCACCAAGAGTTACAATAGAGATGTTCCAAGGTTTATGGTACATGATTGGATAACTCTAGAGGGATTTTACTTTGGATCCTTCATTTTAATTATGGTATTACAAGAGGGTCAAATTTAATCATAAAAAAATAAATATTTCCAATATATGGTAATTCATTCTTATAAATTAATTATAAATTATATTTGATAAGATCCTCTCTTCAAATCTTTAGAGGTTACTATTGCCCAGTTCTAAGGATTCATTAGAAGAAACCAATGAAAATAATTTTGGGCATGAACCCAACTACATTTTTTCCCCAAAACCATGAATAGGTATAAAATTTCCAAAATATTAATTTATCATTATTTATTTATCATTTATAAAATACACATTCTATATGTAATCACTTCATTTCTAGTTTTTAATTATTTAATCTGAATGTTAAGATATCAAGATTTTTCAATTTCATATGACCTTTCCAAGAATTGATGATTAATTCTTGAATATACTATCTAAATGTGTTTGATATTCTAGCCATATGAAATTATTACATGATGTGTAATGGAAATGTACACAATATGTACCCATGGTAAACCATGCAAGGACAAGTTTTAAAAATCTTGGAACATCATGTGGGGTTTGGTTTGCAGTGTCATTACATTCCACTTATTGACCACCATTTGGTACGAGATGTGATAGGGGTACATGGTGTGTATCTAGCATACACGTCTTGTAAACCCAATTCGTTTTTTTCAAATTAATCATGAGAATCATGTGGTCAAGGTATGAATCATGTTGATAATACATGTAGTGCAATGACTATCAGCTAAGTGACATTGAAATACATTTAATAAATGGCATGTAGAAATTTTTACACACCGTGTAACATGTTATAGCCCACATTAAAAAAATTGAGCCACTTTTCATGTATTATGGGTAAAAATTGAGATAATTTAATTAAACCAAACAAACAATAAAATCTATATCTGGTTGTACATGCATTGTGAGAGGGTTGTGACATAGTAATGACATGATGAGTCACATGATGTTCTGTGTGAAGAAACACATTGTGTAATAATTAAAATATTGAAATTGGTTTGAGGAGGAAGTGGAAGGGTACACTTCATACCACCTCCAGTACACACCGTGTACATATTTAATTTTTTATAAAAAGTAATTCATTTATTTGGTTTAAAATTTTAGTGTATGTGAATATTAAGGACTATTTGGATTTATAATTAAGATAAATGAATTCATTTATTAATAAGATAATTAATTTTTTTGGTTCTAGAAATGTATCTTAATAAATAATTGACTTAAATGAATGCTAGAAGTTTAAATGTGTAATCATTTCTTACATGGATGATCATGATCATGACCAACCAATTCCTGTTTTGGGTTTCTATTCAATTTACCTATTTATTATATGGTTCTTATTATTAAATTATTATTAAATTAAATATAATGATATTTGTATCATTCTTTACTCTTTATTATAGATTGGATGGTATATTTATGGTTTCTTTTATATAAACCCAAAACCATAATTCACCTCACCTATATGTGAGTAATAATATTTAAAGGAAAGATCTCTCAACTGAGAAGTGATATTTCAAGATAGATTGGAGGTGAAACCAACCATTAAGATACAGTAGTTAAAGGTGGAATGTCATAACTCAATCCAAGCCAGACTGAAAGAGCTATTCCCATAGGTTCAAGGCTTGGTTTATTATTCGCTCGATAACCATCTAATAGAAATAAGCTCACGAACATTCCATATATTTATTTTATTTTTTATAATTCATGGTTAGTTAGTTATTTATGTGATTCATGCTTACTGGGTGTTCAAACATGTTCACATAAATCAAAAGATTCAATAAGAATGTAAAAAGGAATAAAATAAATAGACTGTGTATAAATTATTTTATCTATACATGGTTGATTAATTATGGAAAATCCACATAATATTAATGATCATGTAAAAGGATAAAATAAGGAAAATTTACCCATAAGATAAAAAATCCCTAAAAAAATATTAAGTCAAAAAATCCTTCCATTACTATATTTAAAATGAAACCTTGGTTCAAAGTAATTATCAAGCATAAGTCAGGGTGCTTTCAATTATCATGGAACATTAAATAATATTTAGGTTGACTTAACCAAGTTAATATCAAGTTTTGGTTTCAGAAGAAATAATTTGTGCAACTTAGAGGCAAGTGCAGAAGAAATATGAGTCCATGATTTCAAAATTTTGGAGTCCACCAAATGAATCATAGAGCTCTAAGCTAATATAGGTGGAAAAAATGATAACGAAAATAATTTTGTACAATTTTGCAAGCTCGATTTTGGAATATAAGAAGGGAAATATGGATATTTTCTATTAGAATATACACATGAAAGGATATTATAAATCCAATAGTTTGGGATACTAGTATTAGAAAAAATATTGCAAGATTAGTAAAATAAAAAATTTTATATCAAAATTTTTGTAATCAAGATAAACTGCTAAAAATAATTTTATTTTTTATAGAATATGGAAATTAATATGACCATAGAATTATCCTTACGACTAATATTAAATAAAGTTAATCACCTAATCAGTGTGAACTTCTAAGAGTGGTAAAGGAACTTTTACATTGTATTATAACAAGAGAAAATGTTCTTCATGTTAGATTTCCTTGTTCCAGATAAATAGAACTCTAAGGAGGCTTGTGAGGAGGATCATACTTCATTCTGGATATATACATATGATGTATTGGATTTAAAATCCCTTATGTTGTTATCCATGTCTAGTGAGCTCTATAAGATTCATGAGAACATGGATATATACATACCATGCTATCCCATATCAGTGATCCTTATTAAGATATGGCTAGACATGGGAGTTATGAGATTTACAATGCACTTTTGATTTGAAATAAGACCTCATATTATCAACATGATTGGATATATCAATAATTTCAAGATTATAGGTTTCAAGTTACCCAAATAATTTTCCACAAAACTTGTACTTGTCACACTGCCTTAGTGATTATCAAGTTTTATTTTAAATTTAATACGTATAATATTGAACATTTACTCTCAGATTTCTTAACTCTGATTTTCTAGGAAGATTACAGTATGTGGCCTGAAAACCCTTTATGGTGAATAAGATGTAGGGAAACATGAAAATATATAAAATTCAAAAAAAGTCTAATTCATATTTATAATTATCATATAATATTATAATGGTCAAGATATGGGATAAGTAATAAGACTTAGAGTGTTTTTCTTCTACTAAAAGGGGATACTGGAAGAAGAACTTAACCTCAGTAAAGAATCAAGGGGATTATTTGGGTGTGTTTCTTATCAAATTTGGATAATTTGGATATTGGAGACTAACACATTACTTTTCCACTGGAATTGATTTTAGTCTTAAAACAATCTATTATGCGCCTAGTGTTACTAAAAAAATTATATCTATTTATTGTTTAGATATGAATGGATTTATTTTCATATCTAAAAATAAGATTTATTGTTTTATAAAGAAAGAAAATGTTATGATATAGTATATCTTAATAATGGTATTTATGTACTAATAAATGAAAAAATAGTGTTGGTGATAAATAAAAAATCAAGTTCACATTAATCGTATCACACCCAATTGTGGAATAACTTTCTTGGTCATGTGAATAAGAAGTGTTTGATTAATCTATATTAAGAAGGGTATTCTGATAATTTTAAACTAAAACCACTTGATATTTTTAATTATTATTTTTTAGGTAAAATCAAAAACATTCATTTAGTGTAAAGACGAATAGGTTATATATATTCTTGAATTATTTCACATGGATTTAGGTGGATCTTTTCTAGTTGAATCTAGTGGTGTGAAGTTACCTAGGGATTATGAATGTATTTTATTCAACTCTATTTAGAAAAAAATATGAGTTGAGCAGTAAAAGTCTCTGAGTACATAGAACAAAATATTTAGGCTTTCGTTAGTTGATTAGATGATAAGGGATATTTTAGAAGATGATCAAAAATGAATCTAGGGAGTTAGGATTATTGGAATACCCAAAAGGTATAAGGAGTAGGACATTTACTTGAGTGTGATCAAAAAAATTTGATATTAGATGCATGTGTTATCTTTTTGAAGTCACAAACATCACTTTGGTGGAAGACCAAAAGTGATGTATCTTGATTTCATCATATTTTATGTCAAATTGATGTAGTTTCAATGTTAACTTTCTAGAATAATAAAGGAAATACAATATGTGGTATCACTAAAATATTGAGGAAAAGAATAAAAGAGAATAAGTCGGTCTTAATAAAATAATAGGAAACCTTAGGATTTTTCTAAGTCTTGAAAATAGAAAAAAGAGTTAATCAATTAGTGATGAGACAAGTATAGAACTGGTAAGTTTTTATTGAGTTACATGAATGATAGATCACGATAAGATTTCAAGTGACTTCACATAAACATTATGGAATCATATTTATTGTGATGATGTTGAGGTAGGAGTTCAAAGTAAGATATTCATTAAGGAAATTTCATGATTCATGCTGAGATTTTTAAATGAGTTTAAGATCATTGAATTTTATA
The DNA here is from genome assembly GCA_963277665.1 of Viscum album. Lineage (NCBI taxonomy): Eukaryota > Viridiplantae > Streptophyta > Magnoliopsida > Santalales > Viscaceae > Viscum > Viscum album. Next base: position 966,134,118 of record OY728132.1, read on the forward strand.
TTTTTTAGGATTTTTGATCTATTCAAAAGCCAATATATTTAGATGATATTGAATGTAGTTGATTGGAGAACAGAGTGTCTATGAATGTAAAATTAGAGCTTTTTCTCCATAGATTTATCAAAATTAATAAATTTATATAAATTTAAGAACCTTATTTATTGAGAGGGTGTTGATTATACTGATTTTCTTAGTAAAGAAGATTATTTAGAGTCCGAACTACATTCTATGAAGGATAAACTACGTAAAATAATGAGATAAGTTTTTTAAGTGACTATAAGTTTCAGAACTGGTGGATAAAAACTCTTGATGTCTAAGTTCTATAAATTAAATTTTTTGAGAGGAAGATACTTAAATTTTTATATTTCTTATAGGATGATATATATCATCTAACTGGTTGGATCCAGTATAATTATATTGATTGGATACATAAGTGTGGGATACGCATTTTGGTTATCATTAATCACTTCCTAAACCATTTTAATTAGTATCTGATTATAGTGGAAAATATGTGACTCTGATATCCCGAGCACATAAAAGATTAGGTTCCCACAATGGAACTAAAACTTCTAAAAAACTAGGTGCATTGCTTTATTGTTTACTTCACTTCATATATATGAGGGTGGTATTTATTAAATGAGTGGATTGTTACATTATCAAGTTATAGAGGTTGATTTAAATATAAAGGAATTAATAAAATGAACCACTGATTCACCCCCCCCCCTCCTAGTGGTTCTCCTATTCCTGATTATCACAAGTGGTATCAGAGTAGTTTCCCTCTAGTGGGTATATTTGTTAATATAATAGAACTTAAATTTAGTCAATGCTAATGGTATCCCTACAATTTATGTAGAAAGAATTAGTGGATAGAAGAATAAAATGATGCCTTATCTCTTATCTCTTTTCTTATAAGTGATAGATTCTATACAATAGGTTTTCCACCCAAGTAAAAGGATACACTTATGAATCTAGCTAAAATAGGGAGCCAAAATTATCATGGTAAGTCCCAAAATTTAATTCTCAAGTATTTGTCTAGAAAATTGTCTATTAAGGTGTTGGGTATTTAATCAGATAAGGAAATTTTATATAGTGAATAAAATTATATTTTAAAGTAATGTTAATATAAGGGATGAAAACATTAAATTTGGAGAAATCAATTTAGCACCTTAAAATCGATAATGAGTAAACTATAAGTGATTATTTCAAAAGATTCAACAAAATTTTCAGTAACATCAGGATATTTGGAGACACTCTAATGAACTAATCTATTATGAAAAATTTAATGATAATTTATTTAGAAATATTTTATCTGAAAATATCAAACTTGGCGGATACAGATGGTTTATCTATATATGGATTCAAGATATCCTACTGTAATATTAAATGTGGAAGTCCCAATGATTTAAATAGAATTATATGAAAGAAAGGGACTTCAAAGCTATAAAGAAATTAAAACTCATTATATCACACTATAAAGATCATATGGATAAGGTTAGTAAGAGAATAATGTATCTTAACTCTTGGTTATTAAAGAAATGTAAATGGAAACACTGGGGAAAGATTGTGTTAAAATTATTTGATGTGTGTCATAGTTGGTAACTTTTCCATTAATTCCCCCAAAATAAAATAAAGTGGGTATAAAGATAATGGGACAAATGAAAATTCTTATATTAAGTTGAATAAAAATAGAAAGATAAAAAAACCAATGGAACGAGCATGTTTACCTGAAATAATAGAAGGATTTTTCTAAGAAAAGAAGAAAAAGTGGACTTAGTAGAATATATATTATCCAGTGAATAAACTTTAAAGAAATTTGTAAGCTTCATCGCTCATGGGAAATACAATGAAACATTAAGTATAGTTCTCCCTACACCCCTCGGAAAAATAGGGTTTCCGAAAGGACAAAGAAGAAGTATTATTGAAATGGGAAGGACTATTATTATAGATTATAAGCTCTAAAAATTATTCTAGAGGGAATATGTATACTATGATATAGGTTCATAATATATGTTTACTGAGAATAAAATCCAATATTACCCTATATGAGATATAGTACATGAATAAACTAAAAATTAAATTTTTTAATGTGTTTGGAAGTCATTTTCTAATGAAGATAAAAAATAAAAACATAGGAAAATTTGATGAGAACATTGAAGAAGTAACTTTACTGGGTTATTCAACCAATGAAAGTATATACATGTGATTAAACAAATTATTACACAAAATAGAGGAATCATGTGATGTTAAAGTGTAACAACCCAGAAATTTAAAGGTTTAATATTTTAAATGTTACTACCTATGTCAACAAGGTACACCTTTATTTTCTGGATCGTATCTAATTAAAACTCTATAGTTAAGAGATCTTGTATTAGAGTAGTGTCAGGATGAATGACTTACAAGTAAGTTTCATAATGTGTGTGTGAGAAAAAAGCACAACAAAGGAATATATATTGGCCTATGGGGATAACAATTAGTTTGATAACACATTCAAGAACATGGGAGGGACCTAGGTAGGGGAAAAGATGTGTCTATGGGGAAACTAGTGGCACTTGGAAATCTAGTACTTGAGGGACATATTAAAAATATGGGTGTATGTGTGGTTAGTGAGTCCAAGTTTTTATTGTGGTATTAGATTGATTACCCATCCAAATGTCAAGTGGTATTTCCTGGGTTGAAATGTAATGTCCACAATGGTGGTGTTATTCTCTCAAGTGGAAGAATATAACTCCACATAAATATTAATGGTTAAAATACTAAATGTAACTAATCAAGGTGTGTGTGTGAGAGGAAAAGGCACATCAAATTAATATATGTTGGTCTATGGGGACAAAAATTAGTTTGATAACACATTCAAGCATGTGGGTGGTCCCTAAGTATGGGAAATGATGTGTCTATGGGGAAACTAGTGGCACTTGGAAATCTAGTACTCGAGGGACATATTAAAAAGGTGGGTGTATGTGTTTTTAGTGGGTCCGAGTTGTTATTGTGCTATTAGAGTGATTACCCAACCAAATGTCAAGTGGTATTGCCTGGTTTGAAATTTAATGTCCAAAATGGGGGTGTTGTTCTCTCAAGTGGCAGAATATAACACCACATAAATATTAACAATTAAAATACAAAATTTAACTAACCAATCCAAAAAGGTGCACCATTATTTTTTTAAACTTACCTAATTAGTTCTCAAACATTAAGGGGTTTTTCTTAGAGTATTGTCGGGATGGGTGACTACATGGGATGTTTCCTAAGTAATGTGTGAGTGACTAAATATCATATTTAAAGAACATGTGTTCTCCTATAGGAGTAATAATTAGCCTGATGTCCCATTTAGACAAGTGGGTGGGCCCTAGGAAGGGGACAACATTTATCTGTGGGGAAACTGGTAGTGCCTATCAGTTGAGGACCTAATGGACATATTAAAAAGGTGTGGTGCATGTGATGTCAGTGGGTCCTAATTTTTATAAAAAGTCATTGAAATTAGGTTCATCCTAAACCATGAAGAGAAAAGTGAGTCCAATGAACTAGTAAAATATAATATAGATACTTCTAGAATAATTATTGAAGAGAAGTAAATTCATGAGTCTAATATCAAAAAAACATGTTTCAATGAATCTTTTGATGAAGAAGGTTTTACTAGAAACAAAAACTCAATGTTTTAGATATTACAGAAGTAATTTAAACCAAGTAATATCCTCAGAAGTTATGAAGATCAATTTCAAATGGGAAGAAATCTGATAATGGAGGATCAAATTGCACTTATCTACCAGGTTGAATTTTAGTTAGTATTAAAATTAGTGGAGTGTAAGGAATGATTAAAATATATTAATGAAGATTTAGATAAAATTGAGAATAATGAAACTTGGGAACTTGTTAAAAGTTTTAAAGGAATGAATATTATAAAAACTAAATGGGTTTTTATGGAAAAGATCAATGAAAAGGGAGAAATTTTATTAAATAATTCAATGCTATTTTGTAAGGTATATTCACATGTGTATGTTTTTGGTCTTTCAAAAGGATTTTTACATGTTACATGTCTTGATACCATCTAAATGTTTTTGCCTATTTATATTCATAAAAAATATAGTGTTTATCAAATGGATGTTAAGTAAATATTCTTGAATGGTGAAGTTAAAGGAACATTTTATATTGAACAAACATAGGGATTTATACTTGATGATGATGTAGGTATGTTTTATAAACTCAAAAAAACCTTATATGGGTTAAACTAGGGACCATGTTCCTAGTACAATAAACTTGATAGTTTCTCGAATGTATTGAACTTTTATAAAAGAAAAGTTAATAGAAATGTATATATGAAGGATGAAAATTCTATAACTATAATATTCATTGTTTATATTGATGATATTATCTTTGTTGGTGATAATGACCATCCATCCAAAAAGTTATGAAGGTATATGAAAGAGTATTTTGAAATGTCGATTCTTGGGAGGATGAATTTATTAATTAGGTTATAGGTTGTACAAAATGGAAATTATATCATCCTTTTATAAGAAGATTTTACTAAGGAGATATTGAGTAATTCTGATATGGAATATTCAAATTAAGTTTCTATTATTATTTTTTTAGAGTAAATATAACCAAATATGAATCCATTAAATGTGTTAATCAAAGAGACTCCCAAAATTTAATCCAAATTTTACACTATCTCACTAAATCTCAGTTAAATATTGTGTACGCATTCACTTTGAGTGAAAGATATCAAAGAACTCCAAATGAATCATACTTGAATAATACTAAAAAAATTAGGTTTTTAAAAGAAATGTCAAACATTAGATTAATGTTTCAACTAATTAATGATTTCAACATGCTTAGATTCACATTCATTGATTGGGATGGTGATTCTAATGTCTGAAAATTGATGTCCCTAGGAACATTATTTTTTTGGGAAAGATTTATTTTTATTTTTATGGTAAGAAAAAAAACTAAATAACTTTGAGTTGAAAAAAATAATAACAAGTTTTTTCGATATTATTGATGGGATGTTATATTAATATAGTTTTAGAAAAAGGACAACCTGCAGGACGAGCGACAGCCCATGGCGTCGGACAAGGCTGTGGGAATCGAACCCACAACCGAAGTACGACTGGCCTTTATCACCTACCACTGGCCTACAGGAAGTCCCTGTTTAGTAGAAACTAGTTTTATTATATTAAGCAGTATGATATATGAAGTATAAGTCCATTTTAGGAACCATATATGATTAATCTCACTATAGATTGACTTATGTATATAATTTTTGCTAACCTTTTGTTTGAGACAGATGGAATGACCCGTCATTCTATCACATGATCTGCTAACACTTCACGAATAACAAATTCAACTTCATTTATTTAAGAGATGAAGTGGAAATTGTTTAAGGTACGAACAACAGTGAGATTTTACCAAAATAAAGTAAGTATTTATTCTAATTCAAATTCTTCAACTTTAGGGAAACGATCTTGAAAACCAAAAATGTTGTCCTAGTGCTCTTATATCTGATTAATCAGATGGTACCTTAGATCATCACAAATTTATGGATTTGTGATTGTTGGCTTTTCCATAGCCATGTTCTCTACCACTCTCCATCAGAACATGATGGTTTGATTTCTCTTCCATATCCATATTTTCACCTATGTGGAAACCTAGTGATTAGTTTATTTGGGTAACCGTTACGTTTCATACATTTGTTTTTAAAAATTGGTTTTGGTATTCCTTTTAACGATGTGGGTTTCGATTAAAGAAACTTTCGAATAGTAAACCATTTATAACCCCGACGAATTTTGAGGGCGAAATTCATTTTAAGGGGGGTAGAATGTAACAGCCCCAGATTTTATGAAAAATATTCTTTTTAATTTCACTAATGTCTTGTGTTGTACGCTACACCAAAAGGATCTTGCACAACAAACATCCTTGACTTGCCTTGCATTACCCGCAATTGCGACCTTCCTCGATAGCGTGTGTAGTACGCAATACCGAGTTTCACTAAACAACGATATGCTATTAAAATATTATTATAACTAGCCGTTATGAATAGTAATAACGACCTTTTAAAATTTTATAAATTTTAGCTCTCAAAATGGACTTCATTTTTGGATTCGGAGTATCGAATTTAGCCTAAGGTGAAATTTTGGTACTTTTCGGATAACTTTCAAATTCTGATGAATAGTGAAAATTACTAAATTATAATTAAAAAAAACTTTTTTAATAAAAATAATTAATAGTGATAAATTATTAATTTGAGTGGTTTTAAAGTATATTTAGAATATATTTTTACAATTTAATACAATTTTGGTCATTGGATGTAATTTCACATTTAAACCAGACATAAACAAGTGTCAATCTTTTGATAGATATTGTTTCATAAAAACACGCTATTTGTTTTAACAGCGGGATTTAATTATAAAATTAATTAATACAACTTCTATGTTATGAATTTGGTAAAATAGACTTCATTTTTGAATTCGGAATATGAAATATAGCTTAGGATGAAATTTTGGCATTGTTCTGAAAAACATCAATTTTTAATGAATAGTGAAACTACTAAGTGGTAGTTAAAAAACTGAATTTTTCATAAAACTTAATTTTACCGCTTCTGTGAATGGAATTTCAAAAATCCGAGAGACACGGTTGATTTCAGTAAGTAAAATGTGGTTCAATGAGATGAAAATAATTTTTGGTGAATAGTAACTTTTTACTTTTATTTACCACGGTTAAAAGTAAATAGGGTAATTAAGGGTAACAATGATATTAATATTACCCTAACACATGTCCTAATCCTATTGGACAAGTTTATCTCGACCAAAAACAACCTTAAGTGTAAAATATTATCATTTAGGCCCACTTGGATTAGATTAGGACATTTATTATTATTTAATTCAAAGAAGAGTTAAAAGAGTTAAATCAAAGTTTATTTACTAAAACATTTTCACTATAGTGTTATACATAAGATAAATTCGATTGTAAATATTCATTAGAAAGCTAAAAAGATTTCCTACATAATGATATTTTATTTGTAATTTTTAGACATCAAATAAGTTAATTTATTTATGAAACAAAGATGATGCAGTAATTATCTTATTAATGAAATATTGACATAATTGATATTATAAATACCAAAATAAATGTAATTTAAGACTTTTTATGAATTCCACTAATTTTCTAGGTTACTATGATATATTATTGTTGATATAATCAACTTGTTTCGAACATATAATTCTATTATGACTTTCACAAAAATCATATATCAAATAGTGTCAAAATTGACACAAAATAGTTTTTAAATCCAAAAAATATATTATTAATTGTTATTTTATTCCTAAAAATCTAAGGTTCGGCCAAATGACTTAGATAAAGATATATATATTAATAATAAACAATTTGGGGTTCGTTTGGCATGTTATAGTAAGTGTATTAACCATATAGTGTAAGAAAACAAAAAGACACGGTAAAAGTTAAATTATTTAACTTAAAGTTAAATCTAATTGATAAGGTTAAAATAATAACCTAAACTTGTCTAAATCCTATTGGTTGATATTATTTCGACCCATAACCACTTTATCTTCGAAATAAGACCCTTTTGAACCATTATAAACCGATTTTGACTTTAATATAAAATAATATTTTGAGATATCCCTAAGGTGCCCCTCTCCTCCCTTATAAAAGGGCACCTCCTCCCTCTCTTCCTCACACAACTTTGAACCTTCAAGCTCGGCCAACCCCTGAAAAAATCTCTTCTCCACTTCCCTAGTATCATCCTAGAGGTCCTGGTCTTCTTCAAAGACCATCCTTAGTTCTTTAAGTGGAGGATAAGTGAAGGCGCATCAAAAAGAGGTAATATCCATTACCGATCTTTTTCAATTTCTTTCTTCTTCAACTTATTCTTATTTAGTTGTTTCATGATAAAGTAATAACATAAGTATTTCTTATATACTAATATGTTATTATAAATATGAAACAACTCTAATTAACCTTCTATCCATCCTACGGAAAAAGGAAATCACCGCGCGTGCGTACGTACGGAATACCGTCTCCACACCGTGGTGTAATATATTTTCCGTCACCACCTTAATTGGATGGGTATAATGGTGTAATGAGTAACTATATATGATTATTATAAAGTTATATTGATACTGAAATAGTATACATACACTTCAACACAATTCCACAACCATGGGAACGATATCATCGCTCGTGCGTACGTACGGACTACCGTCTCCACGACACGATGAGATTCATTCTCAATGATTAACCATTCATGAATGATTATAAAGTATATATAATAAATACTAATGAAATATATGACATAATAATGATACTGTATTTATGTATATTTATATGTATGTCATCTACTTAATTCTATTCAATTCAATAAGGAAACGAAAACAGCGTTCATGCGTACGTACGGACTACCGTCTCCATGAATGGTGTATTTCATTCCATTTATCAATATATTATATATATGTATATTCTGAATATATATGATATATAAATCATGTTTTACATTCTGGATATAATTAATCAGGATCCAATTAATCATATTAATAATTACAAGTTAAAAACACCTACGATAAATGAAACGATTTTACCCAAAACGCTTCTTTAACATGAATTTACAAAAGAACGGGTAATATAAAGTCATAAGTGGACCATATATGATATAATAACAATGAATATGATTCTGTAATAAGTCAATAATATGATTTAAATCATTATACAGGAGGTTCGGACACGTACAAAGCAAGTCGGACCTAAGGTAAGGCAAATATCACAATCTCATTTTTATCCGAGATTGTTTATGCTTTGGTATTTAATGGGGTTTATTTTATCATCCAAATCCATGTTTACTCAATATGTAATATTATTTACATCCACCTACAATTTTTTAAATCCAATTTTACCCTTCGGTGAGTTTTTAGTAAAGGATATGAAAGGAATCTTTTGTCGTTTTTTGTACGAGGTACTTTTTGACTTTTCCGACAAAAGTACGAAGAATGATTTTTTAAAATTATATGGAAAGAATAGATTTTTAAAACATTATTTCCAAGAATATTCCTTTATAAGTTTTCAAGTTTATTTTTAATCAACTTCTTTTAGTTTATAATTGTATGACATGTTAAGAAAAGAAAAGTGTTTTTGAAGTAGAAAGGATATTTTCCTCAAGAATGGAGTTCAAATTATTTTCCATCTAAGATAATATTGGGTTCTGTTTTTATCCCTATTATTACATTGATTTGATTATGTTGTGAGGGAATTATTTTTATGAAGTCATTTACCTTATATGGTTTGTTTTATGATGTCATAATGTTTCAAGAATCCCATTTTTGTTACATGTGTTATGCGATGATGTATGATTTATGATTATGTGGCACAAATAAGAAAGGATTAATTATAAGATGGGTGGGACCTATATCTCCCTCCAATGCATTGGGTAAAGATTTTATATCTCATGAGATAGACATGGCTGGAATGGTAGGTTATACCGGTTCAGTGAAACAGGACTGAAACGAGGGTGACTCGGTTCAGAAAGGGACTTTGTCCACTAAGATAGTCTTGGCAATGAGTCTTGAATAACAAGAAATGATTCTCTATGATTATGTGTGTATTACACAATGTTTCATGTTTTAAGTTATGCTTATTGGGATTTCATTTCACTACTATGATTTATCCCATGATATGAAATTATGCTCTCTTTTGCAGGTTAAGATTTCCAAAAGTTATGTTCTTATGAATATGATGTGATTGATTTTTTTCTTTTGCTTACCCTTACTGAGCATTTGAGCTCACCCTTTAATGTTTTCTTTTCCCCAGGATATAAAGAAATGTTTTAGGTAAAAAAAGGGAAGATCTTTATGGGAGATATTGAAGATCTTTCACCACGATTAGAAGATTACGTTCCGAGTTTCCAAAGACACTAAACTATTACGATCCTTGTGTGTGTGTTTTTGTTATGTACTAAGTATTCCGCAAAAGTAATGTAATGTCCATGTACGTCAAGATAAGGGTCTTTACAGTTGGTATCAGAGGAAAGGTTTTTTCAACCTTTGGAAACTAGGATGCGAAAACGTTAGTGAGATCCCTAGAGATATTTCTACGGTATGTCTAGGGATGTCCCTAAGGTTAAGTATACGTATAGGTTATAGTACTAGAACTATGTTAATGATCATAGAATTAAACCTAAGATGTTAGATATTGAAGGTACTCCCCCTTTATTATGTTGTTTTCCCTAGCATGATTTTTTCCTCTCACACTATTCTTTTTGGGTTTTAGACGATGGATGGAACCCGAAGGAACTGTGTTGATCAATGCAATGGACAATGCAATGATTGTCCTCCTGAACAAACAAATGTTATGGCAGATGGAGTGAAAAATCTTATTGCTATACTTACACAAGCTATGAATCATTCTGGACTTCCAAATGAGCAGAGAAGGGAACAATATTCTATTGAGTCCTTCATGAGGCAATGTCCACCTTCTTTCAGTGGATCTTCTGATCCACTTGTTGTTGAACAATGGATCAGTACCACTGAAAAGATATTTTCAGTTCTTCAATGTTCTGAACATGATAAAGTCATCTTAGTAGTGTATCGTTTGGAAGGTGATGCTGATCAATGGTGGAATCTTATTAAGAATACGAGGCAAAGGGATGAAATTGAGTCCATGGAATGAGACGAGTTCAAGAACTTATTTTTCAGTAATTACTTCCCCCGTATTCTTTGAACAAAGATGGAGAAGGAGTTTCTTGAACTAAAGCCAAAGGATGATGAATCTGTTGGTATATACGAAGCGAATTTTACAAGACTTGCAAGGTATGCATCTGGCATTATCATCCAACCTAAAAGTAAAGTTGACCGATTTTTCAGTGGATTAAAACCAAGTCTTCGAAGGGCATTAGCTATAAGATACTTCAGTAGCTATGAAGAAATTGTGCGTTGTGCTATCAAGGTAGAAATGGAAGTTGGTGTTACCTATCCATCTCATGGTTTTGACAAGAAACGAAAGATGGAGTTCAAGAAGAAATCTCAGAATAATGGTGAAAAGAAGATGAATGTTTCCTTATGCACAAAGTGTGGAAAGAAGCATGGTGGAGATTGTCTTAAAGGGACTAGAAAATGTTTTAAGTGTGGAAAACAAGGTCATCGAGCAGTTGAGTGTCTAAGTAATGGAAAAAGGGTTTCTAATGATATGAATAAAGAAAACACTACAGAGAACACACCACCAACACTTCAATGCTTCAAGTGCAAGGAAATGGGGCATTATGCTAATAAATTCCCTAATCCAAGGGTTAGTGATGATCAACATGAGCAACCACTGAAGGCAAAGGACAAAGGGAAGTCACATGCGATCACTATTGGCGATGTTGAATATGACAACGATGTGGTGGAATGATTAAGTGTTTATGTAATGCGATTCCAAAATAATATTGTATCATGGAGTATTGGAATATTTATGTATTGGTCTAATGTGGTATTCAAAGTAATTTAGATATTTTTGGAAATAAGATGATATGCGCATAATGAAGGGAAAACGAGAAAACAAAATGTTTAACAGTATTCATGAGCTCATGATTGATATAAGGACTAAGTGATATCATGGTTTGAGTATATAGAATTTTGAGGATTTTGGTATGTGGAAAGTGTTAACTTTTAACTGCATTCATGTGTTCACTAAGGTATTCAAGAGAATACATGATTAAGAAATTTGAATGTTTGGAATGTGACCAACAAAACATACCTTATGATATATGGGGATCGACGATGGTGTTAAATCTCTGGTAATCGTTTTCACTATGTTATGAGAGTGGACTGCAGTATTATGGATAAGCCTAAAGATTGGAATGGATTATGTTGGAAATAAGTTAGTATTGTTTATGGATAAAAGTTTTTTCAATATTATTAATGGGATGTTATAGTAATATAGTTTTAGAAAAAGGACAACCTGTAGGACGGGCGACAGCCCATGGCGTCGGACAAGGCTGTGGGAATCGAACCCACAACCGAAGTGCGACTTGCCTTTATCACCTACCACTGGCCTACAGGAAGTCCCTGTTTAGTAGAAACTAGTTTTATTATATTAAGCAGTATGATATATGAAGTATAAGTCCATTTTAGGAACCATATATGATTAATCTCACTATAGATCGACTTATGTATATAATTTTTGCTAACCTTTTGTTTGAGACAGATGGAATGACCCGTCATTCTATCACATGATCTGCTAACACTTCACGAATAAAAAATTCAACTTCATTTATTTAAGAGATGAAGTGGAAATTGTTTAAGGCACGAACAACTGTGAGATTGTACCAAAATAAAGTAAGTATTTATTCTAATTAAAATCTTCAACTTTAGGGAAACGATCTGGAAAACCAAAAATGTTGTCCTAGTGCTCTTATATCTGATTAATCAGATGGTACCTTAGATCATCACAAATTTTTGGATTTGTGATTGTTGGCTTTTCCATAGCCATGTTCTCTACCACTCTCCATCAGAACATGATGGTTAGATTTCTCTTCCATATCCATATTTTCACCTATGTGGAAACCCAGTGATTAGTTTATTTGGGTAACCGTTATGTTTCATACATTTGTTTTTAAAAATTGGTTTTTGTATTCCTTTTAATGATGTGGGTTTCGATTAAAGAAACTTTCGAATAGTAAACCATTTATAACCCCGACGAATTTCGAGGGCGAAATTCATTTTAAGGGGGGTAGAATGTAACAGCCCAAGATTTTATGAAAAATATTCTTTTTAATTTCACTAATGTCTTGTGTTGTACGCTACACCAAAAGGATCTTTCACAACACACATCCTTGACTTGCCTTGCATTACACGCAATCGCGACCTTCCTCGATAGCGTGTGTAGTACGCAATACCGAGTTTCACTAAACAACGATATGTTATTAAAATATTATTATAACTAGCCGTTATGAATAGTAATAACCACCTTTTAAAATTTTAGAAATTTTAGCTCTCAAAATGGACTTCATTTTTGGATTCGGAGTATCGAATTTAGCCTAAGGTGAAATTTTGGTACTTTTCGGATAACTTTCATATTCTGATGAATAGTGAAAATTACTAAATTATAATTAAAAACAACTTTTTTAATCAAAATAATTAATAGTGATAAATTATTAATTTGAGTGGTTTTAAAGTATATTTAGAATATATTTTTATAATTTAATACAATGTTGGTCATTGGATGTAATTTCCCATTTAAACCAGACATAAACAAGTGTCAATCTTTTGATAGATATTGTTTCTTAAAAACACGCTATTTGTTTTAACAGCGGGATTTAATGATAAAATTAATTAATTCCACTTCTATGTTATGAATTTGGTAAAATAGACTTCATTTTTGAATTCGGAATATGAAATATATCTTATGATGAAATTTTGGCATTGTTCTGAAAAACATCAATTTTTGATGAATAGTGAAACTACTAAGTGGTAGTTAAAAAACTGAATTTTTCATAAAACTTAATTTTACTGCTTCTGTGAATGGAATTTCAAAAATCCGAGAGACACGGTTGATGTCAGTAAGTAAAATGTGGTTCAATGAGATGAAAATAATTTTTGGTGAATAGTAACTTTTTACTTTTATTTACCACGGTTAAAAGTAAATAGGGTAATTAAGGGTAACAATGATATTAATATTACCCTAACACATGTCCTAATCCTATTGGACAAGTTTATCGTGACCAAAAACAACCTTAAGTGTAAAATATTATCATTTAGGCCCACTTGGATTAGATTAGGACATTTATTATTATTTATTTCAAAGAAGAGTTAAAAGAGTTAAAATCATAGTTTATTTACTAAAACATTTTTAATATAGGGTTATACATAAGATAAATTCGATTGTAAATATTAATTAGAAAGTTAAAAAGATTTCCTACATAATGGTATTTTATTTGTAATTTTTAGACATCAAATAAGTTAATTTATATATGACACAATTTGATGAAGTAATTATCTTATTAATGAAATATTGACATAATTGATATTATAAATACAAAAATAAATGTAATTTAAGACTTTTTATGAATTCCACTAACTTTATAGGTTACTATGATATATTATTGTTGATTTAATCAACTTGTTTAGAACATATAATTCTGTTATGACTTTCACAAAAATCATATATCAAATAGTGTCAAAATTGACACAAAATAGTTTTTAAATCAAATATTATATTATTAATTGTTATTTTATTCCTAAAAATCTAAGGTTCGGCCAAATGACTTAGATAAGGATATATATATTAATAATAAACAATTTGGGGTTCGTTTGGCATGTTATAGTAAGTGTATTAACCACATAGTGTAAGAAAACAAAAAGACACGGTAAAAGTTAAATTATTTAACTTAATGTTAAATCTAATTGATAAGGTTAAAATAATAACCTAAACGTGTCTAAATCCTATTTTTTGATATTATGTCGACCCATACCCACTTTAGCTTCGAAATAAGACCCTTTGGAACCATTATAAACCGATTTTGACTTTAATATAAAATAATATTTTGAGATATTCCTAAGGTGCCCCTCTCCTCCCTTATAAAAGGGCACCTCCTCCCTCTCTTCCTCACACAACATTGAGCCTTCAAGCTCAGCCAACCCCTGAAGAAATCCCTTATCCACTTCCCTAGTATCATCCTAGAGGTCCTGGTCTTCTTCAAAGACCATCCTTAGTTCTTTAAGTGGAGGATAAGTGAAGGCGCGTCAAAAAGAGGTAATATCCATTACCGATCTTTTTCAATTTCTTTCTTCTTCAACTTATTCTTCTTTAGTTTTTTCATGATAAAGTAATAACATAAGTATTTATTATATACTGATATGTTATTTTAAATATGAAACAACTCTAATTAACCTTCTATCCATCCTACGGAAAAAGGAAATCACTGCGCGTGCGTACGTACGGAATACCGTCTCCACGCTGTGGTGTAATCTATTTTCCGTCACCACCTTAATTGGATGGTTATAATGGTGTAATGAGTAACTATATATGATTATTATAAAGTGATATTGATACTGAAATAGTATACATACACTTCAACACAATTCCACAACCATGGGAACGATATCATCGCTCGTGCGTACGTACGGACTACCGTCTCCACGACGTGATGAGATTCATTCTCAATGATTAACCATTCATGAATTATTATAAAGTATATATAATAATTACTAATTAAATATATGACATAATAATGATACTTTATTTATGTATATTTATATGTATGTCATCTACTTAATTCTATTCAATTCAATAAGGAAACAAAAACAGCGTTCATGCGTACGTACGGACTACTATCTCCATGAATGGTGTATTTCATTCCATTTATAAATATATTATATATATGTATATTCTGAATATATATGATATATAAATCATGTTTTAAATTCTGGATATAATTAATCATGATCCAAGTAATCATATTAATAATTACAAGTTAAAAACACCTACGATAAATGAAATGATTTTACCCAAAACGCTTCTTTAACATGAATTTACAAAAGAACGGGTAATATAAAGTCATAAGTGGACCATATATGATATAATAACAATTAATATGATTCTGGAATAAGTCAATAACATTATTTAAATCATTATACAGGAGTTTCGGACACGTACAAAGCAAGTCGGACCCAAGGTAAGGGAAATATCACAATCTCATTTTTATCCGAGATTGTTTATACTTTGGTATTTACTTGGGTGTATTTTATCATCAAAATCCATATTTACTCAATATGTAATATTATTTACATCCACCTACAATTTTTTAAATCCAATTTTACCCTTCGGTGAGTTTTTAGTAAAGGATATGAAAGGAATCTTTTGTCGTTTTTCGTACGAGGTACTTTTTGACTTTTCCGACAAAAATACGAAGAATGTTTTTTTTAACTTATACGGCAAGAATGGATTTTTAAAACATTATTTCCAAGAATATTCCTTTATAAGTTTTCAAGTTTATTTTTAATCAACTTCTTTTAGTTTATAATTGTATGACATGTTAAGAAAAGAAAAGTGTTTTTGAAGTAGAAAGGATATTTTCCTCAAGAATGGAGTTCAAATTATTTTCCATCTAAGATAATATTGGGTTATGTTTTTATCCCTATTATTACATTGATTTGATTATGTTGTGAGGGAATTATTTTTATGATGTCATTTACCTTATATGGTTTGTTTTATGATGTCATGATGTTTCAAGAATCCCGTTTTTGTTACATGTGTTATGCGATGATGTATGATTTATGATTATGTGGCACACATAAGAAAGGATTCATTATAAGATGGGTGGGACCTATATCTCCCTCCAATGCATTGGGTAAAGATTTTATATATCATGAGATAGACATGGCTGGAATGGTAGGTTATACCGGTTTAGTGAAACAGGACTGAAACAAGGGTGACTCGGTTCAGAAAGGGACTTTGTCCACTAAGATAGTCTTGGCAATGAGTCTTGACTAACAAGAAATGATTCTCTATGATTATGTGTGTATGCCACAAAGTTTCATGTTTTAAGTTATGATTATTGGGATTTCATTTCACTACTATGATTTATCCCATTATATGAAATTATGCTCTCTTTTACAGGTTAAGATTTCCAAAAGTTATGTTCTTATGAATATGATGTGATTGATTTTTTTCTTTTGCTTACCCTTACTGAGCATTTGAGCTCACCCTTTTATGTTTTCTTTTCCCCAGGATATAAAGAAATGTTTTAGGTAAAAAAAGGGAAGATCTTTATGGGAGATATTGAAGATCTTTCACCACGATTAGAAGATTACGTTCCGAGTTTCCAAAGACACTAAACTATTACGATCCTTGTGTGTGTGTTTTTGTTATGTACTAAGTATTCCGCAAAAGTAATGTAATGTCCTTGTACGTCAAGATACGGTTCTTTAAAAAATCCATATGATAGATGATATTTGGTTATTAGGTGTTGGGGGATCATAATACATTGATAATTTTTCTTATGTTGTTCACACTTGGTAATCTCATAGAGGGGAGGTTATGATATTAGACCCACCATAGTAATTTCACAAGTTTTAAATTTCATTGTGTTTTCCTATTTATGGATGAGTTTATTGGTTCTTAGACTTGAAATTATTATTTGTGTATATAATGAATCACGTACTTTAATTTATTTTCTAAAACCATCATGAAATTTGGTTGTGGTGAAGTAGGATACGTTGGATGCATCATAAGTCCAATGAAATTAATAAATAATCCTAGAAAGTATTTTTCACATCCCATACCAAAAGTAGAAATTTTAAAACCTTTTATTGAGATATAACTATCTGATTAAGTCCATGGCTATAGAAGTTTATTGACAAGTTCGTTTTAGAAAGTCAAAAATATTCATATCAAGAATATAGGTTATGAAAAATAATTCAATTTTCTTGATGAGATATTAAAAAATATATTATATTATACAGTGAGTGTTCCTATGATTTTATTGTGTTGTGAAATTTGTATCTTTCTCTATGGGTGAATTGATGTGTTATTGAGTGAAAATATTGGACATTATCCAAGACCACTAAATTTCATTGAGAAAGAGGCCCAAAGGGTCACACACTAAGTGCATCTAGAATCTCAATTAAATTCTTTTTGTAATATTAGAATAAATATTATTCTCTAGACCAAGGAATAATAATTATTCAGGTTATTTTGATCACATAAATCCAATCACTGGTTATTCTAGTTGGAATATATGTGAGTTGAATATAAAAAATATTTATTATTTAGTTAGTGAATATAATCTTTATTTATTTATTGAATTAATAATATAGTGATATTTATTCATTTAAATAAATATTTATTATTAAATCTTTGACCAATGTTGATGCATATTGGTAGGAATAGTTAAGGATCCAGATGAAGTGATATATTTAATTTAATATCATTTAAATAAAATATTGATTTATTTATTTAAGAAATACAATTTAAAATTCCATGAGTTAGAGAACATATTGAAATAATATTATTATTATTATTTTACATGTTGGTTTATTAGAATTAAGAAATTATTTAAGTGCCTTTGTGTAATAATTAATTTCCAAATTTAATTATATAACCCAACATATATCATTTCTAGGGTAGAAGAATTGTTATGAACAACACATTTTCTCCCATGAGAACTATCTGAAAACCAGATAGAACTCTCTAAATAATGACCACAAGAATATGAGATAATGATACTCTTCCTCCCTCTCAATATTGATAGAAAAATAAATAATCCTTCAATACTTAAGGGAGCATTGTTTTGATCAATGGAAATCAAGAAAAGATATTTGGATTATCCATGCTAGATCCTAGATTTCCAACAATGATATTCTGAGGATCCTATATCATGTGTGGATACTGCTAGAAGAATTATAGTTTAGATCCTTCATCATAATGATGTTATGATAATAAGTTCAACCATAATCATCAATAAGGAATAATTTCCAAATGAAGGAAACTATTTCTTAAAAATTTATTATAAATTATACATGAAAAGATCCTCTCTTAAAATATGTTGTGGTTGATATCATCTAGTTCTAAGGATTTATCCAATGAAACCATTGAAACCCATTATTGTGAATTAGCCCAAAAACTTCTTATGCATCCTAGATCGTTCAATTAACAAAAATAATATTTAGTTTTATCTTTAAATTTTGTAATAATCCATCAAATAATCCATGATGGATATATTATTATGATGTAAATCTATTCGACCATTAGTTTCTACCTTTTTATTCATCACCCTTAATTCTTTTAACAAATAAGCACAAATAGATAAATATGGGAATAAAATGAGTTTCTCCATCATTTTTTTAATGAGAGAAACATAGCTGAGATTATACTCTCTACCCAAAAACTCTTTTCAATTCATCTCTAGAAGTTCCAAAACTCTTCATGTTAAATCCTCCTTTTACTTTCCAGATATGAACCATATTGGGCATCATCGACGTCATTTCATCTTTATTATTCTTATTATATGAAAGTTACCTTTTAACATTAACTCATAAATCAGATTCAGTAAATGGTTATTTATCTTTATTTTTCAATAAATCATTATATCTAGGTATCCATTTCATAAAACTATTTGAAGTATGTCTAGCTTGTTTTCACCTTCAATACAGATTCTCAAGAACTCTTAGGTTATTATTTTTTGATAACCTCTTATGAAATTGAATTTCTTATTCATGTAAAATTAACTATTTCCCTCAATCATGTTTATTCTCCTTTGATTTATATTTATTTTTATCTAATTCCAATTAATTAAACAAAATATTCAATTATTATCATTTCACATGCTTAGCCTTCTTGAATTTTTCAAATTATTTCTTTACAACCTTTGAGTTACCCTTTTTAGGAAACTTCTCTAATTTAATTTTTAAATGAATTCCACTAAATCAATCATCTTAATTCTGTCTTGTATTAATTCCTTTTTTTTATTCCAACATTCTTCATTTATCCTTTATGTTCATGGAAAATTTTCAATGGTCTATGATGTGGCCCTTTCATCCATAGAATAACCATTTCTTATTTGGCGTGACATATTTTTTAGCATTCTTCTTATGAATAATATCTTAATAGGTTTCTTTTTTACATAACCCAAGTAATACTCCTCTCTATTTATCTTTTTTCTTTATTTTTTTGGGTATTATTCCAAATAAATAATTTGGTTCATGATTCGTTGATCCAAACTAGATCCCTTAACAATTATAAACACCTTTTTTTAATTCCCATATAAATTTTTAGGACATTCAAATCCGTACTTTGTGAACAGATTTATCTTTTTCTATGAACATTGCTTATACAATAGAGGATTTCTTCTAGCTTTAGTTCTATTATTCTCTGTTATATGCAATATTTTATATTTATACATTAATAGATTATTCCACCATATAATGAACTGATGTCCAAATATTTTGTATAATAAATAGTTTCTAGTAAACCTTTCTCTATTTCATTTTATTATAGTCTACCAAAATTTAATTCCTTGCTATTTTTGGATTAAAAAACTCTTCTTTTGAGTTTGATTTGGGGAGAAATTTTCCCTACCCTTTCTCACATACACCTAGGATGATATTGTGGGTTTCTCATAATTTTTCTCAACCCATTTTTTCAGAATTTTGAATTATGATATGCACTATACATTAAAGAGGATTTAGTATAAATAGTATTTTTGAAAACAAGGGGTACCTTTTTCTTTTTAATTTCGTGATATTTATCATTATATGTCCTTAACCTCTTCTTTCAATAAAATATAGGTCTTTTAGGATATATAACCTCATCCAAATGGTGTATGGAAACAACATTTCAATTAGTAAATTATAAATACTTTACTTGAAAATTTTCTAAATATTCTAATTTAAATTCAAGATCATGGAATTTAATATTGTTTTTCACATACTCAACTAATTTCATTTTGTCTTCAAAAAATTTATTTATCATCACAATATGATTTTCATGATTTTTTCTACTTTCCTGAAAATTATTTCCAATATCTTTTATTCTTTTATATATGACTTCCTACTAGGAACTCTTGAAATAAATAATATATTTATGGTTTATTCTAAAGCAAGGAGCATATATTCACAAGTTTTTCATGTCTCATAGTTCTCATAAACTTTTTTGAAATTTTTCTCCATCCAATGTGTGATTTACTTTATAGAACAAGAAAATTTATTTTGTGTCTTTCATATCATTGATGAGATTCTTTCATATCTAAAAAATCTCAACCATTTCCTTATCTATAGTATGTAATTAAATTTATTTAAGTGATTTATCATCATTTATACCATTAATGTACTCTCATATATATGTAATAACTTCAATAAGGATTATTTTAAAATAATCCTTAATCATAAAATAAAAATTCACTGACTGATTCACTAAATAAATATTTATCATAGCTTGAACTTGATTCTTCAAGAGGGTCGTTATAAAAATATTTAATGGGTTAAAACCCCACATTTATTACCTTTAGGTAATGTTGAATCATATTTCTCTTTGAAAACCTTCCTTAGCTTCTTTGACTCCTTATTTTTGGTTTTCAAGGTTTTGACTGAAAACCTTATGTTGATACTAATAGTAATGGGAACTGTATTTTATATATAATGAAATTATGAATCTTCATCAAATATAAACCTCATATATATCTAATAAAAATAGGGAAAGAAAATATATCTAATTAGGGGAAACCAATATTATATCTAATAAAACTGGTTAGTCCTAGTGGATCATGTAGTCACCTAAGAGGTGATGGTGAATCAATTGACTGTTTTTACTAAATTATTTTTATATTTTAATTATTCCATCTTAATATTAAAAGATCGGTCATGATTAATATGTATGGATCTAAAAATTCTCTCTCAACACCCAATATCACATGAAATGTAGTAAGCAAGAGACAGTAGCATGCAGTATTTTTATAAGGTTTGAACCTAATGTGGAATCTACTTCTTACTACATTTAGGTTGAGTATAAGACATAGATTATGACTATTAGATTATTTTGAATAAAAATATATGAGAAAATACGTCATACTTAATCTCAATTCTCACAAGGGGGTAGAATCATCCTTAACCCTTGGGTAGGTATTACCCTATACCTATATGACCTCAGGGTAGTGGTTATCTCTTGAAATACAATTTGTTACCCAACTAATATTGATCTTATTATATTGGATCACTCTAGTAATCAAAGTTACTCCTTCCCAACATATAAATATGATTTTTGGTCTACACCAAATGTCATTACATCACAATAATAAGATCCTATTTCACTCAAATAGGTATGTGGCTATAAGAATATATTCAGCAACACATCATGCAAATTGGCCTTGTTTTCTTCCTTACTCAATATCAAAATGAATAAATCATATAAATAACCTTATTCTGTTAAATTTATTATTCCTCAATAATAATATATAATAAGAAAATATCATAGGGATTCTACTTCTTCTTCAACACACAAGTATAATATTCTCAAATGGATTGGGTATCTTAATTTTCTTCAACTCTCAGAATATGCATGATAATAACAGTGTTATATACCCCTTAATACAAGATTATTACCTTTAGTTCCTTTTTTATATTCTCAACACATTACTAGATATTAGTTTGCATATATGAATATTAAAACCATTTTTTTTTTATTTCAAATCTATCTGTGATTATCATTCCTACTATTCCAGTATAATTCTTTAAAATAGATCCATGAATATTGAAAAAGATGTACCTAGTATACTCTTCGTGATTGAAAATTTATAATTGTCATAATCTTCCTCAATTAATGTAGAAACTTTCTTTTAAACATCCATAAAACCACATGGAATTTAAACGCTATGCCTATATGAAAACATTTAATGAACTTTAGTGGTGTGAAGGACATCTATTACAGTATGAATCATATTTTCAATGTATTATTTACCTCACACAATGGAATATCCATTTCCTCTCCCTAATATTTCATCTTATATATGAACCAGCCATAGTTTATACTTCATTCTTAGATATTACCATAACATGATAATCTTCGTCATAGTGTGGAAAGCATCATATTTAATTCTTTATGGATGCATGAAGGAATATCATCGTGGAATGGATTATCACACTATGGTGTGTATTTATTTAGATAAATCATTCACGATCTACCACAGCTTTAACCATGTTTTTAATGATTCTCGCTATTTATCATAGTGATTTATACCAATTGAAAATGCTTCTATCCTAGAATAGACTTCATCGTCATCTTGTTTAACAATCACCATGGTATTCCCATATCTTTCATGATAAGGTTGCATCTTAAATTCCATAACTGATATTAATTGGTTCCTCATCCTCACCCAACTTCACAGGGTAATCTGCTTCCCTATGGAATGAAGATCACCTTCTATATTCTTCAGCTTGAATTAAAATAACATTGAATCATTTTTATGTTTTATCCATTGAGAAATGGCTTCAGCATCAATATATATAACTTCTAGAAGTATTTTCTAGATTTTATAATTTGCTCATTTATTGAATGAACTAACAAGGTTACCTTTACACATGTTTCATATGACTTTTACACATTATCATACCTTCATTAATTCCTAGATTATACTCAAGAGTTACTTTATATATCATATAAATATTTCAGTTTTCAATTGAATGATCTAAAATACTTTTACATATTTGAGAATTTAGCTTTACATATTCAATGGAAATTTCCCGTTGATAATATTTCGATCTGCACTTCTAGACTACCCTTATGCATAACTTTGATTAAATTTAAATATCGTATGAATTTTCCAATTTTATAATCTACAAATTCTAGACGACCCTTATGTATACCGGGTAACTCAAGGAATTTCTAAATTCCATTCTCTTCTATGTACCTATATACATTTAGTGAAATCATTACTTTATCGATTTTTATTTCAATCAAAAAAATCCATAAATTTTTAAAATTTTATAAAATCTTATTTATCTCTCCTTAAGAATCCTCGAGCCATTAAAACCATCAAAAAACACTTACATTAATTTGGAATTCTCAAAATGTTTAAAAAAATATTAAAAATAATTTACAAATTATTGCAACAAATGAATACTCAATTGTGATTACTTAAATGAAACATCAATTCCACTACCTCTATATATTAAAATTATATTTATTCATCCATTATCTAATATATACTCATCATTGAATGAAATAACCTTTATGACTAACAATCCATGGACGGTTTCTCACACATCCATCAATCTCTATTATTTATCATCATAACTTTTGTGATTTTAAATATCAAAATCATAAACCACAATAGAAGTCTATTTTACCTAATGGTGATTTCATGAAGCGCCTCAACCCCAACAGACAAGAGATGGTGTCTACTTTATTTAATTGGCATAAGATAAAAGGAATTGCATCCTAAAGTAGAATATAGTTTAGAAGTCTTGGTAAACTATATACATGCTTGAAATTAACTTTACATTTTCAAATATATAATACACAAATAATTTTCATTGATAATTCCATTATTCCCCTGAGTGTATCCATTCATATCAATCAAAAAAACACTTCTTGGTATATATAGGAAAATATAACATAAGAAATGGGTGAGATCAGATGCTCAGTAATGGTAAGTGTATATTGGAATCTATGAATAAATAAATCATAATCAACATGGGAAGGTAAATAAATGAAACACATTCCATTTAATAAATAACTTTTTTATAATATTGTTGGAATAAATTAATAAAAAATAATTCTATATAAATAATCAAATGATCTTGAAAACATAACCATGGATACTCTAACTAATGAAATAATCACACAGAATATCAATAACTAAATTCATAATGTTTGAATTCATAATGTTGGATATCTAAGAAATACTGTCGAGGTCTTGTTCCAAGACATCTAATACCATAAATTTATTGTTCGAATAAATCTATATAAGTGGGTATGGACTCATCCAAAACCAAATATAGTTACTCTCATGAGACCTACCAATGCATCAAGGGGCTATAACGGGAATTTCCCATCATTTATGAAGTCCAACACAATTACTCATATGAAAGGGGGGAAATAATGCACATAGGAAATCATATTTAAAATATAATATGAATGAATAAGAATAATATCAATAAAATATATTCTCAGTGAATCATAATTTCAAAAAAGGGTTGATATCTTTGATGAGTAGAAACACCGTAAAAAGATATTTAAAACTTATTTTTGAAAAATAACCTTTTCACTTTGAAAATATTTCTAAAACTACTAGTTATAATAATATTTTAAAACCCAATTTATTTTAAAATAACCTTTAAAAACATGTAAAATACGATTTAAAACATTTATTGGTCAGGATGGTGGAAAATTATGTTCATTTCATACAATTTAAAAAAATATTCCTTTTACATTTTCTATAAAAGCTAAATGAGTACAGTTTTGAAAATGACATGAAGATTCCAGTCAAAAAAATTTGTAAAAAGTAAAAATGGGTAAAAAAGTATTTAATTAATAATTTCAATAAAACTAAAAAAAATTAAAAAAAAATATAAAACATGGTTTGGAATAAAAATTGTAACGCCCCGACCCTAGTTGCCTAGAGTCGGTGCATTATTACATAACATTGGCATGATCATAAGAAAGATCAAATCTCGAAAGACCGATTGGTTTAGTAGCCTTGGAAACACTAGATATATTCATAAGTTTTACATTACATCATAAAATGAAAAACTACTACAACAACATAATGTTTCCACAGTACACACTATAATCCCCTCATAATATCCCTGCAGGTCATTCATAATTTACTTCTTCACTTCCTGGGAAAAATAAAACATAGAAAAGGGGTGAGCTCAAATGCCCAGTAAGGATAACAATATAGCGGAAACTTTCATAAAAAAGAATAAACATTTAAGGCAATGTATAACTAAAACAAAAGCCTTTTAAACTTGAACTTTTAACATAGTATGGCATAAATAAAATTAGATAATGCCATTTACTTATTCACATGGATATTCTACTAATCGAATAATCACATGAAAAATCAATAACCACTTTCATAATGTTGGAATGCATAATGCTAAACTTTAATTACTTTTCAAGGACTCGTCCCAAGACCTTGGGGCTAACTGTAACCGGAACCCAACCTGGAGTGCCTCTAATAACCGGACACCAACCCGGAGTGCCTCTAATAACCGGACACCAACCCGGAGTGCCTCTAATAACCGGACACCAACCCGGAGTGCCTCTAATAACCGAACACCAACCCGGAGGGCTTACTTTTACCAGTCCCTAACCTGGAGGGCTTACTTTTACCAGTCCCCAACCTGGAGGGCTTACTTTAACCAGTCCCCAACCTGGAACATACTTGTCCAACACATTCATATGAAGTAAAGATTGAAATATAACATAAACATTCTTATTGGAACAAGCATACGAAATGTCAATACTTTCACCATAAACTATAAATGGTATAAAAATAGCACATCCACAGTCAAACATATCACAAAACCTTCAAAACAATATAGAAGTTTTGTATCATAATAAATCAACTTCAAATAATCTTAAAACCCATCAAAGGATGTTGACATAGATGAAATCAAAATTCTTTTTAAAGAAATATCTCCTTTTATTTTGAAATCATTTAAGATCCATATAAAATCAAACATTTTCTTTGAAAATAATCTTATAAGCTTTTAAGGGAAGCTTTGACAGTTTTATAATGGCGGAAAATAACCGCACCCGCCGTATAAGTTAAAAAAAACATTCTTATCTTAATTCTGTCAAAAAGGTTAAAAAGCACCTTGTTTGGAAAACGACAGAAAGATTCCCTTATAAACCTCTTATAAAAAGTCAAACAAGGGTATAAATGACTTTAACCCATATTCTTTTAAATATTAAAAATGTTTTGAAATACATTTTGAAGAAACATGGATGTGGATGATAACGAGATCCCAGTAGATTATTACGTATAAACAACCTCGGATAATGAAGAGATTGTGAAATAACCCTTACCAGTTTGGTAACTTATGAAACATACAACCCATGAAAGAGGTATCATACAATGAATATGTAAGTACACATAAATTAGAGTGTATTACACAAAGAATATAATTATGGGCAGTACATACACCACACAAAAGGTAATGGTGGCAATATGGCATGAATCTCACGGGAATAAGGAGTGAGATGAAAACCCCTTACCACGTTAATCAACTGAGTCGTATGGCCAAAAGTTAATAACCACCAAATTATTTACAGAATAACATGAATATGATAATATATATCAAATACCAGTACACAATACACCACTTTCAATAATTTAGTGGCGAATAATGGAAATCTCACGGAATTGAATGTGAGATAAGAAAATCCCTTACCTTGTACTTTTCCTTGGTTGGGGTAGGTTAACCTCCTGTATAATGGTGAAATAATTTTTATTAAATTATAAAAGAATAATATACATTAATATGATATCATATATGTTCTTTTAACATTGCTTTATTAATAATATCTTAGTATTATCGTCGTTTCGGGTGATAATTGATTCGTTCTTCTTAAATGTTTGGTTACGTAAGACATGTTTGTAATGGATAGATTATATCTTATTCATAATCAGAATTATATTAACATTATTTTTAACCCTAAAATGAGAATAAGACTTGAATGGATACGATGGAGGATGGATCTCACCGCGTTCGTGGAGACGGTAGTCCGTACGTACGCATGAACGCTACTTCCATTTAATTTTTATTTTAAAATAATTGAATCCAAATGATACATAGGTATATTACTATTCCAGTATAATATAATATTTTATATATGTTACTTAAGTTCATTGACACCATCCTTTATACGTTCCATGTGTGGTATGAACGAGTCATATCATTTTAAGGGGGCGGTAGTCCACACTTCCTCAAATGAAATTATAGTATGTATATACAACATGAAACGAATAATGGTATGAAATAAAATGGAATTACAGAAGATTATATATAAAATATATATCATTAATATCATATTTAATTATAGTGCCATCATAATGGCCACCATGAGAGGCGGTAAGATGTATTTGAACAATCATCGTTTCGTGAGGCGTTAGTTTGCCATCCACAGAAACATTATGTTCATCATCCATTAGATGGAGTTGTGTGTATGTGTAGTTTGAATCCTTCTTATAAAAAAATCCTAGTATATTGAGGATACTGGTGTTGTTACAAAAGAAAGGAAATAAAAAGAGTTTGGGGGTTAGAGAAGCAAAATAAATGAAAATAATTTAAGAGAAATCGTTACCTTTAATTTAGGTAACTCACTTTGGTTGGAACCAAAGGACTTCTTGAAATTCTTTCTGCCTAAGGGGAAGCTTCAAGGAGGAGGAGAGGGATGTGGGGAGCTTATTTGGGCAGAGTTTGGACGATCCAAGTGGCTTGAGAGGTGTGAGGAATGAGTAGAAGTGGTCTCCTTTTATAAGGGAGAAGAGGGGCTCTTTAGGAAAGAGTGAAAGTATTACTTTATAATATAATTATATTCGGTTTATAATGGTCCAAAAATCATTGAGGTCGAAGATAAGATGACTCATATTCTAAATAACATCAACCAATAAGAATTGGACAGGTTTTAGATAATATTTTAATCATTATAATCTTATTTATTTAAATGATTTATTAATGAGGTAAACATTGCATCATTATTGTGTCATTAATAATTTAAATTATTTGACGTCTAAAAATTATAAATAAATTATCATTATGTAGGAAATCTTTTTAGCTTTCTAATGAATATTTATAATCAAAAATACAACATGTATAACCCTATGTAAAAATTGTTCTTCTAAATGATGTAAGCTTATGCAATTTTTATTTTTATTTTAACTTTATTAATATAAAGTGTCCCTACCACATACAAGTGGATCCAAGGGGTCCCCAAATTGACCCAAGGATGCTAATGGTAGGGTATGTGTCCACCAATAAGGTTAGGACACGTTTTAGGTTAATTTTGTATTATTATAATATTATTTTTTAACCCTTATTTACCGGATTTACCCTTAACCATGGTAAATAAAATATTTACCACAGTAATTATTCAAAATGTCTAAAAATAAAAGTTACCTATTTACACAATTTGGTCATCCTGATTCCAAATATGGAATCCATTTTTCTAAATTCAAAACACAGAAGTGGCAGAAATTAATTTAAAATTCATTCCCGCTGTCAAAACAAAAAGCGTGTTTTTAAGAGGTAATAAGTGTCAAAAGATTGACACTTGTTTATGTTTGGTTTAATTGTAAAATTATGTACAATGACCAACATTATATTAAATGGTAAAAATATATTCTAAATATACTTTAAAACTACTAAAATTCATAATTTATCACTATTAATTATTTTGATTAAAAAAGTTGTTTTTAATTAAAATTTAGTAATTTTCACTATTCATCAAAATATGAAAGTTATCCGAAAAGTACCAAAATTTCACCTTAGGCTAAATTGGATATTCCGAATCCAAAAATGAAGTCCATTTTAAAATATAAAATATATATAATTTCAAAATTTAGGTATTACTATTCATAACGGCTAGTTTGATTGGTTGTGGCGTGTGTTAAAACTCAAGGTTGCGTACAACACACGCTACTATTTTATTCAAAGGAAAGCGTACCGTAGAAGATTGGGATGTTTCATTTTAAATTTTTTTTGATGTCCCAATTTATTCAGATAGTTTAAAATATTTTATTTAAAAAGGTTTCACTATTAAAGTTGATAAAAGTGCAATACTGAAAATGAATCTGTTCTTGCATTATGACTAAGAAACTCATAATAGGGATTCTAAAATTATAAGGATTATATAAAGTTCAAAATGTTGTTAATACTATTCATGACCTCTTTTAATGGCTTTTTTTTGTACGTCATGGTGTGATTGAACTCGGTGTTGCGTGTAGTGCAAGTTATTGAATTATTTTTAAGAAATAACACACTATGAAATTCTGGGGTGTTACATTCTCCCCTCCTTCAATAAATTGCGTCCTCGCAATTTGAAATTGTTCTTCGAAAATAAAAGGTTGAAAATAGAAAATATCTTTGTGGGAAAACCCACATCGGAAATTAGGTTACTAAAATTTAGTCTTAATATGAGGAAAAGAGAAATGAAAGAGTCACCACCAAATTATGATCTCGATTAGGAGAACATTGGTGGCAATTAGAGACATATAATTGGAGGAAAAACGTAAATATTTATAGGTAGTGATTGAGATCATCAATCACAAACAAGTGTATAATTGAGGTCCTTAAATTCATCAATCTATGATGATTTGAAATACCATCGGTTCAACAAAACATAGGGTATTAGGATAACACATTTTTGACGTTTCAAAATATCTTAGTTGAAATCCCACATCAAAAAATGAATTAATGAGGCCTCTATTTAAAATAAAGAGTCGAACGTATGAAGATTACCGAAAATAACACATACTAGGGTTCCATGTAGGAAAATATGGATATGGAAGAAAAATCTAACCATCAATTATCTGATGGAGAGTGGTAGAGAACATGGCTATGAAAAGGCCAACAATCCCAAAGCCATTATTTAGTGATGATTTAAAGTGTCATCTAGGAAAACATTTTTGTTATAAGTTTCTTTTCTTAATGTTGAGGAATTTATTTATGAGATTGGCTAAGATCATAAGGAGATATACTTACTTTATAATTAGTGTTTTATCCATTAATAAATTTCTACCACAAACTCATCTTTCACTCTAAAAGATAATAGAATGTAAAAAAAATTCTATTTACACTATTCGTATAGGGTTCCAAAATAAACGAATTTATAATTCATCTACATGATCTTTTAATAAAAACTACATTATTTAATCTAGTACATCTCATGGGCCAGTGGTAGGTGATACACCCTTGTCGCCCTTCGGTTGCGGGTTAAAGTCTCGCAGCCTTGCCGGACGCGACGGGTTGCCGCCCGACCTCCGGGTTGTCCTTTTATGGAAATCCAAAATAATCCAAACTAGAACTATCCAAAATACTTCTGTCCAAACTCACAGGATAACATTTATAAGGAAGGTAAACATAATATAGATCATTTTTACCCCATAATAGCATATGAATACCTTCATCATGTATTACCATATTCCTTATTGATTACATTCATGCTCCCTTATTCCATATAGAATGCTGGATATACTTCATTAATCCAAAAATGTTTTAAACCCCAACAATGATGGAATATACAAATCATTAATCAGTTCCAGGGTAGTCAAGAATATCCAATATAATTTATTCAAAACAATCACATATTATTCCAAAATCACTACCTCAGTATCAGAACTATATTATGATTTATCATTCTCTCAACCATATATTTTCCAAAAATTTATCCTGCTATTGAGTCACTTTTCTTTGTTCCACACAATCTCAAGTCCTTAATGAAATAGTACTGCAGTACAATCCTTATATACTCCATGATTATTGTAACAAGTACATTGTTGATACAACACTCAATTGACATAATCAACATAAGAACTCTAATCATTCCTCTTCATCTGTGGTAGTATCATAACTTGATTATTATCCAATAACATCATTTGCGGCATAGTCTGATGACTGGGACATAGGTTCGCGTAGTGTCCAAACTCCTTGCAAATGAAGCATTGTACATTTAAAACCATTTTCTTACCCTTGCAGTCACGTACTTTGTGCCCTTTTCCTCCACACTTATAACAAACTCCCATTCCTTTCAGGCAAGTTCCAGGGTGTTTCTTTCCACAGTTACCACATATGTGAAAATTCTTCTTTTCCCTTTTCCCTTTATCCATCTTTCTCTCTTCCATCCTTTTCATCTCTTGATTCCCTTCAAAGCCATAGGACTCAGTAAACTCTTTACTTATCTTATCAACACATGATATTATTTCTTCATATGATGATAATACATGGGAGACTATTTCTCTTATAAATTCTAGCTTAAGACCATGAAAGATATGATCCTTCCTTCTCTTTGAATCATGTGTATTTCTGGAGTTCTCATTCCTTCTACTGGGCGCCATTTCTAAACAATGGCATAAACTAGATCAGTTTATGAATCAAAATACATAATCCCATACTTATAAAACACTTAACATAAATTGAACTATTTATGGATATAATCCATAATCATAAAAATGTTTTCTTTGAGGAAGTATATACTCATAAACCCTTCATAATAATTTGTAAAGAAAATGATAGTTATCCTAAGCATATCTCCCGGGAGTGTCGTAACCAAGAGTGCAGCAAGGCCCGTTGTCGTGCACCAGTTCCCGTTCGAGTCTAGCTCAAAGCGGTGTTTTCGGGTTTTACCCCTAGGTACATCTGTGCCAGAGCCGCCTCTACCTGCTCGTATCCAGACAGGGATGTATTGCTCGGAAAACTCACAAAATCTCTACAATACCAAAATTCTAGGAAGTTCTTCTATACTAATCCTCAAAGTTCATCTTAGGTCTACGTGCTCTAATCAGAGTTTATCTAAATCTAGCTTCCAAGGTTTGTACTAAACTTCCTCTGATACCAACTGTAACGCCCTGACCCTAGTTGCCTAGAGTCGGTGCATTATTACATAATATTGGCATGATCACAAGAAAGATCAAATCTCGAAAGACCGATTGGTTTAGTAGCCTTGGAAACACTAGATATATTCATAAGTTTTACATTACATCATAAAATGAAAAACTACTACAACAACATAATGTTTCCACAGTCCACACTATAATCCCCTCATAATATCCCTGCAGGTCATTCATAATTTACTTCTTCACTTCCTGGGAAAAATAAAACATAGAAAAGGGGTGAGCTCAATTGCCCAGTAAGGATAACAATATAGCGGAAACTTTCATAAATAAGAATAAACATTTAAGGCAATGTATAACTAAAACAAAAGCCTTTTAAACTTGAACTTTTAACATAGTATGGCATAAATAAAATTAGATAATTCCATTTACTTATTCACATGGATATTCTACTAATCGAATAATCACATGCAAAATCAATAACCACTTTCATAATGTTGGAATGCATAATGGTAAACTTTAATTACTTTTCAAGGCCTCGTCCCAAGACCTTGGGGCTAACTGTAACCGGAACCCAACCCGGAGTGCCTCTAATAACCGGACACCAACCCGGAGTGCCTCTAATAACCGGACACCAACCCGGAGTGCCTCTAATAACCGGACACCAACCCGGAGTGCCTCTAATAACCGGACACCAACTCGGAGGGCTTACTTTTACCAGTCCCTAACCTGGAGGGCTTACTTTTACCAGTCCCCAACCTGGAGGGCTTACTTTAACCAGTCCCCAACCTGGAACATACTTGTCCAACACATTCATATGAAGTAAAGATTGAAATATAACATAAACATTCTTATTGGAACTAGCATACGAAATGTCAATACTTTCACCATAAACTATGAATGGTATAAAAATAGCACATCCACAGTCAAACATATCACAAAACCTTCAAAACAATATAGAAGTTTTGTATCATAATAAATCAACTTCAAATAATCTTAAAACCCATCAAAGGATGTTGACATAGATGAAATCAAAATTCTTTTTAAAGAAATATCTCCTTTTATTTTGAAATCATTTAAGATCCATATAAAATCAAACATTTTCTTTGAAAATAATCTTATAAGATTTTAAGGGAAGCTTTGACGGTTTTATAACGGCGGAAAATAACCGCACCCGCCGTATAAGTTAAAAAAAACATTCTTATCTTAATTCTGTCGAAAAGGTTAAAAAGCACCTTGTTTGGAAAACGACGGAAAGATTCCCTTATAAACCTCTTATAAAAAGTCAAACAAGGGTATAAATGACTTTAACCCATATTCTTTTAAATATTAAAAATGTTTTGAAATACATTTTGAAGAAACATGGATGTGGATGATAACGAGATCCCAGTAGATTATTACGTATAAACAACCTCGGATAATGAAGAGATTGTGAAATAACCCTTACCAGTTTGGTAACTTATGAAACATACAACCCATGAAATAGGTATCATACAATGAATATGTAAGTACACATAAATTAGAGTGTATTACACAAAGAATATAATTATGGGCAGTACATACACCACACAAAAGGTAATGGTGGCAATATGGCATGAATCTCACGGGAATAAGGAGTGAGATGAAAACCCCTTACCACGTTAATCAACTGAGTCGTATGGCCAAAAGTTAATAACCACCAAATTATTTACAGAATAACATGAATATGACAATATATATCAAATGCCAGTACACAATACACCACTTTCAATAATTTAGTGGCGAATAATGGAAATCTCACGGAATTGAATGTGAGATAAGAAAATCTATTACCTTGTACTTTTCCTTGGTTGGGGTAGGTTAACCTCCTGTATAATGGTGAAATAATTGTTATTAAATTATACAAGAATCATATACATTAATATGATATCATATATGTTCTTTTAACATTGCTTTATTAATAATATCTTAGTATTATCGTCGTTTCGGGTGATAATCGATTTGTTCTTCTTAAATGTTTGGTTACGTAAGACATTTTTGTAATGGATAGATTATATCTTATTCATAATCAGAATGATATTAACATTATTTTTAACCCTAAAATGAGAATAAGACTTGAATGGATACGATGGAGGATGGATCTCACCGCGTTCATGGAGACGGTAGTCCGTACGTACGCACGAACGCTACTTCCATTTAATTTTTATTTTAAAAGAATTGAATCCAAATGATACATAGGTATATTACTATTCCAGTATAATATAATATTTTATATATGTTACTTAAGTTCATTAACACCATCCTTTATACGTTCCATGTGTGGTATGAACGAGTCATATCATTTTAAGGGGGCGGTAGTCCGCACTTCCTCAAATGAAATTATCGTATGTATATACAACATGAAACGAATAATGGTATGAAATAAAATGGAATTAGAGAAGATTATATATAAAATATATATCATTAATATCATATTTAATTATAGTGCCATCATAATGGCCACCATGAGAGGCGGTAAGATGTATTTGAACAATCATCATTTCGTGAGGCGTTAGTTTTCCATCCACAGAAACATTATGTTCATCATCCATTATATGGATTTGTGTGTATGTGTAGTTTGAATCCTTATTATAACAACATCCTAGTATATTTAGGATACTGGTGTTGTTACAAAAGAAAGGAAATAAAAAGAGTTTGGGGGTTGGAGAAGCAAAATAAATGAAAATAATTTAAGAGAAATCGTTACCTTTAATTTAGGTAACTCACTTTGGTTGGAACCAAAGGACTTCTTGAAATGCTTTCTGCCTAAGGGGAAGATTCAAGGAGGAGGATAGGGATGTGGGGAGCTTATTTTGGCAGAGTTTGGACGAGCCAAGTGGCTTGAGAGGTGTGGGGAATGAGTAGAAGTGGTCTCCTTTTATAAGGGAGAAGAGGGGCTCTTTAGGAAAGAGTGAAAGTATTACTTTATAATATAATTATATTCGGTTTATAATGGTCCAAAAATCATTGAGGTCGAAGATAAGATGACTCATATTCTAAATAAAATCAACCAATAAGAGTTGGACAGGTTTTAGATAATATTTTAATCATTATAATCTTATTTATTTAAATGATTTATTAATGAGGTAAACATTGCATCATTATTGTGTCATTAATAATTTAAATTATTTGATGTCTAAAAATTATAAATAAAATATCATTATGTAGGAAATCTTTTTAGATTTCTAATGAATATTTATAATCGAAAATCCAACATTTATAACCCTATGTAAAAATTGTTCTTCTAAAAGATGTAAGCTTATGCCATTTTTATTTTTATTTTAACTTTATTAATATAAAGTGTCCCTACCACATACAAGTGGATCCAAGGGGTCCCCAAATTGACCCAAGGATGCTCATGGTCGGGTATGTGTCCACCAATAAGGTTAGGACACGTTTTAGGTTAATTTTGTATTATTATAATATTATTTTTTAACCCTTATTTACCGGATTTACCCTTAACCATGGTAAATAAAATATTTACCACAGTAATTATTCAAAATGTATAAAAATAAAAGTTACCTATTTACACAATTTGGACATCCTGATTCCAAATATGGAATCCATTTTTCTAAATTCAAAACACAGAAGTGGCAGAAATTAATTTAAAATTAATTCTCGCTGTCAAAACAAAAAGCGTGTTTTTAAGAGGTAATAACTATCAAAAGATTGACACTTGTTTATGTTTGGTTTAATTGTAAAATTATGTACAATGACCAACATTATATTAAATGGTAAAAATATATTCTAAATATAATTTAAAACTACTAAAATTCATAATTTATCACTATTAATTATTTTGATTAAAAAAGTTGTTTTTAATTAAAATTTAGTAATTTTCACTATTCAACAAAATATGAAAGTTATCCGAAAAGTACCAAAATTTCACCTTAGGCTAAATTCGATATTCCGAATCCAAAAATGAAGTCCATTTTAAAATATAAAATATATATAATTTCAAAATTTAGGTATTACTATTCATAACGGCTAGTTTGATTGGTTGTGGCGTGTGTTAAAACTCAAGGTTGCGTACAACACACGCTACTATTTTATTCAAAGGAAAGCGTACCGTAGAAGCTTGGGATGTTTCATTTTAAATTTTTTTGATGTCCCAATTTATTCAGATAGTTTAAAATATTTTATTTAAAAAGGTTTCACTATTAAAGTTGATAAAAGTGCAATACTGAAAATGAATCTGTTCTTGTATTATGACTAAGAAACTCATAATAGGGATTCTAAAATTATAAGGATTATATAAAGTTCAAAATGTTGTTAATACTATTCATGACCTCTTTTAATGGCTTTTTTTTGTACGCCATGGTGTGATTGAACTCGGTGTTGCGTGTAGTGCAAGTTATTGAATTATTTTTAAGAAATAACACACTATGAAATCCTGGGGTGTTACAAAAATTATTTTTGAACGAAGAGATAAATTAATTCTGATTTTCTTAAAAGAATTTTCTTATTCATTTTAAGTTCCAAAGAGTGTGAAGATGGAACAATTACTTAAAAAAGTTAACAAATGACCATTAGATAAGAAAATATATTTATTTTAAGATATAAATATCAAATAATTCCCCAAGGGAGAGTTAAATAAAAACAATCCTAAATAATTATGAGATTGTGAAATGAACCCTTACCACTTTGGTAACATTTTATCATAATAACCATAAAATAAATAACTTTATATGAAACATTAAATACAATGAAGATAAATGGATTTATGATATAACATAAAAAAATTGAAGTATATACACTAAAATAAATAAATAAGTGGTGAATATGGATATGTATCATTTAATTAAACGTGATGAAAGAAACTCTTGCATTTAGCCTAACTCATCTTGTAGGTTCTTTATCTTCATCTTGTTTTGGTAAACTCCTTTGTTTTGCACCAAATTCATTCATAGGTTAAATTTATGACCAAATTAGTGATTCTATGATTATGGTATGGATGTTTTCAAGAGGTTTTGTTAGGTATTATCCAGACCAAAATTGTTTTACGGTTTGAATAATATAGTAGAGGGGTGGCCATTTATATGTGAGGTGAGTGACACACTTATAATATTTGAAAAGAAAAAGTTATACACACATTTTTCACACGTAATATGGGTCCTATTTTATTATTATAAAGGATTAGAAAAGATAAGATCTAAATATACAATCCAAAAGATTTTAGACAATTTTTTAGGTTATTTTAACCCTTCTTTA
Organism: Viscum album; assembly: GCA_963277665.1. NCBI lineage: Eukaryota > Viridiplantae > Streptophyta > Magnoliopsida > Santalales > Viscaceae > Viscum > Viscum album. Next base: position 966,171,367 of record OY728132.1, read on the forward strand.
TTTAGTTTAAACCCCCATTAAATCTGTTTTTACCATAGCTGTGGAAAATATTTTTTATTCTTTTTACTATTCATAATGGTAAAAAATTAATTTTAAATTATTAGATAATATAAATTATTATGATTACAAATATGGAATCCATTTTTTCAAAATTTAATTCACATAAGTATAAAATTTTAATTTAAAATTAATCCCATAGATGAGATGAGAAAGTAGATTTTCAAAGAGAAAATGTTCAAAATATTACAAAGTTTCTATATCAAAAGTCAATATGAAAATGATTCCAATGACATAAATTGGATTAATTGATATATAATTCAACTAATTTTACTTTAAAACTAATTCAAAATATAATTTTACATTATAAATAATTTAAAAAAATATCCATTTTTCAATTAAAATTCAGTATTTTCACTATTCATCAAAAAGTGAAACATTTCATAAAAATCAAAAAAAAAATCACCCTAAGATAATTTTAATATTATAATTTCAAAAATTATTTTCATTTTGTCTAATAAATGTTCTAAAAGTGTTAAAAAATAATTTTATATTAGGCTTTCAAGGCACAACTAAACCATCTTTTAGAAAAATAATATAGTTTTTTAGAAAAAAATTATTTCTATTTTAAATGATTCTTATTTTATTTATAATAAATATATAGAAATAATTTAAATAATTTAGTTAGTTTATTAATACCCTGCAATTTAATGGATATGTTACAATGGTAATTTTTAAATATTAATATTTTAATATAGTATCGTGTTTCATTCAAACCTGGTGTAGCGTACATTGCAAGCTATTGAAGAGATTGAATTTATTTAAAAATAAATATATCATAAAGTCTTGAGATTTTATATTCCATTATATACATGGTGTTTTGTGTAATACATGTTATCAAATATTATTCTCATATTTTTAAATCTCAAGGTGTTTCATTCTACCCCCCTAAATAAATTATATCCTCGCAATTTAATCTTGATCTCAGTAATCAAGGGTTTGTCATTTGAAAATACCCTTATTGAAATACCAAATCAATATATGTATTTATAAAACATAATCTTGATAATAAATAATAGAAATATGAAATCCATATAGAATAACACATAAATAGGTTTCTACATTGGACAACATTGGGGGAAAGTGAATATTTGGACACGAAAGAAAAGTGTAAATAATTATAAATAATGAGAGAGGTCATTTTTCACAAGAAATTAAATGATCAATGGAATGTTATGGACCTAAAAACCATAAATCTGTGATGATTTAAAATACCATATGATTCACCACATATTAAGGTAATAGGATTACATTTTTTAGATATCCTTTTCCAAGAGTTGAGGAATTACTTTACCATATAGATTGAGAATATATGAAAAATATAATTGTTGTTTATCTTCCTATTTCATAGGCACGATTTCAACTTTTGGTTATGATTTGATCAATTTTCACTTCATTTTTTAAGATAATAAATGAATATCGAAGATGTATTTTTTATTCATGAAGCACTAAAATTAACTTTTAATGGATCATAAGATCCATAATAAAATGATAATTCATTAATTTGTGCTCTAGTTATAATTATAACAAAATAGTTAGTACGTGTTATCCAATATTCATAAATTATCATGTGGTTAAGTAATACATTAATATCTAAAACCTCATCCAAAGTTTAAATTATACAATTTCATAAATGGTTAACATTATGACCCTTCCAAATGATTAATATCTAAAACATTCAAAATAAGGTCACTAAATTTACAAAATGAACTTATCATTAATCCCCCACACAACATGAATTAGATCTTAATCATCACATACCAAACATGTGAATACCTTCATCATGTATTCTCTTAAAACATGGTAATAACTTGAATTACCATAAAACATATTAAAAACATGTATTCTTCCATATTCCTTAGATAAAACAGAGATTATTAGATATATTCTTTAAATAAAAAAAAAGGTATTTTTAGTTCCATTTACGATAGCATAGACCACTTTTTTAAAAAATAATTAATTAGTTCCAAGGATTTCAGTACTATATAGTTTAATTTTTCGATATCATTCATCACTTTATCCCAACATCATTATCCCAGCCTCAGGAACATATTAGGGGTTATCTTTCTTCTAATCATGTGTTTTTGAATAATTTTAACTTTACACTGAATCATTTTTCTTGGTCATTTATACCATTCAACATATTATTTAAAATTCTTAATGAAAAGGTACTATAGTATAATCCTTATAAATTTCATCACTATTATAACTAAGATATCATTGATAAAATAAAAAAATGACATAATTTTTTAATCCAAATACAAGTACGTAAATCATTCAACTTCATCTGTGGTAATAGCATAAGTGTTACCATGATTCATTAGGTACTTTTGAGGTATATTCCATTTATTCTCGGGGAATTCATTTTCATAGTTCCCCATATCCTTATAGTTCAACCATTGAACATTGGAAACATTTTTCTTTCCATTTTAATCATTAGGATAGTAAAATTTATCTCCACACTTTTAGAAAACTCACATTCCCTTTAAGAAAGTACCAGGGTTTTTCTTCCCACAATTATCACATGTGGGAAAATATTACTTTCATTTATTCCATTTGTACATATTTTTTTTCTCTTCCTATTCCCCTATTTCTTACCTTAGAATACATAATACTTATATAATTAATTATCTATCCTTTTAGTATGTGATATTATATCCTCAACTGATGAAAATGTTTGGGAGTCAATTTCCCTTTTAATTATTGGATTAATCCCATAAAAGAAATGATCATTCTTACTCTTTGTATTACATTAATTGATAAAATTATCATTAATTATTCTATACTCATGTTATAAATTATTAATCACACTAAATTAGGCTTTATCATTATTAAACATAATATAAAATCCCAAAACTACTGAAATAATTATTATAAATTGAAAATTTTATGCATGGCTAATCTCATAATCATAAACATGGTTTCTTTGGGTATATATTTATTTTGAAATCCTTTATATTGATTTGTAATTAAAATTTGAATTATCTTAAGAATATCCCTTGGAGTGTCAAACCAAGTGCATAGTAAGGCTCGTTCTCATGCACCAGGTGGCAATTAGGTCATGCCTAATGCACTTGTTTTATAGTTATTACCCCTAGGTTCAACTATGCCAGAATCACATCCACATATAGTATCTAGAAAGAGATTTTTTTTCTTTAAAAATTAACATAATCTCTTCCTTTATAATACATTAGGATATTATTCTATAAATATCTTCAAATTCTATCATAGGGTTATTTTCATAATCTATGTTTTCTTAAATCTAGTTCCCAAGGTTTCTACTAAACTTCATTTGTTTCAAACTGTATCATCCCAACCCTAGTAGCCCAGAGTAAGTGTCTACTTTATTACATAATCGTAAGATACAAGGAATCACATCCTGAAGGGATAAATTGTTTAATATTCTTGGTAAACTAGATGCATAATTGAAATTATAATTTCATTTTAAAAAATAAAATAAATAGATACTTTTCTTTTAGAATTCCATTATTCCTCTTAGTTTATCCCTGTATATCAATCAAAAAACACAACTTGGTATCCTGGGTAAAATAATACATAAGAAATAGGTGACCTCAGAAGCATAGTAAGGGTAAGAATATAGTGAAATCTTTGAATAAATAATTCATAATAAATATAGAAAGGTAAATAGATATTAAATACATTTAATCAATAGCTTATGCATAATATGGAAATAAAAAAATGATGATAGAATAATTCCAAATATATAATGACATGATATTGATAACATAACCATGGATATTATAATTAATAAAATATTAACATGGAATATCAATAACTAAATTCATAATGATGGAATTCATAATGTTGTATATCTAAAACATACCTTCGATGCCTAGTTCCAATACATTTAATACCTTTGAGTCCTCATGCCAAAATATTTATATAAATGTGTAAGTCCTCAAACAAAACCCAATCTAGTTTTCCTCACAAAACCAACCGATGTATCGAGGGGAAATAGTGGGCCCTTCCTATCACATACGAATTCTAATGCATTCCTCATATGAAAGGGGTGAAACATAATTCACATAAACATTCATATTTAAACTATCATAAGAAATGTAAATACTTTCCTCAATCAATAAACATAATCATAAACCATCCAGAGTAAAGTGAATGGTATCAACATAGTATATCCTTAGTCAAACTGATCATAAACAATCCAAATAAATAATAAGGATAATATAAATAAAATATATCCCATGTGTATGATAAGTTAAATAAAGGATTGATGTCTTTTATAATTATAAATACCATAAAAATATCTTTAAAAACATGTTTTATCAAAATAACCTTTTCACTTTAAAAAACAATAATTTCAAAAAATATTTTAAAAACCGTTTTATTTGAAAATATTATCTAAAAAATTTTAAAATAATATTTATAACATTCATTGGTCATGATGGTGGAAAATTCTATTAATTCTTTTCACGTTAAAGGAAGGATTCCTTTCACATTTTCAATAAAATCCAAACGAGGATTGTTTTAAAAAATACATGAAGATTCCTTTCAAATTATTTTTCAAAAAAGTAAAAAATTGGTAAAAATTTCTTTAATAAATCATTTTTATAATGATAAAACATTATTACAAACATTTTTAGAAAACTATGTTTTTTAATGAAAAAGGATTTTTGACTGAATAGAGAAATAAATTCAGATTTCTTTAAAAATATTTTCTTAATCATTTTAAGTACTAAATAGTGGGAAAATGGTTCTATTACATTAAATATTAAAGAATAACCATAAGATAATAAGATAGATTTATTTTAAGATATAAATATCGAATAATTCCCACAATGGATACTTAAACAAATACAATCTCAAATAATTATGATATTATGAAATAAACCCTTACAACTTTGGTAATGTTTGTATCATAATTTCAATGAAAGAAATAACTTTAAATAAACCATTTAACACCATGAAGATAAATTAATTCATGATATAACATAAAAAGGTTATTATATACTCCAAACAAAATAAATGAGTGTTTAATATGAAATATTTCTCATGGAAGTAAAAGTGAGATTAGAAACCCTTACTATGAGTTTGACTCATCACGTGTGTTCTTTATCATCCTCTTCCTTAAGTAACCTCCTTAGTTTTGCACCAAAAGCCTTAATAGGTTGTGTTTATTCCATAAATAAGGCTTCTAGTATGTGGTTATGTAATTTGGGAAGTTATTTGGTTAGTTTTTGGCCTAAACAAAAGTGTTTAAAGGTGTGAAGAAGATAATAGAGGGGATGGCCTTTTATAAGTGAGGTGAGTGGCACACTTGTAATTTTTGAAACGAAAAGGTTGTACCCAAATTTTTTACTTTTAAAAAGGGTATTATTCTCAGTAATTAGACATTATAAGGTCTAAATATTTCTATAAATTAGATTTTAGACAATTTTATATGTCATTTTATCCCTTATCATTTTTGTTTAACCCTTTGGAAAAATTATTTTTACCTTAACTACGGTAAATAATTTTTATTATTTTTACTATTAAAAATGGTAGAAAATTCATTTGAAATTATTAAATGAAATAAATTATTATTATTATTCCAAATATTTAATCTATTTCAAAAATTATATTCACATAATTGTAATATCTTAATTTAAAATTAATTTTCATATCTGATGAGAAAATGCATTTTTAAAGAGAAAATGATCTAAATTTTACAAAGTTTTTATACTGAAATTAAATATGAAAATGAGTAAAATGACCTAAATTAGATTAATTTATATATAATGGAACTAATTTTGCTCTAAAACTAATTTAAAATAAAATTTATCAATATAAATAATTTAAATGAAAAGGCAGTTTTGAATTAAAATTTGGTATTTTTCACTATCCATCAAAAACTGAAACATTTCAAAAAAAATCAAAATATGAAAAAATTTATATTCTAATTTCCAAAATTAAGATCTTTTTATCAAATAAAGTTTCTAAAATTGGTAAAAAATAAATTTATATTATCTGTGCAAAGTGAGACTAAATTAGAAAAATATATAGTTTTTCAAAAAACATTTCTTTTTATTTTAAATAATTATTATATTATTTCTAATCAATATATAACCATAATTTTCATAATAGAGTTAGTAATACTTATACCTCCAATTTAATGAATTTTTTATAATTTTAATGTTTAAATAATAATATTTTAATATAGTATCATGTTTCGTTCAAACCTGATTTTGCATGCATTGCATGCTATTGAAGAGAATGAATTTATTTAAAAATAAATATATCATAAAGTCTCATGATTTTGTATTCCATTATACTCGTAGTATTTTAATCATAGATTTTATCAACTATTATGTTCATATTTCAAAATATCATGGTGTTACATTTCATATTCATCAACACTTATCATGAATTATTAAACATAACTCTAAAATCATCAAATGTGTATTAGAATCTTTCTTAAATCTATATTTCCAAGAACATCAAGTAGAAGAAGCATCATCCATTTATTCTTTGTTATTTATTCTTATAGTACCAAGAAAATTATATCTATTTTCCATCATATTAATTAATATTAAATATATAACTGTAGGCATCTTTAGTATGTAAGATCTAGTGAAACTCTAACATATAGCTCATAACTTCAACCTATTCACTTAGTGGGATCAACTGCATCACCCAAATTCAGTATTTATTGATTTAAACCATGAAATATGTTATAAAAAAATGAATCATTTTTTTCTCAATCCATTTTGGAACATCAATAAGTCATAGTTAGTCTATATCATAAAACCAACATAAATCATTTGTAAATCGAACAATACAAAATAAATTAATAAAGAGCACAAAACAAAACTAGTCATTATAGAATCAATGTAAAAAGAAAATAGTTCAAAACTCTCTCTCAGTGAATGCTTACCAGGTCCATAAAAATAAAAACTACCATGAAAAAAATATTAAATAAATATTTCCATTAAAAATAAGACCTAAGACATGGAAGGTCCAAGAAGGAATAGGAAAGGTCCAAATATGAATTCTAATCACCTACAACTACATTGTGGAAACAAATCCAAATCCCGTGAAAAGTATGAAAACAGTTAGAAATATGTCCAAAATCTACCAAATTACATGTATGAACCATTAAACTAGTAAAATATGGGTTTCATGTCCACAAATGTGTGAGAATAAATTAATCATTAGAGTTCCACCAACGGTGTCTCAACATAGTAGTGGTGTAATAAGATTATGTCAAAATATGTCTAGAATTTTACATAGATTTACAGTAAAATAGCTTAGGTAGTCACAAAATGGAATAAAATATAACTAGTAGTGTCGAAACAAATTAAATAAATATATAACATAACTCGTAACCTCCTATACCAAGAGGATTCATAGATGAACATGCTTGGTTTCACCTGCTTCAGTAGAGCCCAATATCAAGGTCAAGTTGGAGGTAAATAAACCTTCCAACTTATCCCATCCTGATGATTGTATGCACCAATTTAGGGAATAAACCCAATTTGAGGGATGTAGGAAGCTATATACAACGTTAGGGTCTCAACACATCATGGAGAATAGGGAAGGGTTATAAATAGTTAGGGAAATATGATCCCATCCCAACCACTATAGCAAAAAGTATATTATACCTACTTGAAGGATATATATATATATATAATAAAAATATTTTAGTATCTGTATAATAAACCAATTAACTAGTTAACATGATTCAAGATAAATAGTAACATGATTTATAGTCAACAAAATAGTTAAACACCTCTATTTTCATGGTAATTGACCATAAAATATCAAATCTCAAAGTAGTATAACTAATGACATCATATTCCATGATTTACATATCAAGGTGATAACATATTTTTTATAATATCAAACTATATTCATGCTTCATATTCTCAATTATAAAGTCACAAGAATATGGAATCAATAAATATTGATCACAAGTATGAGAAAAGAAACAAGTCGTTCTGTAATAATCGTTTATCATGCAAATAATAAAACAATCTAGTCTTGGACCAAATTGAACTACACTAGTGTAATAAAACAAACTCCCTTGAAACAATAAGGAAAACCATATGAGGTAAAAGATAATTCATCACGGGTCCTTGATAATGTGTTTATTAACTAACTATGGATTTAATCTAAGTCATACTAGTGTTGGTACTTGGGTTAACATATTAAGGCATAGTCTATAACTTGAGGAGTAGGTTTATCAAACACTATTGATCATAATTGTTTATGTTTTTTTATGTTCAAGGTTTAACTTATAATCCAAAACTCAAGAAATGGTTCAATGTTGAAACCTTATTTAATTACATTTTATAAAAGTGACCATGTTCAAGAATGGATTGGTGAGTATTATTTGTAAACACTTTTGGATAAAAACTTTTTTAGAAGGAATAAAGATGTTAATGAGAAAAATATATAGAATTTTTTCCTAAAATATCCAATTTTAAAAACAATGTTCTCGTCAAATTCCCCACACATAAACCCTATTTTAAAACCATGGTATTTTTTTAGGTTTGATAGTTATTAAACCTTTAGTCCTCTCATTTTTATTTACATCTTTCCATATAGAAAACCCATCTTCCAAATATCAGTCAAAGAACTATCTTAACCATTGGTAAAGAGTGGTTTGTTGGGTTATATATTGTTCAGGTTTAAGTGGTAATATGTGACTTCAGTTATATAATTTTAATGGGTCTCAAGTAAATTAAAATTAATTACTAATTAAAAATCAATATGGTTTATACAATGGAGGACTCCTAGACTACAAGCAATCCATAAGGTGATTTATTTTTAAAAACAAATCAAGGGTCTTCATTTTTTCCAATATATGCATATCAAGGGAAAGTTACAAGACCTTGTGATAGTAGGGATTAGTGATAATACCTAAGAATAGGTTACCCAATATACACGTCAAGGGTGATTCAATAATAAGGATTAATACTGATAAAAGGTCTCAAAGTGAAACTGGTTTAATAAATATTTTTAAATAATCATAAAGGAATATATTTTCCTCACCAAGGTCTAAGAAAGACACTTCAAAAAATTTACCCCGTTTTTATAAAAAATATTTTAAAATCATTCATCCATATCCTTAAAATATATAGGTGTTCCATTATTAATTTATGAAAACCTAGGTAGGAATGTTGTAGGAATATCCCAAGAATAACATGAAATGTCAAGACCACCTACCATTATATAATACTTTTAAAAACATTATTAATACACTAACCACACTAAATAATCCCCTATAATCACCCAATAAATGTTCCATAACCAATTATATTCAATATTTTATAAGATCAACACAATTATATTAATAAATTAATAGAAACCTAGATAAATCCTAGGTAGATAACCATCAAAATAATAAAAACCATTAATTAGAAGAAATCAAAAATTTATTTAATCCATGGACTCCTTAAAAAAAACCAAAATCAAGGAAACACTATTAAAATCATTGGTTAATATAATAAAATCAAATCAACAGTCAAAGGAAGAGAAATAACATACTTTGGTCTTCTATAACCCAACAAATAAGAACCTAATTCATTGGTATAATTTCAATATTATCATCGGGAAATAAAAAAATTATATAATCCACTTACAAATATAGAAAGGGAAAAGATATTAAGGAAGAAGAAAGAATAGGTTTGGATGAACTTACCTAATCACTAGATTCAAAGAGTTCCACCCAATCCAAGGTTGATCTTGAAGGTGGTTTGACCTGACCCCATCATCAAGGGCTATAAAAAATAAATGATTAATACTTAACTTTACCTAAATAGTATATAAATGAAGGATCATTTCCATATGGAAATAATATTTTTTAATCCAAAGAAAAGGTAAATTAAAACAAGAAAACAAAAAAACCATTATTGATCAAATGAATATGTAAAATTAAATGAGATGTAACAAAGATGAAATAGATGAAAAATACATAAAACACTGTAAAACTACATAGGATAAGTCAAAAGTGTGAAAATTTAAAGTACTAGGAAATATTGGCCTAATCTAAATTCATAAAAATGATTCCTAATCTTTCATTACTGTAAATCATAATTGTGTAAATTATATGAAGAAAATAATCACTCAGATGTTAACATATCTCAATTACCTCACTATAAATAATAGATAATCAACAAAAATTTAAAGAAAAGCTTATTATTTCATGTATAATATAAGAATCAACCTTTTTATATTAATTACATCTATTGAATAATTTATGTTTAATCATTCATTGTTCGTCACCTATTGATACTTTTAATAGTATAGAATAGACCCTAGTGAATAATTAAAAGGATTGTACAAAACAAAATTGTTTCATACTTTTATTATAAAATTACATACCACCTTAATCTATTGATTTTTGATATAAAAATAATTTAACTCCCACTTAAATAAACCCATATTCCTTAATTTACACATTTCATATTATCAATAGAAAATAAAAGAAAATAAATAGTAAGAGAAAACTCAATAAGAAAAAGAGACAAAAAGATAAACAGGAGAAACAATATAAAAGGTATTTTAATTAATTTAAATAAAACATCATAAAATGAATTTATATACACTTTTAAATTTAGAAAAAATTAATAATAAATCTATAGAGAAACAATTAAAAACATGAGAATAAGAAAAATAAAATTTTTTCCTATATAGATAGTTCCTCTATCAAATTTTATTCTCTATTTGTAACTACCTATCTAGATCACTTCACCATTATCACTTTATAAAGTTTTCATGAAACCCATCTCACAATCCCCTACCTTTTTGCTTCTATTAATGTCTAATCCATAGATAAAAAGTGGTGTAGAGTTTTTTATTAAAAAATGTTATTACAATTTCAACTTAGGGAAGATGTTACGAGGGGTATTCCATATTTTGTAAGAAATTGAGACTATAAAAAAAATGTTGAGAGTTTTTTATTTCAAAGTGAAACATAAAATTAATGATTTAATAAACCATAGGTTTCCTCCTATGTTGGGATACTTTTAAATTCCCTAGTTGGTCTTTCTCTCGATTACTCTAACCATGATCACTTGGAAGTATTGATTTCTTATTCATATTTACTTAATTATTTTGTAAGGAAACATCATAATGGTCTATTAAGATTTCCAAAACACTTTCTTCAATTAAAGAATCCCAAAAAATCCTCTAAAATTATTGGATTAAGTATTTTATTAACCATTATTTTTATAACCAAAACATCATAAAATGATTAAAAAATAATTGACATCCAGATAAAAAATCACCTATATAAGAAGCAACATCCTCTCAGATTCTCTCTACATTAGAGTCATCTAAAACCAAAAATATAGGTTTGAAACTATCTATAACCTCCTCACTATTTCCCAAAGAATCATTATCACAGTTTTTTTCATTATTATAAAAAAAAATCACTTATTCAATATCTCCCAATAATTCCTTATGTTAATTGACTAAAAACTCTAGTTCTCAAAAACATTTTAAAGAAGAAGTATAATTTTTGTCCTCCTTTAAAAATCTATCTAGATTCTCATTTGTGACACTTACGAAAGGAGAAAGTCACATTCCTGTGACCCTTAAAATTAACCTCAGGTTTTTTCTCATATTTTTAGGATTTATAATACATATCTTGGGACACCCTCAAGGTAATATGTATATTATATTATGGGTTTATTTTATCTTTATTGATGTTTTAAAATGTAACGTCTTGGATCCGGGTCCCACTCAACCGGTGCCCCGTACCCGGTTGGTCACATGGCCTCAACACATTTCCCCAAATTCCAGAAGCTGTTGACTAGAAATGAGGGCCTAGAGAAAGATAGTTGGGAAAATATTCCCTCATTGGTTGAGTGTAACATAGCAGAATAAATAATAATACAATAGAGAAAGTAGTAAACAACATATATATAAAATAAACAGCATAAGACTGATAAAGAAAATAATCAAACACCATTCCATACAAAAGATGATGTATCATATTATGTTCAATGAAAACATCCATACAGGTACACTGTAGGAATCCACAATATATGTTCTCAAAGAAAAATAAACAAAGGAAACTAAGAATCATCGCAAGCCTCGGCTCAGTCCAATGCTCTCCGGCTCCTAAACAACATCTCAAGTATCTATAGAAGGGTTATTTCCCTTATAGACACCTATAACAATATAATATTTTTGGGCTCAAAAGCATGACCCAAATAGGGTGTGAGAAATAAATCCCAATAGACAACCACCCAAGATCTGTGCCTATCTGTCAGTGAGTATATGCAATAGGTAGTGTACAAAAAGAAAAAGCAGTAAACTAGGAAGTACCTAAAATTAAAAATTCCTATAATTACTATTTTCCATTTTCATTTATTTTTTTAGTTCAACCATTAAATTACATTAAATTATATAAGTCTCAAGATCCGGACTAAGCCTATCAATCCCCCGTATAAAGAATGCTCGACAGATACCTTATAAGGCTATCTAAATAAATAAAGTGAAGACTGAATCCAAGATTGTGATTTGGCTTTCCAGACACATCATAAGTCATTCCATTTCAATATTCAAATAAACATCTTTCCCACAGGCATAAAAAACCTCACCAGTAGGCATAACCAATCCTCTCCCATAAGCATAAAAATCATTGCCCGCATGCATAACAAATCCTTGCCCGCATGCATAGCAGTTGACAGGGTCAAGCCTAGTATATCATAATTTCATCGTAATAGACAACACATGTAAATTACACTATTATATGTTTAATATAATAACAACTCACACAGTCATCTTACATATCAAACAACAAGTGAATTAAACTATCACAAGGCTTAAATGATAATTGGCATATCATGGGGAAAAGGGGAAACCACTAATCCCAAACCCTTACTCAAATCAATCTCAATTTATCAAAGCTTCAATTCCATTTTAAATTTAACTCATACTTATGAACCCAAAAAGGGAAAACAAGGCAGGGATCATAGGTAACCTCACCCAAACGTCCATAAATGGTCATTCGAGGGAAACACACCCATGGAGTGGCCCTAAATCAAACCAACAAGCTCAAACATGATTAAATTAAGTTAATTCATGACCTAATAATCATTAGGAAACAACAAGGGTCAATTGAAATTCAAGGATATAGACTAAACATGGGTGAATGGAAATATGGCACATATAAACAACTAGAAATTAAGTGAAAGGCACAATACCACCTACCACGTCATAGTATGACTCTCCTCATCCAGCCTCAACCTCTAATTCAAGCTTAAACGACATAGATCTACAAAATTATGATAAACTCTCAAACTTAAATAACTTTTTGAGAGTAAAAACATAAAGAATGGATAAATAGGAATCAAGATCATACTGATTGGGTTCAAAAACCTCTAACGGTGATCAAAGTGGAGTTCGGACGGAGATTCGGGAGAAAAAATCCCTTTCAGTGCTGCTTGTTCATCATCCCGAGAGAGACTCAGTCCATTCTCCCAAAAATGATACTATTTCCTGATTTAATCAATAAAAAAATGTACATAGTATGTACTTGAGACTACACACCGTGTCTGTAAAATTTCTAGAAAAACCATCACATGGTCGTGTATCGTGATTACATGGCATGTAGCCTAACATACAAGACATGTACCTATAAGTACACGACATGTAGTTCCTAGTAACGTCATGTAAAAATCCTGAAGCCATCCCGAGACAACCTTTCCCCCATTTTATTATGTATAAACTAAAATGGAATGATACATACCTCAAGGGAAGAATTGGGTTCTTACAAACGTCCCCCCTTAAAGCAATTCATCCTTGAATTACCCTTCTAAGGGTGATGAAGAATTATCTAAGAACAACTCTGGCCACTGTGATCGTACATCATCCTCTCTCTCCCAAGTCTCTCCCAACACTCCGTAATGCTGCCATAACACCCATAATAAAGGAAGGGACTGACCATGGATAATCTTCATGATACAATCCATAACATGAATGGGATTCTACTCAAAGGACGCGTCTTCTTACAACTCCACTTCCATGGGGTGAAAGGTGTGATATGGTTCCAAAAGGTAATGTCACAACTGTGAAACATGGAATACATCATACATAGCCACGTACCTCTGAGGTGACTACAATCAATAGGTAACCGGCCCAAACCTCTCTAGAATCTCAAACGCACCAACGTATCTCAGCGAAATCTTACCCTATCTCTTGATTCTCTTATGTCCCAACCTCAGTGCAACATGCATGAAAACTCAATCCCCAACCTCAAACTTCAGAGGTTATCTGTGGAGATCTGCAAAATAATTTTAATGAGGCTTTGCAATAGCCATCCACTTCTAAATCAACCAGACCTACTCAGAATCTCCTACATGAGATGTAGTCCGAGTAAAAGCTACCTCACCCACCTCCAGTCATCACAGGAGTGATCGTCATAGCCTACCGTACAAATAATCCTAATGTTCCATCTCTATATTCACCCAGAAACTCTTATTATTTCCAAATTAAAACAGGGTAATATGCTTCTCCCCAGATCCCCCAAAGTCTAGGACACATGCTCATAGCATGTCCTCTAGCACCTTCATCGTACGCTCTAACTGGCCATCAGTTTGAGGGTGGTATGTTGTCATCAAAAGAACCTATGTACCGAGTGCCATCTAAAAACTCTTCTATAAACAAGACATAAATCGGGTGTCCCAATATGAAATTATTGAATAGGGGGACCCCATGAAGTCGTTCCAACTCAAGAATATATAGTTTCTCAAACTCATCAACATCGGAGGTCCCCTTTATCGGAAAAAAGTGAGCGACCATCATAAGTCTATAAACCACCACCCACACAACATTGTTACCTCTAGGTGACCTTGGTAACCCAGTCATGAAATCCATCATGAAATAATCTCATTTCCACTCTAGAATAGGTAACTGTTGTAAAATATTGGCTGGCTGCTAATGTTTTTCCTTCACCTACTGACTGGTGGAACAACTCTTAACAAAACCAGCCACCTCTCTCTTCATACCTGGTCACCAGTATAGACAGAAAATATCATGGTACATCTTGGTAACTTCAGGATGTATGGCCCAAACTGAAGAATGAAACTCCCACATCAACTCCTCATGTATGTCCATTAGAACCCATACATGTCCATGCATCCACAAGATCTCTTCATCACCTATCGTACAACCAAGAGGTGGGTCATCACCTTCTACACTCTCCCACAAGACAATGCCCTTAGAATATACTAGTTGTCTCATCCTCACTCTGTCCAGGAGGGAATAAGTCACAACTAAAGAAGAAAGGAAAGTTTGTGCCTAACTGTCCTGCACCTCCAAATTCATCTCAGAGAACAACGCTATAATTTTTCACTCACTACTGGCCTCCTACACTGCCAGTATCTGAGTCCTCTTGTTCAGTGTATCATCCTCTGTATTTCCTTTTCTAGGTTTGTAGGCAAGCTTGAAGTGGAAGTACTGAAGGTACTCCACCCACCTTTGCTACCTCGTATTTATATCATGTTGAGTAAAGATGTACTTGAGACTATTGTAGTCCATGTACACCAGAAAACGCTCCCCCAAAAAGTAATGTCTCCAATAGTATTTGGCATGAACAACCATGGCTAACTCAATATCATGCATTGGATAGTTTCTCTCATGTGGCCTCAACTACCGAGACTCATACACAATGACTTGTTCCCCCTTCATAAGCACTACTCCCAACCCAATACCTAATGCATCGTAGTACACAGTGTAACTCCTCACTGACTTTGGAAAAATCAGTATTGATGCTGATGTTAATCTCCCTTTTAGCTCCTAAAAGTCCATATCGCAAGAATATGTCCATACGTACTTCACACCCTTCTTTATCAGGCCCATCATCGGTAATGCTAAGCATGAGAAGTCCTATATGAAATTCTTGTAGTAACCATCCAGTCCTAGAAAACTCCACACCTCAAAGATGTTCTTGGGATTCTCCTATGTAACTACTACCCTCACTTTTTATAGGTCCATTAATACTTATGTCTTTGAGAGGACATTACCTAGGAAGTGAATCTAATATATCCAGAAGTGGAACTTTGTGAGCTTAGCATATAATTGATACTCTCTCAGTGTATTCATAATGATCTCAATATGGTTGTCATGGTCATTTAGATTCTGAGAATACACCAATATATCATCCACAAAAACCACCACAAAAGAATCCAAGTAAGGATGGAACACTTAGTTCAATAGTGCCATGAAAACTCCTGATGCATTTGTGATACTGAATGGAATAACCAAATACTCATATAGACCATACCTGCTAGGAAACACGGTATAAGGTATGTTTGGAGGTCGAACACGTACCTGGTGATATCCTAACCTTAAGTTGATTTTTGAGAACACCCAAACTCCTCGAAGCTGATAAAACAGTTCATCTATCTGTTGCAAAGGAAATCAGTTTTTAACCATCAACTGGTTTAGTTTCTGAAAGTCCATGCATAGAAAGAGGGTACCATCCACCTTTTTTTCAAAAAGGGCCAGCAAAACCCATAGAGAAGTATTGGATCGGATAAACCCCTTTTCCTTTAAATCATTTAGTTACCTCTTAAGCTCATCAAATCCATCATAGACATCCTTTTAGGAGGAATAGATACTGGTGTAGCTCCTCGCACTAGCTCGATTGTGAACTCCACCTCTGTAACTAGAGGTAACCCTGAAAAGTCATTTGGGAAAACATCCCTGAAACGATCAACCACTAGAGTGAAATCTATCTCATGTGTTCCTTGGCCATCTAGATATAAACTGGAAATATGTTCTATAATCCCACTCAACCCACGTTTCTTGGGTCTATCTCGGCTTTCCTATACATCCCACTCTCCCCTGTATAAAAACGATTTGCCTTTTGGTGACTTAAAACTCACCCTACAATGATAGTAACCAAAAAAATGCTTTAAAGGATACTAACCATTACATTCCAAGTATGACATCAAATCCTTTCACCTATAAGACATAGAGATCTCAAAATAAGTGACACCCACCAACCTCAATGGGGAACTCCTTACACTAATGCACACATATCTTCCTTATCCCTAAAAGAGTTTCTAGCATCATAACATCATCAGAAGAGAAAACACAGATCCCAAGGCTCTCTACAATGGGCACAAATATAAAACTATGTGAATCCCCTATATCAAAGAGTGAAGAAGATAAAACAGATGTGACTAGAATAGTACCACTAATAATAGAAGGTCTATGATCCTACTCTTGTTGGGTATGTTACACTATATAAGTCTAACATGTACCACATCCCTGAGACACTACTTGGCTACCCTGAGCTGACCCACCCTGCTGTCGCTAAGATCCTGGGGTTTGGCTACCATGTCCATGACCACCACCTCAGCCTGAAGATCCTGATGTATTCCAATTCCTTGATTGGTGAGAAGATTTTGATCCTTCTCCTAAACATGGAGTCGGTGTAGAACCTATCTCACTAGATACTGGTGGAAAAACCCTGTAGAAGCGTTGTATATAGCCTATCATTCCATAAGCTCGGAACTCGACTGGGTCTATCGGGCATTGAGGTCTCATATTCCCAGCTCCGCTACACTGGTATCACCTCTCTTAGCTACCGGAAGAAATATTATAACTACTCGTATCACTGCGAGAAATCTCTATTCAACGCTTCCTACTCCTGGTCGATATAGTACCAGATCTCAATGTTGAACCGCCCTAGTTCGCACCTCCATCTTCCCACAAATTACACTTGGTAATCAGTGCCTGATTCACGATGGAATATGGATAAGGTAACCTAAAAATTTTCACCTGTTATCAGATGTCGTACCTAAGCCCATCCTCAAAATCCACTAGCCCTTGCTGTCTTGTCACCTATCAGAATAGATTTGAATCTATAAATCTCATTGAAATGGGTAGAGTAGCCCATCATTGGCATAGCACCCTACTCCAGATGCATGAACGCCCGGGCTCTATAAGCCCTCACTGTCCCAGAAAAATAGTTTTCATAAAAGACCATCAAAAAATCTCCCCATGCCATATACTGATGACACTCTATCTAAGTGATAACGTCTCACCACCTCTTGGAATAATCACGCAGCATATAAGTCACGAGCTTTACCCTCCTATCAGGAGGGAACTATAGATGCTTGAAGGTCATAAGAATAGACTCCATCTATTAATCTGTAGCCTATGGTCCACCATCCCCTGAAATTATAGGTAGATTCTACTGCTATAATACTCATGTCAGTTCTACCACAGATATGTAAGGTTGAGGTACTCCCAAGAAGTTCTATATAAACATCATGAAGCCTTCACGAAACTATGCATCTGTACCTATGTCTGATATAATAGTTTGTCCCACAAATGACACATCTCGAGGGTCCACTGGTAGCACATGCCCTACCACCTTTGGGATATGATCATTACTAGTATCCCGGCATATAACTGGAGGTGGTTTTGGCGGAATTTCTTAGTAAATTCTAGCACATACACCTCAGTATAAGCTTACTCGTCAAGGTACGTAGTTCAGGAGCACAAGAACTAAATAGGAGAATAAAATCCTCAAAATTTCAAAAAATATGAGTACACAGCATGTAGGAACCATACATGATGTACACTTAAGTCCTTATATGGCCATGTACTTTTACTAGCCTATACGTGTAAACACCCTAGGTACACAGTGTGTAGGTAATATACACGGAGTGTACACTTAAGATCCTACAAGGTCGTGCACTCCTGTAGTATTGGACATGTAGACACCCTAGGTACACGGTGTGTTAGTCGAGTACACAACATGTACACAAGTCTTCTCCCCTGGCCACGTAGTTTTAAATGTCCAGAGCTACATGGGTATGCCTATATAAAACTACACTGGGTGTAAATAAGGTACACAGTGTGTACTGATCAAAACTCAACAACCCGTGCTTTCTCTCACATGGCTGGTGACATAGTCATCTACCACATGGTGTGTAAGAAAAGTACATGGCGTGTACTTGGAAAATTTCTTTTCTTCCTAGCAGAAGAACACATGGCATGTGTTCATAGGACCACACGCCATGTTGTCTGGGTTTCCAAACAGTAATCCTTATAAACTTCCCCAGAACCCCTGTTTTTGTAAAATAAAGCCATGGTGTGCCAATTTATGATTTGTAGGGGCCCATACTACCTGTGAATCAAAGATTGGCATCCATGTATAGCGCATAACAACAAAATTTATATCCCATGTCCAAAACGTGATCCACAAAATTCTGATCCAAGTGGGCCCATACTTCTCAGGGATCAAATTTTTTCATCCATTCAATTCAACCATAACATGTACCAATACAACTATCACAACAAAAGGCATATCTATCACGATACCAATCACAACATCATACATATTTTTCATGACATCTATCACAATAGCATGTAGCCAGTAATGCTCTCTAAATTCCATGGCAAGAATGCATGGCATGTGGTTCTAACAAGTTCCTATATGATGCATGATATGGAATACCCTCATATCATTGGGTTTCAACAGAATAGAACCACAAAAATATAAATAATAATAGCATAAAACAAGTGTTTCACACAATGGTGAAATCAAATCAATTGTAATAGCTCAAAATCTAAAAATTACAATGTAAATGAAGGAAATTTGGCTTTACCTTGTACGCGAGGTAGCTACTCCCAAGAAAAGATTAGTACCAAATCCCTTGAATTTACATATCTATCTATCATTGCCAAATAATAAAGAAAATTAAAAAAGAAAAACTCTTCTGATACCACTTTGTACCATCCTAGATCTGGATGCCACTCAACCGGTGCCCCGTACCCTGTTGGTCACATAGTCTAAAGCACATTTCCCCAGACTCCAAAGGCTACCAACTAGTTGTGAGGGCTTAGAGTGTGACAGTGGAGAAACTATGCCCTCATTGGAATAGTGTAACACAGCAGGACAAATAATAATACAATAAAGAAAGAATTAAATAGCATACATCTGAAATAAATAGTGAAAGAATGATAAGGTAAATAACCAAACATCATTCCATACAAAATTTGATGTGACATATTATGTTCAAAGAAAATATCCAAATAGGTACAACGCTGGAATCCACAAGTTATGTTCTAAAAGAAAAAGAAACAAAGGAAACTAAGAAGAATCAAAAGACTCTGCTAAGTCCCATGCTCTCCGGATCCTAAACAACATCTCAAGTATATGTAGAACGACGCTTTCCCTTATCGACACCTGTAACAATATAATATTTGTGTTCCCAAAATCATGACCCAAAAAAGGTGTGAGAAATAAATCCTAGTGGGAAATCACCTAAGATCTATGCGTATCTATCAGTGAGTATATGAAATAAGTTGTGTACAAAAAAGAAAAGAAGTAAACTAGTAAGTACCCAAAAGTAAACAATCCGACAAGTTATATTTTCGATTTTCATTCCTTATGTTCAGTTAA
Organism: Viscum album; assembly: GCA_963277665.1. Classification (NCBI taxonomy): domain Eukaryota; kingdom Viridiplantae; phylum Streptophyta; class Magnoliopsida; order Santalales; family Viscaceae; genus Viscum; species Viscum album. The sequence goes on from OY728132.1 coordinate 966,191,816, forward strand.
AACATTAAATTACATTGAATTGTATAAGTCTCAAGATCTGGCCTAAGCTCGTCAATCCCCCGTATAAATAATTATCAACAGATGCCTCAGAATTCTATCAAAAAAATAATGTGAAGACCGAATCCAAGCTTATACTTTGTCTTGGAAAATGAATCCTAAGTCATTACATTTCAGTATTTAAATCAACAACTTTCCCACAGGCATAACAAAACCCCTCCTGTAACCCTAACCAATCCTTTCCCATAGCCATAACAAATCCTCACCCGTAGGCATAACAAATCCTCACCCATAGGCATAGTAGTTGATAGGGTCGATCCCAATATATCAACATTTCAACATAATATACAACACATGTAAATTACTCTATTAAATGGTTAACATAATATCAAATCATGTGGGAATCTTACATATCAAGAAATAAGTTAATTAAATCATCACAAGGCTTAAACGATAATTGGTATATCATGGTACAAAGGGGAAACCACTAATTCCAAACCCTTAATCAAATCAATCATAATTTATCACAATTTCAATTCCATTATAAATATAACTCATACTTAGAAACCCAATAAGGTAAAACAAGTCATTCCTCATAGGTAACCTTGAAAAAACAACCATAAATGTTCAATCGAGGGAAACACACCCAAAGGGTGTCCCTAAATCAAACCTACAAGATCAAACATGATTAAATTAATTTAATTCATGACCTAATCATTATTAGAAAACAACAAGGGTAAATTTCCATTCAAGTATACACCCTAAACATGGGATAACAGCACTAAGGTTAATATAAAGAACTCAACATTGAGCAAAAGGCACAAGACCACCTACCTTATCATAGTACGACTCTCCCCATCCAACCTTAACCTCCAATTCAAGCTAGAACAACGTAGATCTAAAAAATTAAGATAAATTATCGAACTTAAATAACTTATTAGAGAGAGAAAATCAAAAATAATGGCTCAATAGGAATCGATATTTTACCTATTGTGTTCAAATTCCTCTGACGGCGATTGAATTGGAGTTTGGACAGAGATTCAGGAGGAAAAATCCCATTCGGCACTTCTTTTTCATCAACATAGGAGAGCCTCTATCCCTTTTCACACAAAAAATTCTACTACCCAATTTAATCAATAAAAAAAGTACACTACCCATACTAAATACTACACGATGTGTCCGTAAAGTTTCTAGCCATACCATTACATGGTTGTGTACCGGGATTACATAGTTTGTATACTAACATACATGGCATGTATCTATAAGTACACGACATGTATTTCCTAGTCACGTAATGTAACAGGCCTGAAGCCATCCCTTGACCTATTTTCCCCTATTTTCTTAAGTATAAACTTAAAAGGAATGATCCATACCTCAAGAGAAGAACTGGATTCTTACATAAAGTCTTTTAAGTGTCAGGGGATGATATTTTAGAATTTTATGAGTAATATATCAGGTACATAATCTACATAGGATTAGTAGTAACTATTCAATGACCATGTGACATGGCTATGTTGGTTCCAGTGGCATTCTTCAAGGATTTATCATGGTTTGTTAAACCATGCAAGATCCCTAGGAAAATAGTGTCGACTATTGGGATTTGGTCCAAAGGTAGTTACATAGCTTACACATGGTGTTTAAGACCATTAAAATATTCACAAGTAACTGTATTCTTTGTTTTTTAAGGTGAAATAGGGATAATAAAATAGTTCATAGTTTTTCTAACCATTTCGACTTACTATATGACTCATACATATTTCTTGAATATGAAGAATTACCCTGATACCCTTGGTTATTTTTAATCCAAATCTCACCTTAATCTCTCGTTATCTAGTCCCATCCCATATTTGAAATTATAGGAGGTTATATCTTTGGTCTCTTAGTTATCCTCCTTCTATAATGGTAGATATCTTTGAGATATATTCTGATTTCCACCAACTTTCTCCTCCTATTTTAGATATCACCTTGCTATATCTTCTTCTTCAAGTGTTGATCCTATTAAAGAAAGTGATGGTTGGATCTAGGGGCTTTTATAGATAATTGATGATGTTTCTTATGTATCTTGTCTTTTGGTGACCATATATCATTGTTTCCTTTCACCTTTTTCAAAGGGGATAGGGTTTCCTCTATTTGTGAGGTAGGTGTCTTAATACGATGGTTCTTTCTCATGTCATAACTTTTCATTCATATTTTTTCCATTGGTTTTCCTTGTGAAAATGATTTATTTGAAACCTATGAAGACTATTTTGAGTAAATTCACCTTTGGTATCTAGGAAAATGGTTTTAAGGATTTTTTATCTACAAAAAGTTTTATACGCTTTATGTGTTTGATGAAATTCCTCAATGATGGTTTTTAATCTAATAAGAGTTTTCAAGAATGAGAGAGGTAATGATTTTCTTGTAGACATGTTTTATAAAATTGTGATCATGGTTTACTTGAATGTTTTTGAGAAAACATAGCACATGATAACCTTGGGTGCATTGGGTTATAGATATATATAAACCTTAGTGATTGGGAAACCACTAAGGGTTATGGTTGTGATGATGATAGACTATGGTAATACATGGTATCATTAGGATTCAAAATATTCCTATTAGTGTTTTTTGTGTGTCCTAGGGACATATTCCCATATGCTAGATCCCATTTTTGTATGATTTATTCTTGATTTTAATTCTCATTCTTTGATTACTCACATGTGTATAGTTTAATATATGGATTATTTTTTACTACTACACTTTATATTTCCATTCATTTTTATTTCCATATTCCTATGGATTTGAATGATTGTTGTTTTAAAGGAAAAAATTATGTTTTATGATAAATGTATTCTGATGAAATTATTTATGAAACTTATTTTGTTTTAAAGATAGAACTAATGATTTCATGGTGGAAACAGTATATAGATTCATTGTGGTATCCTACTAGGAATTTGTCTCCCAGTCTGCATATGTTGGTGGGAATATATAGGCTTAGTTTTATATGATAAAATTGAAGGGAAGGGTTCTATATATCTTGATGAATTCTATTGGTTGGTGTCACTTCAAGGTAGTTTAGGATGGTGGTGATGGATTGAAACATAGAGACTAGATTATAGTATTGGAAATTTTTTTGTTTCTGGGTTTAGCCTTCTGATTTTTTTGTTTATATCTCATGGTTAGGTACCCTTATCATTCATGGGGTAATCTGGTTTTTTATCTATATCTTATTATATATGAGACAAGTAATTTTGTGTTTTTATGGTGAAATAATTTCCATGGTTTTATGTGTTAATACCCAGGTGCTTGTCACCAACTCATGGAAATCAAGAATGTTCTTTGGGCCTTTTGGAAGACCAAATTGGGTGATTTTTCAGGTCGACTAGGGGTGGTTCCTTAAAAAATGTTATTAAAGGAATCAATTTTTTCTAAGGTGGGTTGGTAAATAATATGTAGGGCTATCGGGCCTTGGGTGGTAAGTAAAAAAGGGTGCCTTGAAAATTTACTTTCGTATCTAACATCGAATTAACATGGGTGGTCATGGATTCTTCATTAATATTTTTAGCATGATTTTGGGTTTATTTAAATAAACCATGTAACATTTCTCTAGTGGTTTATACTATTTTATTAAATCATTGTTTTTCAAGGGATTCAATATAGATCTTGAAAGTTCACATTTTGATTCATAGATGTATTCCTAAGATAATTATGTATTATCTTTTATTTTTAATAGATAATGCCTCCTAGAAGGGTCTACTCGAATCAGGGGGAAGGACCTGTGGGACAAGTCCCATAGGCAAACCCATATTTAGTGTAAATAGAATTCTAGAATACTCAATACCTCAGTCCATTAGGTTGTGGAAAACAAGAATGATGGTGGATTATACTTCAGAGTTTACCAAACAAAATACACTAGTCTTCTATGGTGAAAATGGAACCATTGAACCTGAGGAATGGATTGAGGGAATATAGAGGATTTTTACTTTTTTTAAGACTATAGATGACTCTATTATGGTGTTTTCCACTTACATGATTGGGGTATGAAATAAAATGGTGGGATTATATCATGAAATCTAAATTGAAAAATGATCTCACTTGGACCACTTTTAGAAAGGCCTTCAATCATTAATTCTATCCTAAGACATTGCATGTAAAGAAGGCTCGGGAGTTTTTAAACTTGGATCAAGGAGACTATTCAGTGACGGAGAGTGATACTCTTTTTTTTAAGTTATTTCATATATCTCTGGAAATTCTCACTAATGATTACCTCAAGGCTATATTATTTGATATGGGTATAAATCTTGAGATTAGGTTGATTCTTATTATCATTTGTCTTCCAGATTTTACCAAGATAGTTGATAAAGATGTTATAGTTGAGGTAGAATTATTCAAGATGATAGATCATAATGAATACTATTTTTTAGATGGGGATAAAAATGGGTTATCATCTGTCCAAAAAAGGAATCATAATGAGGGTGCTCAGATTACGTCAGGTTTAGCTACAAGGGATTCTTTAGGAAAACACCAAGTTATTTTCTTCTAGTGTGGAAAACATGGTCATAATAATCCTAGATGATGATTAGATTTGGGTTGCACAAGTAATAGAAACTATTTTTTATTTTTTAGTCAAATCCCTTTTGGTTGGGATACCTTAGGACACTGTACTTATTCTCCTGATTGTGGCTTTCATTTCTAAGGAAAATTGGTTATTTTGATAACTCTAAGGTCAAAGTTGATGGATATTTGACATCAGTCTGGTTGATCTATACACCATATGACTAATAATATGTGTCATGATTTGATATGTAATTATTGGAGGTTGGGGATGAGGCAGTCAATTTTGGAATTCATTTCATGATCTGTTACCTTCCATAAGATTAAGGTAGGGCACCAAAGACCTACCAGTTTATTGTATCCTTTACCCATTATGGTATGGAAGTGGGATGCAATATTTACAGACATAATTATAATTTTAACAAGAAATCCTAGTTGGAATAATATTATTTGTTTGATCATTGATAGACTCAAAAAATCATCTCATTTTCATTTTAATAAGGGGATGAATAAGTTAGAAGGTGTTGGACACCTGTATGTCTGAAAGATCATAAAACACTATAGAGTAACTTATACTATAGTTTATGACATAGATCCAGAATTTATATCTCAATTTTTGAATGTTATAAAAGATTAAATGTTTACCTAGTTAAATTTAAGCATGGGATATCACCCATAAATGTATGGACAGATAGAGTGAACCATTTAAATTATTTATGATATGCTTCGAGCATGTGTGAATGATTAATATGGTTTATGGGAAAATAATTTTCCCACATTTGGGATCACTTATGACAATATTTATTATGATTTTATTGAAATGGAACATTTTTAAGCATTGTATGGGGGCTATGTAGATCTCATTTATGTTGGGAAGAGTTAGGATAAATGACTTTGGTTTGACTGAGTCTTGTTTTGGAGATGATAAAAATGTACAGTTGATCTGAAACTGGTTAGTGATAGATCAGAGCCACCATAAATTATATTTTGACCATTGTTTCTTCCTGTTGTATTTTAATATGGATAAATAGGTTTTTCTCAAGGTTTTACCTCATTTGGGGCATCATCATTTGGGAAGACAAGGTAATTTAACATTGAGGTTTGTTGGCCCTTTTGAGATCATCAAACATCTTAGAAAGGAATAATATTAGTTGGACTTACTATCTCACTTGATGTTTATTAACAATGTGTTTCATGATTCTCAGTTGAGGGATTATCAAACATACTCTTATCATGTGATATAATGGGAATATATTGATCTTGTTCCTAACACCATATTGGTTGAGCAACCAATTTAGATTATGTATTATCATAATAAGGTATTGAAAAGTAAAATGATTCCATTTTTCTATGTATTATGGAATTTTGGATGATATATCCATGAGAAATAATAGTTTGAAGCACTTATGATTAAATGGTGTCCTTAACTCTTTGCGAGTATAGAATCCTAAGTGATTTCTTCGGACAGAAAGTGGCACAGTGGGGAAAATTGTAATTCCCTTCAAGTCATAGGTATGTTTTATTTTTGGTTTGTTATTTCTATCATGAGGTTATAAAGGAGTTTGGGAGTTTGGGGTTGATATTTTATAATTTTAGGAGAATCATTCCAGGCATGTGACTTTTTCATGGCGTGTAGTAGTTGTGCAATAACTGTGTGATATAGCTCTTTTGGATCTAATGGAAATTTTCATGGATTGAGCATAGTTTTTTTAATTGTGTAAGATCCCCAAGAAAATCATGGGATGGTTGTGTTTGTATATAAAGGTGGTTTTATGTCTTGTGCATGGTTTTACTAACATTGCATCTATTATGAGATAATCATTCACTTTATTTTTCATGTGGCAGTGGCTACTACATGGTTAGCACATGGTTTCCTAAACTGTGTAGACTTACCATGCAACCCGTATGGATTTCTTAAAAATGGAAAATTACCTGAAAACAATTTTTCTTTTTTAAATCAAATAAAACACTAATATCTCATTATCATTAACCAACCCTCCTTTAACATTCTTATAGTTTCTCTCTTTGGTATCTTAGTGATTCTTCATCGATATTGGAAGATCTCTTAAAGGTATCTTCCGACTTACACCTATTTTCTACTCATCTTTGTAGATCTATCGACAATCACTCTTATACTTCAATTTTTAAACCTATTAAGTTAAATTATGGCTGGTTATAGAGGTTCTTATGGGTATTTGATGATGTTTCTTATGAATCAAGGTTTTTTAGGACCAGATATCTTCATTTCATGTCACTGTTTTCAAAGGGGACTAAGTTTCTTCTTTTGGTGAGGTAGGTGTATCTATAAAATAGTTATTTCTCATGGAATAACTTATTTTTATTATGTTTTAAATTATTTTAGATTGTTAAAATGGTTAATTTTATACCTATGTGGGATACTTTGTGTAAATTTATCTTCGACGGCCTATAAAATTGTTCTTAAGGTTATTTTCTTTAAAAATAGTTGTTTTCACATCATGTGTTCATTCAAATGACTCAAATATGGTTTTGAATCCAATTTTATTTTCAAGATTAGGAGTGGTAATTATTTACTTGTAGAAATGTTTTATAAAATTTAGTGTAAGTTGTACTTGAATGTTTTTAGAAGGTATAGAGTATAGTAACCTTTAGGGTGTTGGTTTATGGATATGTGTAATCTTTAGTGAGTGAGGTGAAAAAATGGGTTATGGTTATGATTCTGATAGGTTTTGGAAGGACTCTATATTGTTAGGATTTACATTATATCGGTTAGTTTTCCTTACATGTCTTAGTTACCTTTTTTATAGGCTAGAGCCCATTTGTTATAGGTTTATTCTTAATAGTAATGTATATGCTTTGATTTATTACATGTTTATCTTTTGAGATATGTATGTTTTTTTACTACCACCATCTATGTTTTCATCCACGTTTATTTCCATATTCTTATGGATTTTAATATATATTGTTTTAAAGTAGTACAAGTATATTTTATGGGAAATGTTTTATGGTGAAATTATTTATGAAGGTTGTTTTATTTTAAATCCAGAACTAATAGTTTCATAGTGACATACATTGTATAGATTCATGGTAGCATCCAACTAGGTGTTTTCCTCACACCTTGAACATGTCTTTGGAAATATACTAACATGGTTTTACAGGATAAAAGTAAATTAAAGAATTTCATTTATCTTAAATACTTATCTTGGTTGGTTTTTCATTATGGTGGTTTTAGATGGTGGTGACGGATGGTCACATGGATATTTGGTTGTGGTCTTAGAGTTTTTTTGTATTCAAGATTAGCCTTCTGGATTGTTTCATTATATATAATGGTTATGTAAATTTATATTCTTTTATGTACCCTTTTGGAATATCTATATCTTTTTATTCATGAGATAATTTGTGTTGTGTTTTCAAGTTGAAATCATTCCCATGGTTATATGTATTAATACTCAGGTGATTTTCACCAGCCCATGGAAATTGAGAGCACACTTCAAGCATTGTAGTAATCCATCTTTGGTGACATGCCAGGTCAAAATAGTTTATTTTGTTACATATATTAATGGGATAAAGGTTTTATAACTGGATTACAATTAATAAGATGTCAAATTTGAAGCCTGGAATCTGAATTTTATTCAAGGGAAGAAGAATAATAAAAAACAATGGGCTGAGAGTGTTGACTAATATCCCAAAAAAAATTCCATATCGCATTTTTGTTCTTGTTGAACCAATTTATGGTTATTTAAATTGATTTTCCTAATTTTCACCTCATGTCTCACAAACCTTTAGTGTTATTTAATGAATTTAGATTTAATAAATTTTACTTTAAAGTGCTTATTAACAGAAACATAAACTATTTAATCATAATTTTCAATTGAATCATTCCTAAACTCATTTCTAAAAACCTCCTGGGACATATCTATCAACAAAAAACTTCCCTTAAGTGTGGATTTCCTAAAAACATGGAAATCATAATATACATTACCAACATGGAAAATTATTTTACAATTTTATAAATTTATTTCAACTTAACATGTAGAAATTATTAGTCTTCCAAAAAAAAATTGGGTCATTTTTGTCACACTCTATTTCAAAACGAAAATATTACTGGGTATATTGGGATTCCCTACCCTAACTAACAGTTCATCCATATTTTTATTGGGTTGAGTGATGGACTTAATATCTAGTTGAAGAGATATTGAAGTTTATTTAAATTCTCCAAGTCTCAATTATTGAAATAAGAAGTAAGGAATAAGGTTGAAACTAGATCTTAGGCCATACAAAAAATCTTTCCCATTATTTATCCTATTTTACATTGAATAATAAATCTCTTGGGGTATTAAAGTTTTGGAGGAAACTTTATCTTTAGAATAACAATACATTCCTAGATTAAGTTTATAGTATCTATTTCCTCCAAATTCCTGTTATTTTCCAAAAATATTTTATTAAATCTCACAAAAAAATGAATTTTTTAAGGCCTAAAAAGTGATTATTCATATTTATGTTCTTAAACTTCTCAAGAAACTTATGATAGTCTAGTTCATCATTTTTATACTTAACCCTTTGAGGAAAATGAATGGGTGGTTCAAGGTGATGTAAAATAAATTGGTTCCTCTCTTTTTTCATTAGCATCAAATTTATTTCCTTTTACAACTAACTTTCATTTCATTTTTTTTATTTCTTATATTTTTTAAGTGGTGGATTAGTTTCCAATTTAGTTTAGACCTTGTTGTCCACTTTTAAAAACTTTTTAGTTTTTATAATTTTTTTTAGATCCACTTAAGTTCCTTATCTCATCTTTCTTATATTATACCATAACAACATCTTCTATTTTCAAACCAATAATTATAGAAACATCTATCCCTAGGATTAACTTCCATTTTACTAGGTATTTTTCCTTTCTCTCTCCCACCAAAATTTCAATCCATTTGAGCTAACTAAATTTTCAAAGTGTTCATTTTAACTTCAAAATTAGACTTTTTTAGTCTATTTTACCTTTGTGACTAGCTTCACGAGAGTCTATGTTAACTAAAATTTGATGCATAAACTCCTCTAAATTCCCTTGATAATATTAGTACTCTTCTTAATTTTGGTTTTAAAATCGATTTGTTGAATTATTTTTGAGCCTGGGGGGAAGTAGGATATTTATCAATTCCTTGATCTCTCTGAGATATGTTTTGGTTTTTCTTATTGTTCTAGTTGAAATTATTGGAAAATAGAACATTATTACCTAATTTTATATCCCTAAAACAAAAAAATTGAGCACCCTCATCCTGATAAATAAGAAAATAAAATTTAAGATAGCAAGATATAGAGTTACCAAACATTTAACATTATTGAAATGGATAACTAAGTGAGGTTTCCATATTATCTTGGGAATTTTATCAACCTGAGCATATGACTCACTCTAATAGATTTTTCTTCTCCTTTAACATTTACATTGGGAGTTTTGAGAAAGAGTGTTAAATATGTTTTTCAATTCCATGAAAAACTTATGAGAGAAATCCCCACCATAAGATTGATCAACTAAGGTTTGGTGATAAAGAGTAAGACCAGTATAGAAAGTATCTATTAAGAAGTTGGGAGAAATGTAATGATTGGGAAACTACCTAAAAATATCTATAAACCTATCCCATGTCTCATGGAAAATATCACTCTCATCTTAGACAGAACCAGTAACCTTATGCCTCACATAAATAGATATTTTCCTATGATATAACTTCCTGAAAAACAAATTAAAAACCAAGTCTCGAATATCAAATATTTATTCATCCAGCTGTTTGAAAAAATTCCCATAATTTCCCTTAAGATAAAAGAAAAAGACGCTCATATTGATCTCTTCCTCACTCAACACAAAAATAGAAGCTGGTGAAAAAAATATAAAATTTTATAACAAATTCAAAATAGTTTTTGTTAGGTATACCGTTATATGATGTCAGCATGGTAAAGTATGATTTTTTATTGTCATAATTTATAGAACTAGGTTTCAAAAAATAAAAAAAAATGGTAACTAAAAATAGTAGGAATCTATATGAAACCCATTAATTCTATTTCTTACAATAATATAATTATTGGGTTGACATGAAATGATGGTTTCATTTGGGATTAAAACTCTCTCACAGTTCTCCATTATAAATATAATTTTATTTTTAATAATTCTATACAAATTATTTTTAATTTAGTGAATTAAGTTTTTCAATTAATTATTTGAATATATATCCCTAGTGTGTGCAAATTTAGTGAAATTGATTTTAATCTTTCAAAATATAGAATACTTTTTTAGATTTTTTTAATAGATTTTATTTTTAACATATTTTTTTAAGAATTTTTTTTCCTCAACATGTGTCAACTTCCTGGACAATATTTACAATATTTTAACTTAAAAAACCATCAATTTATAGAAAAAATAAATTTTTAATACTTATATTCTACCTAACTATTGTATAAGTGAAGGTTCATCTACATGAGGAAGAAATATTGTGTGATCCAAATAAAAGGTAAATTCAAAAAATAAAACAAAAAAAATAATAGTAAACACCATAGTTTTTAAAATGATGATGCGAAAGTAAATGAGGTGTATCAAATATTATATGGATGAAAAATATAAAAAAGTGTGTGAAAGAGAAAAAAAGAAAAAAGGGTAAAAAATTAAAGTACTAAGGAATATCAAACTAATATAAATTGATAAAAGAGTGTCTTTTTGTACTTCAATTCCATTCATAATTATGAAAAATATGTGAAGAAAATAAGTCAAATCACCTAATTGTCACTTTTCTATTAACTTTTCCCAATTACCTTCCTCTAAATAATTAATTTTATCCAAAAAAATAAAAAATTATTATATCATGGTGAAGATAAGAATCAAACTTTTATTGATTAATTTCTCCAATTGAAAATTTTAAGGTTATGAATCCATTTTTTATCACCCATCAATACTTATAAAAATGTTAAAAATATCCTCATGAGAAATGTTATAGAAGGAAACATAAATAGAAGATTCAGATTATCATTCTGTAATTACTTACCACGTCAATATATCAATCTATTGGCATAAAATAATTGATTTATCAATTGAGAAATCCATATTATCTAATTTAAACATATTATCTTATCATCAAAAAAATAAAATAAATGAAGTAGTGAGAGAAAACCCAAGAATAAATTCATGAAAAATGATAAAGAAGAGAAATAATAGTGAATTATTTTAATATATTTCATTAAAAATTCAATAATGTAATTTATATTTATATGTTCAACTTAGTAAAAATAACAATAAACCCTCCATGAAATTTAAAAAAAATAGGAATAAGAAAAAGATATAAAGGAGTATTATTTATTGAGATAACTCCCCTCTCTTGGATTCATCTCCCTATGGAATTACCACCCTTGATCGCTACCCATTTCTCTCTCTATAAATCTATAATGTAACCCATCACAAAATCCACAACCTCTATACATGGATGAATCATTAGGCTCATGGATATCTTCCAGTTAAACCACTAAAATATATCCACCAAAACATACTAAGTAGAAGGAAATAATTGATGTAATCCCATACTATGTTTCCTAAAACATAGAAGAAAATAAAACTGAAATCATTACACTATAATGTACAATATTTGAATAAACACATAAAATAATCATCAGAAGATAAAAATTAAAAAAATATACAAGGGAAAAGAACAACACGGTTTATGTGGTTTAGGCATGAGTCATACTCCACATAAATTGTGTTATTATTTTATCTTCCATTTTTAAATAATTATATTTGAATAATTCCTATTTGTGTTTATTCAAAGTTTTTAAATTATGGTGTTGTGATTTTGGTGTGTTTGTCTTTTATTTTCTGGACACTGTATCATAGGGTTATATCAGATCTTTTTTATCCTAACAAATTTTGGTAGGTATATTATGGTGCTTTGACTAGAATATTATCATTATCTCAAAAAGTGGTAATAAATCATCTATTTTAATTTTTTCTTTTTAGACCCTAGTAATGGTTATTCATAGCTCGGTTCAAACACATTATTCTTCCTTTTTCCTCATAATATAGTTTTAATTAAGTAGTTCTTGATGCCTATTATGTGTTTTAGAATTTAGTGGGAGATCATTAATTTTTATAAATTGCATTGGATTATAGTAAGGTTTTGTTGGATAAGTTTAATGGAATGGATTATGGATTTAAAATAATATAGATAGAGACTTTTCTACTGTAGAAGGACCTTGATCTACCATTGATGGGTACCATGTTGGAATTAATGAAGAAGGAAGAATGAGAGAGTCTGGAAAAGAAAACATTGATGTTTATGTGGATGTCATTATCATATAATGTGTCTGTTAATATTCAAGAAGTGAAAAATACTTTGGAACTTAAGAATACCCTCATTAATATGTTTAAGAATCTATTAATAATAAACAATGTGTTCCTCTTGCAGAGGTTTTTTGGTATACGAACGTCATAAAGTAAACCATTGGTAGATCACATCAATGAATTCGACATCATTCGAAGTCATTTTAAATAAATGAAGGATAAATTGGTGATCTATAGTAGGAATTGTTATTACTATTATCACTCCCTAATTCATGGGAGGAAACAGTTATCACATTGATCAGTTCAATTGAAAAGGATAACCTTTTATTTTCAGACATTGAGGACCTAATATTGAATGAAGAACGAAATTAGAAGGAGATCCAATAATATTTCATAAATTCCTAATGTGTAGAATAAATAGAAAATTACAAAGAATAAAATTTTCATATGAATTAGAGATGAGGGTGATGTTAGAGTAGGAGTATCTTGGTAAAAAAATTTCCCATGTGGTGGAATTATGGGAAGAAAGTTAACCTAAAGAAAGATTATAATGATCGGATACTCGATTTCTGAAGATACACTTCTAGAAGTAGATCTGTGAATCCTATATTAAAAGATATGAGTTTTTTTAGTGCCTCCAATTCACTTGAGTCTTAGATAATAGACTATAAAGATTATTTTCACTCAATATCTAAGAAGGTAAGTATATATAATTTTATTTCCAATATATTTTACAAGGTTAATTTTATAGATGGTGGGGCTCTTAAGATTATTGAAAGGGGTTATGTTTCTATAAAAACAAAGAAAAAACAATATTTGGAGTTTCAAGTAATGTGGTGCATCATGGGTTTAAGGGAAAATTTAATTTTCATTGTATATTTTGATGATGGAGCTTTTTATATAACATTTTCAGATGGTACATGTATGATTTCATGTGGTTCCATGGTTTTGTCCAAAGGAGTGAAGGACGAGACATTAAACCACATTAGAATATTAGAATTTATGGTGTATTCTAGAGAATTAAATTTAATAAAGTTATGAAATGACCTTCTAGGTCACTTGAGTAAGAAGTGGATTCACTTCATGTTGTTAATGGTATGATGAGTATTGGTATCATGGATTATAGAACATGTTAATATTGTTTCCTTGTAAAGTAGTAGAAGGTGTCCTTCTAAACTGATGGTAAGGAACCAGAGAACCAAAATTTAGAGTTGGTGAATATAGATGTATGTGAGGCCAGATCCAGTTTTTTCTCACTAGGGTCATTATTCTCTGTGACATTCATCAACAATGGAAAATGTAAAGCATGGTGTTTTTACTCAACCAAAAGTATAAAAAAAATTAAACTTCTTCTAATATATATCTATGGTGGAAAAAGAGACTGATAAAAAACTAAAATTCTTTAGGTCTAATAATATATGGGACTATAGAAGTAGGGAGTTTCAAAGATTCTATTGGTGAAATGTCAAACAATCTGAGAATACCATAATAGACACTTTGGAACATAACAAAGTTACTAAGAGGATTTACCATAAATTTCTCCCCTATGATTTCATTTTCAGGTATGTATTCTATTATTTATTTATTTTAATTAGTTTCATTCATTTCTGGGTCTTTTCTCTTGAAATTTGAAAATTTGGGAAGGCATTTGGTGTCACATAGTTTGTGTATGGTTAACACAAACCATGTGACGCAAATCATCGGAATTCCTATAATTTATTGTAGGGGTTCATAGTTAGTTCTAACTATGCAATCCAAATTGGGTGGATTTCCATGTGGGAGAAGGTTTCATTTTCATAGTTGGTGTCAAGTTTGGAAGACCAAGCGGCCTACCCAATTCCTTAAAAATGATAAATTCCCATTATATCCCTTATTAATTAAACTCCATAAACCATAACATTATTCTTATTTCAATCCCATTATCACTCTCACATGATGAACCTTTTATCCCCCTTTCTTAGTGTTGATTTCAAGTGATTCTTCTTTAAGGATCTTCTAGGAATCACTCGACGAATGGTTCTTCCATTCCCCTTAGTCCATATTTTTCATTTCTTAGTGGTTTTCTCTCTTATTCTAGGTATATGGAAACCTAGGCCTTGTGTTTCATGATTTATAAGAATAGGGTATTTATTATTGATATTTTTTCTTTCCTTCTAGGGATCCCTCCTTGAATTAGGTGGACTCACACCGTTTACTAGTGTTTTCATCAGATAATGGTAAGTGGTTTTGTTCCCATCCATTTTTAGTTAAACCTATTATGTTTTATCTTTAAAATTAAATTTTTATAATGATTTAATGGTATAAAATGGTCAATTTGAGGATTGTTTTAAAAATAATATCAATTTTTTCTTATTCTGTGGATGATAAATATGGTTTCTAACTAATTATTAAATGAATGTAAAGGATGTTTAATAAACTAATTAAGGAAATATTTTTTTATGGTTGTTTATATTAGTTAAATTTATAAGAAACTTGGATATTTTAGTAAGAGATCCTATAATTATTGTAGGTACCTTTCCACCAGTTCAATGTGTCTTAATTACTAGTGAAGTAATTTTTTGTTCATACTCATAATCCAATAAAGTCATTTGAGATCCATTCCACCAGTCAAGGGTATCACTCTAACTAATGAAGTTATTCCATTAGGAGACCCTAGTGTTAGAAACATTAGGGTTTCCCTCCCAGGTTTCTTGTTTAAAAGTTTTTGTTACATAATAGTCTTATTTATTTATTTTAACTTATAAATTCATTGTATCGTATTTCTAGTATTTTTATAAAATTTTTGAGGATTTTTTTACATTTACTTTAAAACTAGAATTCATAGGTTTTACTAACAAAATATCTGTGTGAAATACTTGGTGAGATCATAATATGATTTTTATGATCACATGCTATATATACCCAATGTGTTTATTTAGACCTTTTTTATACTAATATAGGTAAGGGAAAGGCACCACAAAGAGGCAGTGGATGTTCATGATTACAATGTTTGGACTTGTGGAGGTGAAATGGAAGGATGAGCCATTGTTTCATATAGATAGGGGTAGTAGATTATTTTATCTATTTTTTATCATATTTTAGAATATTTATATGAATGTTGTATCCCCTGATTGGCTTCTTATATCATCCCTTTTAAGTTTTAGATAATTTTTTTACCTATATATTCTCCATCAATGCTTGAAATGTTAAGATTATGTTCTTCATATTAGTTTATTTTATGTTATTAAATGTTGATGATATATTTATTGTTGATTTTTGGTTATATGAATGTCCTTCTAGAGTATGGTGATGGCATGCCAGGTCCTCATTTGGGAAATTTTGGTTGGATTCTTGGGAAAATCCATTCCAAAAGGGTATTCTTGATGCCTAAGAACTAGTTTCTAGCTAGTGGGGATCAATAATTCCCATCAATCCTAGTCATGGAATGTCTCAAGAGACTGAGTGTGGGGGATTAGTTTTGTTAGTGAAAAAATGGTATTAGAATTAAATTTTTTATTTATGTTATTTGTGAAGTATTTATAGATATGATATAGGACTATATGGACTTTAGTGGTACGTTGTGAGTGAGTGTCTATAAAAAGATTCATTGTAATGTGCCTTAATTGACCATTGGATGTCAAGAAATGAGTATTTTAGATGTTTTTTTTTGTTATGGTTTTCTAAGAGTTTCAGGTAAAAAAATAAAAGTTCTTATGAATTTCCTAGGGTGAATGGTAAAGGATTAATGGCTATAAACTATGTAGCTAAAGCACACAACCCTTTTGGAGGATTTCTAGAGTGATCTTAATTCTTAGTGCATGGTTTGTAAAATTGTGTCTCCAAAACATGTTGATAACTCCACCTATCTAGTATGACCTACATGATTGGAATATGGTTTGGTAAACTATATGGAAAAACCATGAGATGTGTGATTTTTTATATTTTGTGTATTTTTCATTATTTAAATGATTTATCATAATTTTTTAAGTTTTTTTATGGATATTCATGATTTAAATTAAGCTAGTTTACCTAATTTAATGGTTTTCATTCTTCTTATATGATTTTATATAGCATCATTCCCACATAAACACCCCTATTAAACCTTCCATATGGAGAAACAAATAATTTTATAAGGTAAAATCCATTTATTATTCAAAATATTGTTCAGGAAATAGTGATAATTGTTCTATCTATAGAAAAAATAATGAACATTGGTCCTAATCACCCTCAAGAGGTAGTTCTGGGTATTTTTCGGGATAAGGAATGAGCTCAAAAGTTTCTCCAACATAATATGCTGACTTTTCTAGGTATAAATGAACCTTAGAAATTTGAAGAAAGGATAGAGAAAATGTAGAGAATATTCAATCTCATAAAGACTTTATAGGTTGTTAATGTGATTTGATCCTCTTTTATGCTTGAGATTCTGAATAGAAGTGGTGGGAATTAGTGGTTTGGTCTAATATATATGAGAATATTTAATGGAAGGAATTAAAAGTAATGTTTAATTAGAGTAGTTTTACCCTAACATGATGTTATTGGACAAATATTAGGAGTTTATGACCCTTTTATAGGTTCATTATACCATCACGAAATATTCTAATGGGTTCATAGAGCTTGTCCATTTTTGTCCAAAGATGGTATATCTAATTATGGATTAAATTATCACTCGTTTGAAATTTGTCTCTAACCATATATAAGATTTCAATTATTTTTTCTAAATCTTAAAATTAGTGAGGAAGTGGTGTATTTATATTTAATGTTCAAAATTAACCATGTCGGGATGTTCAGGATTCTTAACACCTCTACCATGCCTAGTGGTAGTGACGGTGGATTTTTTGAGATGAAAAAGAACTGGGATGGATCTAGAAGAGGTGGTGGTCATGGATCATGACCACTTTATAAGTTGACTTCCTTCTTCCCTAAGGGAATTAGGAATCATTTATACATTCAATATGAAAAATTGGTCATATGAATCCCTCTTGTCCATAAATTCCAAATAATTTCCATGTTTTGGGGCATGTGGGAAATGTTTATAAATTGTATAGGACTAATTTTTTAGGGAGTAATAGTTTTGGTTCTTCGTCTCCTAAGGGATATCAACTATAATCTAAATCATTTAAATCTATATGGACCCTTATTTATGGGAGTAGAGGTATAATTGGTTCACCATATGGATAAAGTCTACTGAGAACTCTACCTTAGGGTAGTGGCTGTCCCCATACTCATATTGAGAGTACGATGTTATATGTTATAGAGCCAGCTCCTATGGAATATAATAAGGCATTGGTGATAGTGAGAGGTACAATTTTTATTTCATAGTTTATGTACATTACTTTATTTGATACTAGTGTTTCGCGCTCGCTTATATTTACCCATGTTGTGGATTTGTTTAATATTCCCTCTAAACACATGCCTTAGGTTTTGGATATATTGAATCCTCTTGAAAGGAATAAGGATTGTGGTTTTTATTATCTATATTGTATCATCTCAATATCTGACATGGAACTACCATGGTAATTCCTCATCCTTAAGATGGACTATTTTAATATAATATTTGGAATGGAATGGATGACAGATTTTAAATATTATATCAATTTCTATAATCATAGGGTGAATTTTTACACCCTGATGGGAGTATTCATTTTTATAAGGAGAATAAGACCTAGGATCCAGTCAGTTATAACCTTCCCAACCTGAATTTAGTGAACTTATATTTTAGTTATTATCCCTCCTTATAGTATCTATTAAAGGGAGTTAGAGATGAACTACCTCCGATAGTCAGAGATTTCCCATAGGTATTCCTCAATGAATTTTCAGGGATACCACCCAAGCTAGAGGTAAAGTTATCTATCAATATAATCCCATGGACACAACCTATATCATTAACTCTATAACACAAAAACAAACTAAATTTAAAAAATATAATATTTAATTATATTACCTATATTCCAAGGGGTGTGTTCTCCCTAGTGTGTCTCCATAGTCTACATGGATACTTTTCACTAAAAATTCGTATGTAACCCTTAACTTGTGTATTGATTATTAGAAGCTAAACTAGGTCACTATTGAGATTAAATATCCCTTTCCATGAATTGATTTCCTATTTGATCAGCTTAAAGTAGATAGGTGTTTCTCAAATATTGATCTCCATTTAAGCTATCATCAGCTCAGGGTGGGAGAATTTTTTATTCATAAGAGATATTTTCAAATAATTTATGACCATTATGAGTATCTTTATCCTATATGGACTAATTATCCTATAATGCTTATTTATATGATTAATTTTATATTCCATCAGCACCATGATTCTTTTTCCATGCAGTTTTTGGGTGATATTTTGGTTTATTCCAAGACAAAGGAGGGGCATGAGCTATATTTGAGAATTTCCTTAGGAATTATTTGGGATTATTAGATCTATTATAAAATATATAAATATTTATTTTAGATTAAATAAGTTATATTAATTTGGAATGTAGTCTCTAAAAAGACCATTTAAGTTGATCATGAGAATGTGAGGGTCTTTATTTCTTTGGAAGATCCAAGTAATGTCTTGGAGATTCAAATATTCCTAGGATTTTCACCCTATTATTAGTGACTAATCAGGGATTTCTCAAATATATCATCTTCATTGAAAACACTCAAATAGAAAAATATTTAATTTCTTATGGATCATATGATGTTAATATTCCTTTTATTATCTAAAGTGGTGATTCACATCAACCTTTTCCTTGATTTTACTTGAGGTTGGCTAGGGATATGTGATCTTCTATGACTTATCAATTAGGGGTTTGGGGTGAGTAATCATATAGGGTAACCATGTGGTACCTTATGGTTCATGGAATATCTATCCAAATGACAGAAATTATCCCACCCTTGACCTTGAATTTCAAATTGTTATTAATTTTCTTAAGTGTTGAAGTCATTACTTAATTGGTCAAAAGTTTACGATATGCACCAATCACAAAATCATAGGCTATATTATAAAACACCAACACTTTATGAGGTATATAAGTTTTTAATATTTTCCAATACATGTGTATAATATTGAATTATAAGTGTTTAATGGGTTGGGATTGACTCGGGATGGGTCTCAGGGAAGTCGGGTCAGCTTGTAGTTGGAAAATTACAGGATGCATCCTATTATGATGTGATATCTTGTGTCAGGCCATGAAATAGTCATACCTTTGGGAGTATCCCACTTCCATGAAATATCATGGTTTTATACCTTATTTCACACCTTTACACCATCTAAAATGGTTTTTTTATGTTTTTAATTATTTATTTAATGATGCATAGTTTTTTAAAATAAGGAGAGGGATTCTTTTTTAGATAACAAGTGATGACCCTTTCCCTCCCTTTGGAGTTGTCCTTTTTCATGGTGGATCTTTTTTGGTTATTTTCTATTTGTACTCCAAATTAATGTGATTTTAATCTCTAGTTTAGGCTATAACTACACCTTATTCTCTTCTTATTTTATTTCTTTGTCATATGATTTCTTGTCATTTAAGGCTAATATACCATATTTTCAAGGATTTTGTATCCTACCTCATTTTTGACCATTATAAGATAAAAAAATATTTTTTTGAATGTGTGTACTAATATTGGATTAAGTTATGTGGTCCTTAAAGATTTTTTTATCATGGTGTTATTTTTATCTTAAGTGATAGAGATATGCCCCAAGCCATTTTTCATGTCTGACCTTAATTATTTTTGAAAATCCATAAAAAATCATTTTAATTTGATCGAACAAATATTTTCCATAATTTTTCTTTGAATTTAAATTATTTCAATCCAAAAAAGTATTATTTTAAGGTTAATTGTCATATTTTATATTTTTAGTGGTCTTTTGATCTTAATTAGAAAAATTACCTAATATTGCATTTTAACTACTTTAAATTATTTAATTATTTTAGACATAAAATTTTATCTAATAAAAAAAATCATGAAATTATTTCATTTTAGGATTCCATATATCCTAAGATTTATTTAATTCTTCTGGACCCAAATATAAATCTACCATTTTGAATCCCAAAACCAATTCCAAAGTTGGGCCTTAAAAACAATTCATATATCTGGGTATTTTTTACTTTGGGACCATATATCCTTATTGGAAAGGCCATAAGAACTGAAATTTTGAGGGGATATGTGAAAGAAATTTATGAACAAATTCCATGAACGAGTCCCTACATGAATCTTCCCTTTTCAAGTCCATTGATGCATGGAAAACCACAGATATTGAATATAGAGGGTCTGTTTGGGTTGAATAAATCCCCAGAGTAAACCATTTATAAATCTCTCTACACATTTCTAAATATGATGAAATTTGGTGGGGAGACATTCAAGACATTTATTACAACTTTCAGAAAGGATTCTACATGTGAATAAACCATTTAATATGGATAACTCGCAGAAACTTTTGAAGGAAACGTATGTCATATAAAACTAAAAAAGCACATATTTTCAAAATCATCACATACCATCCATCAACCATCGGGGAGGAGATCTCTACCAAAGATTCACTCTTCACAATATACATCCTCCCCCATTTCTTCTTTTTTTATTTATTTTTTTTTTATTTTTGTTTTATTCTTTCATATGTAATTTAGATTTCTAATAAATTTGTGCATTCTTAACTTTTTTCCACCATTTTCTTCTTCTTCTTTTTATTCTTCTTCATTAATTATAATAATAATAATACAAATTATTATTATTATTATTATAACATTCTTATTTTAACACCTTATTTTTTTCTTTCTGTTTGTCTTCTTTAATTAAAATTATTTTCTTAATTATAATTATTATTATTATTATTATTATTTTAACAGTATTTATAAATTATATATTTTATATATTTTATTATTTTATTTTATTTTGTTTCTATCTATCTCTTCTCAAGCCCCATTATTCCATTTTTATTTTATTCATCCACCATCCTTTATTTAATTTTCTCTCTCTCTTCTTCTCTTCTTCCCACATCCACCATTGTGATCTCTTACTCTCAAAAATGAGAGGCTATCCCCAAAGCTTGGCCCGGGGGGAGTTCAAGGTGTTCTTGAATTTTACTTTAATTTTAATTTTATGTTTGTGATAAAATTTAGTAGCACGCATGGTGAGGTGAATATCTCTGATTAGATGATTGATCACCAATGACATGCAACTCAATTTATTTCTATTATTTTACTTAAATATTTTTTCCATATCTCCATTGATTAAAAATTCATACGATAGAATTTAATCTAACCAATGGATGAATTAGTATTGATTGAGTTGGGTCCTAGAAGATGACACTTCCTAGACCAAGGAGTGTCATCTACCATGATTAAAGGAGGAGGTGGAATTAAGAGTTCTTAGGAATTAAATGATATTATATAGTTTCTAATTAAAGAATAGTGGTCCAAACATGGGATTCCATGTTTGTATTATGAAACTGAAATAAAACACATAAAGGAGAATAATGATTGAACCTTAAACTGAACCCCAAAACCAAGTAATTTCTAGTTAACTCATTCTTTCTAGTTTACATGTTAGTTTAAATTCTAAATTTTAATTTCATTAGAAAAGTAATCAAAAACACAAAAAAATGTAATTGTTTTATTAAATTAATTAAAAAAACAAAAAGAGATATCTTAGGTGAATAGATTAATTGATTGAACCAAAATAAAAAAAATAATCAAGTGAGACAAAACTAGTTAGCCCTTGTGTTTCCC
This sequence comes from Viscum album, assembly GCA_963277665.1. Lineage (NCBI taxonomy): Eukaryota > Viridiplantae > Streptophyta > Magnoliopsida > Santalales > Viscaceae > Viscum > Viscum album. The sequence goes on from OY728132.1 coordinate 966,214,316, forward strand.
TAAGAAAAATAATATTGTTTTTGACCATTCCTCGTGATAGGCGTGCATCAAAACTGGTGTTTTTTCTAGGGATAAAATCATCGGTTTAAATAATTTTTATATTTTCAAAATTTAGATATATTTTATTTCTTTTATAAAAACAAAATTTTAAAAAATCCATGACGTTTTAATATGATTATTTCTTCAATTCATGGAACAATGACTCTCAGGTGCAAGAGTCAGTAGCTGAAGCACCCTGGTCTGCAGAAGATGGTGTTGAATTATGGTCTAGATAGATCAGGGGGATTGAAACCAAATTTACAAAGAGGAGGAATTCAAGGACATCATCTAGGATCTCAAAGAAACCCTTAAGAAAATAGTGGTTAAAGGATTGACCAGAGAACTCACTGAATAATGAGAGTACTTCCCAGAATTTTATCAAGAAGTAGAAAAAACACAAGAAGAGTGCTTCTTGTTTTATATTAATTATTTTGAATAAGTATCCCCAGAATATTTCCAAGAGAAAGTGGTAAAACACAAACTCAAGTATGATATTCAATATCTTGATGAAAAGATACCGAATATCCAAGGAAAAATGGATTGGATAATTGAATACTTCCAAGAATCATCAAAAGAACTTGAACCTGAGTCTTAAAATAAACTTGAATATGGGTCACTTGTCTTAACTAATGAGGCAAAGGATTAGGACTTTACTGCTAAGATACATGTGGTAGATAAATAAGAACCATGTGGCTTTTTGAATGCATGTCAGGAACTACTTGATCTCCCCAAACTCTGTAAAGAATAAGAGTCAACACCAGTGAAGGAAGACACCACCCAAGTGGTGGAATTTGGAGTAAAGATAGAGGATCCCAAATACCTGCCTTTATCCACTGGGAATCTATTTCAAGAGGCATTTACCACTAAGGCATTGATTTAATATGAACCAAGCAAAGGAGAATATCTTTTCTCATACTCAATCTCTTCTAATTATATTGAAAGAGAATTGTGAATCACTATCTATTGTTTTAAATTTTCATATTCATAAAATCATTGATATACCTTAGAGGAGGATGAAGAAATTGGTCATGAACCTTTTTAGGAACACATAGAACTCCCTGATTTCAATGAACATACATTTGTGGAGCCCCATAAGGGATATTAATATATCTGAGCCTGAGGAAATAAAATAAGTTGATGCTCATTTTGAAAGGGACAAATTACTTATTAAAAATTAAAATTAAAATTTTATTTAGGTAGAATTACCTAAATATTCTCCCTTTGATCATTCAATACATGCAGCCCCTATGAAGCCAGTATTGGAAGAGAAGAGGGAGTTTTAATATGTAGAAACTAATAAAGAGGATGATTCATACTACATCCCACATCCTCTATGAAAGTTATACCTCATTTTTAATAGGTAGGGTTTGGTGTACTCTATCCATGGATCATTAATCAAGAATAAAGATGAAGCACAAGATGGAAAAATCCAAATGTGGTGGTTCAAATCAAATAATCTTCATCCACTATCTGATTTTGGATAACAGATGGAACTACCCTCTGGGGGTAGTAAAAATTCATGGCCCACTTGGGGGATTACACCAATAATTATCCCTTTTAAATTATTTTTAGGAATTTATATTTCAATTTATTTTCTTAGAATAAGTTTAGCATGCAGCTGACTCCATCCCGATCATTTTTATCTTAATGACACGATCCTTATGCTTAATTATGTAATTCTATTTTATTAGATCATAATGGAAAAATGGAAGCCTCTAACAATGAAGGGTAATGAAAAATATTTATGGGAAAGGGAGTTCAATTTTTGTTTTATATCTTATAAAATCTCTATTTTTTCCAAATAATTCTTTGTGATCTAAAGTAAAAAATTTCACGCCCATTATTGAACTACGCTTTACTTGAATAATCTAGGAGAAATGAGTTTCTTAGGAATCATGTGATTCCATTTTTCATATTTTGATTTTAATAAGATTGAATGAGTAAAATGGAGAAATAAAATTTTAAAGTCAAACATGGATATTAAAAAGATTACTCGCAATTTAAGGAAATTAGTTGATTCATGTAAATAAAATTTCCCAACAATTTTCCATTCATTGCCCAAATGGCCTGAAGGCCTTCATTTTTTATTGATTTTTGATAACCCCCATTTCAAGGGATGAGGGGGAACCCTTACAAGGCCCGTAGGATTTAGATATTACATGGACAGTAGGATTAAGATACATTACATGACCCAAAGGTCTTAGGGAATTCAACCAGACTATAACTATAAGAAACTACCACTCCCCAGAATCTTCATCATGATGAAGCTCTCCACCTTCTCATGGACGTCTGGCTAAGCTTCATGTGCAAGCATAGGCTGGTCCCACTAGCATAGCCATACCCTCTCATTATTCTAAATCCATTGGTTCTACTCCGATGAGTGTGCCTTCTCTAAATCCTCCTCTAGGGATGCTCCTTCTTTTTAGAGTCTCTCTGGGACAACTACATGTGGCCCGAAGGCCTTGATGGTGGCTCAAAAGCCCTGCTGACCCAAAGGCCTGGGGTGGCCTGAAGGACTTAAGGACTCTAAGCTCAAACCAGTGGCCCAAGGTTAATAGTTCATGATACTACAGTACCAAACCGTACCTACTATAGTACATGTTATAGTACCGAACAGTGCCTACTACAGTACCTACTATAGTGATAGTCCCAAATCATATGTGAATTTATTTGTTATTATTAATCATGCCTTTAGTGATTGTCCCAAATCATATGTCCCATTCTCGGGAGGATTTATAGACCAAGTAATTTCAATTATATTCTTGAGCATATTTCTTGAGTGATCTTGGGATACTCCACCTACTAGAACTTGAATTTGAACTTTTCAAATCTATAACTATACAAAAACACATTTAAAAAGATTGATGCATCCTTTGAAAAGAAACATATCATTAAAATACAAAATTTTCATCAATCCTTCTTTATCCCATAGATACCATGAATTACCTTATTAGGAATGATCCATGTTTCAACACATTTTTATCCATTCCTACCCTCCTCTTCATAATAGCATTATATTTTTAAATTTGAAGTGTGGGGGTGAAAGGAATCCTGATAAATGGGACTATTTACATTGTAAGAGAGATGTGTGGGCTGATTATTTTTTAAATTATAAAAGTTTGTGGAATCATTTATTTTTTTATAATGTTTTTCCCCTCTTAAATATAAAAAAATGAAACTAAAAAAAATAACCAAAAAAATGTTAAAAATGGGTTGTGATTTGGGAAAACTAAAAATCACCATTACTAAACCTATGATCTAATCATACGTGGTTAGGTGGTATATGTGACATTTATTCTAAATTATAAATTTCTAAAAACAGAAGAAAACAATTAAAAGGTACTTTGAAATATAATAATAGGGGTATAAAAATAGAAAAAAATATTCAAGAGAGGGAAAAATCATTCATTATGATTATATTAATCATGATCTTTTCTTTGAGTTTTTAGGAAGTTTAGAGTTATTAATTTTTGAATGGGATAATTTCATTAAAAATTTTACTTTGAATATCATGCTTTATGATTTATGATTTAAACATCCTCTTTGAGATTTATTTTTAAAACATCAATTCCTACCAACCTTAAGCCTCAGAGATATTTGAAACATAATTCCTTTCCCTCATGATTTTATGTGTCTTTTATCTTTACAAAGTGTATAAAGTAGTTATTTTACAATCCTATTAATAAGGATAATGTTCTCATGATATGAGCATAAATATACTTCAATTTTTTCACGAGATATGAGTGAAAAGATTCTGGTGAGGTGAATCATGATTTTGCATGTTTAATAATAATGAATTGAGTAGCTTGAATGAATTAAAGGATAATTTCAATAATTTTTAAAAGGGGAAAATTAAAATACATGAATTTAATGTTTCTTTTAAAAACGGGATATTTAATTGATATTTTATTTAAAAATTAAAATTTTGATTTTACATTGTTGAATTTTTAATTTTATTGCCTTGGAATCTGATTACAGGTAATATTGGTTCCCTTAGATTCATAATTTCGAGATTATATATTTGACCATAAGCATGGTTTAAGTGTGATGGAATTTTTAGAACAATGTTTTTTATCCCAGCAAAGTATTATCTTAAAGTCAATTGTCATATTTTGTGGTTTTAGTGGTATTTTGATCTTAATTGGAAAGATGGATCTATTTTTTTACTACTTTAAATTATTTATAAATTTAGGCCATAAAATTTTCAATTCTAATCAAAATTGTAAAATTATTTCTTTTTTGGACTCTATACATCCTTTTCTTAATTTCATTCTGCTGGACTTAAAGCTAAATTCACCATTTGGAAGCCCAAACCCTGCTCACATGTTGGGCATTAAAAACATTTCACAGATCTGACTATTTTTTATGTTTAGACCATATATTCTTATTAAACATACCAAAGGTACTGATATTTAAAAGGTAGTATAAAAATAAATTTATGAAAAACTTTCATGAAGTATTTTTTGGGTGAATCGACCTTTTTCAAGGCCTTTGATTCATAGGAAAATAGAGATATGGAATATGGAGGGTCTACCTAGATATAATAAATTCCTAGAGTAAAAAGGAAATAACTCTATCAACATATTTCCAAATACATTTAAATTTTCAGGGGATATGTGAAAAACATTTATGAATAACATTGATGATGGATTCTATAAATTAATCATCCATTTATTTGAGCTAAGATTTGAAAACTTTCAAAGTAAAATTTTATCCTATAAAATGAGTCAAGAACCACCTTTCAAAATCATCTCATACCATCAATCATCCACCAAGGAGGAGAACTCCACCAAAGATCCATGCTACACCATATTCTTCCTCCCCTATTTCTTCTTCTTCTTCATTATTATTGTTTTCTTTATTTTTGTTTCATGTTTTCAATTATAATTTAGATTTCTAGTAAATTCATACATTCTTAACTTTGTTCAATCATTTTCTTATTCTTCTTTTCATTCTTCTACTTTAATTATAATAATAATAATAACTAAAATTATTATTATTATTATTATTATTATTAAATTCTTATTTTAAAAACTTATTTTATTCTTTATCTTCATCTTATTCAATTAAAATTCTTTTCTTAATTATATTTATAATAATAATTAATATTATTTATATTATTTTAACATTATTTATAAATTATTTATTTTATTATTCTATTTTATTTTATTTCTATCTCTCTGTTCTCATCCCCTATTCTTCCATTTTAATTTTATTCATCCACTATTATTTCTTTTATTTTCTCTATCTTCTTCTTCACTTCTTCTCACATCCACCATTGTGATCTCTTAATCTCAGAAATTAGATGCTGACCCCGAGGCTTGGACCAAGGGGAGTTCAAGGTATTCTTGAATTTTCCTTAAAGTTTAATTATATGTTTTTGATAAAATTTAGTAGCATGCATGGTGAGGCGAATACCTATGATTAGATGACTGCCCACTAATGACATATAACTAAATTTATTTCTATTTATTTATTTAAATCATATTTCCTTATATCTATTGATAAAATCTTAATATGATCGGATTTGAGATAACCAAGGGACGAAATAGAATCAATTGAGATGGGTCCTGAAATTTGACACATCCTAGACTAAGGAGTGTCATCAACCTTGATTAAAGGAGGAGGTGTAATTAATAGTGCTTAGTAATTCAATGATATTCCATAATTTTTAAAATAAATAATATTAGTCCAATCATGAGATGTAATGTTTGTATTATCAAACTGAAAACAAACACATAAACGATAATAATGATTAAAATGTAAACCAAACCCCAAAACCAACTACTTTATTCTTAACTCATTATGTATAATTTTCATGTTAGTTCAAATTCACTATTTTTATGTCATTAGAAAATTAATCAAAACCAAAAAAAGATTCCAATTGTTTTTGTTAAATTAATAAAAAATAAAAAAAATAGATAACTTAGGTGAAATTAATTAAGTGAGTGAACTAAACTGAAAGGCTCCTCAAGTGAGTCGATCATGGTCATCCATTGTGCTACACAAGGAAAAATAATATTTCTTCTAACCATTCCCCATGACATGTGTGTGTTAGTATTCTATAAAACCCATCAAAATGATTTACTATCAAAGGAAAAGAGTAAAATAAAGGTAAATATTAGTAAATTTTATTCCTCATGGATCATACCCTTGGAAATTCAGAACATTATTTTCATTTGGGATTAGTTTTAGCAATTGAACATGGTAATTAGATATGGAAGTTTTTTACCCTTAACAAGTTTCCTGAAATGGTTTTCCAATTTTAAAAATTTTATTTGGTTTTGGTAAGGAAATTTTTAAATGAAACTAGATATTGATTTTGTTTTCTTTGTTAAGAATTAGAGGATGGTAATTGTGAATGGCTATGGATATTGGGGGTCAGAATTTTTTTATAATGGAAATTTTAATTGATCCCTTATGATTCTAAATTTTTTACCTTCTATCATGGAAATAATTAGTTATACCTTGACTAAATATTACTTCTTTGTTTTGTTGTCATGTGGATCATCGAATATAGGTTATACATGGGGTGAATCCCCCCTAGTGGATGTTTTGAACCTGAGGATGTGTATATTACCCTTGGGTGTTGGTTATACTAGAATTAGTATATTACCCGAAGTCAGAAGTAGTTTTAGGTTGGAATATTCCCCATGATGTGCTCCGAGACATTCCACACTGACTGAAGAAGGCAGGTCTAAACTCGGGTGTCACCATGAAGCCATGGTTAATAGTTTTATTTATTTATTTATTTATTCCAGTAATTGAAATAATTTATATATTGATCCATCACATGAACTTACTATTCAAACTGGATTATTTAGGGTTGTCATTGGTGGTATCCAATTGAGTTATAATCACATTCTACTCGGGCCATTGTTTTTAACTCAATAAGATTTCCTGGATTTAGGTAGGGACAAGTTAAACCAACCTATGAATAATGAATAATTGTGTACTATGACAGATCTAGGGGATAGGTGTATGGATAGAGCTCAATACACTTTTCAGAGTCTTATATTTTTTTGTTTTTTCCCTTTTTTTAACTTTTTCAGCTATTTTATATGATAGTATTTTTTAGATTTTGAAAATATGGAGGCATCATCTTTGATATTAAATAGTTTTTGGTTAAGAAATAGATCTTATATTGATGTTACTTGTGGTGTTATGTAATGTATATTAGTTCCCTATTTTCCATTTTCATTTCACTCTTACCATAGGGTATATTCTCCCCAAGGAATATTATTGGACCCTCACCACTAGTTCATAGACTTTCGTGTATAGGTAGACACACTAGAGGTACAATATTGATTACTATTCCCAACACCTAATAGTTTTCTATGGAGGAAGGACATTAAAAAGCGGTATCAATGTAAATTTTCTTTTAACTTACTATTTTGTTCTAGTAGATAGGATATTAAGATGTTTTAGGGATTGGTAATGAGCTCATGTCAGGGATTAGTTAACACATATACAAGGAAAAAACCATGTCTCTATGGATAGGACTTGTTGTTCTTGGATTTCCCTTATTATAGTTGTGTAATTTCACCTTGAGTAGAAAACTTGGTTTTATTGTTACTGTATTTTTTAATTTTATCTCATGATTCGGTATAGAAAGAGTGTGTATATGCATCTATGACTCATACTAGTCATATAATATTCACATGTCATCTATACTTTTACCTAGGGTTTATTAATGTATATATGTCTAAGTATATATACAGATTTCTATGGATAAAAGGGATTTGACCATTTAAAGAGTTTCCAGAATATTATAGAGAGTTTTCCTATATAATACTACGGTGTCATGTTACTTGTCCATTTCCCTTGAATGTACAGTGATATTAAGGCATACATAAAGAGACTGTTAAATTTAGGATTTAGTTAAATATAGTTTCAATAAGTAAACTATAAGGTGTTTTCTATTATAGCTTGTGAATGGCGCTAAATTTGACTATATTTTGGAAATTAAAACCTTCAGATAAACATAAAGTATAAGTAATGTAACTATTATGAGTACAATACCTTGATAAATAAAGAGATAATTACAATGTAAAATTCTTATAGAATATTTCTTAATGAAAAATTAGAGGATATGTTTTTTATATTAAGTTTCCTAGTTTACAGAGCTTCAGCAATTCGCACTGACCTTAATTGGTAATGAGGCCACCAGAACTAATATTTATATGGATGGAAAATACTATGAGATCAAGTTTTAGGTGAACGTGTTCTGTTTCACCTCTATTGAAATCATGAAAAAATATTTGATTTCTCTAAGGAATATTAATAAGGGTCGCTATACTGGGTGACTATCCTCCTATAGAGAATGAAAAAATGTTGGTGGATCTTATGGTAACCAAAATTGATGATCAAATGACACATACCAGGATAGTATTATCCATTCCATGTAGTCTAGTGACTCTTATCTCCCTTTATGAGGGAGCTATGAGGGATGGTGTTTTCAATTTGGTCATGTGGAACACATGAGATCTCAGAGACCTTGGCCACCTATGGAATGCCATCTTTGTAGGAATATCGGACATTTATGCCATGTTTTAAATTCAGTACAACATGTTGGATATGGTATACGCTCAGGACCAACTCATGGTTAAGAGTTTGGGGTAGCTATCACACCACATCAGTTAGGTGGTTTGGTATCTACCAGCCTCTCAGGTCATGGTGGTGGTTGTTGAGCTTAGGGATGAGGGAAGTAGGGTCAGAAAAGTTAGTAAGGGAGTCTAAATTAGGGTAGTGAGGTTATAGTATAGGTTCAAGGGGTAGGGTAGTTTTATGTGATAGATCCTACTCTAACAGAGAAGGATATTAGGCCTTCGACTATTTGAGCTATGATTTTGGTTGTATTTGCTCCTACTTTTTCTTATTTGACACAAGAGGCTCACACTCTTTTATATTTGTTCCTTTTTTAGAGTATTAGGTTTACTATAAGTGTATCTATATGGTTTTCTATTGATTAATTCACCCTTTGGTGAAACTTTAGAGTGAATTCAAATGTGTATCAATTGTGCTCTGGTCATCGTCAACAATCATTTCCTCTATGAAGTGTTCATGTTATAAATGGGTGGATTTGATGTAATTATTGGAATGTATTGTCTCATTAATTATCAAGATCAAATTGATTATCATAATTTGTGTGTTTCTTCTACAAATCCTAATTTTGGAAGATTCAATTCTGTTGGAGAGAGGGATTTATGTGTGGTTCAAACCGGATTGGACCCTTAGCGACTAGTTGAAATCACTTACTAGGTTACTAGTCTTATCCTGGATAAGGGAGAGACTCATCATACTATCTTTACTATTGTATTTGATCTATTTCTAGGTGTATTTTCTGAGTAATTATCTATGTTTTCTCTATACCAAGGTATTGAGTTCACGATTAAGCTTATTCCATGTGCAGGGCCGATCTCCATTCTACATCATCATATGTCTCCTAGTGATCTTAGAGAGATCAAGGATTGGGTGTATTACTTGGAGGTAAAGGGGTTTATCTAAACAATAATATCCCATTGGGTGCTCTAGTTCTTTTCATCAAGATGGTGGATGGATCTTTGAGGTTATGTGTACACTATAGGAGGTTTAACCAAGTGAAGGTTAAGAACTGATACCCACTTCCCCACATTTATAGCATATTCAATCAACTGAAAGGGGATCATGCCTTCTCAATGATCAATATCTATTCAAGGTAACATTAGTTGATTATGTGACCTTCATATGTCTCTCTTAAGTACTTTAGGAGTATATACGGCCTTTAAAAGTACACAGTGACGTCGTTCAAACTGATAAACACACAAACGGTTTCATGGCTCTAATGAATAGAGTCTTCCATCCATATATGAACTCTTTTATGGTTTTTTATGAAATATTAGAATAGTCTATATTGATATACAATAATTTTAAACATATATTGATATTTTTTAGAATGCTTTGGGGTTAATAGTTTTATGCTAAATTCTTCAAATGTAATTTTTGGTTGAATCGAGTTCAATTTTTTGGGCCACATAATATCTAATGATGTAGTTTCTATGGATCCTAAGAAGGTTTATTACATGGTTTATTAGGATAGGTCCATTAATTTTTTTTGAGAGTCATAGCTTCCTAGGACTATATGGTTATTATCGTAGGTTAATCCCAGACTTCTCCCACTTGTCAGAACTATTGAATAGCCTAACCAAGAAAAAGGGGTGGTGTTTGTTTTCTTTGATTCCAATGAGATAGTCTTTATAAAGATGAAGAAGCGGTTGGTTTCTACATTGATCCTAACCTTACCTATAATTTTTTAGGATTATATCATATAATTTGATGATTTAGGTGTAGATATTATACCAGATAGGTGAGTGGTCACTTATAGGTCCCGGAAGTTGAGACCACAAGAGTGTAACTACCTGAACCATGATTTGGAGTTTTCTATATTGGTACACACTCTGATATTTTAATGAACTAACTCATGAGGGATAGTTTTTTTGTTTACATAGATTATAAAATCTTGAAATACCTATTTTACTAGTGTGACCTGAACCTTTTCTTGAGAAGGTAGGTTGAGTACTTGAAATCATTTAATTTTGAGATGGATTATACCCCTAGTAAGGGGAATGTAGTGGAAGATGCTTTGAGTATGAAAACTCAGTCATGGGTTATTCAGAACTTTAGTTTAGATTAGAAGATAATGGCCTTGTTTGTAGAGATACATTTGGATGTCTATGAGTATCAAAATAGAGTGACATTAGTTTCCCTATCTATTACTTACTCTCTCCTTGAAAGGGAAAAATTGAGTCATTTATCATATTTTTACTATCTAGTGATGAGGAAAAGTATATATAGTAGGGATCCCCCACTTTACTTTTCCTTGGATGGTGATGAGATTTTGTATATCTGAGGCTAGGTAGTAGTCCCCGTGAGAATGTTTGTAGATCTGATGAGGAAATTTTATTCCTCAAGATAGGTTGTACATATGGGATTGAAAAATATGTATCATGAAATATACAGGTAATATTGGTTGCTTGGAATGAAGAAATACATAATTAGCTTTATTTCTTCATGCTCCACCTATTGGATGGTGAAGGATGTACATCAGTGTCCTGTAAGTCTTATGAAGTTATTTACCATTCCAAAGTAGAAGTGGGATTATGTGGATGTGAATTTTGTGATAGGTCAATTGAGATCTCCTCAGGGAGGTGATGTATTTTAGGTTATCATCGATATTCTAACAAATGTATCCAACTTCTTACCCATCAAGTAGTATTCTATATATGATGATCTTTGCAGATTGTATTTCCTGAGGTATTTCACCTGCACAGGGTTCCACATAGCATCATATCATATAGAGATACAAGTTTCACATTGATATTCTAGTAGGTCCTTCAAAAATAACTAAGTACGTAGGTTCATTTGAGTATCGCTTATCACCTATAGATGTATGGGAAATCAGAGTGCACAATACATGTGCTTAATGATATTCTCTAAGAATGTGTCCTCAATTTTTGGATACTCTTGGAAGATTCATCTAGTCTTGCTGTAATTTTATTAAAATAATAGTTAGCATAACTCCATCTAGGTGTCTCCCTTTGAGGCTTCATATTGGAGGTTATGTTGATCACATTTATTTTTTCTAGAAATTGGGAAGTCATGCATGCTAGGGTCAAGCCTAGTATAGGAGACAATTGAGCGGGGTTAGTTGATCAAGAAGTGGTTGGTGACAACCCATAGTAGCCAGAGATCCTATAATAAATAGAGACATAATCCCTTGGAATTTGAGGTGTGTGACTTGGTTTTCTTACATGTGTCACCAAGACTTGGGAAATGGTTGATTCAGAAGTAGGGGAAGTTAGCACAAAGGTTTGTGGGACATTCAAGGTGATAGAGAGGATTGCTACCATGGCCTACTGGTTGGATATTCTCTCAAGGTAAATGGTTATTCATTGTTTTTTCCATGTCTCATAGCTTTTAAATTATCATCATGACTCCTCACATGTGATTGATATTAATGACGTTGATTTAGAGTTCGATGCTTCCTTTGAGTAATGACCAATTCACATTGAGAGTCATAGTGGGAAAACACTCCATGGAAATATTGTCTCTAAGATATGCATACTCTAGAATCATGGACATAATTAGGAGGAGATAGGGGAGTGGGAATTGTACATGAGGGAATATTGCCTAAACATTTTCACAGAGGATACTGGTGACATTTGATAGAGAATCTCGAGGATTAACTGATTTTGGGAGGAGAGGTTATAAAACCCCAACCCTTTAAAAGTTACGTATGCATTTAATTTTTGATTAAACACAAGAATTATAATAAATTATAATTTTTTCATGGGTTAGGAGTGATGTGAGGTGGGTTTTAGGTAATTTTAGTCAGCTTATAGTTGTAAGACTGTATGTTGTAGCCTGTCATGGTATGATAGCTTGTTTCTTTCCATAAAACAGATGGATATAGAGGAGGATCCCCTTCCCCAAAATATCATGGTGTGACACTTAAGGTATCACTATGAAACCTTCCAAAAGGGATTTTATTTAATATTTTAATTATTTTTTAATGATGTGGGGTGTTTTAAAATAAGGAAGGTATTTTTCCTTTTCCAGCACACGACAAACCTTCCCTTCCTTTTAGAGTTCTCATTTTCTATTTTTAGATATCCTTTAGTTCTTATCCATTTATCCTTCCAATTGAAGAAATTTAAATCTCTGTATAAGGGGAAAACATCACTTTCCTTACTTATTCTTTTATTTCAATCCCATTTGAGTTCTTATTTCTTAAGGATAATATGTTCTATTTTAATTGATTTTCTATAATACCTTGTTTTCTCACATTCTAATTTGAATCAAATACTACTTCGATCATGAGGAATCCTCTTAGAATGTGGTAGGTTGTCCCTAAGTATTTTCCCATATTCATTTTATTTTTCTCTTAAGTGCTAGAGATATACCTCAAGTTGATTTCCTTACTTCACATAAATATTTTTCTAAATACTTAAACCAAATCATGGGAATGACATACATTCATTGAAAATGTTTTCTTGTAAGATTCAAAGAGTATGATCATGGGATCTCTTAGTTAGGCTTATGCCTCTTGGACTATACCATGGAAATTTGGAACTTTATTTGGGATGGTATTTAGTTTTGGTAATTAAAAATGGTAATTATAAAATAAACCTTTTTCTCCCTTAAATAGTTTCTTGAAATGTGTTTATGGTTTTAAAGTTTTCATTTAGTTTTATTCATGAAATTATTAAATGGAATTGGCCCTTTCTTTAGTTTTCTTTGATAAGAATTAGAGGATGGTAGTTGTGAATGGTTTTGGATATTTGGAGTTGGAATTGTTTTTAGAACAGAAAAGTTAATTGACCCCTATTCATTTAAATTTTTTACCTTGTATCATGGAAATGATGAGTTATGACTCAGCTACGTATTAAACACATGGTTTGGTGACTTGTGGATCATCAATTTTTGGTTAAAAACTGGGTGAACCGATCCCCTATGTGGATTTTGGGGCCTCGATGGTGGATATATTCCCCCCAGGTTTCAGTTGGATTGGGGATGGGTATATTACACCTGTCTGGGAGTGGTTTTGGGTTGGAATGGTCCCTACAATATTCTTAGAGACATATAACACTGGATGAAATGGGTGGGCCTGAACTCAGGTGTCACCATAGAGCCTAGGTTTTGAGTTTTATTTACTAATGTTTATTATTATTCAAGTTATTAAAATTGTTTATATATAGAACCATCATATTCACTTACTTCCACGAACCAACCCAAGTCAATTCTTGATTGGTCAACCAAACTGACCTACAACAAGTCCTGAAAGAACCATTTCATTCCCTATAAAAAACAAGTGTTGGAATCAGGAAACATGAAACCCCCAGGGTTCCAAAAAATAAAGAGGGGATGTGTAAAGTTTGAGAACATAAATAAATGTAAGGAATAAGGTAGAGTATAGATTACCTAGGATAATTGACTAAGAAACCTCAAAAAATCTGGTGGATTTTCTATGGGAAGAGAGGGAGCTAAGAGTGGGGTGGTTTGTAGCTACAAAAGGAGAGGGGGCTAAGGTGTCACTTGATACAGATGAGAAGAAGGGAAAAAATCAAAAATTTAAAATTCAAGGAAACCCATATTGTTTTCTCATGGTTTACCAAACTATGCACCAACCGTGTTCTTACCACTACCATGGTCAGGCAACCTCTTGCATGATTTACCCTTCGAGGTTGCACAGTTCAATGAAATTGTGTGCCTCACCCCAAACACACCCCAAGACTCACACGACTTCCTAAGATGAACTATAGGGTTTAAAAAATGTGAATAATCCATAAAAATAGCTCAGTAAAATTACATAGCTTAACAACATAGGCACTCCATGGCTACTCTTAACTATGAAGGCAAATCATGAAACAGCTAAAAAGGGTCCAATAATATAAATTTTTACCCGCCAACTACTGAAACTCAATACTACTCAAGAATAAGATAAAATAATACCAAAAATAAAATAAAATAAAATAAAATTGTTATAATTATTCCCACCATGAAACTTTCTTCCCCTAAAAATTCCCAAGAGACTCGATTGATCAAAGTATGAGGCATGGATGCAACGACTCTTAAAAAAACTCTAACACCCAAGAATCATAAACCAAGAACTCGCTCTCACCTAAAGCCTAAGAATTTGAGATCCCAAAAAGGAGCTGGAAAATGAAGAGACAAAGATTGAGGGACTCATATCTCCAGGTGAAACCTCACACAAGGAACACCCTGACCCATTAAGTAAAAATCACCCAAGAAACTCATCGAGGTCTGGTGGGATGGTGGTAAAGGGTTACCCATTCAAGAAATCTAAATATACAATTCACAAAAATCCCCTTTTTATGGTGGTATCTCCGCTATTTTAAAACCTCATTCAAACACTTTTCCTCATTCCAAAATAACTCACAAATCCAAACAAAACCTCTAACATTGTTGTTCCCTCTTAACATCTTGAATTACACCTAACCATTTTAAGGGAATTCATCCACAAGAACTGTAGTGTGTCTCAACACCATTTAAAAACCAACTAGCATAGAAAACCCTCAATACAAGGGGCCATAATGAAATATATTAGAATGGAACACAAAACCAAACAAGATTCTTCATTTTCACAAGATGCCAGAATCTCTAAAATGAGCACAACTCAAAACCAAAACTAATCCCCAAAGACAAACCATTTAAATATCCACATCCATAGAGATCAACAATATAAATAAAAGAAAATAGAATAACCAAGTACTTTACAATAAAGAGGGACTTTAAAAACAGATAAAACTACAATAAGTAAACTTCAACTGCCCTCACTCCAACATTGAAGAACATATCTGGGCTAGTAACCACACACTCAACGATACCTAACTATGTGAAAAGATTCACTTTAGGTCATATGGATGGGTCCATAGTTCCTTGAATCATATGTTTCCTCGCAATCAGGAGCTGAAAGACACTAACTAAGAAATCTCATTCTAGAAATGATGCTTGAAGAACTTATCCAATTGACCTAAATAGCCACATCATTGATAAGACTTTATAGTGTTATGAGAAGAATCTTCAAATTCCTAACCAAACTATACTGTAATAACATGATAATATGTCTTAATGAATGATATATTGGAACTAACAAGGGAGACTCCACAGTATTAGGTTCCTCTACAACACACTTATAATCGGTTGGGTAACCTTCATGCGCACCAAGAGAAACTAACTTTCCAACAGCTACAGACCGCGTTCCAAGAACCAACTCATATAGAGACACCTCTTCCACTGGATTCCTGAATAGGACTTCCTAGGATGAGATAACTTACTCCTTAATGTCCAAACAAATATTCCAAATGAAAAGATGAGATTTTAACTAATCCTTTGATTCTATCTCCAGAGATCGAGATACTGGATCCTTAAAGTGGCCAATATAGACCTTCACTATCCATTTACCTTACTGATCACCCATTAGCTCGACCAATTTCCACTCCTTCACCTCCTCAGGTAAAAACCATCAGATAAAAGTGGTCTTAAATGCTTCCCAAGATGTCTCATATTTCAATGATGTTGGGATGATCACCTTCCACAAATCAAAACCTGGACCCTAAAACATACCTAAACTGATCACACCCTCACAGCTTTAGGAGTTCCCACAGACCAAAATATAATTCTGAATTTCCTAATCCACTCCATATCCTTTAACAGAACATGATCACCATGAAAAATAGGCAAAACCAAATAAGAGCTCAACTCTGACACTCCACTAAGAGTATGGGTAGGGCCGATGACTAAAAGAGACTCACTGTAAACCTATGGGATTTTTCTAGGTAGCATACTCATAAGAACATAGAGACACAAAACCCAAATCGACACCAAACTAAAAATCAACTGAAATAATACGCCAAAGAAAAGTACCACACCCCGAGCCAAAACACCAAGACCAAAAACTAAACATCATAAAAAACTGAAATCCTTTTTCAAAACCCATCATTTTCATTCCACATTCAATACGATTTTTCCCCAAGGACACATTTCAAAATTCCAAAATCTATTTAAAATCAAATTTTAACACCGAATATCACTTTCTAAATTTTAAAAACTCATTTACAAATCAAACTCGATCACCAAAATGCACATTTAAAATCCATCTCAAATTCTAAATACAATTTTTTAAACTAAAACATACCCCGAAATCATTTTTCTTCTAAAAACCATTTTCAAAAAAACATTTATCGTTTTAAAATCCACCCATGCCAACCTAACATAACCAAATAAGAAATCACGCTGAGACTCCTAGAAAGGGAACTAGTGTCCTTATATAACCCATCTACATGGTTTAGTGGGCCATTCCATATGCAAGAAACAACCTCTAGAATTATCTTGAACCATGCACTCAGGCTCCACATGGGCCACTACTCCATGTAATCCCACCATGTAGAACTGGTTCACCTCTATTTTCATTCCTCAACCATAACCCAATAACCCAAACAAGAGACTCAAATCTCGAACTACCCCTGGTAACTTGAGGCTCCGCATGAGAAAGAGTTCATGACACCTATCCCATACCTACCTCCCATGTCCCAAAAGTCCTATCTCTAAACTACCTGATTCCCTAAATAACAAAGGGCCTCCTATGATACAATGTTTTCATGAACCATCCTGGATCAACTCTGAACTGGTCACCCGATCTGACCTATAACAAGGATTGAGAGACCCATTTCATAACCTAGAGATAAGAACCAGTGTTATAATCTGGAAACCCAAAACCTATAGGGTTTATCAAAATTTAGAGGGGATATAGAAAGAGATAAAGATCCATGAAATGAATGGAAGATGGTATAGGATATATTACCTTGGATAACCAACCATGAAACCTCAATAAATATGGTGGATTCTCTATGGGAAGATAGGGATCTGAGAGGGGGTGACATGCTACTAGGGAGGGATAGGGGGATGGGGTGTTTCATGATTTCCAGGAAGAGGAGTGGAAAGGGGAAACCCTATTAAGGTTAAATGGGAAGGAAAAAATAAAAGAAAAACCAAAAAATTAAAATTCTTGGAAACCCTCATGGTCTACGCATGGTTTAAAAAACCATGCACCAATCATGTACGGGACACTACCTAAACCAGGTACCCCCTCGCATGATTTATCCTAAGAGGTTACATGGTTCCCTTAAACTAGGCTCCTTACTCTAGACACACCCCAAGCCCCAAAAAACTTCTTAAGAATCACCATACGGTTTAATAAATCATTCATAATCCATGAAAAATGGATCTGTCAAATGATAGAGGGTAACCACACGGGAACCGCATGGTTACTACTAACTATGTTTCCTAGTCATGAAATAGCTAAAAGTCCACCAAAAAATTAAATTAATTCCCTCCAACTACCAGAACTCAAACATGCTCAAGAAAAAGGTAAAATAAGGAAAAAAATAAATAAAATAAAAGAGAAATGTAAAGTTGGGGTGTGACTATAGAAACCCGACCTAGAAGACCGGAGTAAGTGTCTTTTATCAATTACATTGGCATGATTACAAGAAATCAATCCCGGAAAGACCGATCTGTTTAGTAGTATTGTTAAACCAGATATATAAATGAGACTTGTATTATGAATGACAACACTAATTACCACATAATTTTTTTTATTCTTTCAAAAATCTAATAAAATAACTTAGAGGGTAACTCTAACCCATTTAGTAAATCCATGAATATCTTTTATAGTATAATTCTTGGATACCCAAGGAAAGAAAAATAATAAGAAAGAGATCAAATGATAAATAAGGGTAAGTAAAGAAAAAGAAATAACGAATCAATGAGAATAAATTAACGTAGAAAGGTAAGTAACTGGTGACACATGCCATTCAAATTACTAGATAAGGAAAAATAAATATAGAAAGCTAAAAAACTGAAATCCATGCCATCTAAATAACTAAA
Organism: Viscum album; assembly: GCA_963277665.1. Lineage (NCBI taxonomy): Eukaryota > Viridiplantae > Streptophyta > Magnoliopsida > Santalales > Viscaceae > Viscum > Viscum album. The sequence continues at coordinate 966,232,802 of OY728132.1, forward strand.
AATGAAATGTATACATAGATATGTTGATGAAAAATCTCATAGATAAGTAATAACTGAAACTAATATGAAAGAAACATTGGATTATTGGATGTTATGTTTCCTAGGTACATGGTACCTTTATTGTCAAGACGTTTCACAAGAAGGTTTAAAAAATATTAGGTAAAACCCCATCTAAGGCAGTTATCTTAATGAATTTTCCCATTAGACTACTAATTCATTGAGGGGTTATCTATAACTGGTCCCCACCCATGTCGTACTAGTCAAAAACATCCCTCATATATCGAATAATCTATTTAACAATGCGCCTTATAAAATAACTGTATTGAATAAAGAATATGGAATTATTAATATTTCCCCAAATAATCAAATAACAATCAAAGTAGACACCATATATAAAATAGTATACGGTTTAATAAATAGTAATATCTATGAAAAATGATATGGATAATTAGGGTAAATACAATGATCATATGAAGTTAAATATTTCAAGGGTAAAAATGAAATCAAGGAAGTTAATGTGAATACAATCCTTAGAAAAATTAGTCATAAACCATCTATATAAAGATTAAGGATGGTATCAATACAACATTCCACAAGTGGAGTGAAATAAAGGGTTGTTTTCATTTATTAATGAAAATATTATAAAAAAATATTTTAAAAAAATATTGAAGAAAATATCCTCTTGTCTTGAAAAAAATTATGAAAATAATTTTTTTTTATAATAAATTTCAAAAAAAAATACTTTAAAAGTTAACCTTTCAAAAATTAAAAGGAAACTTCAAATGAATAATGGTGGTTAAATCCATAAATGTCATACAAGGTAAAAAGAACATTCCTTTTTCATGGTAAAAATGTAAGAAAAAAAACCATGTTCAGAAAGCGAAAAGAATATTCCTTTGAAAACATTGGTAAAAGAAAAAATGTGTAAAAATTTCTTTACCAAATCATTTTAAAACATTTTTGAAAATTTTTTAATAAAAAATTTTTTTTAGAAGAAAACATGTTTTCTGACTAAAGATAGAAATGATGTTGGGTATTGCTAAAAACATTTTTAAAACACTTTGGCTACCAAAGAGTGGGAAAATGGTACTAATATTAGAAAATGGTCATGAATAACCAGATAATAGAAAATGAAAGGTTTTATTGAAAAAATGGTAATAAAATTTCCTCAAATTTAAATACCATTGAAATATCGTTAAAATTTTTATTGAGTAAAATAATCTTTAAACATTCCAAAGTGACCCATACCACTTTGAAACATTTTAAATCATAAACCACATGAATTAATAATATTAAATTAAATTTTAAGACACTGTGAAGATAAAGTGATTAATTATATAACATAACAAAAGGTTCAGTAGATACACCACACAAAATATGTAGGTGGTTTCCATGACATTTCTCTTGTAGAACAAAAAAAGGTGATATGAGAATCCCTTACCTTGATTTTCCTTTAGGGTGACCATCCTTTAACTTCCTGTATAATAAAAATATGTTAAATCTATACATTCATGAGATCCTTTTTCATGTTTATCATTAATTTTATTTCACTTTTTACTATGTTTTATACAACTATTTAAATAATTAACTTTTCATCTGGTGTTTTGAGCAAAATCGGATTATGCGTCAAAAATAACATTGGTAGGTGAACTATGGTCAAAGGATTCATTATATAACATATATAGAATAAAAAATGAAATAATTATCATATTTATAAATTAATTATACTTTTTAAATAAATCCTTAAATATGGTTATGAAAAATTAATCAACGTTATAATCATGGAGATGGTAGGTTGTACGTACTCATGAGTAACATTCTCATCTTTCAATGATCATTATGGAAAGAAGGTAAGTAACACCATATATTTCCAGAATTACCATTATATAATAAATACCATATTTAATAATATATACTTATATATAATTCTTGTGATGCAAATATAATCACATCATGTCAAGGAGGCAATAGTCGACACATCCACGAACAACCTTATCACTTTTTAAGTGTGTGAAAGGGTAATAAAGAAAATGATATATATATACATATAGTATATTTCTAGAAAGGTAATTAATTTATGAATATAATATAATATATAGGGTTATTAAATAAGTATAAATACATAATAAATATAATATATATAATATATAAACATATTTTATTTCATAATGGCCACCATGATAGGTGGTAATGGAAAAAATTAACAATCGTCGTTTCATGAGGCAATAGTTCACCATACACAAAAATAGTATGTTTGTTACCCATTAGATGGAGGTGATTATAATTTTAGGTCAAAAACTTATCATAAAAACATCCTATTATATTGATGATATTATTTTTTTATACAATAATAGAATAGTAATAGATGATGGGTTGGATAACGGAAATAACACCAAAAAATTTGAGAGAGGATCGTACCTCTTAATTGGGTAACTACTTTTGGTTTGTACCAAAAGGCTTACTTGGAAGTATTTATGAACAAAGTGAGGATTAAAGGTCAAGTTAATAGATTTTGGGAAGCTATTTGGGAATATATTGGCATAACCTAAGTGGTTTGAGAAGTTTGAGGAATGGGGAGAGGTGGTGGCCTTTTATAGGGAAGGGAAAGGACTCATTTGGAATTTTAGGAAACAAGTTAGGTGTACACATTTTCATACCTAAAAAATATTATACAAACCCAAAAAAAATAAATAATATAAGTTTTATAGAATAATTATGGATATACAATGGGTTTGGACAAGTTTATAGGTCATTTGGTCACTTAAATATAAGGTTTAGTCATTTTAAGCCTAATTACACGTTAATCACTCTAATTAATTTTAATCACTTTCACTAATAATTTTGGTCAAAAATTAAGTTGATATTATTAGAATGAATATAAAATCTGTATTATCACATTATATGTCCATTTTTTAAATTAAAATCATATAAGTGGAAAAATTAAAATTAATGCAAATCTTGTAGACAGACAGTTTAACTGGTTTTAGTAGAAAAATGTTCAAAAGATTGTTGAGTTTTTTATATTCAATTTCAATGAGTAATTGATTATAGTAAACTAAATTATATTAATAGACTTATTATTGATCGAATTTGAATTTATAAAAAAATATAATTTAACATTAATAATTATTTAAATGAAAAGGAAGTTTTTAACTAAAATGCAGTATTTTTCAATATTCATCAAAAAATGAAGTTTCTCAGAAAAATACCAAAAATTAAACTTATCATAATTTTGACATTATGAATTAAATAATGAAGTTTTTTTATAAAATTAAAATTATAACAGTTTCAAAATTAAGATTTCAAATAGGTTCTCCATTAAAAGAGGGTAAAATTGCCTTTATAAAAATATAGGAGTTTATGTGTGAAAAATAGTTTGTTCTTATCTTATGTATATCAAACCTAATGGATAAATATAAAAAATATTTTATTGAATTTATAGAATATATGTTTCACTAAAATCATTCACTAATTGTAATTAGATATGTTTATTAAGGTAAAACTTCTTTGGAAGAATAAAAATAATAATATTTCTTTTTATATCAAATTGGTTCTTATTTTTATTTCTCATTAATTGATAACAAATGAATTAATTTTATATAGGATTAAATCATAATTTTTATAAGTTAGTTATTAATATTCATAAAAACTAATTTAATGTCTAGTTTATATAATATTATATTAAATAATAATATTTTAATAATATATTACTATTTGATGAAACTCGGTCTTGTGTGTAACACAATCTATTGAAGAAGTTCACTCTTACATGTAATGAAAGCTATCAAGAAAGGTTGCTATTGCATTTAACACAAGATATAGAGGAAGGTCTCTCTTGTGGGTAACCCAAGCTATTGAGGAAGGTCACTTTTGCATGTTATCCAAGCTAAATTGATGTTTCATGCATTAAAAGCTATAGAATATATTATATATATTTAAGATAGTAAATATATTGTAAATTATTAGGTTAATATATTCCCTTTTTACACTTGGTGTTTAATTTCATAAACACTATTGAATATAAAGATGTACTTTAGAATTTTGTGGTGTTATATTCTCCCCACTTTAATTAAATTTCATCCTAACAATTTAAACTTGATCTTGGTAATATATTGTTTTATATTTCCTATGTTAAAATACCACATTGTGAGAAGGGTTTGTAAAACATCCTCTAGAATATAGAGAATGAAAATTAAAAGGTCCACTATAATAACATATAACTAGGTCTCTAAGTAGGATAACATTAGTGGTAAGTCAGGATATGTAATTTGAGGAAAAATGTAAATATTTATTGGGAGTGATTGAGTTCATCGATCACAATCAAGTGAATGATTAATGGAAAGTTTAGGGACACAAAGAAATAAATATGAAATGAATTAATAGACCATCAGTTCAACAGAAATTAAAGTATTAGGACAACATTTTATTTCAAAGTCATCTTCGTAATATTGGGTAATTATTTTATTGACCAATAATATAAGGAAATATTCTTACTTTATAGGTTTTAATTTTATGAAAACAATTATAACTTTTGGTTGTACTTTGATAAATTTCTAATTCATTCCTTTACTCCCATAAATTAATTAATAATAATTAAAATTATTTTTTGTGCCTGATGGACTAAAAGAAACTTTTAACGGATCATAAGTCCTATAAAATAGTGACAAGTATAACTATTTGTATTTGACTATCTTCTAAAACCAATATGGTTAATAGATTAATCACTAATACTCAAAAGTGATACTATCAGTTCATCATTAACATTTATTCGTCAAATTTTTAAACTAAAAACAATTAAAATTAACCAGGACATTACGTAGGTTAGGGGTTGGTGTGAAAACCTTATCAGCCATCGGTCATGGGTTCAAGACCGGTGACCTTTCTAGATTTGGTTGGTTGTCACTCAGCTTACATTTTGTCCTTTTCTAAAACAAAATTAATATAATTTAAAAAATAAATATGATAGACATCCTTGAAATATAATTTTATCAAAGGTTTTCAACACAATCCCAATATATAAATACTTCATCCATTTATTTCCACATAGGTCCTTCCTTGGTCTAGGGTTTATCCATAATATCATTTCTAGGAATTCTAAACCATGAAACCTTATCTTCAATCTAAAATACATTTGGTTAAACATAGGTTATTAATTATCGTTATCTATTCAAATCCTTTACAATTTTTTGAAAATAAAATGTGAATTATCCTAAGTGTATCCCTCGAAAGTGTCAAACTAGGTATGTAGTAAGGCATGTCATCGTGTACCAGGTTACCTCGAGTCAGGCCTGAAACACCTTGTCAAATTTAATACTCCGAGGTACATCTATGTAAAAACCACATCCACTTGTAGTATCCATTTAGGGATATATTTCTAGAAAGACCCACATACAATATACCTTACCAAAATTATAGGGTGTTATTCTATACTTATCCTCAAATTTTACCTTAGGGATATGTTCAATAACCCATGTTTTCTTAAATCTTGTTCCCAAGGATGCTACTAAAACTCCTTTGATACCAACTATAGTTACCCAACCCAGAAGACTAGAACTAGTATCTTCTATCAATTACATTGGCATGATTACAAGGAATCAATCCCTGAAGGACCAATCAGTTTAGTAGTATTGGTAAACTAGATGCATAAATGAGTCTTGTATTAAAAATGACTACACTAATTGAAACATAATTTTTTTTCTTATTTATAAAATCTAAATAAATAAATTTTAGGGTATCTCTAATCCATTTAGTAAATCCATGCATACCATTCATATTATGCTTCTAAGATACCTAGGGAAAGAAACATAATAAGGGTGAGCTCAAATGATCATTAAGGGTGTGTAAAGAGGAAGCAATAATGAATAATGATAATAAATTAACATGGAAAGGTAAATAAATGATGACATATTCCATTAAAATAACTATATAAGGAAAAATAAATTTAGCAAGGTAAGAAAATGAAACCCATTCCATCTAAAAAATTGGAAATGAAACGTATCCATAGATATGTTGATGCAAAATCTCATGGATTAATAATAACTTAAACTAATATGAAAGCATTTCTTGATTATTAGATGCCATATTTTCTAGGTACATGGTACATTTACCATCAATACCTTTCCTAATATGGTTTTAAAAAATCAAGTAAAAACCCATCAAATACAGCTAGTCAGATGACTCGTCCCATGAGACTACTGGTGCATTGAAGGGCTATCTATAATCGGGCCCCACTCATGTTGTACCAGTCCAAAACATTCCTCATATATCGACTAATCAATTTAACAATGTGCCTTATCAAATAACTGTATTGAGTAAAGAATACATAATTATCAATATTTCCCCAAATAATCAAATAACTATCAATACTGACATTGTATTTAAAATGTTATATGGTTTAGGTAGTAGTAATATCTATGATAAATGATATGGATAATTAGGGAAAATTCAATGAACATAGGACATTGAATACTTCAAGGGGAAAAAAGAAATCAAGGATGATAATGTGAATAATATCCTTTTCAACATTATTCATAAACCATTCATAGGAACATTAAGGATGGAATCGATGCAACATGTCCCAAGTGGAGTAAAATAAATGGTTGTTGTCATTGATGAATGGAAATATTATAAAAATGATCTTTTAAAAACAATCTTGAGGAAAATATAATTTTGTTTCGAAAAACATTTTGAAAATAATTTTCTTTGAAAATAAATTTATAAAAAATCTTAAAAAATTAACTTTTAAAAAATGAAAAGGAATCTTTGAATTAATTATGGCCGTTAAATTTGTACATGTCATACAAGGTAAAAAGAATATTCATTTTCCATGGTAAAAAGGTAATAAAAATTCCTTTTTCAGAAAGTGACAAGAAGTGTCCTTTGAAAACATTGTTAAATGAAAAAATGGGTAAAATATCTTTACCAAATCATTTTAAAACATTTTAATAAAACATGGTTTTTAGAATAAAATACTTTCTCTGACTAAAGAGAGAAAGGTAGTCGGGTTTTCCTAAAAACATTTTTAAAACACTTTGGGTACCAAAGAGAGGGAAATGGTACTAATACATAAAAATGGTCATGAATAATGAGAGGATATAAAATAAATGGTTTTATTGGAAAATGTTAGTAAAATTTCCTCGAATGTAAATACCATTTAAAGATTATCAAATTTGTTGTTGAGGAAAATAATCTTTAAACATTTCAAAGTGGCCTATACCACTTTGAAACGTTTTAAATCCTAAACCTCATGAAGGAATAATATTAAATTAAAGTTTAATATACCATGATGATTAAAGTATTAATTATATTACATAAAAAAGGGTCAATAGATACACCACACAAAAGATGTAAGTGGTGTGCATGACATTTATCTCACATATGTAAAAAGGTGAGATGAGAATCTTTTACCTTGTTCTACCTTTCGGGTAAACAACCTTTGAATTCTTGTATGATAAACTTATTTTAATTTTATAATTTCTTGGAAACATTTTTCATGTTTATAATTAATTTTATTTCACTTTTGTCTATATTTTATACAACCACTTAAACAATTAAGTTTACATCGGGTGTTTTCACCAAATTCAGTTTATGTATCAAAAATAACTTTGGTAGGTGAACTATGGTCAAAGGGGTCATTATATAACATTTATATAATAATAAACATGAAATAATTATCATATTTATAAATTAATTATACTTTTAAAATAAATCCTTAAATATGGTTATGAAAAGTTAATCAACGTTATGATAATGGAAACGGTAGGTCGTATATACGCATAAGTAATGTTCTCATTTTTCAATGATCATTATAGAAAAAAGGTCAGTAACACCATATATCTCAATAATTATAATTATATCATAAATAACATATTATTTAATAAAATATACTTATATATATAATTATTGTGATGAAAAATGAATCACATCATGTCGAGGAGGTAGTAGTGCACATGTCCACGAAGGACGTTGTCACTTTTTAAGTGTGTGAAAGGGAAATAAAGAAAATGATATATAGAATTAAAACATACTAGTGTATTTAGGATATTTTATTTTTTATACAATAATATAATAATAATATATGATTGTTTTCATAGAAGAAATAAAACTAAAAATCCTGAGAGAAAACCCTACCTCTTAGTCGGATAACAACTCTTGGCTTGCACCAAAAGGCTTCCTTGGAAATATTTTTTCCCAATTTAGGCATCAAGGTATAGAATATTGGTTTGGGAAATATTTTAGGGATGATATTGGCTAAACATAAGTGGTTTGAGAGATGTAAGGAATGGAAATAGGTGGTGTCCTTTATAGGGAAGAAAAATGACTCATTTGGAGTTTTTGGAAACAAGTTACGTGTACACATGTTCTTACCTAAAAAATTCATACTAAACCCACAAAAATAAATACTTTAAGGTGAATAGAAGAATTAAGGATAGAAAAATTGTTGTTTTACAATTTTATAGGTCATTTGGGCCCTTAAATATAAGGTTTACTCAATTTTTATGTCTAACTACACCTTAATCGCTGTAATTAATTTTAATCACTTTCACTAATAATTTTGGTCAAAAATTAATTTGATGTTATTATACACAAAATATCATACTGATTAAGATTTTTTATGTTTTTTTTTAAAATAAAATCACAGAAATTAGGAAAATTAATATTAATGTAAATCTTGCAGACATATGGTTTAACTGGTTTTAGTAGAAAATGTTCAAATGATTGTTGAGTATTTATATTAAATTTAAATTTTAAGTTGATTATAGTAAACTAAATTGTATTAATATATTTAATATTTATCTAATGTGACTTTATAAAAAATTTAAAGTATACTTTTACGTTAATAATTACATAAACAAAAATTCAGTTTTTAAATAGAATGCAGTATTTTTCAATATTCATCCAAAAATGATGTTTCTCAAAAAAATAGAAAAAATAACACTAGGATAATTTTGAAATTATTAATTAAATAATCAATTTTATTTTATAAAATTAAATTTATAAGTGTTTAAAAATTAATTTTTAAAATATTTTCTCAATTAAAAGGTGTTAAAATTTCCTTTGTGAAAATATAGTTTTTTATGTGTAAAATTGGGTTTGTTATTATATTATGCATATAAAAACTAATGGATAAATATTAAAAATATTTTATTGAATATATAACATATAATTTTATTTAAAATTATTAACTAATTGAAATTAGTTATGTTTATTAATGTAAAACTCCTTTGGAAGTATAAAAATAATAATATTTCTTTTTATATCTAACTGGTTCTTTTTTTTCATTAATTGTTAACCAATGAATTCATTTTATATTAGTGTAAAACATAATTTTTATAAGCTAGTTATTAATATTCATAACAAATAATTTAACGGCTAGTTTATATCATATTTTATTAAATAAAAATATTTTAATAAAAAATTATTATTTGATGAAACTTGATCTTGCGTGTAAGGAAAGCTATCGAAGAAGCTATCGAGGAAGGTTGCTCTTACATGTAACAAAAGATATTGAGGAAATTTAACTTTGGTGTAATGAAAGATATTGAGGAAGGTCTCTCTTTCATATAATTAAATCTAAATCGGTATTCCATGCAATACAACCTATAGAATATATTTTATTTATTTAAGATAATAAATATATTGTAATGTATCAAGTTAATATTTTACCTTTTTACACTTGGTGTTTCATGTTATAAACAATATAGAATACAAAGATGTAATTTAAAATTTCAAGGTGTTATAGTGACACTTACTATTTAAATTTGATTATTTTGGGATTCTATTGGTGGTGGCCTACTTAGTCATACTCACACTCTATTCGGGCCGCCATTTTGTACTCGAGTAGATTTCATCGATACAGGTATGGAAAAATAAAATCACCATTTTACTGATGTGTGATTTTTTAGTATAGTAGAGAAAGTTAATGTCTATTATGATATATACCAATCCACTTTTTATATTATTATAGTTATTTTTTTCTATTTTTTCACTTTTTTACATGTTGTATATGACTACTATTGTGTATGAATCTTGACTGTCTAGTAGAATCATCGTGTATATTTCATGGTTAATGTTTAGTGTCTATGTAACACCCCAAGTTTTTATGAATTATTTTTTAAAATAAATTAAATTTCTTTGATAACATTCATTACACACAACACTAAGTTAAGTTTGTGCTATATGAAACACTAGGTTATCTTCAATTACACACGACACTGAGTTTTAACATAACCATTATATATTATTATTCAAATGAAACCATTATATCCTATAATATAAACTTAGAGATATTAATATTAATAAATAATTTTTAAATATTAATTCGTAATGGTTTTATATAGAGTAAACATATTGATAAAAAAGGAACTTAATTTTTGGTAAAGTCTTTATATGTTTCGAAAATATTATTTTCTCAAAAAAATGCTTTTTATTTCTTTTTGTGAACATTAATAAAAAAATAAAACTTTTAGAAAGCTAATTTGATAAAATACACTTCACCTTTGAAAAAATCATTTCAAAATTAACATAGGGAGGTTTTTTGGCTTTTTTATTGAAAGTTTCATTTTTATGAATACCAAAAAATACTAAATTTTAATTAAAATGTTCCTTTTTTTTAATTAATTTATAAATATAAATTAAAATTTAAATTGGATTTAAAGAAATATTAGTTCAATTATACATTCATTAATCTAATTTAGGTCATTATAATCAATATCATATTGAATTTTAATATCAAAACTTTGTAAACTTTTTAACTTTTTCTCTTTAAAAACATGCTTTCTCATCCCATCTTCGGGATTAATTTTAAATTTAATTTTTATAATTATATGAATAAAATTTTTAAAAAATGAATTAAATATTTTGAATCAGAATAATTTATATTATCTAATAAGTTCAACTTAATTTTTTACAAAAATAATAGTAAAAATATTAAAAATTAGTTGTCACGGTTAAGGTAAAAAAGGGTTTATTGAGAGTTAAACTAAAAAGATAAGGGTTAAAAATAAACCAAAACTTTTTTGAAACCCATTTTCTATCCATATTTAGACCTTATATCTTCTATTCTTGATAATTTTTCATTATTTTTTTCATGTTACATGAAAAAAACATGGGCGTCATTCTCCCTTTCCAAAAAATTACAAGTGTGCCACTCACCTCACTTATAAAAGGCCACACCTTCTCCTCTGCTCTTAACAACTTAAAAAAATTGGTTTAGAAAATACCTTCCCAAATATCTTCCAAAATTCCCTCCTCTTATCTTAAAATCCTTATTTGGGAAACTAATCCAAACAAGGAAGTCATTTGTTGTAAACCTAAGGAGGGTACTTGAATAAGAGGTAATGCTAATCAGTGAGAATTTTTGTTTTATTTCTTCCTCAAATGGGTTACGAAATCATTATTCGTGTGTACAGTGGACTACTGCCTCATGAACCATGGTCATTCAATTTTCCATTACCATGTATAAAGTCTAGAAATAATGATTATTTTATTATTTTTATATGATATTTATGATGTTATTATGCTTATTAAATTATTATATCTCACATAAATTCATGCTTTCCATTTTTTGGGAATATGATAGCGTTGCTCATGTGTAAATAAGACTATCGGCTCACGAAACAATGTGATTCATTCATGCTTCACATGGAAGGTAATAAGGATGGTTTTAATGAAAATATGTGATATATATGAAATAAATATTAATTTTTAATTATAATATATAATTTAATTTTCTTTTTTTCAATCTGATAATAATATAGAAACAATGTTCATGCGTACGTATGGCCTATCATCTCCATGAATGATGTATTTTATTTTTTATCACTAAATTTTATAGATTAATTTAAATACATATATACTAAATATATATTATATTTATATCAGGTTTAACATTATTTAGATTATGAAATCATGATAAAAGTAATAAAACTAAAAATAGCAACTCAAAACATATACGAAAAATAAAGTTGTTATTACTTGAAACAAAACTTAAATATGGAACTATTAATAAACAAGTAATCAAAGATCACAAGAAAAAAAAATATTCTATTATATATATAAATGTTTGACATGAATATACATATAATATAATTATATTTATTATACAATAGGTTTTAATTTGTAAGACAAAATTCAAGACTTATGGTAATGGATTACTTGTCTCTTTTTTATTTTTGGGAGATATATAAAAATTCAGCAATCGTTTCTTTTGTGTGGAGTATATAATTCCACTTTGACATTTCATTTCGAAAATCAAATTATTTTCCAGATATTTAAAGGTCTATTTTATTTTATTCTTTATTGTGTATTACAATTAAAAATGATTACTAAAGCGGTGAGGTATTTTCATCTCACTTTTTACTTCTATGAGACCCATTCCATATTCACCACCAATTTATTTTTCATAGTGTATATACTACCCATGAATTTATTTTATGATAATTCTCCTAAAAATTATTTGGATTTACATATACATTTGATTTTTACTCTTTTATCGGGCTTACAATTCAAAAATTTCTAAATAGGTAAGAGGCTTTTGTCTCAATTTAACATCTTTGAGATATATGTTATATTATGCACCTAGATTATTTTATGAGATGTATATACAGGTCCTTTTACATGTAATATCATGAATTTATTTATCTTAATTAGATTTTAAGTTCCATTTTATGTTATTCCTTCATGTTTCTTATTATTCAAAGTTACCAAAGTTGTAATTATTTTATGTTACAATCTCATAGTTTATAAGGATTATTTATGATTATGTTTTAGATGATAAAATAATATGATCCATATCTCAATAAACTCTTGAAATTTTATTCTACTCAAGTTTATCATGATATTTTCTAGTAATATTATCATGTTTCCTCTCTTTCGTACTTAAAATTATTGAGAAAAATGTTTTCAAGAAAATAAAAATTTATTTCTCTCTTTGGATAGAAATCCATTTTCTTCCAAAACCATGTTTTCTAAATAAAATTAAAAAAAAGTTCTACTATTATACTATAATTTCTAAAATAATATTTTACCCATGTTTGACTTTTTTTTAAAATTTTTTTAAAAGGAATCATCATGTCATTTTCCAAACAATACCCATTTGGATTTTACTAAAAATGTTAAAGGAATATTTGTTTTAACATGTATGACATGAAAGAAACTTTCCATAATTTTGAAGAATCCTTTATAAGTTTTCAAGGTTATTTTTAAAGAAAAATATTTTAAAAAAGTTTTATGTTTTAAAAAAAAAATCAAATTTTAAAGGATGTTTTCTTTATGAAATATTATATATGATTGACCAAAATCATTTTACATCTATGATGACATACGTTGATATTACATATGACTTATTAGAAACATGATCCAAGGACACCATTCTTATTCATTCCCTAAATGGTTTATGTTCAATATAGAATGATGTTTAGGATTTCTATTCCTATTCCATGGGTTATACCATGATAAAAATATTTATAAACCCACTTCTTTTTTCACGAATAATGTTATCATAAAATGATGAAATGATTATGAAAATTGTCTCTTTTTTACAGGTTATGATATAATGAAATATTTATGAAAACCATTTTATTCCATGGGTTATGATATGATGAATATTTTATAATCATGTGGAACACATAAATGTGATTTTCAACATGAGATTTTTGGAACCTATATCTCCCTCCAATGCATTGGGTAAAGATTTATATCTCAAGAGATATACAGGACTGGAAGGGAGAGTGAGCCCAGTTCAGTAAGGGACTTTGTCCACAAGGATTATCTTGGGAGTGAACCTAACTAATATGATTATTTGGGGAGTGAACCCATTCAACTATGTTGGCCTTATAAATGAGCCTTGACTAATATGTAAATGATTTTGTATGCTTATTGTATTCCCAAAATCAATGTCTTATGCCAATGTTATTATCTCATGGCTCATGTTATTTGATTATCTTATGATTCATGTCTTATGAACTGCCAATATTTATTCCAGACTCAAGATTATGATCTTTTATATTCAGGGTATGGTTTTGAAATGTTATTATCATGATATCATGCTCTTATTTTCATGTTACACCCAAATATGTTCATTGTTTACCCTTACTAAGAATATAATCTCACCCTTTATTTTGTTTCCTTTCCTCAATTTGTGAAGAAATTTATTATGTATGATATGTCTAACAAGGGTTCTAGTTATGAAGATGATAGTGAGAGATTATGTAGTTTACCTATGGACCATTTTTTTGTGTTTGGGAGTTTCCAAACACACTAAACTGTTACGATCCTCATGTGTGTGCTTGTGTACTATAATGAATATTCGAAAAAAAGATGTAATATCTATATATGATAAGAATGATTTCTTATTGTTGGTATCAGAGTATAGTATTAGTTAAAATTTAGAAATTATGATAAGAAAATACTAATGGTATCCCTAAGGACATGTCTGAGGCTAAGTAAATGGATGAGTCAAAGTATAGGAAAATTTCCTAGAATTTTGTTAAAGGATATAATTAGTGGATTCCAAGAAATCACATCCCTATCTATATAATACAAGTGGATGTGGATCTAGAACATAGGAACATAGTCGTAATAACTCTTAAAAGGGTTAATTGAGCTAGACATGATCATTACCTAGTGCATAAAAATGGGCCTTGATGCACACCTAGTTTGAAACTCCTAGAGGATATGCTTTGTACATTCAAAAACTCATTATGAATCATAATGATGGATTTAAATGGATGATGAGTATGAATGACCTGTGTTAAACCAAATTCAACTTATATTAAATAAGTTTCCATGATTTATACATCCTACAAGTGATTTTTCATGATTATGTGGTTTACTATCATGATTATTTTTTCTTAAGAGATTCTTTTTGGTTTTATTCAATGGTTGGAACCCGAAGGAACCATGTTAATGCTGAGTGCAATAGAAAAATAAATTATTTTCATCCTAAGAATCCAAATGTTATGGGATATGGAATGAAAATACTCATTACTATGATCACACACCTTTCTTAAGATGTTATTCATCTTGGACTTTCAAATGAAAAAAAGAAGGTAACAACATTCTATTGAGTCATTCATGATGCAATTTCAACCTTCTTTCAGTGGGTCTTATAATCCAATAGTTGATGAAACATGGATCAACACCACTAAAAAGATATTTTCCATTCTCTAGTGTTCAGAAAATGAAAAATTCATTTTGGTTTTCTACTATTTTGAAGGTGAAGCGTATCAATGGTGGACTCTTAACAAGAATACAAGGCGACAGAATGAAACTAAATCCATGGAATGGGATGAGTTCAAGAACTTATTTTTCAATAAGTATTTTCCTTTTATTATTAATACAAAGATTTAAAAGGAGTTCCTTGGGATAAAGAAAAATATGATGAATCTTTTGATACCAATGAGGAAAATTTTACAAGATTTTTTATGTATGCTTCTAATATTATAATCTTACCTGAAAGTAAGGTTGATCGATTATTCAGTGGCTTCAAAATAAGTCTCCAAAGGGTGTTATCCACAAGAGAATTTATTAGATATGAAGATATTGTTCTATGTGAAATCAAGGTGTAAATAGAGGTTTTATTTATGTATCAATATCATGATTTTGATAATAGGAGAAAAATGGAATTCAAAGGGAAATATAAGAACCATGGAGATAAGAAGATGGGCTTTCATTTATTATCAAAGTGTGGTAAAACGCATGGAGGAAACATTATTAAGGGTACAAGTAAATGTTTTATGTGTTTAAGGGAATATAATAGATAAACTTTTTGCTAATGTAATGGTAAGAGGTTATCTGACAATCAGAATAGAGAGAAAGTTTCACAAAATTCACCACCAACACTCCAATGCTTAAAATGCATGGAGTATGGTAATTATGCTAATCAATGCCAAAATCGGAAGTTCAATGATAATGATCGACATCATAAACCTTAAAATTGAAATCCATATAATCATTATTCTTAGTGAGAGGTACGATAACAATGTGGTGAAATGTGCACTTACTATCCACTCTAGAACTGTTAATGTCTTATTTGACTCTAGATATACCCAATATTTCATATCTTAAGAATTTTTTAAGGGTATCAAGATTCCCCCCAAATGATTAATTATAGAATTATTAGTGAAAATTCCTAATGGTATGATGATCACATCTCAAGTATATGATTTCTCTCTAATTGATGTCGGTGGGAATGTGCTTTCAAAAAATATTTTCATTCTTCCTTTGGTCGAATTTGATGTTATCTTAGGCATGGATTTTCTTTATTTATATAAATAAAACATCAATTATAAAGTAAGGGAAGTTATAATTGATATTCCAAAACAATATATGATCATCTATCAATTAAATGATAAGTACAAACTTTTGATGGAGATCATACCCATTGTATGGGTATTAATTATCATTTAGAATGGGTTTTTATCTCGTATGGTTGGATATACTCGATTTCGATGATAGAACTATTGTGTGGGAATTTTTAGATGTATTTTCGAAATATTTTCCTATCCTTCCACTAAAAAATGAAGTTGAGTTCTCAAAAAAACTCATACTTGGTGACACACCAATTTGAAAGACTTCCTATAGAATAGGGCTGATTGATTTTCAGAAATTAAATAAGAAACTCTAGGAAAAACATAAAAAAGGATTCATTCATCTAAGTGTGTCACCTTGGATTTCAACTATTATTTTCAAAAAAAAATATGGATTGATGAAAATTTTCATTGATTATCGAGAGCTAAATAAATCACAATTAAGAACAAGTATCCTCTTCCCCGTATTGATGACTTATTTGGTCAATGGCATGGAGCTCAATACTTTTCCAAGATTATCCTTTATTCTAGATATCATCAATTGAGGGTCAATAAGGAGGATATACATAAGAAGGAATTAGGGCATTCCTTACAATTCATTAAAACTTTCAATATATTTCCATTTCATTTGGTCTTATTAATTACCTTGTTATCTTAATATATTTAATGAATAGAGTCATTAGAAAATACCTTGATCAATTTTTTGTAGTATTTATAGAATATATTCTTATCTAATCAAAGAACATGGAATATCATGAATATCACTTTATAATTGTACTAAATATCGAAATGAAGGAAAAACTATATGAAAAATTTACAAACTGTGAATTTTGGATGAAAAAGGTTTCATTTTTAGGTCATATAATCTCAAGATAGGGTATATCGGTAGATCCATCAAAGATGGGGGCTATTAAAAGTCATCCCAGACCAACCATGGTGACTATGATCTGTAGTTTTCTTGTTTTAGCTGGATATTATCGATGGTTTTTAGATGATTTCTCATGACTATCTAATATTCAAACCAAGTTAACTTGGAATGGATCCAAGTTCCTATGGATACATGAATATGGGGGAAATTTCAATGAATTGAATATAAGATTAGTTAGCGCACCCGTGCTTACATTACCATTTAGTGGAGAAGGGTTTGAAATCTATAGTGATGAATCCAAGAATGGATTGGGATGTGTTCTTATGAATAATAACATGGTTATAGGTTATTCATCATGACAACTAAAGATTCATGATCAAAATTACCCAACTCATGATTTGGAGTTAGCTATGGTAATTTTTATATTAAATATATAAAGGAATTATATTTATGGATAAGAGTGTGATATATATATTGATCATAAAAGTTTAAATTATATATTCACACATAATAAGTTAAATATGCATCAAATAACATGGTT
Organism: Viscum album; assembly: GCA_963277665.1. Classification (NCBI taxonomy): domain Eukaryota; kingdom Viridiplantae; phylum Streptophyta; class Magnoliopsida; order Santalales; family Viscaceae; genus Viscum; species Viscum album. Next base: position 966,250,521 of record OY728132.1, read on the forward strand.
AGATCTGATTAAATATTATGACTACTCAATGCATTTCCACCCCTGAAAAGAAAAAAAGGTAGCTGATGTTTTGAGTCAAAAGGATCATGATATATTATCCATGGTGAGGATTAAAAAAGATCCAAAATTTATAGATTTTTAAAGGATTGATCTGGAAGTCCTAAAGGAAGGGGGAAGTCTTATTTTATTAATTTAATGTTCAACCATCTATCCAAGTAAAGATTAAAGAGGTACAGAAGGAATATATAGAGCTATAAATAAGGTTAGAAATGTTTCTGATTTTAGCCTTGATTATGATGGTATGATAAGGCTCATAAACCATGTATGTGTTTTTTCCATACCAAAAATGAACAAGGAGTTTTTAGATTAATCTCACGGTTCTTCATTCTCTATTCATCTGGGAATTAATAAGATATATAGAGATTTAAAAGAGTATTTCTGGTTGGATGGAATGAAGACAGATATCATAGAGTTTTTATCTCAGTGCTTGGTATATCAACAAGTTAAGTCATAAAGAAATAATTATAAGGGGATGTTACATCCATTAACTATACTAAAATGGAAATGGGAAAATATCACTATGTATTTTTTCATTGGACTCCCCAAATGTCTAAATGGAATAATTCTATATGGGTTGTAGTCAATATCCATACTAATTAATCACACTTCATCGCTATCATATAAGAATAATATCTGGATCATCTTTCAAGTATATACATCATGGAAGTGCAAAGGTTGCATGGAGTACCACATTTCGTTGTATTTGATCAGGATCTCAGGTTTGACTTAATGTTCTAATGAAGACTTTAGCAAGATATTGATATGAAGTTGAGTTTATGTACTATCTATCATCCTCAAATAGATGGTCAGTCTAAGAGAGAAATTAAAACCCTAGATGATATATTGAAATATTATTATTTATATTTCAAAGGTGGTTGGGATCAAAACATTCATTTAGTTGATTTTTCTTACAATAATATTTTCACTCAAACATTCAGATAGATCCTTATGAATACATCTATGGAAAGAGATGTAGAGCTCAAATGTGCTGGAATAAAGTTAGTGAAAGAAAACTATTGAGACCTGTTATAGCTGAAGAAATCTCAAAGAAAGTTAAATCCATTCAGAAACACATCAAGGAAACTCATAGTTAGAAGAAAATGTATTCTAATAATCATCAGTGTGATCTACAATTTGAATTTTGTGACAAGGTGTTTATAAAAATTTATCCATGGAATAAGGTTATGATATTCGAGAATAAAGGGAAATTGATCCCTAGGTATATTGGTCCCTCTTAAATTCTTGATCACGTCAGGACTATGGCTTATCTCTTGGAACTTCCACCAAACCTCTCTCAATTCCATGATGTGTTCCATGAATCTCTCCTAAGGAAGAACATACTTGACCCTCACGTGTATTTAACTCATAGGTCATACCACTAGAGTAAGATCTTTCTTATAAGGAACAACTAGTAGAGATTATAGATTGTATAGAGAAAGTTATATGAAAAAATTCCACTCACCTAGTCAAAGTTTGGTGGAAAAACCACTAGTTTGAGGAATATACTTTAGAACTTGAGGATATGATGATGAAGAAGTGTCTACATTTTGTTGTATCAGAGTTACGAATTTCGAGAAGAAAAATAATTTGAACGGGGGTAAAATGTAAAACCTTGAGCTTTTATAAATTATTTTTTCAAATAAATTAAATTTCTTTGATACCTTCATTTAAAATAAACACCAAGTTAAGTTTGTTTTATACGCAACAATGGGTTAGCTTGTGTTACACACGATAATGAGTTTTAAAGAAACTAATAAATATTATTATTTAAATGTGACATTTATAACCTATCTATTAAAATTAGTGACATTAATAGTAATAAACATTTTTTAAATACTAATTATTATTTTTTATATAAATTAAACATATTGATAAAAAATTACTTAATTTTGGTAAAGTCTTTATATGTTTCGAAAATACTATTTTCTCAAAAAATGATTTTTATTTCTTTTTATGAAAATTAATAAATTTAATTTTTCATGATTTTATAAAATTAATTTTATAAAATAAAATGACTTTTTTTAAATCATCATGTAAAAATTACCTTAGGGTGAATTTTTGGGTTTTTTATGAAAAGTTTCATTTTTTATGAATAGTGAAAAATACTGAATTCTAATTGAAAACTACCTTTTTGTTTAAATTATTTATAGAGTTAAATTATATTTGAAATTGGTTTTAAATTATAATTAGATCAATTATACATATCTTAATTCAATTTATGTCGTTGTAATTAATTTCATATTGAATTTTGATATAAAAACTTTGTAAACATTTGAATATTTTCTCTTTAAAAATGTACTTTCTCATCCCATATGTCAGATTAATTTTAAATTTAATTTTGACACTTATGTGAATTGAATTCAGAAAAATGGATTCAAAATTTTGAATCATCATAATTTATATTATCTAATAAGTTCAAATTAATTTTTAACCAAAATTAATTGTAAAATAGTAAAAATAATTTACTGCATTTAAGGTAAAAATAGGTTCACTTGGGGTTAAAATAAATCGATAATGGTTAAAAATAACCCAAAACATGTCAAAACCCAATTATATGGACATTTTTTGACCTTATCACTTCTATTATCTAGAATTTTATATTATTATATCCTTGGGACATTAAAAAAATATGGGTGAATTTCTCTCCTTCAAAAACATTACAAGTGTGTCACTCACCTCACATATAAAAGGACACCCCTTCTCTACTACTCTTCATACCTTAAAACCCTTTTAGTTTAGAAAATACATAAAAACAATACCTCCCTAGCTTCCCTAGTCTCATCATAGAATCCTTATTTTGGACATAATTTCAACCAAGGAATCCTTTTGGTGCAAACCTAAGGAGGATACCCAAAGAAGAGGTAATGTTAATCAATGAGCATTTTTGCTTTATTTATTCCTCAAAATCATTAAATTATTGTTATACCTTGAATATATAATAACCTAAATATATTACATAAACTCATATGTTGATATTTTAAGGTCATGATCTACAACCATCTACACTTCCATCAAATAGGTTACGAAATCATCATTAGTGTGTACGACAGACTACCTCCTCACAAACTGATGTCATTTGATTTTATTTCCACCCCTAAAGGATGGAAATAATGATGTATTTATTGTTTATATATGATATTTATGATATTATTATTATTCTAAAATTATTATATCAAACATACCTTTATGATTTCTATTTTTGGGAATGCAATAACGTCACTCATGTGTACAGTGGACTACCGCCTCAAAAAGTGATGGGATTTGTTCACACATTACATGGAAGGTAATAAGGATAGTTTTAATTAAAATATGTGATATTAATGAAATAAAAAATATTCTTTAATAATAAAATATCATTTAATTTTATTTCATTCAATTTGACAAGAAAATGAAAATAATGTTCATGTGTACGTACGGTCTACCGTCTCCATGAACTGTGTATTTCATTTTCTATCACTAAATTTTGTGGATTACTATAAATAAATATATAATGAATATATATGGTATTTATATCATGTTTAAAAAATTTTATATTATTAAATTACTATAAAATTAATAGGAATAAAAATAACAAGTAAAAACATATAAGAAAAACAAAGTGATTGTTACCCGAAACATAACATTAACATGGAATTGTTAATAAACGGTTAATAAAAGGTAAAAATAATATCATATATGCTATTATATATATTAATATTATTATTTAATATAATTATAATAAAATCATATTTATTATACAGTATTTTTTAAGATGTACAATGGAATTCAAGACTTACGGTAAGGGATTTCTAGTCTCTCTTTTGTTTCTGGAAGACATATAAAAATTCACCCCTAGTTTATTTTGTGTGGTGTATAAACCGAACCATTGACATGTTATATAAAGAATAAAATCATTTTCATGGTATTTAAAGTTTTATTTCATCTTATTATTTATTCAGGATTAACATTCAAAATATTACTAAAGCGATAACGGATTTCGTCTCACTTTTTACTTTTGTGAGACACATGCCATATTCACCATCTACTTATTTTATATGGTATCTATACTACCCATTAATGTATTTTATTATGATTATCCTGAAAATTATTTGTATTTAAATATTTGTCTTAGGATCACAATTTAATGGGGTTTATGGTTCAATAGTTAACAAAGTGGTAAGGGATGTTTGTCTCAATTTTCATTCTCTGAGACATACGTTATGTTATGCACTAATATTCTTTTACAGGGTGTATATACTTATCATTTTACATGTTATGTCATTAATTTATTTATGCTCTTGATATTTTAAGTTTCATTTTATTTTATTCCTTCATGGGGATTATGATTCAAAGTTACAAAAGGGGTAATGATTTTATGTTAGAATCTCATCGTTTAACAGCATTGTTTATGATTATTTTTTCGATAACAAATTATTATGATCCATATCTTAATAAAATCATTAATTTTATTCTACTTTGGTTATTCTTGATATTTTCATGTAATAGTACCATTTTTTCAATCTTTTTTACTTAAAATAATTGATAAAAAAATTAAGAAAATAAAAATGCATTTCTCTCTTCCATCAGAAATCCATTTAATTCCAAAAAAAATATCTAAAAATGTTTTCACAGATGTTTTATTATTATCATTTTATTTTTAAAATACATTTTTACCCATGTTTGACTTTTCTTTAATAAAATGTTTTTAAAGGAATCTTCAGGTCATTTTCAAAACAATTCCCCTTTGAATTTTACCGAAATTTGAAATGAATATGTTTTTAAAATGTATAGAAAGAACGAAACTTCCCATCAACATAACCATTACTTTCATTTAATCTCACCCTATAAGTTTTCAAGGTTATTTTCAAGGAAAAATATTTTCAAAATTTTTTATGTTTTAAAAATTTCTTTTCAAAGTGGAAAGGATATTTTACTATAGAAATGTTTTAAATGATTGATTAAAACCATTTTCCATCTCATATGACAGTTGTTGATGTTACATATGCCTTATTGGGGATATTATCCAAGGATACCATTATTATTCTTTCTGTTAATGGTTTAGTTTTAAGATTTCATTCCATTAATGTAACACCCCAGGAAAATAAAGAATATGAAATTTTCATATTTATCCATATTTGTGAATAAAATATTAATATTACTTTAAAGGGGATTTTATTCTCGAGGGCGTACCCAATACGCAACAACGAGTTTTTTTGAAATCTTACATTGCACTCTAATAATAAAATAATTTTATTTGAAAAGGAAGTTAACGCCTAGCCATTGTAATGGCAGGAATGAACGGAACTAACTAAAAAATGATTATATATTTTTGTCAAATATTTTTACTTTTATCCAATAAATGTTAGAGGCTTAAAATGCAAATGAGTCCAATTTTAAGCATAAATCTTCTAATATTCTTTAAAAGGTCGATTAACTGCCTTTTGATGGAGAACCCTTTTTAAATATAATTTTGACAATTTTATATGTTGTATTTCACAAAATAAAATCCTTCTTTAGAATCTGGACATCAAAATTTACTTTGTGTAAAATTTTGTTATTTTTCCGATGAAGATCATTTTATTGAAAATGTTGCATTTTAATTCAAAACCTTCTTTTTAATCTGATTTATTTATATGGATATATTATATTTTTAATTTAGATTAAAGTGTATTTAGAATATATTTTTACCATTTAATCTAATGGTGGTCAATGTAATTAATTTCACTTTGAAATTGGACTTAAACTAATGTCAATCTTTTAAAAGATATTATTTCTTAAAAACACGCTATTTGTTTTGATAGCGGGAATTAATTATTAAATTAATTAATTCAACATATATGTTTTGAATTTTGTAAAATATACATCATTTTTGAATTCTGAATATCAAATATAGCTTAGGGTGAATTTTTGGTATTTTTCTGAAAAACTTCAATTTTTGATGAATAGTGAAACCACTAAGTGGTAGTTTAAAAACTGATTTTTCGTTTAAATGAAACTTTACCACTTATGTGATTTGAATTTCAAAAATCCGACATACATGGTTGTCATTAGAATGTAAAATGTGGTTCAATGGGATTAAAATAATTTTTTGGTGAATAGTAACTTTTAAGTTTTTAATCGCGATTAGAGGTAATTAGTGTAATTTAAGGTAAAAATAATTTTTTAATAATATAAAATGACCTAGACACAGGTCCTACCCTCATTGGATATGTCATGTCCGACCAAGACAATCCATGGGTCAACTTTGGGACCCCATGGATCCACTTTGGTTGGGAAATGACATAAATAACTTTTTATTTAAAGATAAAATAAAAATGTCATAAGCATTAGTTGTTTTACTAAAACAATTTTTAAATGGGGTTATACAAGTCATATTTTTGACTATAAATATTCATTAGAAATATAAAAATATTTCCTACATCATGATATTTGTTTTATAATTTTTAGACATTCAATAAATTAAATTATTTATGACATCATGACGATGCAGTGATTACCTCATTAATAAAGGATTTAAATAAAATGAAAAGATAATGTTAAAACTATAACATACACTTGTCAAAGACCTATTGGATGAGTATATTTAGAAACCTTACTGCCTTATCCTCGAAATACATCAATGTGGGACCTTTAAAATCCGAAAATCATTAGAAAATAAAGTAACATTTTGTAACTTTCCAAGAGTACCCCTCCTCTCCTCTTATAAAAGGCCCCCACCTCTACCACCTTACCCACACCTCTCAAGCCTTTTTCTCGGCCAAACCCTGCTCATTTTGTCTCTACACATCCCACTCTTACTCCTATAAGCCTCACTTTGGGAATAAGTATTCCCAAGTAATCCTTTGAGCTCAAATCAAAGAGAGATACTTGATTTTAAGGTAATGTCTTCACTTGTGTTCTTTTGTTTTATTTTGCTTCTCCAACCCCCTAAACTCTTTTTATTCATTTATTTTATAACAAATACAGTATTTTAAATATAATAGTATGTTTTTATAAGAAGGATTCGAGATACACTTACACACACATACATCTAATGGTTAAATAACATACTGTTTCTGTGGATGGTGAATTTCTGCCTCACGAAACGATGATTGTTCAATATTCTTTTAACACCCTCAAAGGTGGCCATTAAGATGTAAATATATTTATATATGATATATAATATGTTTATTTTTTACTTAATCTTCTGTATTTTTCATTTATTTCATACCTTTATGGTTTCTAATATGGTTAAACACGATATCTTCATTTTAGGAAGTGCGGACTACCACCCCCTCAAAGTGATTTGATTCGTTAATACCATATGTGGTACGTATAAAGGATAGATTTAATGATATTATATATGATACCATACTGGAATTATAATACTATTATGTATCATTATGTTTTAATTCCATTAAATAAGAAATATAAATGGAATTAGCATTCATGCGTACGTACGGCTTACCGTCTCCATGAACGGTGCATTTCATTTCGTACCTCTAAATGTTATGTAATATTATAAATGCATTTATATAATGGATATATATGATATATATGATATATAAATAATGAATATAATTCTGGATATAATATATATTTTACCACATGAACAACTTGTAATTATAAAGAGTTTATTTTTGACTTAAGTAGCAATGATCTACAAAGCGACCATTATTAACTTAAATAATTACATAGTGTTCATAGCATGGTAGTAAGTGATATAAAAGGAATAATGAACTTTAAAAAGGTTATTAAGCAATTAGAAATTAACTCAAGTTTATTATTCAAGAGGTTAAAGAATGATCGAGTCAAGTTGGACCCGAGGTAAGGGATTCTACCCCTCTCTTTCTTTTTAAGTACACTCTTTTATGTCATTCCTTTTATGCTCATCTTTCTTATGATTGGGATGTTCTGTTATATTACCCTTACTGTAATTTTTATTTTCATATGAGGAGAGACCCTATTTTTTCTCATCAATCCATTTTGGAAGTTTTAATAGGCATCGTTAGGCTGCTGAAATTTCGTAAGGGGCTTTTTATCTCACTTTGTATTTTCTTGAGATTCATGCTACATTTGCCAATATTTCCTTTTTAGTGGTGTATGTACTGTACATTATTCTACTCTTTGTGTAACATAATTTATTTTATGAGTATTTACATCAATGTTGTATAGTCCTTCTTTCATGGGGTGTACGTTTCGAAAGTTACCCAAATCGGTAATGGAACCTTTCACCCTCCTCTTTTTAAAAGACTTCTTTTGTTATGTCTTTTAATTTTCATCTTATTATGTTGGGATATGTTTTTATATATCCTTATTGCCATAAATTTTATGTCCAAGATATGAGATACCCTTTATCTCTCTCATCAACTCTCTTTCTAAAATTTGATGTGACGTCGTTAGGCTGTCAAGGGAACTTCTTAACCTAATTTCGATTTCTTTGGGTTCAACATGTAGTTATTGAATATGTCATCCTTTGAATATGTGTGAATGACCTTTGATTATTTTACACTTAATATCCACTTATATTGGGTGAGTTTATATTTGTCGCACATAATTATGAGATTGATTTATCCTTAATTTTAGGATACCATCTTTATAATGGATTTCATCTCAATTTACATTTCCATTGAGACTTCATTGTTGTTATGCACCAATTCACAGTTATATGGTATATATACTGTCCTTTGGAATATTATATCATGAATCCCTTTATTCTCATGATATTTTAAAGTTTTGATAAAATGTTATTCCTCAATTATTTTATTCAAGTGTCTCTCATTTTGTTAAAAACCCTTTAACTAAAATATCATTTTAAATGTTTTAATGATTTAATCTTATAAATATTTCTCATTAATATCCATTTTTTCAAAATGGTTTTAAGGATTTATTTATATGGATATTAATGGTTTAAAATGTTAAAAGATTAAATGTTGTATGGGACACTTTGATTTAAAAATATCTTTATTAAATGTTTTAAATGGTTTTGAAAATGGTTTTTAGAATGGATTCATTATTTCAATATCTTAGAATGTTATATTGTTATTGCAAAGTGGGAATGTTATCTTTCCTTTATGATTAAGTTATGTGCTATTATTATGTTATGGTTCTTGGGAATTGTTATGAAGACGGGTGGTTCCGTGATAAACTAAGGGCGGGTGAGACCGTCCAATGAATTGGGTAACGCGAAGGAGTTAAATGTTAAGGTTTCTCCGAAGAGATTTAGGGAATATACTGTGATGGGTATTCCAAACGTAACCAAGAGGGTTACTCCCTACATAAGAATGTTATGAATTCCTCGAGTTACCTTTATGTCTTATGATTTCTATGATTTATTCATGATTTTACGAGGTATGTTAAAGTGCTTATGTTTTATGGGTAAAGTATGATTTCATTCTTATGTATATATGTACTCATTTTTCCTTTCCATACTTTTTATAACCCTTAATGATCTTTTTATGCTCATCCCACGTTTTTGAAATGTTTTTCACAGGTCAAGGGAATGGTACATGATATGATGATAGTGTCAAAAAAGTGTCAAGAAAGAATCCATGTTTTATTTTAAATATTTTTCCTATCTTTTATGTAACCACTTTGTTTAAATGTGGAATGTAATGAAAGTTTTATGATAAAATTATCTAAAACTCTAAACCTGAAAAGATCCTCAATGAGAATTATTCATTTAATTAAATATTAAGTAAGGTTTAAGGTCGGGGCCTTATAGTTGGTATCAGAGGTCGGTTTAGATAACTTTAGAGGTTAGAGTGTTGTTTAAGAAAAAGTGACAAGTTGTGTATAACCAAAATGGTTAGTATATTAGATGGAGTCATCGTTTTTTTTTTTTTGAAAGTTAGAATGAGTTTGAGATAACTTGGATAATTATATCTTGGTGTTTATCTTCCTCTTTTTTATTTGATGATTTTACTGATATACTCACACTGAGCTTTTTGGTTTTAGTAAATGGCTGGATCTAGCAGGCACCAAAGTAACAGTGGATTTGAAGAAAACTGTGACTGTTTTATGAAAGAACAAATGAATGATATGTGTGATGCAATGAGAACTATTTTGGTTATCCTCAACCAACTATCTAGATTCATGATTAACCACCTGAACCTTAGTGATTTTTATAAGGCATCGTGTATACGAGAAACAAATCACTACGGAAGTTCAGGTAATAATCATAAAGGTAAGTATGTTCAAAAACTTATGTGTCAAATATGTGGAAATAAAAACATAGGAAAATGTTTCAAAGGGACATAAAGATACTATAGATGTGGAAATTAAGGTCATAAAGCAAAAACCTTCAATGGAAAAAGGAAGCATCTAGTTGACTCTAGGAAAGGGAAAGAAGTTCTTTCTGAAGGATCAGTTGAATGTTTTAAATGTGGTGTGTGTGGTCATTATGAAAACACATTTCCTATGAAGAAGTTTCGGGAATGGGGTCACCAGGATCGTACAAATATTCATTTACCAATACCTAATGCCATTCCGATTGAGGATGAAGAAACTGACAATGAATAATGAAAGGTATGGATTATTTCTTAACATATGTTTTCCTGTTATTGGAATCTTTAGATATGATTCATGATTTTGTTTGTAGGAAAGAAGTATTTCAGAATAAGTTTAAAAGGAATGGCTAATGGATCATGAATAATGTTGAATGATTAAGAAGTCATCATATAAGGGATTCAAGGGTTATGGTAGATTTTAGGATGGTGAAATTCTTAGATGTATTAAGTCTCTTTTGATGATCGGGTTACATTAGAAGACTTTTTTTAGTAACCCTGATGTTTGATATATGAAAATTTTATTCAAGGAATAATTATACTTTCTTTTGTGGATATAGTTATAAAGAACCATGTGGGTTTATATGATCCTTGAATTTGAGGCAATTACTGGTTAATACATTTTGGGTTGCAAAACGGAAGTTATCAGATAGCCTTTGTGGTTAAAATATGTTATGGTTATTTTTGATGAATTTATCTCTTTTTGAGGAATGTTATAAAATTATATAGTATTTGAAAAGGGACAACACGTAGACCGTGTGATAACCCGTCGCTTCAGACGAAGCTGCGGGAATCAAACCCACAACCAAAGTGAAACTGGTATTTATCAGCTACCACTGGACTACGTGAAGTCCCTGGTTAGTTTGAATGATTCTTTTTAGTTAGATGATTTTATGAATTAAGAGTACGTTGATTTTTTTTTTGTTATCAATGGAAATTATTATCCTATCATGGAGGATATGTGATTATCTTAATTACTTTTCAGTATGAGACTGTAAGAGTCTGATGTTATTTTGGAGAAAAATGTTAAAATTCATCTTAGGAGACTATGTGATTAAATCCTTCAGAGAATTGGGTTTCAATCTTAGTTTGGTTTACTTTGTAGAATTTTATGGATAGATGTTTATTGAATGGTCTTTGTTGAACTTTGGGTTTTAGTTTTGGTTAAGGTCTAAAGACATGGGAAGTATATAGTTCTCTTTTTTGGATTAGGTGATTCTCTAGAAGTTGATTATAGCTCTCTTAATGTGAACAAGTCATCCTAAATACTTGTATTTTGGAGAAAATATGAGTTCGTGTAAGAAATCTAGTAAAAGTTGAAATTCAACATGACAATTAAGTATGCTTCCTTATGTTTTAGTTATGCTCATAAATAAATTCCTCAATGAAAAGTAACTTAAAACAAAAATGTTGTCTGTTAATTTTTCCTACTGGGGAATCAAATACCATTTAACCCATCACAAGTTTGTGATTTTCTTATTGTTAACTTTCTCCTAGACATGTTTATTATCAATATCCATCAGAACATGACCCTTTTTTCCTCCATATCCATATTTTAATACTTTGAATCCTAGTATGGGTTAACTCGGGTGACATTTGTAATTCTCTCCAATTCTTTTAATGTGATAGTTTTACTGACTCTTGTTCCGATGTGGGATTTTCAATGAAGCTTCCAAGCCCAATTTTAAAATTATGAGGACGCAATTCCCAAAAGGGGGGAAGGATGTAACACCCCAGGTAAATAAAGAATATGGCATTTTCATATTTATCCGTATTTGTGAATAAAATATTTATATTACTTTAAAGGGTATGCTATGCTCAAGGGCGTACCCAATACGCAACAACGAGTTTCTTTGAAATCTTACGTTGCACTCTAATAATAAAATAATATTATTTTAAAAGGAAGTTAACTCCTAGCCATTGTAATGGAGGGAAGGAATGGAAATAACTACAAAATTATTATATATGTTTGTCAGATATTTTTACTTTTACCCAATAAATGTTGGAGGCTTAAAATGCAAATGAGTCCAATTTTAATCATAAATCTTCTAATATTCTTTAAAAGGTCGATTAACCGCCTTTTGATGGAGAACCCATTTTAAATATACTTTTGAAAATTTTATATGTTTTATTTGACAAAATAAAATCCTTCTTTAGAATCTGGACAACAAAATTTACTTTGTGTAAAATTTTGTTATTTTTCCGATAAATATCATTTTTATTGAAAATGTTGCATTTTAATTCAAAAACACCTTTTAATCTGATTTATTTATATGGATAGATTATATTTTTAATTTAGATTAAAGTTTATTTAGAATATATTTTTACCATTTAATCTAATGGTGTTCATTGGAATTAATTTCACTTTGAAATTAGACTTAAACTAGTGTCAATCTTTTAATAGATATTGTTTCTTAAAAACACGCTATTTGTTTTGACAGCGGGAATTAATTATTAAATTAATTAATGCAACATATATGTTTTGAATTTTGTACAATAGACATCATTTTTTTATTCGGAATATCAAATATAGCTTCGGGTGAATTTTTGGTATTTTTCTGAAAAAAACTTCAATTTTTGATGAATAGTGAAACCACTAAGTGGTAGTTTAAAAACTGATATTTCGTTTACATGAAACTTTACCACTTCTGTGATTTGAATTTCAAAAATCCAACATACATGGTTTTCATTAGGATGTAAAATGTGGTTCAATGGGATTAAAATAATTTTTTGGTTAATAGTAACTTTTAAGTTTTTAATCGTGATTAGAGGTAATTAGTGTAATTTAAGGTAAAAATAATGTTTTAATAATATAAAATGACCTAGACACATGTCCTACCCTCATTGGATGTGTCATGGCCGACCAAGAAAATCCATGGGTCAACTTGGGGATCCCATGGAGCCACTTTGGTTGGGAAATGACAAAAATAACTTTTTGTTCAAAGTTAAAATAAAAATGTCACAAGCATGAGTTGTTTTACTAAAACAATTTTTAAATGGGGTTATACAAGTCATATTTTTTACTATAAATATTCATTAGAAATCTAAAAATATTTCCTACATAATTATATTTTTTTATAATTTTTAAACATTAAATAAATTAAATTATTTATGACATCATGATGATGTAGCGATTACCTCATTAATAAAGGATTTAAATAAAATGAAAAGATAATGTTAAAACTATAACATACACTTGTAAAAGACCTATTGTATGAGTATATTTAGAACTCTTACCACCTTATCCTATAAATACATCAATGTGGGACCTTTAAAATCCGAAACTCATTTGAAAATAAAGTAACATTTTGTAACATTCCAAGAGTGCCCCTCCTCTCCTCTTATAAAAGGCCCCCACCTCTACCACCTTACCCACACCTATAAAGCCTTTGTCTCGGCCAAAACCTACTCATTTTGTCTCTCCACATCCCTCTCTTACTCCTAGAAGCCTCACTTTGGGCATAAGTATTCCCGAGGAAGCCTTTGAGCTCAAATCAAAGAGAGAAACCCGATTTTAAGGTAATGTCTTCACTTGTGTTTCTTTTGTTTTATTTTGCTTCTCCAACCCCCTAAACTCTTTTTATTCATTTATTTTGTAAAAAATTTATTATCTTAAATATAATAGGATTTTCTTATAAGAAGGATTCGAGCTACACTTACACACACCTATATCTAATGCTTAAAGAACATACTGTTTCTGTGGATGGTGAATTTCTTCCTCACGAAACGATGATTGTTCAATATTATTTTAACACCCTCAAAGGTGCCCATTAAGATGTAACTATATTTATATATGATATATAATATGTTTATATTTTACTTAATCTTCTGTATTTTTCATTTATGGCATACCTTTATGATTTCCATTATGGTTAAACGCGATATCTTCATTTTAGGAAGTGCGGACTACCACCCCCTCAAAGTGATTTGATTCGTTAATACCATATGTGGTACGTATAAAGGATATAATTAATGATATTATATTTGATACCATACTGTAATTATAATACTATTATGTATCATTATGTTTTAATTCCATTAAATAAGAAATAGAAATGGAAGTAGCGTTCATGCGTACGTACGGCTTACCATCTCCATGAATGGTGCATTTCATTTCTTACCTCTAAATGTTATGTAATATTATAAATGAATTTATATAATGGATATATATGATATATATGATATATAAATAATGAATATAATTCTAGATATAATATATATTTTACCACATGAACAACTTGTATTTATAAAGAGTTTATTTTTTACTCAAGTAGCAATGATCTACAAAACGAACATTATTAACTTAAATAATTACATAGTGTTAATAGCATGGTAGTAAGTGATATAAAAGGAATAATGAACTTGAAAAAGGTTCTTAAGCAAGTAGAAATTATCTCATGTTTATTATTCAGGAGTTTAAAAAACGATCGAGTCAAGTCGGACCCGAGGTAAGGGATCCTACCCCTCTCTTTTTCTTTAAGTACACTCTTTTATGTCATTCCTTTTATTATCATCTTTCTTATGATTGGGATGTTCTTTTATATTAATCTTACTGTAATTTTTATGTTCATATGATGATAGACCCTATTTTTTTCTCATCAATCCATTTTGGAAGTTTTAATAGGCGACGTTAGCCTGCCGAAATTTCATAAGGGGCTTTTTATCTCACTTTGTGTTTTCATGAGATTCATGCAACATTTGCCAATATTTCATTTTGAGTGGTGTATGTACTGTCCATTATTCTACTCTTTGTTTAACATACTTTATTTTATGAGTATTTACATCAATATTTTATAGTTCTTCTTTCTTGGGGTGTACGTTTCGAAAGTTACCCAAATCGGTAAGGGAACCTTTCACCCTCCTCTTTTTAAAAGACTTATTTTGTTATGTCTTTTAATTTTCATATTATTATGTGGGGATATGTTCTTATATATCCTTATTGCCGTAAATTTTATGTCGAAGGGATGAGATACCCTTTATCTATCTCATAAACTCTCTTTCTAAAATTTGATGTGACGTGGTTAGGCTGTCAAGGGAACTTCTTAACCCAATTTCGATTTCTTTGGGTTCAACATGTAGTTATTGAATATGTCATCCTTTGAATATGTGTGAATGACCTTTGATTATTTTACACTTAATATCCACTTATATTGGGTGTATTTATATTTGTCTCACATAATTATGAGATTGATTTATCCTTAATTTTAGGATACCATCTATATAATGGATTTCATCTCAATTTACATTTCCATTGAGACTTCATTGTTGTTATGCACCAATTCACTCTTATATGGTGTATATACTGTCCTTTGGAATATTATATCATGAATCCCTTTATTCTCGTGATATTTTAAAGTTTTGATAAAATGTTATTCCTCAATTATTGTATTCAAGTGTCTCTCATTTTGTTAAAAACCCTTTAACTAAAATATCATTTTAAATGTTTTAATGATTTAATCTTATAAATATTTCTCATTAATATACATGTTTTCAAAATGGTTTTAAGGATTTATTTATATGGATATTAATGGTTTAAAATTTTAAAAGATTAAATGTGGTATGGGACACTTTGATTTAAAAATATCTTTATTAAATGTTTTAAATGGTTTTGAAAATTGTTTTTAGAATGGATTCATTATTTCAATATCTTAAAATGATATATTGTTATTGCAATGTGGTAATGTTATCTTTCCTTTATGCTTAAGTTATGTGCCATTATTATGTTATGGTTATTGGGAATTGTTATGAAGACGGGTGGTTCCGTGATAAACTAAGGGCGGGTGAGCCCGATATAGATCTCCAATGAATTGGGTAACGCGAAGGAGTTAAACGTTAAGGTTTCTCCGAAGAGATTTAGGGAATATAATGTGATGGGTATTCCAAACGTAACCAAGAGGGTTACTCCCTACATAAGAATGTTATGAATTCCTTGAGTTACCTTTATGTCTTATGATTTCTATGATTTATTCATGATTTTACAAGGTATGTTAAAGTGCTTATGTTTTATGGGTAAAGTATGATTTCATTCTAATGTATATATGTACTCATTTTTCCTTTCTATACTTTTTATAACCATTAATGATCTTTTTATGCTCATCCTAAGTTTTTGAAATGTTTTTCACAGGTCAAGGGAATGGTACATGATATGATGATAGTGTCAAAAAAGTGTCAATAAAGAATCCATGTTTTATTTTAAATATGTTTCCTATCTTTTATGTAACCACTTTGTTTAAATGTGGAATGTAATAGAAGTTTTATGATCTAATTCTCTAAAACTCTAAACCTGAAAAGATCCTCAATGTAAATTATTCATTTAATTAAATATTAAGTAAGGTTTAAGGTCGGGGCCTTATAGTTGGTATCAGAGGTCGGTTTAGATAACTTTAGAGGTTAGAGTGTTGTTTAAGAAAAAGTGACAAGTTTTGTATAACCACAATGATTAGTATATTAGATGGAGTCATCGTTTTTTTTTAAAGTTAGAATGAGTTTGAGATAACTTGGATAAGTATATCTTGGTGTTTATCTTCCTCTTTTTTATTTGATGATTTTACTGATATACTCACACTGACCTTTTTGGTTTTAGTAAATGGCTTGATCTAGCGGCACCAAAGTAACAGTGGATTTGAAAAAAACTGTGACTGTTTTATGAAAGAACAACTGAATGATATGGTTGCTGCAATGAGAACTCTTGTGGTTATCCTCAACCAACTATCTGGAGTCATGATTGACCACCTGAACCTTAGTGATTTTTATAAGGCATCGTGTATGCGAGAAAAAAATCCCTACGGAAGTTCAGGTAATAATCATAAAGGTAAGTATGTTCAAAAACTTATGTGTCAAATATGTGGAAATAAACACAAAGTAAAATGTTTCAAAGGAACATAAAGATGCTATATATGTGGAAATGAAGGTCATAAAGAAAGAACCTGCCATGGAAAAAGGAAGAATCTAGTTGACTCTAGGAAAGGGAAATAAGTTCTTTCTGAAGGATCAGTTGAATGTTTTAAATGTGGTGTGCGTGTTCATTATGAAAACACATGTCCTATGAAGAAGTTTCGGGAATGGGGTCACCAAGATCGTACAAATATTCATTTACCAATACCTAATGCCATTCCGATTGAGGATGAAGAAACTGACAATGAAGAATGAAAGGTATGGATTATTTCTTAACATATGTTTTCCTATTATTGGAATCTTAGGAGATGATTCATGATTTTGTTTGTAGAAAAGAAGTATTTCAGAATAAGTTGAAAAGGAATGTATAATGGATCATGAAGAATGTTGAATGAATAAGAAGTCATCATATAAGGGATTCAAGGGTTATGGTAGATTTTAGGATGGTGAAATTCTTAGATGTGTTAAGTCTCTTTTGATGATCGGGTTACATTAGAAGACTTTTTATAGTAACCCTGATGTTTGATATATGAAAATTTTATTCAAGTAATAATTATACTTTCTTTTGTGGATATAGTTATAAAGAACCATGTGGGTTTATATGATCCTTGAATTTGAGGCAATTACTGGTTAATACATTTCGGGTTGCAAAATGGAAGTTATCAGATAACCTTTGTGGTTAAAATATGTTATGGTTATTTTTGATGAATTTATCTATTTTTGAAGAATGTTATACAATTATATAGTATTTGAAAAGGGACAACACGTAGACCATGTGACAACCCATCGCGTCAGATGAAGCTGCGGGAATCAAACCCACAACCAAAGTGAAACTGGTATTTATCAGCTACCACTGGACTACGTGAAGTCCCTGGTTAGTTTGAATGATTCTTTTTAGTTAGATGATTTTATGAATTAAGAGTAAGTTGATTTTTTTTTGGTTATCAATGGAAATGATTATCCTATCATAGAGGATATGTGATTAGCTTAATTACTTTTCAGTATGAGACTGTAAGAGTAACTGATGTTATTTTGGAGAAAAATGTTAAAATTCATCTTAGGAGACTATGTGATTAAATCTTTCAGAGAATTGGGTTTCAATCTTAGTTTGGTTTACTTTGTAGAATTTTATGGATAGATGTTTATTGAATGGTCTTTGTTGAACTTTGGGTTTTAGTTTTGGTTAAGGTATAAAGACACGGGAAGTATATAGTTCTCTTTTGTGGATTAGGTGATTCTCTAGAAGTTGATTATAGCTCTCTTAATGTGAACAAGTCATCCTAAATACTCGTCTTTTGGAGAAAATATGAGTTCGTGTAATAAATCTAGTAAAAGTTGAAAGACAACATGACAATTAAGTATGCTTCCTTATGTTTTAGTTATGCTCATAAATAAATTCCTCAATGAAAAGTAACTTAGAACAAAAATGTTGTCTGTTAATTTTTCCTACTATGGAATCAAATACCGTTTAACCCATCAAAAGTTTGTGATTTTATTGTTGTTAACTTTCTCCTAGACATCTTTATTATCAATCTCCATCAGAACAAGACCCTTTTTTTCCTCCATATCTATATTTTCATACTTGGAATCCTAGTATGGGTTAACTCGGGTGACATTTGTACTTCTCTCCAATTCTTTTAATGTGATAGTTTTACTGACTCTTGTTCCGATGTGGGATTTTCAATGAAGCTTTCAAGCCCAATTTTAAAATTATGAGGACGTAATTCCAAAATGGGGGGAAGGATGTAACACCCCAGGTAAATGAAGAATATGAAATTTTCATATTTATCCATATTTGTGAATAAAATAGTAATATTACTTTAAAGGGTATGCTATGCTCGAGGGCGTACCCAATACGCAACAACGAGTTTCTTTGAAATCGTACGTTGCACTCTAATAATAAAATAATATTATTTTAAAAGGAATTTAACGCATAGCCTTTGTAATGGTGGGAATGAATGAAAATAACTACAAAATTATTATATATGTTTGTCAAATATTTTTACTTTTATCCAATAAATGTCGGAGTCTTAAAATGAAAATGAGTCCAATTTTAATCATAAATCTTCTAATATTCTTTAAAAGGTCGATTAACCGCCTTTTGATGGAGAACCATTTTTAAATATACTTTTGACAATTTAATATGTTGTATTTGACAAAATAACATCCTTCTTTAGAATCTGGACATCAAAATTTACTTTGTGTCAAATTTTGTTATTTTTCCGGTAAATATCATTTTTATTGAAAATGTTGCATTTTAATTCAAAACCTCCTTTTAATCTGATTTATTTATATGGATAGATTATATTTTTAATTTATATTAAAGTTTATTTAGAATATATTTTTACCATTTAATCTAATAGTGTTCATTGGAATTAATTTCACTTTGAAATTGGACTTAAACTAGTGTCAATCTTTTAATAGATATTGTTTCTTAATAACACGCTATTTGTTTTGACAGCGGGAATTAATTATTAAATTAATTAATGCAACATATATGTTTTTTAATTTTTTACAATAGACATCATTTTTTAATTTGGAATATCAAATATAGCTTAGGGTGAATTTTTGGTATTTTTCTGAAAAACTTCAATTTTTGATGAATGGTGAAACCACTAAGTGGTAGTTTAAAAACTGATTTTTCGTTTACATGAAACTTTACCACTTCTGTGATTTGAATTTCAAAAATCCAACATACATGGTTTTCATTACGATGTAAAATGTGGTTCAATGGGATTAAAATAATTTATTGGTGAATAGTAACTTTTAAGTTTTTAATCGTGATTAGAGGAAATTAGTGTAATTTAAGGTCAAAATAATGTTTTAATAATATAAAATGACCTAGACACATGTACTACCCTCATTGGATGTTTCATGGCCGACCATGAAAATCCATGGGTCAACTTGGGGACCCCATGGATCCACTTTGGTTGGGAAATGACATAAATAACTTTTTGTTCAAAGTTAAAATAAAAATGTCACAAGCATGAGTTGTTTTACTAAAACAATTTTTAAATGGGGTTATACAAGTCATATTTTTGACTATAAATATTAATCAAAAATATAAAAAGATTTCTTACATCATTATATTTTTTTTATAATTTTTAGACATTAAATAAATTAAATTATTTATGACATCATGATGATGCACCGATTACCTCATTAATAATGGATTTAAATAAAATGAAAAGATAATGTTAAAATTATAACATACACTTGTCAAAGACCTATTGTATGAGTATATTTCGAACTCTTACCACCTTATCCTCGAAATACATCAATTTGGGACCTTTAAAATCCGAAACTCATTTGAAAATAAAGTAACATTTTGTAACATTCCAAGAGTGCCCCTCCTCTCCTCTTATAAAAGGCCCCCACCTCTACCACCTTACCCACACCTCTCAAGCCTTTTTCTCGGCCAAAACCTGCTCATTTGGTCTCTCCACATCTCTCTCTTACTCCTAGAAGCCTCACTCTGGGCAGAAGTATTCCCAAGGAATCCTTTGATCTCAAATCAAAGAGAGATACCTGATTTTAAGGTAATGTCTTCACTTGTGTTCTTTTGTTTTATTTTGCTTCTCCAACCCCCTAAACTCTTTTTATTCATTTATTTTGTAAAAAATAAAGTATCTTAAATATAATAGGATTTTTTTATAAGAATTATTCGAGCTACACTTACACACACCTACATCTAATGGTTAAAGAACATACTGTTTCTGTGGATGGTGAATTTCTGCCTCACAAAACGATGATTGTTCAATATTCTTTTAACACCCTCAAAGGTGGCCATTAAGATGTAACTATATTTATATATGATATATAATATGTTTATGTTTTACTTAATCTTCTGTATTTTTCATTTATGTCATACCTTTATGGTTTCCATTATGGTTTAATGCGATATCTTCATTTTAGGAAGTGCGGACTACCACCCCCTCAAAGTGATTTTGATTCGTTAATACCATATGTGGTACATATAAAGGATAGATTTAATGATATTATATATGATACCATACTGTAATTATAATACTATTATGTATCATTATGTTTTAATCCCATTAAATAAGAAATAGAAATGGAAGTAGCGTTCATGCGTACGTACGGTTTACCGTCTCCATGAACGGTGCATTTCATTTCTTACCTCTAAATGTTATTTAATATTATAAATTCATTTATATAATGGATATATATGATATATATGATATATAAATAATGAATATAATTCTAGATATAATATATATTTTACCACATGAACAAATTGTATTTATAAAGAGTTTATTTTTGACTCAAGTAGCAATGATCTACAAAACGACCATTATTAACTTAAATAATTACACAGTGTTCATAGCATGGTAGTAAGTGATATAAAAGGAACAATTAACTTGAAAAAGGTTCTTAATAAATTAGAAATTATCCCAAGTTTATTATTCAGGAGGTTAAAGAACGATCGAGTCAAGTCGGACCCGAGGTAAGGGATCATACCCCTCTCTTTCTTTTTAAGTACACTCTTTTATGTCATTCCTTTTATGATCATATTTCTTATTATTGGTATGTTATTTTATATTACTCTTACTGTAAATTTTATGTTCATATGATGATAGACCCTATTTTTTCTCATCAATCCATTTTGGAAGTTTTAATAGGCGACGTTAGCCTGCCGAAATTTCATAAGGGGCTTTTTATCTCACTTTGTGTTTTCATGAGATTCATGCTACATTTGCCAATATTTCCTTTTGAGTGGTGTATGTACTGTCCATTATTCTAATCTTTGTGTAAAATAATTTATTTTATGAGTATTTACATCAATTTTGTATAGTCCTTCTTTCATGGGGTGTACGTTTCAAAAGTTACCCAAATCGGTAAGGGAACCTTTCACCCTCCTCTTTTTAAAAGACTTCTTTTGTTATGTCTTTTAATTTTCATCTTATTATGTGGGGATATGTTCTTATATATCCTTATTTCCATAAATTTTATGTCCAAGGGATGATATTCCCTTTATCTATCTCATAAACTCTCTTTCTAAAATTTGATGTGACGTCGTTAGGCTGTCAAGGGAACTTCTTAACCCAATTTCTATTTCTTTGGGTTCAACATGTAGTTATTGAATATGTCATCCTTTGAATATGTGTGAATGACCTTTGATTATTTTACACTTAATATCCACTTATATTGGGTGTATTTATATTTGTCACACATAATTATGAGATTGATTTATCCTTAACTTTAGGATACCATCTTTATAATGGATTTCATCTCAATTTACATTTCCATTGAGACTTCATTGTTGTTATGCACCAATTCACTCTTATATGGTGTATATACTGTACTTTGGAATATTATATCATGAATCCCTTTATTCTCGTGATATTGTAAAGTTTTGATAAAATGTTATTCCTCAATTATTGTATTCAAGTGTCTCTCATTTTGTTAAAAACCCTTTAACTAAAATATCATTTTAAATGTTTTAATGATTTAATCTTATAAATATTTCTCATTAATATCCATGTTTTCAAAATGGTTTTAAGGATTTATTTATATGGATATTAATGGTTTAAAATTTTAAAAGATTAAATGTGGTATGGGACACTTTGATTTAAAAATATCTTTATTAAATGTTTTAAATGGTTTTGAAAATGGTTTTTAGAATGGATTCATTATTTCAATATCTTAAAATGTTATATTGTTTTTGCAATGTGGGAATGTTATCTTTCCTTTATGCTTAAGTTATATGCTATTATTATTTTATGGTTCTTGGTAATTTTTATGAAGACGGGTGGTTCCGTGATAAACTAAGGGCGGGTGAGCCCGATATAGCTCTCCAATGAATTGGGTAACGCGAAGGAGTTAAACGTTAAAGTTTCTCCGAAGAGATTTAGGGAATATACTGTGATGGGTATTCCAAATGTAACCAAGAGGGTTACTCCCTACATAAGAATGTTATTAATGACTCGAGTTACCTTTATGTCTTATGATTTCTATGATTTATTCATAATTTTATGAGGTATGTTAAAGTGCTTATGTTTTATGGGTAAAGTATGATTTCATTCTTATGTATATATGTACTCATGTTTCCTTTCCATACTTTTTATAAACCTTAATGATCTTTTTATGCTCATCCCAAGTTTTTGAAATGTTTTTCACAGGTCAAGGGAATGGTACATGATATGATGATAGTGTCAAAAAAGTGTCAAGAAATAATCCATGTTTTATTTTAAATATGTATCCTATATTTTATGTAACCACTTTGTTTAAATGTGGAATGTAATGAAAGTTTTATTATCTAATTCTCTAAAACTCTAAACCTGAAAAGATCCACAATGTGAATTATTCATTTAATTCAATATTAAGTAAGGTTTAAGGTTGGGGCCTTATAATTAATGAAACCCATTTCTCTATCATGGGTTATACTATGATAAAATTTTTATGAAACCTACTTCTTTTTCCTCAATTTATGCTATGATGAAATGAATAAATGATTATGAAACCATTATCTTTTCTACAGGTTATGATATAATAAAATTTCTATGAAACCTATTTCATTTCATGGGTTATCATATGATGAATGTTTTACGATATTTTAGAACACATAAATATTGTTTTCATTATGAGATGGGTGGGACCTATATCTCTATTCAATGAATTGGGTAAAGATTTATATCTCATGATATATACAAAACTGTAATTGGGAGTGAGCCTGGTTATGTATGGTACTTTTTCTACTATGATGGTCTTGGGAGTGAACCGTAACTCTTATCAAGGTTTCGGGAGTGAACTCTTTCCATTATGATATCCTTAGTAATTAACCTTGACTAATATGGAAATTATTTTCTATTCATGTATATATGTGAAAAATATGTGTCTTATGCTAATTTTATTCTCTCATGGATTAGGTTCCTTGATTTCCTTATGATTAATGTATTATGAACTACCAATATCTATTCCATGACTCAAGATTATTATCATTTATATATAAGGTATGGTTTTCAAATGTTATTCACATGTTCTTATACCCTTATGTTCATGTTATGCTTACATATCACCCTTTTTTACCCTTACTGAGAATCTAAGATAACACTTTATTATGTTTCCTTTCCATAGGTTTTGAAGAAATATGTTACATATGATATGTCTAAGAAGGGTGATAGTTATGAATATCATAGTAGGATATGATTTAGTTTACCTATGGACTAGTTTTTTTTGTTTCCATGTTTTCAAATACAATAAAATATTATGATCCTCAAGTGTGTGTTTGTGTAATGTAATTAATATTAATAAAAATTATGTAATATCTATTTATGATAAGTATGGGTCACTATAATTTGGCCCCCATATTGATGTTTCTTGTGGTGTTATGTGATGTATATTGATTCCCTATTTTCTATTTATATTTCACTTTTACAAGAGGGTATATTCTTCCCGAGGAATCTTATTAGACCCTCACCACTAGTCTATAACCTCAAGCATATGGGGAGGTGCTCAATAGGTATATTATAAACCATTAGTCTAGGCACCAAATTATAGTCCAGTGCAGTAGGATGTAATATATGTATTCTCTCAAACGGATTTAAACCTTAGGTATAAGTGATATTTGGATTACCTCCAAACATTCAATTTCAATATTTCCCATGTTCTAGGCAAGGGAAATTCAATCAATGATTCTCTTAGTATGAAATTTCTATCCCAGTATTTGAAATAATCCAGTGAAAAATGGAATATTATGATCCCTTTTATATATTTTCACCAAAAGTAGAGTATAAAGTAGGTACATTCCTTTCCAATGTGTAGTCTCCCCCTTCTCTCCATGAAATATTTTCTCAAGAGGAAGTATATGAGAAGTATATCAATATATTAGGGGAAATATTTATGGTGGGGAGATATCCATAAAGTAGCCTCGTTCCTTGGGGAGCATTATTTACTTTAGAAACCAGTATGTGGTTTCTTCATCTATGAGGAAGTTAGTGCTGGAGGACTACCATAAATCATAATGGTCCATTTATCTCGGTTCTATCAAAATTTACTATGATGTGAGATATTAGTGTTGGTGTCTAGGTAATAGGTGATATATAGCTAGTTTTGTATCTCAATATTATACCTTTTAGTGGGCTGAAGATAAACATTAGTGTCCTTTCAGTTTTTTCTATACCATCCTTATTCCTCCCCAAAATTTGGATGAGATACCTATAGATTTTGTTGTTGTATTTCCTCATACCTCTATAGGAAATAATGATATCTAGGTTATCATTGACCAGATGAAGAAATCATCCCATTTCATTTTTATCAAGTATAACACAAAAGTATAGGATCTTAAGAAGATATATGTGTTTGATATTTTTATATTACATGGTTTTTTTCTACCATTATTTTAAAAAATGATCCTCGGTTTAGTTCTCAATTCTGTAATGTTCTTCAAGAGTTATGGGATACAAATTGAAGATGAGTACAACTTACCATCCCCAAATAGGTTTCTAAAGATAAAGAGATAACCATATTCTAGAAAATATGCTCTATAAAATTGTTTTAGATTTTAGTGGATCATGGGATTCCCATATTATACATGTTGAGTTTTTATATAATAAAAATTACTATTATTTTATATATATGTCTCTATTTAAAGATTTATATCTTTTTCCGTGTTGTTCCCCTTTTTCTTGGGTTGAGGTAGTTGAATCTTACCTTATGGGACTAAACCTTTTCCATGAGATTATTGATAATATTTATTCTATTTATAAATGAGAATTAATGACTTAGAGTCAATATAAGTCTTATGTGGATCTGTGTTTTCATCCTTTGGAGTTCTCAGTGGGTGACTGGGTGTTCTTAAAAGTGTCTACTTATTTAGGTCCCTGATGGTTGGGAAAGAAGGGTAATCATTCTCAAAGATACATGGAACTTTTTGAGATCATGAAGTGGAGTGGGTAATCTTCAGGAATAGGATTTATTATTTATCCATTTTCATTATTTTCAATCATTTTTTTGGCCTTTTTCTCTTAAGATTTAGGAATTTGGGAAGACACTATGTGTCGAATAGTTTATACATAGTTAGTGAAAACTTTCTGATCCAGAACATGAAAATACCTATAATTTTTTATAGGGGAGCATGGTTAAAACACGATTAGTACTAATTGTGTGACCAAAATTGTAAAACTTTCATTAGGGGAGATAGTATCTTTCATACGGTTTTTATATAGTTTGGAAATTTATGTGGAAAAACCATAAATTCTACCTAGTTCCTTAAAAATATAAAATTCTAATTATTCCCCTTGCTATTTTAGATGCGCTAAACCCTAATTTTATCCCCATTTTGATCCATTTATCCCTCTAACATAATCAACACTTTGTCCCCCTTCCTCGGTGTTTATTATAAGAAATTATTCTTCAAGTATATTCAAGTAATCTCCTATTTATTAGTTACTCTATTCTAATTTGTCTATATTATCAATTTGTTCTTGGTTTTCTCCCTATTCCTATGCCTATGATAGACTAGGTCTTATGTTAAATTTTAAGGACCAATCCTTCTCAAAACAATTTGGTTCACCCCCATGAACTAGTGTTTTCCTAAAATTAAGGCAAGTGATTATGTGCCCTTCCATTATTGGTTAAAATTATTAGGATTGACCATTAAAATTAAATATTTCTAATAGTTTAATGGAATAAAAAACTATCTTTGAGAACTATTTTAGATATAATATAATTTATTTATTTTCTTTACGATATGGGTGATAAATACTATTTCTAAATAATACTTAAAATAAAGTAAAGTAAGTTTGATAAATTTCTTAAAGAAATTGCTTTTATTTGTGGTTTTTTATGTTAGTTAAACTTTATCTGGAAAATTATTACATTGGTATGAGATCCTAGAATGGGTGGAGATCCCCTTACGCTATTTTAGTGTGTTAAGCTAACTAGTTAAGTAATTTTTTGTTTGTCCCCACTGGCCAATGAATTCATTTGAGATCCATTCCACCATTTGAGGGTATCCCCCTAACTGGTGAATTCATTCCATTAGGTGACCCTAGATTTATTAAAATTAGGTTGTCCCTACCATGTTTCTTATTTTAAATGGTTTGGTTATATAGTTGTTCCCTATATCTATTTTAATTTATAAAATCACTCTATCATGTTGTTAAACTTATTATAAAATGTTTGAGGAATATTTTTAATTTAAAACTAGAATTTTTGTCTTACATTAAAAAAAATTCTGAAAAAACATAGTGGGATCCCACAAGGATTTTTATGATCATAACCTACATACAGTTAATTGGTGTATATATACCTTGTTTATGCTAGTATATGTAAGGTTAAGTAACCTCTTTGATGTGGTGGATATTCATGATAGTTATCTCTGGACTAGTGGAGGTGATATGCTTTGATTATCCCTCATGTCACATGGGGAGGGTTATGTGTTTCTTTTGTCTATTTTTGGTTTAGATTGTAGCATGTTTATATGGATGTTGTATTTCTTAATCAGCTTCCCATCCCACCCATTTTTGTTTTTAGATCATTTTTTGTACTTTTATATTCTCTATCAATAGTTCACATTTTATGTTTATGTTTTTCTTATTTCTTTCTTTTATGTTATTCCATGATAATAATATATTTATTTTTTATTTTTTATTATATACATAACCCACCAATGTATTGTGAGGTTATTTAGGGTCCTTTGTTAGGATTTTCTGATTGGATTATTGGGAAAAAACTATTACCAAAGAGTGCTCTTGATTCACAAGAACTATCTTCTAGGACATGGGGATTGGGAACAAACCTTGTCTTTTACTAGCTTGGGCAACCGATCAAGTGTGAATAAGTTTTTTTTATAATAAGACATTTTTTTGAAAATTAAAGGAGTATGAGGATTCAGATTGAAGTTCCTAATGTGTTTTAGGTGGAAGTATTTAATTGTAAAACATACATAATCAATAGGAGCCTCACTTGAATATTGGGGTAAGAACTACTAGAATTCAATTGGGTTTGAAAAAAAATATTATACTCCTCTCAAAGTACTTCAAACACTCACATACATCCATGTTGATTCCAGTGAGAGGGGAGAGCTTGAGGCCAAGTCTCTTACTTGTTTATTTGTGGGATATTGTGATGAAGAGTTTAGTTTTCTACTCTAGGAAAAATCTTTCAAAAGGTTTTTTGACGTAGGAATGTGATCTTAAAAGAAGATATCATGTGGAAGGATCAAAACTCAACTAATAATTCTGATGATAGAAAATATCATCATATGTTGAAGATCAACTAAATATATTTCTATAATTTAAGTGTACTTTGAATAATTAGTAAAATAGTACTAGTAACACTAGACTATTTAAAAGTTACAGCATATGAGATTAAATTCTTGATGGAGTTTCTAATGAAAAAGTTACTAGAAACCTCTATGACTATGATGGATTAGGGTAGAGTTCTAAAAGAAATATATTTGAAGGATAAAACTCAAGAAGTTATAGTACTAGAAGAATTTAAACCATGGAGGTAGTTATAGAGATCTGCTATAGTAAGGTGAAAAGTGTGGAGATATGGTAGTGATAATCATTACTTGATACTCATTTATGGTAGATAGACAGAGATTCCAAAAGATTCTAGAAATCATAAAAACATTAATTAGTGGTATTTATACCTGAGGGATGAAATTCATTCCTTCCATGTGTCTAGAACATGGTATCTAGATGACAGGTATGTTTTTAAAAACGTTATTCAAAATAAATAGTTATATTAGATTAAAGAATAAACATATGGTAGATGTTGGTACATGGAATGAGTATTCATGATTAGGTTTTTACAAATGAAAGGTGTGGATTTCCCATAGATATTATCAATCGTATTTAAATATATAACTATCCATATGGTACTTAGTATAATTTCCATTGAAATTTTGAATATAGAGTAGTTGGATATAAAGACACTATTCCATAATAGGGATTTAGATGGAGAAATTTATATGGAGTAGTTAGATGGTTGTGGAGATCTAGAATCAGAAACATATGTAAAGGTTTAAGAGAATAATTTATGGTTTAAAGCAAGAACATGGGTAGTATAATCATAAATTCAATACCTATATGATGGAGTGGAAGTTTATCTAAATAAATGCATATATTTTTTGTTATTATATGTTGTGTGATGATGGGAGCTTCATTATATTTCATTTCTATGTTGGAAACATGCTTATTGTCAGTTTGGTGAAGGAAAGGATCAATAATATGAAGGTTTAATTATGTCTAGAAGATTAACTATGAAATATATTATCCTAGTTAAATGAATATTGGTGATATAGATTTTAAGTGTCTTCAGTTCTGAAACTTTTTACTTCACTCAGTTATATTAAATCTAAAATGAGGTGGAGCTCTTTGGAAAGGGAAATGAAAAACCCCTAACCACTCCACCAGTTGGATATTTCTAATTGATTAAGGATAAAAAACAATGAATTAAATTTTAGGTATTTTACATGTAAAATATTACTTATTCATCAATAGTTTGATGCATGATGTATTCCAAGGTTTTTAGTTTATTAAACATTACAAAAGGAAAGGGAATTGTCACCAGATTCCTTTTGAACCCTAAAATATAATGTTAGGGGGAGGATAAGTGGATTTTTTAGTACTTAAAAGGGTTCTTAAATCTTATAATTCTTCTTTAAAATAATAAATTCAATGCAATGGTTCACTAAATCTAACTTTGGTGGAGATTCAAACACTCCAAAGAGCGCCACTAGATATATGTTCACTTTTGGAGGAATTTTTTTGAGCAAGATGTCAAAGATTCAATTGGTAGTTTTACACTAAAAAATGGAAGTGAAGTACATTGCTTTAATAGAATAAAGTAATTATATAATTTGGTTGAATTAGTCGTTAGAAGATATTAGAATGAGGTAAGATGATGGGATGCTATTTTATGAATCACAAAGTGTGATTCACGTAGAAAAAAATATGATGTTTCATTCAAGAATGTAGCACATTCATCTAAAGTATCACTTTATCTATAAGTTTTTGGAGTATGTACTGTTGGATCAATGGAAGGTAAAAGGGTCTTGGAATATGGAACATATTATAACAAATGATGTATTTAGGGGTATGTTGAGGTAGTGTTGCACCTAAGTTGGGCTAAGATGACCAGAATCATGGTGGGGGGAAACATGTAGTTGCTAATAAATTTTGAGGAGTTGAAGAAGGTTTGTGTAAGCTGGTGGGTGACATGGTAGTGAAGCCTACAAATTGATTATAAAGTGGGAGATTGTTTGGTTTCACCCATATGTGAAAATTATTTGTAGGATATAAAAAATAAATTTTATGGAAGGAGATATTTTAGGAGTGTAATTTTCAGAACCCTACTAGAAATAGTTGGGTGGCAGCTACATTGTCTAAATGACTAGAAGTTACATTGATCAAATGTTACTATTAGAGCATAGCATAAGAAGTTTCCTCCTTAGCATAGTCATATGGAAGTAGTGTGTAAAGAAAAAAAGAGTTGAAAAAATGTAACTATGGGGATATGTAAGAGTCCTTTTGAAGGGTTCCCCTGGAAGATTGTGGTAAATGGAAAAACATAAGAGTAACTTGTCTGAATTTAAAATTAAACTTGAAAGAGTTTTTGAACCATGCATAGTTATAGATAGTGGGATTTGAGGAAATGGGATCCTTTTTCTAAATAGAGATATGTTCATGAAGATAGAAGATTTGCATAAGAGATCCCTGTGGATATCATAAGATGTGATAATTGGTTGTTCAAGCTAGACTCTAATATATTTAGTATGGTGATTCACTTGTGATAATTACACATCATGAAATTTTAATCATCTTATATTACCTTAATAATGAAAATAATCGGTCCCTCCTTGGAGTAAGACGTACATTCAAACCAAGTAAATTGTTTTCCTCTTTTATCTATCACTTTTCAATCATTTTATTTTGGTCATTCTTGTTTTTGTTTATCAAAAGGTTGTATGTTTTAGTGAAATTATTTAGGTGTGTATGTATTCTAAGTTCTAGACACCATAGGGTGAAATGTAATCAATTCTTTGTTTTTATAGAATAAGTTCTAATAGATATCTTCTAGTGGTTTAATTAGAAGATATCCATGAGACTAACATGAATGTTCAAATCTCCATCCCAAAAAAACCCATAATCGATGTCGTTTCCTAAATTAGAAGATTCACCTAAAATCTACCTCACAATTATGAATCATCACCTCCCATCATATATATCTACATAAAACATTCCACTATTCATCATTTTCTCTATGTGACATGAGAATAAGTCCTTAAATAGAATGTGCTCTTCCACATGAATCATGCTTGGAATCTATGTAATTTGTACTGAGAAGCATTCCCAACTCAATTTACTCTTCAAGATTCATTAGTGACCAACTTCATCAAGCTTATATCCTCTTGATTTAGTTTCTAGTTATGATATTAAAGACCCAAAAGTATTTAAATTTAATTTTAAATTGGGTAGATCCCATCAAATATTTAATTTTAGAAAAGTCTAAAATAATATGCAGTAGTAGTTACACCTATAAAATTTTAAATTACTTTTACAAATTTTGATTATTTAAATTCAACACTTTAGGACTGCTATGAAATTCTATTACTCTATTAGGTTACTCTTATGAATCAATAATTGACTCTTATAAAATTGATACCAGGAAATATGACTCTTACAAAATGAAGAATTAGCTGAATTTTCTCTCAATCTGACTATAATGTCCCTTATAAAAGTGAAAATGACTCCTATGTATTTATTACCTTTATAAAATTCTACTAATATTGCTACATAATGAATTTTTTGTGGCTGTATATGACTCTTAAAAATTTTGAGATGACTCTTGTGAATCTAGTGATGAATCATATGAATTCATATACAAAAAAAACCCAATGTAAAAAATCAACAAAAATCATCTCCAAATAGATTAATCAATTAATTTTCAAACCTCAACATATCAAATTAGAACTTTTTCAAAAAAAGTATTAATAAACCCATATAAAATTGGAAATAAAATTTTTAAAACTCAACACATTAAAACTTTTCCAAAAATAATATTTCAATTAAAATTCATGAAAAACAACCAAAATATTAGTTCTTAAAACATATGAAAGTTACTGAATAAAACAATTGATCAATTTATCATCAAAAAATTTACATTCTGAAAAAAATATTCTAATAAATACATTTCTAATAAAAAATAATCTAGAATCTAAAAAATTCCAATAAAATTTTAATTTGATACAAAAATACTATAAGTTTATAAAAAATATATGGAATACATGTATCAAGATAAATCCATATAAAATTATCCAATACTTAATAAATGTATTATCCTTAATAAATAAATTCAATATACATAATGAATTTAAATAAATCTCATAAATGAAAAATTAAAATGAACAAAATTTAATGGTTTTCAAAAGTATTTTCACCAATGTAATATTTTAAGTAGAAATGAATGATTTATCTCTCAAAAATAAAATATTTAGAAAAAATAAGGCTTTCCAATTTTTGAAAGGATGATAAAAATTAAAAAAATTGAAAATAATTTAATCAACATAATTTTTCACTCAAATTATCTTCTAAACAGAGATTTTTTTCTCTATAGTAAACACGAAAAAACTCATATTTATGCTTATAACATAGCATCTCAACATAATTTGAATAAACATGATGGATGAGTGAACAATAATTAATATCCTAGTATAATTTGACTCATCCAACAATTTTAATAAAGAAAACTCAAGTAGGATTATATGATCATTTCTTAGAGTAATTGAAAGAAAAATTTATAAATTTAAATTCAAATAAAAAGTTCAACTTAAATTAGAAAAGTAAACATACACCCAAAATTTTACTAAGAAAACATATTTTCAAGATAGTAATGAAAATAATATTCCAAATTGAATCCATGAAGAAATAAAAACTATTAACCTCATCAAAGAATAAAATCAATCTCTAAATTTTAGAAAAATTTACACCTACTAAGTATGAAAACTGATACTCAAAAATATTCAATTTTTAAAAACATCATGGATATTTTGATGCGTACTCTATTAAATACATTTTAGTACATAGAAGTATCATCTCTCACACGTAATACACAACATAGTCCCCGTTATTTAACTTAAAAGTGAAAAAACAATTTATGTTCAATAGGATTTTGTAACTCAATAATTAAAAATCACTTAAAAGGGTTACAAAAAGTTGAAAATGAATATTTTCCACATAATAAAAGCAACAGATAACTCAAAACTTGCAAAAAAAATCCAGTAAGACACTACATAAATATTTTTATCACAAATGAAATATTTTCAATTTATAGTTCATGATTAAAGTTAAGGTTGAAAATTATCTTCAAATATTCACATAAAAAAGAATACAAAGCCATAATTTTGGGGGGGAAACCATGCTAATAGAGGAAGTAGGGTGATTTCAAACATGCTCATACCATCCCAAGTTTTCATTTTAGGGTGTTAATATAAGATTTCAGAACTGATTCACAATTATATTCAACAACATATATTTAATAAATAATAACACCCAATACTTACAACATAGATTAAAATTTCTAACGATTCAAACTCTATTATATTCAATTTCAGCTGAAAATCCACAAATAGTTTTTTCAATATAGCTCCCCCTCACACTTATCTTTCAGCATTAAATATTATTTAACCAATCTTAAGCCAAATTTTTAGTTATAATATCCATAAAACTATTATGGTGATATGTAATAGATTCAATAATTTACTTGTGAAAATATAAAATGAAAAATATAAATACCCCTCCAGTTTTTATTCCATTGATGCACATCCAATTGATCACTTTCCATTATAATACTACAAGTTTCACTTGGTTTCTATTATTTAAGAACCAACAAGAGTGAAACGAATTAATAATTAAATATAATCATTGAAAATCAAAAAATATAAAGCTAGGTTAAAAAGTTAGAGGATAAGGGAGTAATGCTTCGGGCCACTAATAATAGGTGGTGGTCCGATGATTTGGTAGACAACCTAGTTGTAATTTCCAATCGGGGAAGTGGTAAGTAGGGGTACTCTTTATTTTGGAATTAATTGAGGATAAAAAATACAAAAGGGTGAGAAATTTTATTTTTAAACTAAAAAAATAGACAATGATTTATTATATAATGGGTTACCTCCCATAAAATGCCAGATTTAAAACCCTTAGCAAGTCCCACCCCCTATAAATCTAACCATTATAACTTGGAAGCATTGATTTATTATTGGGAGTTATTTTCTTATTTTTGTAGGGACACATCATCCTGATTAATAAATATTTCCAAAAAAACATATTGAAGTAAAAACTGCCTGAAATCCTCTATAAACATAGGACTAATTGTGTTGTAAGCCTCTATTTTTATACTGAAAAAATCATAAATAGCTCCAAAAAAATAGGTGAAATTGTGCTAGAAAAATTGCATACAAGAGAAGAAACATTATTTTAAATTAATTCACCTTCATGGAATCCAAACTATTAGATACAGGTGAAAAACAATTATACAACCTACTCACAATTCCCCAAATATTCACTCTCATAATTTATTTCCATTTTGGAATAAAAAAACACATCCTTAAGATATCTAAAGAATTCCATAAGTATAGTGACTGAAAACTCTACTTATGAATAGATTTTAAACATCATAAATAGACATGTTATCCTCCAATTAAATTATATCTAGATTCTCACTTTTGAATCTGTATAAAGGTCAAGATAACTTTCTTATGAATCCTAAATGATCAGCACTAACCATATATTTCTCCTCATCTTTTGAGGTTTTTGAATTCTTACCTTCAATTCACAAGATGATAGATATGATGCTATGAATCCAAATTATATTCAATAGAAGATGATATCTTACAAAATTTAGATTGAGAGTGTTGAATAATATCCTGATAATCATTTTCAATATAGTAGTTGTATTTTAATTAAACCACTTCATTATTTTT
Source organism: Viscum album (assembly GCA_963277665.1). Lineage (NCBI taxonomy): Eukaryota > Viridiplantae > Streptophyta > Magnoliopsida > Santalales > Viscaceae > Viscum > Viscum album. The sequence goes on from OY728132.1 coordinate 966,285,672, forward strand.
ATCAAGTATTTACCTAATTTTTCTCTCAATACTTCAAAACCTTTCTTGTACTTTAGTGGATTTAGATTCAACAATGTTGGCCTTTAAGTTATCATTAAATAATCTTTAAACTATTTCTGCATGACAAACCTAAGTATATTACCTAATTTTATATATAAAATCCTCTAGAGCAATATTTATCAACTTATTACTTACCTCAAGTATAGATTTACTAAAAACATTAAACTTATCATGGTCATCACCAACATGAGAAATTAATTTAACCTTTGAGACATCTATCACAGTCCCACATATAGTAAGGAATGGTCTACCTAAGACGATTGAGACCTTTTTTCACACTTTATTTTAAGAACTATAAAATAAGTGGGTAAAGTGAGCTTCCCTACACTAACTAATATGTTCTACTCCATTCTAATGGAATGATTGATGGAAAAATCAATCAGATAAATAGAAAATAAAGTATATTTCAATTTACTAACACCCAACTGTTGAAATAAGGAGTAGGGAATAAGGCAGACACCATATCCTAGGTCAAACCGGTAATTTTTCTCCTCACTTTATTATATTTCACATGGAATAAAAAATATCTTAGGGTCTTTCAATTTTAGAGGTAACTATCTTTGAAGAATAGAATTATATTACTTGGTCAAGTTTATGGTTTCAATTTTATTTAAATTCCTCTTATTTCCCAAAAACATTTTGATAAATTTCATTTATAAAGTAATTTTATTTAAGTCCTAAATAAATTTCAAGTTCATGTTGAAAGTCTTGAACATCCTAAGAAACTTGTGATAGTTTGGTTCATAATTTATCTTCTTAACCGTCTAAGGAGAATAAATTTCTGATGTATAGTGGTGAAAAATAGATTGGTTCCCCTATTTTCCCTCAATCTCAACTTTATTTCTTTATTTACTAATACCCATTTCTTTTTATTTTTTTCCATGGGGTTTTCAATTAGATAATCATATTCCAATTCAGTTTGGACCTTGTTTTTCACTATTATATACTTCTTACATTCCAAAATTTCATTTCCATATTCAATTAATATTTCTTTTCCATCTTACTTAGGTTTTACCCCAACATATTCTTATGTTATAAAACCACTTATAATGGAAAAAACCATCACATTTTCTCTAGGATTATTTTTAGTTTTACTAGAAAGTTTTCCTTTTTATCTCCCACTAAAATCTATATGTATTTAAATAAACTTAATTTACATATTATTCATTTTATATTCAAATGGATAATTTTGAGAGTCTATTTAAAATTTGTTTCTATATTATTCAGAGTTCATTTTATCAAGCATTTTGTGCATAAAGACCTCTAGATTCCCTTGAGGATTTTATGACTCAGCCTAGTTTTGGTTTTGAAATTAAGGTCTTGGATGATTTGGGAACCTATGTGAAGCAAGCTATTTAATAGTTCCATGATCTCTCTAAGGTAGTTTTGGGTTGTTCCAATATCCAAATTTATAACTATTTGAAAATGGATCCTTATTACACTTTTCAATAGCCTTAAAATATATAAATTGATCAACATTATCATGATGAATATGAAAATCAATGTTAGAACATCAATCTCTAGAGAGACAAGATATTCCTCATTATTGACATTAATGTCTATATGAATTTTCCAAATTATCATTATGAATTTTAGAAGAATGATAATATGACTCATTCCTATATATTTTTCTTCTCTTAGAGAATTTATGTTGGAATTTTTGACTAACTCTGTTATATATTTGATTCAAATCCTTGGTTATATTATCAGAGAAACCACCACCAAAGTATTGATTAACTATGGTTTAGTGGTAATGATTAATACCATTATAGATAGTTTAAATTAAGATTTGGAGAGAAATTTTATGATTAGGAAACTTCCTAAGAGGACCCCTAAATCTGTCTCAATATTTAGGGAAAATCTTACCCAAAACTTAAACAAAATCAATAATATTATGTCCCAATTCATTTTTTATTCTTCTAGGATAATATGTTATGAAAAAATAATAAAAAACTGAGTCCCAAGTATCAAATATGTCTTAATATAGCTATCATAACAATATCTTAGAGTTTCCATTAAGATATAAGGGAAGTAACATAATTTTAATATTTCCCTCACTCAACCCATGAAAAGGTAGATACTGAAAATACTATAAAATTCTCTCATGAATTCCAAATATTCATCATTAGGTATACCATTATAGGATGGCATCTTGGAGAGGTATTATTTTTGCATATCATAATTTCTACACCAGGGTTTTAAATGAATACAAGTGGGGTTACTATAAATAATAGGTGTTTAAAACTCCCTAAGTCTAGTTCTATCAACAATTTGATTCCTAGTTTGAGGTAGAATGGTGTTTTTATTTGTGTTCATAGCTCTATTATTCTTAAATTTATCTATTATAGTTTTAATTTTATATTTATTAAGGGTGATTTAGTGGTTTTCAATTTTTATAATTTAGGATTTCAATTCAGCAGTATAATATGTAGCTCTTGTGTGCATGAAAATTTAGTAAAAATGGTTTTAATCCAACACAAAACAGAATCTTTTTTCATTATTTTCTGAACAAATTTTCTTTTTAACTTTTTTTTTGTATTTTTTAATGAATTATTTTCTTGGATACCCATCACATTCCACAAAAACAAAATAAATTTTTTACCCAAACCCTACACCGAGGGATAGAAAAAATAAATTGTTAAATCATAACTTCTACCTAATTAGTATAGTAGTAAAGGTTCAATTAAAATGGGAAGGAATATTAGATAATCCAAAGAAAAGTTAAATTCAAACAAGAAAATAACAACAAAATCAGAAATCACCCCAGTTGATTAAATGAAGATGTATAAGTGAATGAGTTATAAAAAAGATGATATGGATGTAAAATAAATTCAAGAGTATGAAATGAAATAAGAGAAGATAAAAAGGTTAATAATTAGAAGAATAGGGATGATTGGATTGAACTGAATTGATAAAAAGGATGATTATTATTTCTTTGATGCTAATCATAAATTTGGAAAATCTATGAATAAAATAGGTTGAATCACCTTACTATCACTTGTATATCAACATTTCTCAATTATCTCACTCTAATGAATAATTTTTCAACCAAAATCTATATAAAAGACGATTCTAGAATTGTGAAGACAATCATTAAGGTTATTTATTATTATTTTAAGTTTAAAGTTTAATATAATTTCTATGGGTATTTTCTTTACATGGACCATTTTAATTTTAACATTAAATAATTCATTTCATGTTTTAATGATGTTATTTTCTATAGATTAAGGATCATTTGTCAAGATGAGTGGAAAATGACCACACTAAAACTTATTATCCTTTCTAGATAATTTAATCATCACTATCAGGGGAAAATCTTATTCAAATGATTTTGAAATATTTTTGAAAATAAAAATAACCTACAAGAAACTCTTTGATATATCCAATACATTTTTATTCCTCAAAAATTTCTACGGATCATGGAATATATTTTATTTTATTTTAAAATATCTACTCGTCCATCTCATTTATAAATAGAAATACCACCAAGGAATTGAATATTTCTTTTTTAGAGATATAGACTTAATGCTGGAAAATAAAGGGGATATCAATAACATAAAGGAAGACCCTAATGTCTGGATTTAAGTTAAGAATTATTTTTTTATGGTTTAATTATGAATCATGACTAAGTATATTTTGATGAATCATATATAAATATTTCGTATCATTGAATAATATGAATAATTGTGGTTAGGGGTGTAATAAATAAGTTGAATAAAGGATGTTTTTTTCAATGATATTCTGATAAATTATGAGAATTATGAAACATTCTATAATAGATTTCTTTTTTGAAAATTTGGAAACATGTGTTAGGGAAATGGTTTAACAAAAAGGTGATAATCATTAGAGATATTCATTTAAGTACATATGATAAAGGGATATATAAACCTTTGGGATAAAATGTTCTTGATGTTAAGGAATTTATAGTCAATTAAGATTATTTGATTTTGTGTAAAAATTATATATATAAAAAAAACCCTTAGAGATTAAAATTTGATTTTATGATTAATTATATTTTTGGGGATTTTCATACTTTTTTTATATAATTATAGAAATTATGTTAATATGGTATTAGAAAAAGGAAATCCCATAAGCCGAGTGATGACATGTTGCATTTGGAAAGGTCGTAGGTTTTGAACTCACAACTGAATGGTGACAAGGGTGAAACGACCACCATTAGCCTATGTGATTTCATGGTTAGTGTTATATTTTTTATGATTATTTTGATTTTGGGAACATATGTTTTATTCTAAATATAACTATGGGATTGAAAATTTATTTTTTGATTAAGTGCTTAATGTTACCTCAAAATAAATTCACCATTTTGGGATCTCTATATGATTAAGGTAAATGGAACCTTATGGAATTTTATTTGAGGGTTAAAGGTTAAATTATCTTCTGGAGACATATATGATTCTAAGGTGCATTTATATAGATTTATTTCATTTAAGTAGTGATTATCATATCTTGTAGATTATATAACTATATCATATACATTTTTTGGTATAGGACTTTAGGTCTGATTGATGTGATTTAGAGACAAAATTTAGAAGAATATATAATCAAAGCATTGTAATATTTGGGTTTCTATCTTAGTCAAGAATCGGTTCAATAATTTTAAGTATAGTTATTTATGGAATTATTTAGTTTTAAATTTTGGTATTGTTGTTGAGTTTTAAAGATTAATGTATTTGTTATTTGTATGAAGGTTCATTCTTTTTGGGAATTATCTTACCATGTTCTAACAATTTTGGTTTTGGTTAATGTCTAAATATAGGATGAATAACTTGTTATAATTTTGTGGGATTATTTGATCCATTAGAATTTTATTTTATTAATTCAAGAATGAAAAAATTTATCTTGAATACTCATTATTAAGAGAAAAAGATGAGATTATGGTGGAAATAGATTAAAGGGTAAAATTATACAGATAAAGTAAGTATTTTTTCTTATGTTCATAGATTATATGGTAAATTAATTATTCAATTTCATAGAAAGGATCTTGAAACAAAAAATTTATCCTATTATATTCATTTCTAAGGAATCGATGGTCTTTTTCACATCTCTTTAGTTTATGGTTTTGTGGTTTTTTATTTTCTCAGGATCAGTCACTTCTGTGTGATCAATGTTCTATATCACCAACCATCATCATTTGGACATTTTTCTTTCTACCATGACCATATTTTCACATCCCAATAATGTTTTTTTATTTGGAAACCTATTTATGTGTTATTCCAGATGATATTCATACTTCCCTTTCCTCTCTTTTCATGTGGAAGATTTATTAATAATTTTTATGAAGTGGGACTTCAAGAAAGGTATTTTAAAATTTCAAATCATTGATTACCAATATCAAGTTCAAATTTATAGGAAAAAATTTATTAATGGGGTATAATTTAATATCCTGATATTTTAAAATAAAGGATATTATATTTAATAATGTGTATGACAAACAACATTGAGCTTAAACGAACCATGGAATATTATAATTTAAATATGATTGACATGACCTAGTATTTAAATTAAAAACTATGAATAGGATTGAATAATTTTTTAAATATATATAAATTTTTTAATGAATAAAAATTTATAGATTAATTATTAGGAAATAAGCCCTAAATTTTTAGTAAATCCATTTTATTCTTTGAAGATATGTTTTCTTAAAAAATAGATTTTATTTATTTTTTTGAGATAATAATATAATTAATTTATATAAAATTTATAAATTTTATTAAATAAAATAAATATAATTTTTCAAAATTAAAATTTCAAAATTATCCTATGGTGAAATTTTTAAACTCTTCTCAAAAGTTTGATTTTTCAATGAATAATGAAAATTCTGATTTTTATTGCAGACTGTATTTTATTTTAAATTACTTACAAAAAAAATTATATTTTGGTTTTATTTTAAAATATAATTATATAATTTTAAAAAAGTCCAATTATGGTTTTTTAAATGGATTTTATAATTGAATTTATTAAAAAAACATTTTATAAGGAAATTTTTCTGAAAAAATGTTTTCAATCACATTTTTCTAGTTTGATTTTAAATTAAATTCTACCACTTATGTGTTTTTAATTTTGAAAAATTGATTAAATATTTTTAATTAGTAGGTCAAAATTTTGAAAATATTTCCATTTTCCTTTTGGTCATTAGGAATAGTAACCATAGTAATTCTTGTTGTCATGGTAAAGGGTAAATCAGGTAATTAAGGGTAAAAAAATGAAAAGAACTATAAAATGAACCTAAAACTTGTATTAATTTTATTTTATGAGTCCATTTATTCTAAATGTATCCAATATTTGTTTATATGTCATTTTTCTATTTGGATGTGATATACCTTTTATAATATTTTATTTAAAGAAAAGTCAAAAATGTCACACTCTTTTTTTTACTAATTATAATATTTTTAACATAGAGATAACGAGAGGATATGTTTAGTTATAAATATTATTTTGAAATATAAATGATTTATATCCATAATGGAAATTTATTTTTAATTTTTAGTGAATATATAATTACATCAAATTCGTACACAATGCTGACGTAGTAAATATTTAATTATTAGAAAAATAATATAAATGATATTAAAAATATTAAAATTAGTATAGTTTGAAATAATTGAGGTTAGTCACAAATTTTATAGATAATAATAAAATGTTAGGAATGTATTAAAATATTTTATTAAAATTTCATTTACTTTCTTGGTGCTATAAAAGCCAATGTAAATGAATAGTTATAAAATTGACATTATAGATATTTTATAGAAATAATATTTTACTAAATGATATAAAATTACTAAAAATCCTATATTCATACAAATTATTATTATATAGTTTAAAATATCAAAAATGGTTCTATTATGGGCTGTTTTCTGTTTATTATAACTATATTGACACTTAAAGAGTAAAAACTCTTATTGTCACAGTAAGTGTGAAAAGAGATAACGAGGGGTTACAAAGAAAATATAAGGGTAAAAATGTGGTCTAGAATTTTAAAAAATATATTATTTTAGATTATTTAGATTCATAATCATATAATATTTTAATATTATCAATTTTAATTCATTTTAAAATCAAAATTAATTTAAAATAAATTAATATTTAAAAAACCTCAGAGAGTGTCACACCCCTCTCTTATAAAAGGGTACTTATTCTATCAATTATTCACTCCACTTAAGCTCTTTGGTTCATCCAATACCTACCCAAATGACTTTCTAACATCCCTACCCACATTCTAGAGTCATTTAATTGGGATTAATTCCAATATTATTGGTATTAATGTGTTAAAAAAGGATATTTTACAAATAGGAGGTATAGTTTTTAACTACATGTTTTAGTTTTATTTCTTATTAAAACGCCTTAAAATCTTCAAAAAACATGATAAAATAATAAAAAAAGTATAATAAATATACTAATACTTTATTATGTTAATGTAATAACATATATCTATCTCCTTTTCCATCAAATGGAAAATGAAACCATGATTCTTGTGTATGGTGGACTACCACCTCGCGAACCGATATAATTAATTTTCCATAACGGTCTCTCACAACTATACTATAATGATAGAATTAATATTTATATATTATATTCATGAAATATTTATATTTCTAAAATTATAATATATCATAAAGTTTCTTACTTTACCATTCACTCAAGAATGATAATGTCATTCAAGCGTGCGTGTGGACTACCACCTTCATGAAGCGATGTTATTTGTTTTTCATATCTACATCACATGGATGATATATATAAATATTTTCAAATAAATAAAATTATATTTATGATATAATTATCATTCTATGAATATAAAATACCACCTGCCTTCTTTCCATAATGATTATTGAAAAATAGAAATGTTACTCATGTGTACATATGGCATACCGTCTCCATGATTATAACATAGTTCATTTTTCATAACCATATTTCATGATGGGTTTTAAAAAGTATAATTAAGATATAAAAATTATAATTATTTCATGATTATTCTAGAGATGATAGAATAATGATCTCTTTGAAAATATTCAACCAACTGAATTCATTTTGGACACACGAGTCGAATATCATCAAAACATATAACCCACACTTAATTGATAAAATAATTGTAATATATGAAATAAAAGGAATAATAAACTTTAAAAAAAGGTTCTCAATAAATTATATAATTACCATATGTTTATTATTCAAAAATATAAGGAATGCATGTGATAATTAGGCCTCAAGGTAAGGCACTTTATTTTAAGAATATTCTTTTAATGTTTCCCTTAAAACACTTTTTCTTCCTTGTCCATATTTTAAAAAATATTTTATGGTTTTATTTATCTAGAAATAATTTATTAATAAATTAAATTTTATGTATCTTTTGATTTTATTTCAAATTATTTAAAAAATAATCTTTTTATGTAATGTTTCTACTTTCTTTAAAAAAGACCAAAGGAATGTTCTTTTTTAACATATACAACGATGAAAATTTTTTACCACTACTATAAAAATTATTTGATGTACCACTTTCTTTATAATATTTCATGTTTTCTTCAAATAAAAAACCCTTTTTCCCTTTTTTCCAGAAATTTTAGTTTTGAAATGGGTTTTAAAGGAAATGGATATATCAATATCTAAAAATGTTTTATTATAAGTAAAATAATATTTTTATGAGTGAAATATTTCATAAATTATGATTATATTATGGTTCTTGGTCATTTTTCATGAGGATAGGTGGTTTTTTTATAAACTGATAATGGGTCAGCCAGTTTTAGATCTCCAATGCATTGGTTAAAGGTATTGAGTTAACAAATTACGATTCTACTAAATGATTATGGGAATATACTATGATGGTAATTCCAATTATGGGATGGAGATAACTGATTGGGTTTATCCTAAGAGATTATGGGAATACACAATGATGTTTCTTCTAAGTATGGTATAGAGTTAACCAATTAGGTTTCTCCTAATAAATTGTGGTAATATGATAATATTGTCATTCTAAGTATAAACATGATGGTTATTTCAAGTGTAACTATGATATTTACTCCAAGTATAACTATGATGGTTATCCCATGTGTAACTGTGAGGGTTACTCCATGTGTAAGAGTGATATGAAAATGATTCCCCAAGCTTCTTATATGTTTTATCTATGCATTATATGGGTTTTAAAAGTTTCCTTTGAGAAAAAAGTGTGTATGTTTCATGTGGAAATGATTTATTTCATAATATTAAAGAATAATGTCATAAAGGTATGTTTTTTATGGTTTTTCAGGTTTTCCACTATACTAATGAATTTATTTCTTTTTATGTCCATTTTTAATATTTTTATTCGCATCTCAAGTTCTAAATAAATTTTCACAATGTTTAAGTATGGGTACCAGAAAAGAAGAAGTCAAGTTTAAAGTCATGAATATTTTTCATGAAAATAAAAACTGTTTTATTTTAAAAGTATTATATTGTGGGAAAAATGGATACTGAGTAAAAGTTTCCACCTTATAATTTATGGTTTATTACCAATTTTTATAAAACTCTAAACCAAAAACTTCTTTTTGAATTAAATAAATTGAATTATAGTATAAGGATACTATAAAATGTAATGTTTAAGGTCGGGTCCTTACATTATGTATTTTTTATTCTTCTCACCGTGTAAATTTCCTTACTAAAAATAACTTAGCACAAATAATGTTTTAACATAAATAGCATTGTGATATTTGAGAATTTAGAAATTTCTCATCATTATGACATTTATTTATTCTAAAATATACCTATTAATTATCTATTTAAATAAAAAAATATATAAACCTAAAATTCCTCAAAATATCTTATGAACTCATATAAATTCACTTCTAAAAACAACTAGTGGGACCTTATATATAATCCTGGAGGATCTTGCATTCTATTTGAAATTTCCATGATAATATTTTGAAACTTCCAAATGATCTTACATATCAACTAAAATATGTTACATATCCTCTAAAGATTCTAATTTTTTTATATATCATCTAAAATATCTTATGTATGCATTGGAAGATGTTATATATCATTAGATAAAACTTAAATACCGTCATTGAGATGTTACGTATTGCAATGTAAATTCTAGATATTTTTATATATGATCTAAATAATATTATGTATTTTTCTGAACTTGGTACTTTTTCAGTGTTATGTTTTGGGGAATCTTACATATACCTTTGTAAAATATTTAACTTTGACTTAGAATTCTAGAACATCTTAAACTTTTCTCAGAACTTCTTCAAACCTTATCAGAATATCCCTAACCACTTCAACTCATCTCAAAAAAATTCTAATGACATTGGAACTATATAAAGCCTTCACAAATCTCTTCATCATAATTACCAAATCATATGTATTATATAAATAATATTCTTGGGTATTTCAATAAATATAAATTTTCTTAATAACTCCTCTCTGTTTTTAACTCAAAATATTATCAATAATTGTGGTCAAATAATTATTAAATAAATACAACACCATCCTCAGCTTAGCATCTTCAATCTTCTTCATTATCTAAAATAGCTTCAATATGATTTAGAATCTTCAATATTGTTAACAAAAGGATGGAAACTCTCTTTAATTCACTTCCAGTATCATTATTTCACTTGATAACTCTAAGATTTTCAATAATTGAATTCATAGAATCTATAAATTTGCAGTAGATAGTGCTTTTTGCAACCAATAAATGCATCTTTCATTGAATCAACATCAGTCCAACTCAATAATTGTCACATATTAATTCTCTTCTCTAGTGTGTTCTTCAATATCCTTACTTGTATAAATCTTATTAATTCATTACAAAACACATATTAGCATCATTCAATTATCGACAACAAATACAATCATCATAACAATTCAGTGGGATCTTCAATAAGATTTCTTTTAAAACCTATATTATAAAATCATTTAATAATCATAATCATTCAAAAAATAATAAATGAATTAACAAATCCCAAAGAAAATATTGAATATACCAACCTAGATGAGCTTTATTGAATTATTCTTTAATCCAAAATTGATAATACTTTTAAATCAAATTGTTGAATCCTATAATCAAAATTATCCATAAATTTCAATGCACATTCCAAAGGTTATAAACCTCCATCTAGATAAGTTTTAAAATTTTATAAAGATTTGGAATAGACTAGTTCCATATTATAACGGTCATATGAAACTATATCTAAGAGTGACTGATCCCTAATGAGATGTAATGACCCAATGAAACTTAGCACAACCTCATGTAACTCTCTATTTATAAAGTGTAGGATGATAATAGTCTAAGTAAAATAATTCTAATGAGTGGCATACCCCATGCGATGGTTTGGAATAACTATCGCCAAATATCATAAAAATACCATTTAACACCTTATTTGAGAAAACATATGAAAAAATAGGGATTTTATAGTATATAAACATCAGTGGATACTTTAAATAAATAAAATAAAATATATAGATTAATATATTATATATATCTTATTTATTCAACTAATGTATGGTTGATATATCCTACTAAAATTTTTATGTTTTTTTTTGTTCTTACAACAATGGTTGTACTGTAGCTATATGGATAGAGTCTTATAAATTGGTTATTGCAATGAACAGTGAGTCCCAAGAACAACAATAAAAATATAGAAGAAATTTTAATGGGTACCCTTCTGAACACACCATTTATATGATTCTTGTTGAATCCTTCTTGAAGTTTATGAGGATAATGATGGATTAACAGTGATGTAGATAGATTGGGGTTCCTATTTAATGTATGTTTGATGTCTTTTACACATTCTCTCTCAATCCCCATATTTTTTAGGATCATTACACATCATGTTTTTATTACACTTTAATTTTTATTTAATAAATTTTTGAGGGGTATGGGTTGGGCGATCAACTAATGTCTTGTATCATCTTTGAATAATCTCTCAACTTTTGTTTACCTTATTCCCATCTCACCATCCAAATTCCATCATCACCATGGGAGAATAAGTAATAAACTCAAAGAGAGGAACATGTCAATAAATCCTTATATATATAGAAAACTTCATCCATATTCTCTATAAATCCACCATAATTCACCATAGAAATTATATTAAATGTGTCAACATCTATCACATTTAATCCCTAAATTTCCATGTCAAATTCTATCATAAATTCCATTAATTAAATTCTCTAAATTAATTACCCTTCTCTCTCTTCTTCATACCCTATTGAAAAAATTCATAATAAAGTCTAAAATTGACAATTAAGAATTATAGGACACACATATAATTTTATCCAATTAATTATCCTAGATTCTATAATTCCTCTAAAATAATAACTAAAAATTCCAAAAACTCATTACAACAACATTTATACAATATAGCCTTTTTATAACAAGTCAAATAAATTTATCCATAATTAATTACTTCAAATTAATTCCCTAAATCTCATAATAAAACCTATAACGTTATTTAATTTCATAATTACATTAAATTAATCACCATAATTTAATTCTCCATATCACATAATCTTCTAAATATCATATTAACATGATATCAGCAACACTTCATAATTAAAATAATAAAATTTTAATAACGTTTCTATATCACCTACACTTAAATAAATAAAATTATTTCAAAATCCAAATCACTAAATGAACTCAAAAACACGAGTGTTAAAGTGTATATAGAAAGTCATTAGATTCATTAGAATCTAAGCTTGATTTTAAATTCATTTCCATTTTTTGGACTGATATTTATTCAAGTTATATTTATTGTAAATTCAATAACAAGTTATTCAAGTCAATAATAAGATATATGAATTTTCTCACTTATTTATTTACATCATAAATAAATATAATATTTATTTATTCATAAGATGAGTGAATATAATATATATTTATTTATTTATAGGATAAGTGGGTTTGTTTATTTTATTGAATGAGCATAATTATTTTATTTCTCAATGTTCAATAAAATTTTATATAAGGATTCGGGCTAAGTTAATGGTCCAAAAGATATATTTTTAATATCATTTAAAATAAATAAATATTTATTTATTTAAAAATGATATTATATACATGATACTTAAAAATAATAGTTATATATTTTTTATTATTTTAAAAAATTTCATGGGGGACTTTATTTGGATGAAATTAAAATAATGGGTTTTTATAAATTCTTTTAAATTTAACTTAAATATAAATTGAAAAATATATCCAATTCATTTGATATATAACTCATTTTTCTAATTTCACCTCTCAATATTTAGATAAATAATTAGAGTGGATCCTCACACATCACTCAATTTTCAAGATATGGGAAATAATATATTTCTATATGTGATCAACAATAAATATTATGAACATGATTCCATAACACTATCACCTAAGATATCAATAATGATGTTTGGAGTTTTTTGGATCACATGTATATATCACTAAAGTTATTATTTTTTGGATTCCTATAGAAAAAAAATGTCAATACAATTGGTGATCGGGTCAACGATGTCAATAATGAGAAAAAACCATATTGGAAAAAAAATATTTCATGTCAATATTTTACTTAAATAAATTATTAAAAATTATTTGTGATGTTACTTTAAAATGATTTGGGTCAATTTTATTAGTTTTAGAATAAAAAATGGACACCACACCCCATCTTTGATGTTATACCTAGTTCCTTTAAAAAATTAAAGTTATAAAAAATACAAAAACTATATATATAAACATTTTTTTAATAATGCTAAAATATATTAAAAAAATAAAAAACACAAAACATTTTTTCTATTCTAAGAAGATAAATATTTTAAAAATTCAAAAACATATATATCATCTCATATATTATGTTTACTAATATACATATGTGCATATATAAACATATATATTTGTTTTTATTTAAATAAAAACACAAAATTTTAAAAAATAAAGTAATATGACATATATTTTTTGTCAGATAAATTTTTTTGACCACTATGAATTATATTTTCCTAAATAAAAATATATTTTTTATGGGGTTTGATTTATCAATAAATGGAGAAGTTTTGATCCCTCAATAAATAAGTATAAAACGATTATTATGAATTATTATTTATATGGATTTCATAATTCCTATAATATAATGACTCTGAATTCCTAAAAAACCCTTCATATGGATGAAATTTCATATAAAAAACTCTTTAATTTTTTCTATCATTGGTATTCCAACCATTGGATTTGATATGGAAGATATGGGTATATTTATACCATTGATTACAATCTCATTTACCATATACATATGTTAATGTGTTAATGGAATGAATAACTTATGGACCTCCATAATTTCTATTTAAGTATTCTTTACTTACTTATTATTGTATTCAGACATTATTATCTTTAAAAATATTTGAATCCATGTTTCATCATTGATACACTTTTCCTATAATCAATCATACATTTCTATTTAAAAATTCCTCACTATTTCTTTCATTTCTTGATCAATTTTTTAATATGTTATTTGTATGAGATTCATATATTTAGTTATGTTCTTAAAAATTGTTCATTCATATTTTTTAAGGAAAATATGTTTATTTTTACTTTTTTATGGCCTGAATTTTTTTTAAAGGATGACTTATCATAGATCTTGGATATTGAGATATAGTTGGATGTATATATTCTTGGTGAGATGATCAAGGAAAAAATACTTTATAAAAAATAGTATTGAATCCCTAATTTTAATTTGAAAAAAATTCAATGAGGATTTAAATAACGAGTATATAGCAGTGAAGGATATGATCACCTATGACCGATAATATTAACAAGATAATTATATGAATATAGGTACATATGATTACAATATTATAAATTAGTAGATGAATATAACTCCATGATGTTTAAAATCATGACCTAATTAGAATTTTGTTGAGAAAAATATTACTGGAATTGATATTATAGGAAAAAAATAACTTGAACATTTTTCTACAACAAAAATATCATGAAAAAATATTTTCAAAATATTCTAAATTACATTCTTTATTTCTTATTATGGAATATATTAATGAACTATAAATAGGGAATCTTTAATCTTAATCAACTATAGTAACTCTATTCCCAAAAGTGGATTTGATTACCTATAATCATGGTTATAGAAATAATCGACATGGTCCAGGTTGAAGAAAATCATTTGTTCAAGGTGGTTATAAAACCACTTAGAAGAAAAAAGTGAACCACCATAAGTGATCAAATAATGAACAGATATAATCAAAAAAATAATGAATGATGAAATTTATTGCTTTATGTATGGTATAAAAGGAAACTAGTCTCATACCTATCATTCACAAAATAACATTTTTAATATTTATCAAAAAATAATCAAAGGGAAAGAAAAAAAATAACGAAAATTTTTTAACCATGCCTTAAAGTGTGATGATAACATTATAAATTTTGAAATCTTTGATTATTTTGTAAACCCAAAAGGTATTGAGCATATTTATCATGTATAAATTCTTATAATGGAGATGTACTTCTGGCTTTTTAATGACTTAAATAAATGTTTCATGTTTTTTTCATTTATTTTTATATTATTTATTATATATAGGTATTATTTTCATTTTAATATAGATTGAAGTTTTGAATCACTCTATTTTGGATTAATTTCCAGGACCCGCCTTCACCAAGATGAGGGAAGGAACAGAAGATTTCCAGACCCTTCCTTCTTCAAGTTGAAGGAGAGATAATAACCCCTGAGACCTGCCTTCAATAGGCCCCGGAGTGGCGACTAGAATCAAGGGTATGGAATCACACACAAGATGGAAGGCATTACCCTTTTTCTTTATTAGGTTTGGGACATAAGATAGTAAATCCCAAAAACACAAAAACTAAGGGTAAGAGTAAAGAAAAAATAAAACCATTCCCATATGCATGTTACAAAAGTAAATACCACAATGTACAAGGAGACTAAAAGGGTAAAGTACCAAATAAAAGAAAAACAGCAACTGCAACTGTCCCAACGTCCAAGCTAGTACGGCCCCGCACGATCCCTAAAGTTCTCCTGGAAACCTGAAAGCAATTTTATATACCTAGGGTGAGTATACAAGTATACTCGGTAGGGAAAACCAAAGACTCTCGTGCACAAGTGGGGAGGCATTCTAATGCTCCATGGAAAAAGAGATAACCAAAGTGTAACGACCCAAAGTTTCATTAATGGAAATCCCTCTTGATCTAATTAAATGTCTCTTTATGTTTATATAAAGTGTCAACTTAATTGGTTTTATGTTAAAAATTTTGACCGTTGCTAATATAGTCGTTGAACAGTGATCACATGATTAGTATAAATATAGGACTTTAACAAATCCAATTTACTCAGACAAAAGAAGCGATGGCCTCGTCCAGTAGAATTGCTTCATACAAATCCCATTTGTCGGAGCTCAGAAAAGAGGTGTAATCCTTGGGCTTTGCTCTTGACCAATCCCAAGCTGAGCTTTATCATGTCAAGCTCGAACGTGACCATCTACGGTAAAAGTGGAAGTTGATTGAAATTACCACTAGAACGATGTTATCTGAGACACCCCAAGAGTCTGTCAGCATCGCACACCTAACCCTTAGGTCTTATGCATCTGTTTTAAGGGGTTTTGTAACAAATAAGTATTACTATGTTCATGTACATTATTTTTTTGTATATAATAATGAATATAATTTCTAGTCATTTTTAATACATTGTAAATAGTTTTTAAAGTACAAATGGTGTTTTTAGTTATTATTTAATTAAGAAATCTATTTTATTAAATTAAGGTATTTTTGAATTAAATAATATTTTAATAAAATAATTTTATTATTATTAAATTAATTTTTATTAAATATAAATGATCTTATAATTTTATGAATGCAATTAAAATTTTTATTAAGGTTTGAAAGCCATTTCTGTCAAAACCAGTGAATTTTGGATAAATATTGGTTTTTATTTTAAAAGGGAAAATTCACATATTTAGAAAATTATTTAGATAAAATAAATTTTATTTTTGGAATCAGGACATCAAAATTATCCAACGGTGAATTTTTCATAATTTTCTGAGACAGTCAAATTTTTGGGTAAAAATTAAATACCGTTTAAATATATAATGTGTTTTATGACATCATAATGACCCAATAGTGATTTAATAAAATACTATAATCTTTATGTTAGGCCAATATATGTTTTAAAATTAAAATAATGTGATTTTGGGTTTTTTTGACTTACTTTTCAAAGCATTAATGGACCCCTCAAGACTTATTCAACACTTTGCATTTTTAAATTAATTTCCATGGGAGTGTGACTCACCTCCACATAAGCAACCTTATTATTTTAAGAAGTTCGGACTTTGGATTTATAAAATATTTTTTTCCTCTTCCCTTTTCCAAAAACCATGGGCAAAAACCATGGTATGGTTTGTGGTTTGGATTAATTTAATATAAGGGGTCCCAAACCTAAATAATAAAAAATTCTCTCACCTTTCCTATATAAACCCACCCAAGATCCCACTTCCTCCTCACTCAAAGCCCTTGGAGTTCGTCCAACCTCGGACCTAATATCTCTATAATCCTCCCAAGGTTCCCCAATCTCCCAAGAAGCCTCTCACAAGCCTCTCTCTAGCCTTTGGAAGAACACTTCCATGTAAGGGTTTTTTCTTCCTTTCTCATTTTTGTCAATTTTCTTTAAGTTGTATTGCCCTTTTAATTTCAATTATGAATGTTGGGGTATGGTTCCGCACCTCCCCCATACTACCCTATTATTTTTTTAATGATGGGAGACCCCTTTATCTGTCATTAAATGCCTCCCATGTACACTCGTTACTATGCCGAAATTCCAAAAGGAACTTCTCTCTCTTTTGTTACATTCAAGCAATGATCTTGTATCATGAACCTAAATTACATTACAATTGTTGGGACATGTATCTATATGACCTCATTACTGTCCATTACATGTAAATATGATGATTAACCCCTTTATATCTCATCAACCTTTTTTATGAATTCTTATGTCACGCCGTTACGCTACCGAAATCGCACCGATTTTCTAAGCCAATGTCATTGTGTAGTGAATACCATGCCCATTTCTCCATCAAGGGTATTCACCTTTATGCACATTTACATATTTATTGTAAAGTTTCATGTATGAATTCTCCATTCCTTTATCTTGGAATAAATGATTATGTTTTATGAATCCATGTTTTATGATCCATGTGGCACACTTATGCATGAAATGAAATGTTTAAGAAGGGTGCGCCCTTATAGTGCTCCAATGAATTGGGTAAAGTATAGTATCATGATACGTCATGTGAAATGAGTGCTGACTCATGCTAATTCAAGTGAAACGAGGGTTTAATCGTGCTTTATGTGCAATGAGGATTTACTCATGCTCCATGTGCAATGGGCCTTGGCTCATGCTAATTCCATTTAAGTGTTGTTGTCACATTTCCATGTTATGATTATAATGCTTTATCATGCATTTATGTTTATTTTTTTCTTACCATCTATTGATATGCCTATTGTCTAACATGTATTGTACTCCTCATGTTATTCCAATTGTATTCCCTTACTGGGCTTTATAGCTCACCCTTTTCTTATGCATGCCCTCAGGTTATCCCATGCAATGCTAAGTACGAGGGAATGTAGTGGTCATGTAAAGGAAGTTTTCAATAAAGATGTTGTATTTCGTGTTTTAAGTTTTTATGTAGTGATCCTAAGCCCCAAAGACACTAAACCTCTCGATCTTCTTTATTGTATCAAGTGAAGTTTTATGTAATAAATCATGTTTAAGTTTGTAATAAATGCAGGGTTGTCATACAAAGAACCTATAAAGGAAAACTATCACCCAAGCCTCCCCAAGGCACACTCCCCAAATAACGCAAGTCAAGTAAAGAATAGTAATAGCGCATCGATATTTGGGTAACCCGTGCCACTTTACCACTGGTTGTTGAAGACATCCTACGCATCGAACCAATCCCACCATTCTCACCATAGTTCCACTACCACTCCCCGCCCGCACACACCTGGGCCACAGCCACACATCCTGCCCGCAAACACCTAGGCCACAACTACACACCCTGCCCACAAACACCTGGGCCACAATCACAATACGTAACCACGCCCGTAAACACCTAGTCCAAAACAACTACTACCACACCTGAAGACACCTAAGCCTCATCCTGAAGATTCTTGGGAAACAACATGCCCGCACACACCTGGTCCAACCACCAAAACTACCCTTCCTGAAGAATCTTGGGCTATAATGGACCTTAGGCTGTCACATCCTACCTGAAGAGTCTTGGGATATTCAGGAAATGAATTAAAAAATGATCTAATAACCAGCCACTCATAGGAGCGTTGGAAAAAACACCCTCCCCCATGAAATGGGGGTGTTCGGCACTAAGTGCTCAAATTGGGTGGGGCGTGAATAAGAAACATAAAAACTATAGATATATGTATAGGTAATAAGCACTCATCCCAACCTCGGGTTTCTAAATCCAACCTAAGCACAACACCCTTTTTACTATTCATCCATAAAATAAGGCACAACACTCACGGCCAAGTCATAACTCATTCCCAAAACCAATTCCCTATTAAAACCATTCTTGTTTTCAGGGTCGAGTGATCCCATTTAGGTGAATTCTACACTACTGGGCAAATAACAGGAAAAAAAACAAACCAGAGAAAGAGGAATAGGCATATAGTAATTTAAGCATTCACACCCGGTTCTCTTGTAAAGTCACAACAACAAAGGGGGTCAGTGAGATCCTTCAAAGTACTGAAACCAAACCAAGCATCGTGATACAGCCCCACACAGATCCAAATTTACAATCAACAACCGTATAACAACAGAGGATCACATCCCCATCCACATCACCCCATAAACATCAAACGGAACAACACACCTACTACCAAAACAGAGTAGGAAAACTTCCAGATTCAATCACATCATTTAATAGGTTCTTCTTTCTATTGGTTAATCGGGGTGATCACACACGGATTTATGTTCACTGGACGTCCATTTGATCCACCAGGTTTATGTGGTTAACCAATTCCATGTAACAGTCATTCAATCATCACAGAAGACAAGTTTTCATTAGTGCACAAGGAAATACCACCAACGGCCATGATTTTCATGAGCATAAGCCCATATAGTTCACAACATATAGAAATATAAAAGATTACAGCAGAAAAGTTACACACCCTATCATTCTTTAACAGTCCATTTATTATCTTTGTTAAGGTTTGGTTTCATCCATCCCCATAGAAACAGTAGCGTACCCACCCCGCATTATACACAGTAAGGAAAGACGAAGGAAAAATCCCTACTTGGTTGATCAAGGATCGAAGTTCTTCTCCACGCGCCAAGAACTGGGGATGCGTGACTTGTAGGGGAGGAACGTCGGGGGTTCCAAGGGTGAGTAGTAAAACCTCCAGCACAGACGCACCACTTGCCTCAGGAGGGGACTCAAGAACGCACCAAGGGAATATCGAGAGACCAGCCAAGAAGAATAATAAAAAGGAATTCCCGTGTGATATAAGGATGAGATCTCGTTATTACGGGATATGGAAATTTTAATGGCTTTAAAGTTGGATCGTGTTTCTACCATGCAGTTGGGTGGTTACAAACGATAGAATTAATTGTTATTTAATAAATCTCATCGAGAAAAAGTGGTAACAGGTATGACTTTAAAGGATTTTATACAAATAGAGGGGCACGTTACATGGATACACAGCTGGACAATCGAACGCACGTCGATCGGTCGCACGCCGATCGATCGCACGCCGATCAGTTGCACGCCGATCGGTCGCACGCCGATCGGTCGCACGCCGATCGGTCGCACATCGAAATGATGTCCTACCACTGGGACACCACCCTTAGGATCTAGAATTTGCAAAGGGATGGACCATGAGGGTCTGGGCCATCACATCAGATACCTCTCAAAGCATTCGTGCCCCCGATAATTTAGACCAGGCCCCAAGAGAAAAAAACGAGAGGGGTCCAAACAACCACCTCGAAAGATACCTCTCAGGATTGAACCTCATTGACATCTAGGAACACCTCTCCCAAAAGTATCCAGGCAACAATCGAAGTCCAAACTATCCAGTCATTTGGGTTAGGAAGGTTCTTCCCCCATGTCAAGATATTATCCGTTTGGGTGGCACTGACTCGCTCTCACGGGTTTAATCGCATTCACCTTAATGCGTCTTGATTAGGGATCAGGTCCTCCCCTCCCCATAGTCAGGAATCTTCACACACATCCACAGGATAGAGAAAACCATATGTTCCATAGTTAATAAAGTAAAGCATTCCATCACAAACAAGTACAAACAAAACAGAACAAAACTCAAAATAGCTCTGGGTACTGGGCGTGCATCTGCTTCTACCATTCCCAGGTACTTTCCTTGAGCCCGCCATTCCTCCACAACACACGAACCAAAGGAATGGTCTATCCACGGAGCACCTTCTCTTCACGATCCTCGATTCTCATAGGAATTTCCACAAACGTCGCGTCCGCCTCGATGTCTAGATTCCCCCATTCGAGGACGTGTGAATTGTCGTGTAGATACCGTCGGAGTTGTGATACATGGAAGACATCATATATTCTCAGTAGCGATAGTGGTAGCACTAGCTGATAAGCCACTTCTCCGACCCGCCGCAACACTTTAAAGGGTACGATGAACCTGGAAGAAAGCTTACTCCCTCTACCAAACCTCCATTGTCCATGCCGAGGGGAGACCTTCAAGAACACATGGTCCCCAACATCGAACTCCAAGGGTCTCCTCCAATTATCGGTATATGAATTATGCCAGTCTTGAGCCACCTTCATCCTCTCCCGTATAAGATGAACCTTCTCTGTTGTGCTATGCACCACCTCTGGGCCAAGAACACATGCTTCCCCAACCTCGGTCCAGCACACGGGTGAGCGACATGGACTTCCGTACAAAGCTTTGAAGGGATCCATGCCAATGGTAGAGTGATATCTATTATTTTAGGCAAACTCTACCAGAGGCAAGTGTCGCACCCATGATCCCTTGATGTCTAGAATACATTCCCGTAGCATATCCTCCATTGTTTGGATGGTGTGCTCCGTCTGTCCGTCTATCTGGGGGTGGAAAGCAGTGCTAAGACGTAGTTGGGTGCCAAAATCATGCTGCAATCCTATCCAGACTCATGAGGTAAACTGTGCATCCCTATCCGAGAATATGGACCTCAGAACCCCACTCAACCGCACCACCTCATCCACGTACCTCCGTGCCAAGGCATCCACTACACCCGACTCCTTGATCACCAGAAAGTGAGCCGATTTCGTCAACCGTTCCACCACTACCCAGATAGCATCACAGCCTCCTTGAAACTTGAGTAGTTCTGTGAATAAATCCATCGAGATGTCATCCCACTTCCACTCGGGGACATCTAAGGGTCGCAACAAACCGCCTGGAACACGATGTTCAGCCTTCACCAGCTAACACACTAGGCACCTGGCCACAAACTCTGCCACTTCCCGCTTTATCCTGGGACACCAAAACTGACTCCTAAGACCCTGGTACATCTTGGAAACTCCCTGGTGAACAGCTAGGGTTGAGTTGTGGAAGTCACCAAGAACTCTCTCACGCATCGTCTCTGGAACGAACAAATTCCCTCGGAAAAGCATCTGATTCTGACCATCCTCCATCCACCCTTCTGGATCATCTCCTTGGTTAACCCGGTCACGCATTACTTCACTCTCCATGTCTCCCCACTGAGACTCCTCCACCTTCCATAGGAGAGAGGATTGCACTGTCATCTGAAATAGACAACCTCTACCACCATCCATCCTCGCATCCAGGTGCAGGGCAGCCAACTTCTCGATCTCCTTCTAAGCGTTTGCCGACTCTCGAACCGCATCCTTTTGTGACTTCCTGCTCAAGGTATTATCCACCACATTCCCTTTTCTTGAGGTGTAGGAAATCTCAAAGTTGTAGTCCTGAAGGAACACCATCCACCTACACTGTCGTAAGTTCAGGTTCCGCTGGGAGAAGATATACTTCAAGCTTTTGTGATCTGTGAAGACCATGAAGTACTCCCCTATGAGGTAATGCCGCCCCAACTTTAGTGTGAACACGACCTCCGCAAGCTGTAGATCATGGGTAGCATAATTAATCTCATGGGGATGTAACTGTCTAGACCCATAAGAGATCACCCCTTGTCGTTTCATCAGCACACACATGAGGCCTTGTCCTGAAGCATCACAGAATACCTCATACGCCGCCCCTTCTTCTGGAAACCTCAGCACTGGGGCACTTACCAACTTCTCCTTCAGATATATAAAGGCTTCCTAGCACTTCCCATTCCACACAAAAGCCTGGTCTTTCTTGGTCAAGGCTGTCAAAGGTGCTGCAACTCAGGAGAAGTTGGGTACAAACCTCCGGTAGTAACCTCCCAGTCCAAGGAAACTACAAACCTCTGCCACGTTCTTGGGTGCTACCCAAGAAACAACCGCCTCGACCTTCGATGGGTCCACTAATATTCTGGGTTTGGACACCATGTGCCCAAGGAAGTGCACTTATCATGTACAAAACTTTCACTTGGACAACTTCCCATAGAGTTGGTGCTGTCGGAGGACCTCTAAAACCGTTCTCAAGTGCTCAGCGTGATCCTCCTCTGATCTTGAGTAGATCAGGATGTCGTTAATAAACACAAATATGAACCGATCCAGGTATTTCCAGAAGATTGAGTTCAGGATCCCAATGAACACAGCCGGAGCGTTCATAATGCTGAATGGCATGACCACAAACTCAAAGTGCCCATATCTGCATCTGAAGGAAGTCATCGAGATGTCACCCTCTTTTACCCTCAGTTGGTGATATCCCAACCATAGGTCAATCTTAGAGAACCAATCTGCCCATTTTAACAGGTCGAACAAGTCATCTGTCCTTGGGAGAGTGTAACAGTTCTTGACTGTTACCTGATTCAGTATCTAGTAGTCTATGCACGGCCTGATACCACCATCTTCCTTCTTTGAGAATAAGACTGGAGCACCCCATGGTGACGCACCTAGTCGAACAAAACCCTTCTTCATCAGATCATCAATCTCAATCTGCAACTCCTGCAACTCGAAAGGTGCCATCTGGTAAGGAGCCATCGAAATCGGATGGGCACCATGTTGCAAGTCTATCCTGAACTCAACATCACGTCGAGGGGGCAGAGTCACCACCTCCTCAGGGAAAACTTCCATAAACTCAATAACGATCCCTGGGACTTCCACCATTTCTTCATCCACCAACTCCACTGATAGTTCAGCTAACAAGGAAAGGATAGTCTCCTCTCACCTGCTGCTTTTCTGGAAACCCCCCTCACCGATGAATGTTACACGTCGGCCACCCAAATCTGAAAACACGAACCTTCCTCGGAAGCAGTCGATGATGGCACATACAGAGAACAGACAGTCAATGCCTAGGATGACATTCTAAGGTTGTATCTGCAATAGTAGAAGATCCCTGATAGACTGATGTGTCCCTACCATCATTCTACATCCTCGGCAAACATAAAACAAGTCGGTCTAACCTCCAACTGGTGTGTTGAGCACCAGGGGCACTGGAAGTCTCTCAACGTCTAAACTCAAAGCACGGGCCAGACTGGTTGCAACAAAATAGTGAGAAGCGCCTATATCAGACAAGGCATAGGCAAGGGTACTAAAAAAGATGATCGTACCTCGAACAACTTCTAGCCCTGCTGGAACTGCTGCCTCTGCGGCGTGCAACTTTCCAGGCCCAGCTCACCTGCCTCTCAACTATCCCCCCCCCCCCTCGACCATGCCCTGGTCAAGGTCCCTGAGGGGCACCCTGGGGTCGGCCTCCTACTGACACATCTGGTCTCGGAGGGGTGGGATCTTACTTCCCCTACTGCTGCTGCTGAAAGGGCCTAGCTGGAAACTGCTGCTGCTGAGGTAGGCGCTGAACCTTCCCACCCTCTCTGTACTGTACTATGTCCGAGCACTGATTCTGAAGGTGCCCATGGCTTCCACAGATGAAGCATCTCATCCCTAGGCCTTAAAGGAAAGGGTGAGGTCCTGGAGATCGGAACTGGAATTGCTGAGGCATGCTTCCTATTGGTCGAAACCTAGAGGGCCCTGACGATGGAGGCATGCTGCTGACGTCTTTCCCCTTCGACGAGCCCAACTGGATTCCTTCTCGTGATACACCTCCCAGTGTGTGCATCCTTTACACCACTTCAGCATTCTTCTGGACCTCCAAATACGTCAGTAGGGTGAAGGGAGTAACAGCAAACTGGAGAGAGGGTCGAAGTGCCTCCTCCAAACGTCTGGCCCGAGACTCCTCATCCGGAAAGAGGTCGGGACCAAAGCGAAGGAGATCCTTAAACTTGATCCCCAACTCTCTCATTGACATACTCCCCTGCTAGAGGGAGATTAGTTCCTGCCTCTTCTCATCATTTATCGTGGAAGAGAGGAATTACGCACAAAACTCCTTCTTGAAGTCATCCCATATCACCTCAGCCTCCCTCTTCTCCCCAAGATAGAGCGTCCACCACTGACGCGCTGCTCCCAACATCTGGCTTACAGCCAGAGGAACCTAGTACTCCGCCAGAGCCCGGATCAAGCTGAAAGCTATCACCATCTCCTCTAGCTAGCTCTTTGTCTCCATGTTTGAGATGATACCCTCGTACTTCCTGAGGGCCTGCCGCTGAAAGGCACGAAGCATCCTCTGCCACTGATCGTAATCCTCCTCTCGGTCATCCCTCTGTTAATCAGCCAAGTCAACCTCCTGGGCCTCGATTTCCCGCACTAATCATGGTCGTCTCCCAGGTTCCATAGCTATAAGGTAAACAATGAATGCCTAAGCCCGAGTAGTGTAGAATGTTGTTCTTAAATTTTCTTAGACTTCATATTCATTTTAAATCCCCAAAAAATACCCATGAAACATAAGAACACAAGTCATTATGATGAATGTACCTTCCCTAGGGTCTCTACCCTGCAATGAGTGCAGCCTCACTAGGTCATTCGGTAGGCCAAGAGTCCTTGCATCGGATCATGGGGGGCCCTAAAATCCCATGTCCTAGCCGGTCTTCCCTGGCCTATTTCACGCACCAAGATTGTCCAACACTGTTGGCCTACCATCTCATGCAATCCTCACTATGCCTAACTCTGAACTCCACCTATCTCTCAACCCCCCCCCCCCCCCCCCGCCTCTGATACCATTATATCATGACCCTCATTCACCAAGAAGAGGGAAGGGACAATAGATTGCTAGACCCTTCCTTATTTAAGTTTAAGGATAGATAATGACCCCCGAGACCCGCCTTCAATAGGCCCCGGAGTGGTGACTAACACCAAGGGTATGGAATCACACATAAGATGGAAGTCATTACCCTTTTTCTTTATTAGGATCGGGAGATAAGATAGTAAATCCCAACAACACCAAAACTAGGGGGTAAGATTAAATCCAAAAGAAACCCATTCCCATATGCATGTTACAAAAGTAAATACCACAAAGTACAAGGAGACTACAAAGGTAAAGTACCAAAGAAAAGAAAAACAGAAACTGCAACTGTCCCAACGTCCGAGCTAGTACGGCCCCGCACGATCCATGAAGTCCTCCTGGAAACCTGAAGGCAATTTTATATATGTAGGGTGAGCATACAAGTATACTCATTAGGGAAAACCAAAGACTCTCGTGCACAAGTGGGGAGGCATTCTAATGCCCCGTGGAAAAAAGAGATAACCAAAGTACCTAGAAAGGAAAACTATCACCCAAGCCTCCCCAAGGCACACTCCCCAAATAACGCAAGTCAAGTAAAGTATAGTAATAGCACATCGATATTTGGGTACCTCGCGCCACTTTCCCACTGGTTATTGAAGACATCCTACGCATCGAACCAATCCCGTCATTCTCACCGCAGTCCCACTACCACTCCCCACCCGCACACACCTGGGCCCCAGCCACACATCCTGCCCGCAAACACCTAGGCCAAAACCACACACCCCGCCCACAAACACCCAGGCCACAATCACTATACGGAACCACACCCGCAAACACCTGGGCCAGAACAACTACTACCATGCCCAAAGACACCTGGGCCTCATCCTGAATATTCTTGGGAAACAACCTGCCCGCACACACCTGGGCCAACCACCAAAACTACCCTACCCAAAAAATATTGGGCTATAATGGACCTCAGGCCATCACAGCCTGCCCGAAGAGTCTTGTGTTATTCGGGAAAGGCAGCAAAAAAGGAGCTAATAACCATCCACTCATAGAAGCGTTGGGAAAAACACCCTCCCCCTGAAATGGGGGTGTTCGGCACTAAGTGCTCAACTTGGGTGGGGTGCGAATAAGAAACATAAAAACTACAAATATATGTATAGGTAATAAGCACTCATCCCAACCTTGGGTTTCCGAAGCCAACCTAAGCACAACACCCTTGTGACTATTCATCCATAAAAGAAGGCACAGTACTCACGGCCAAGTCACAACTCATTCCCAAAACCAATTCCCTATTAAAAACATTCTTTTTTTCATATTCGAGTGATCCCATTTAGGTGAATTCTACACTACTGGGCAACTAATAGGCAAAACCACAATCCAGAGAAAGAGGAACAGCCGGACAGTAATTTAAGCATTCACACCTGGTTCTCTTGTAATGTCACAACAACAAAAGGGATCAGTGAGATCCCTCAAAGTACTGAAACCAAACCAATCCTCACGATACATCCCCACATAGCTCCAAATTCACAACCAACAACCGTATAACAATAAAGTATCCCATCCCCATCTACTTAACCACATAAGCATCAAACAGAACAACACACCTACTACCAAAACAGAGTAGGGAAACTTTCAGATTCAAGAACATCAATTAATAGGTTCTTCTTTTTGTTGGTTAACCGGGGTAATCACACAAGTATTTATGTTCACTAGATGTCTATTTGATCCATCGGGTTTACGTGATTAACCAATTCCATTTTATAGTCGTTCAATCATCACAGAAGACAAGGGTTCATTAGTGCGCAAGGAAATACCACCAATGGCCATGATATTCAGTGAGCATAAGCCCATATAGTTCACAGCATATAGCAATATAAAAGAGTACAACAGAAAAGTCAAACACACCCCATCATTCTTTAACAGTCCGTTTATTATCTTTGTTAAGGTTTGGTTTCATCCATCCCCATAGAAATAGTAGCGTACCCACCCCACATGATACATAGTAAGGAGACACGAAGGAAAAATCCCTACTTGGTTGATCAAGGATCGAAGTTCTTATCCACACGCCAAGAACTGGGGATGCGCGACTTGTAGGGGAGGAACGTCGGGGGCTCCAAGGGTGAGTAGTAAAAGCTCCAGCACAGACGCACCACTTTCCACAGGAGGGGACTCAAGAACGCACTAAGGGAATATCGAGAGACCGGCCAAGAAGAAGAAAAAATAATAATTCTTGTGCGATATAAGGATGAGATACTATTATTACGGGATATAGAAATTTGAACGGATTTAAAGTTGGATCGTGGTTCTACCACGCAGTTGGGTGGTTACACACGACAGAATTAATTGTTATTTAATAAATCTCATCGGGAAAAAGTGGTAACATCTATGACTTTAAAGGATTTTATATTAATAGAGGGGCACGTTACACGGACACACAACTGGGTCCATTGAGGATCTCCCCACTCTTAAGAATTTAAACATTGATTATAGGCTAAACGGCCTTGAACCACTTCCAAAAGGTTAAAAAGGCCTAAAAAGTGGCGTTACGGGAAAAGCTGTAGAAGAAGAAAAAACCCAACAAGGCTGGGTGACACCGATCGTGTCGTATCAATTGGTGAGACACCGATCATGTCATACCGATCGGTCGCTGGCCGATCGGTCACAAGCTGATCGGTCACTGTCCGATCGGTCACTGTCTGATCGGTCACAGGCTGATCGGTCGCTGGCCGATCGGTCGCTGGCCGATCGGTCGATGGTCGATCGTTCGCACGTCGATCGGTCGCACACCAATTAGTCGCACATCAAAATGACGTCCTACCACCGGGACGCCACCCAAAGGATCCGGAATTTGCAAAGGGATGAACCATGAGGGTCTCGACAATCACATTAATTCCCATGATGAAGACATATGTCTCATTGATAGTACCATAATACCCAAAATTTTTAAATACATAAAATATTTTATCAAGCAGTAAATGGGAAGTGCTCAAAAAAGTACATAACTACTTGTGAAAAATTAATTGAAGTATTTGGAAGAGAAAAATATGACTATTGGGTGGTACAAAATTTTTAATAAATAATGCTTTGTTTTCTCTTATGACTTGATGAAATTTATTAATATTTGGAAATATTCATGAAAATGGGTATCATTTTAAGACGATGGACGAAGGAGTTTTTAATACCTCTATATACCAAGCATTAATAATGATCATAAGTTGATTCAAGAGAAACTTTCAATGATTCCCTCAATAAACTTTCAAGTTTATCGATCTTGATACATTTAATATATAGAATGATTTTTCGAGACATCTAAGATCAATAATTATTGGGAAATAATTAAATGTTTTCATGTTCATCCATTGGTTGATAAAAATATTCTTACACCTATCAATTTCTCATGAACTAATTGTCCTCAATAAAAATTGATTATAAGACTCTGACTATAAAAAATTAGAAATAAATCCAATATGTTTTTGGAAAGAATGTATGGTTAATTATGTGTTCTAATTAATTTAACCTATAATACTTTTAGCTATTTTATAGTCTTGATTGTGCGCTAACTAGATGATCCCATGTGTTATTTTTATCCACTTGAAACGTGGAATTTTAAAAAAAAAACTCAAATAAAAAGTTTAAGGTAATAGTTATCATATTATTCAATCAGTCATATTAGACTTTATAATGTTAGTGAATATTCATTACATGCTTTTAATAATTATTGAATGTTGGTTGGCATAAGTGTTGAACATAATGTAGCTCATGTTAAGACTCAAAATGGTCTAACTAAATCATTTATAAAGTTATTACAACTTATCACTCAATAAATTCTTATCAAAACACAATTTCTTAGTTTGGTATGGGGATATATAATTTTGCATGCAACAGAATTAATTAAAATAAAACTATCAAGTTATCTTAAATATTTCCCATTGTAACTAACTGATGTCTATAAACCAAATATTTTAAATTTTAGAACATTTGATTGTGTTGTATATATTCCAATATCACCCATATAAAAAAAGTAAACCCAAGTAATATTGGTTATTTATGTTGGATTTGAATCTCCATGTGTCAAAATGTATCTTGAGATAATGATAAGAGATGTATTTCCAGTAAGATTTCCTGATTTTCATTTTGATAAAAAAATGTTTCCTACATTAACATGGAAAAATTAATCAATATAAAAAATAAATTTCCTGGAAAATTATTTCATTGTTACATCTTAATCTTCATACAAATATAAGGGATTTATAAGTTAAAAAGATAATTAATTTTAAATATTTATCAAATCAGTTTTCTGATGCATTCAATGATTTAAAATAGGTTACAAAATCATACATACCTAATGAAAATATTTTAGATAGAAGAGTATAATTGGATAAAATTTAAAACTAGAAGAAGAAAGGTTAGTTGGAAAGTCCAATAATGTTCCTTGAGAAGTCAACCTAGGTCATTAAAACCAAAAATATGTGTTAGGAAGGAGGATAAATTATTCCATACGTGATGGAATTATTCAAAATTTATAAAGGAGTTTTTGAAACTTCATGTAAATTCTATTTCATGTATCAATGTTATAGAAATCAATTATTCAATTTTAAAAGGTATATGATACCCATGTATAATTTATAAATATTATAAGTCTACGAGAGTTAAAAATCAATTAATAATTGATGGATCTTTCATTTTTAATTCATATGATAAAGAAAATGTTTGTTTATTCCTAGATTTGAATGAAAAGGAATATTTCAAGATTAAATAGATCTATATAAAGGATGTGTATAGTTATCTCATTTATATTATGTGGTGATAGAAGTTAAAAATTAATAAAGTTTAGTTACAAATAATATGATATGAAGGTTATATATATGGGTATTATTAGATCTAATTCTTTAACATGTTTTTTAGAGAAAATTAGGATAAAAATATCTTATTTGGGATACAAGAGTTTTTCCAAAATATTCATTAAAATATAAGGAATTGACATTCTATAACCTATCAGTGGCATATT
This sequence comes from Viscum album, assembly GCA_963277665.1. Classification (NCBI taxonomy): domain Eukaryota; kingdom Viridiplantae; phylum Streptophyta; class Magnoliopsida; order Santalales; family Viscaceae; genus Viscum; species Viscum album. Next base: position 966,316,901 of record OY728132.1, read on the forward strand.
TTAATGAATAAAATATTATTTTTAGAATAATTCTATAGACACATTGAATATCATATATAATATGGTTACAATAGTTTATTTTTTATATATTCCCACAAAAAATTATATAAGTGTTATTTCATAACACAAAAGAGTTGGTGTTTCTTAGAATGATATTTTGAAGAGAATATAGTATCTAGGAGGCTTGTGGGGGTATATTTAGACTTATATAAGTTCAAAGTTAAAAAATAAAATATTTATATAATCGAATAAAAATTTAATTTCACTTAATATACTAAATTAGTTTAGGGTATATTGTAAATGATAAATATAAAAGTTATATTTAGGTACTTATTTATCCTAAAGAGTTTAGGATGTGTTGGTAAATAATAATGTAAAAGTTAAATATTATTTCCAAAATTATATCAAGAGAAAAAATTATGGAATATTTTAGAATAATAATGATGATGATGAACATATAATCATTTCTAAGTATCCATAATAAGTTATTAACATTGTAACATTTAATGTTGTGATGTTAAGGAGTTTTAATACCATGTTCAGAAAGTTTAACATTAGGAATATGATTCATAAATCACACCATGATTGAAACTTTATTACTTCATATATTTCATTCACTTAATGGTTTAGTGGGATGGATTTAACAAATTGTCACATAGAGATATGATAGGAATTATATAGTTATGTATTGAGTTTAGAAAAACTATAAAAGTATAGCAAACATGAGGCCTATCTGGCAGTTTATCATATGTGATATGATTATAGGGGTTCTTATATAGAGTTTTTTAGTATTTTTAAATTATTTTAAGAATATAAAATGTATTAGGTTTTATAAAAATTAGTTTACACTTTTTCATTTTTTAAAAATGGTTTCATATTTTTTTGTGATGTTTAATAATAATAAACCTCTCAAAGTACAAGTTCAGGTTATCAATAATTTATATTATTCATAGACTATTATAGGTTGTGATGAAATGTTAAGGTTATCATGGGTAGTATTACATAAAGAGATCTGAAATATTCTTGTTAGGAAAAAATAGGTTTTGTGAATAGAATAACCCACCAAGTGTACCACATGGAGTGCCATACACTAGGTCTTTAGTATACTAGGGGTTCATGTTTTATATTGAATCCTCAAACCTATATTTGGAGAGGTACCTTTCATGATAATATTTATACTTTGATAAATTTCTTATGAAATCCTTAAATATTGGATAATTAAGGGTGTTTGGACATGCTTCTGATCATATCATCAGTTAGAGCTTAACTGAGATGATATTTTTCCTCTCGTATGATGGGTATGACATTAGGGCCCTAGATTAAGATAAACTGAGGAAGTGTATAGATATACTAAAACAAAGTACATGTGAGGTAATTATCTATTTCGGTGAGAGTAATTTGATGTCATCATCTTATAAAATGAATGAAATTTTATGCATTCATCAACATGGTCATTCTATACTCCTAAAATCAAGAGTTCATGAGTAAACTCTATAGTATTGACATACTTTGTGTATGATGGTCACTTGATGCCTTGGACAAAGCTATTATATGATTATGCATACTTTTATATGATAAGTTTGGTAGAAATGGATATAAAGATACATTTGTTTGAGGGAGATCATTCTAGATCCTTTTATAGATTGAGTATCACTGGTACATTTTTAGATTCCTCTCTTTTCTTACATTTATAAATTTAGGAAATCATATTTTTTTCAACACTACAATGGCCCATGGGATCATAATTTTTTGTTAAATAAATAGGTAATGATTTTTATAAAACTCGAATAGCCCCTATAAAAGTGTTTTAGAGTTTATAAAAAACATTATTTTGGATGGATATTCATGTGCCATTTTATATTATGTTATTCTAACACCCAAATATTTTACTATATATTTTTATTTAATTAAATATAATGTTTAATGGATTTCTCCACATGTAACACTAAACTAATATAAGTTGTGGAATGTTATATGAGAATTATTAAAAAAGTTACAAGAATAATAAAAGATCTAGTAAATAAAAATATAGTAATAAATAAAAAATTCTTACATTTAGAGGATAGATGATTAATATGGTTTAATGCTAAAAAATGAATTGTTTTTATTAAATAACTATTTTTAAGTGTTTTTTATTTTATCCTAATAAATTGAATTGATCAATTTTAAAATATAATTATGATTATTATTTTTTATTTCAATAAATGAACTAATATATTAACATTTATTTTTAATTTATATAGAATTAAATTGTGAACACCTAAAGTTTACAAGGAACTTTTTTATAAAATTTATTTTCTTTATATTTTTTATTTTCATTCAAAATATAATTTCTAAAATTTTATAATTTTAATTTATAAAATTTAACTTTATTTTTTGACTCATGGTTTCAATATTGTCTTAAGATGATTTTTTGTGATTTTTCTGAAAAAATTGATTTTTAGGTGAATAGTGAAAAACATAGTTTATGCCTATACCATAGCTTTTATGTCATTATCATAAACTAAGTATGATTTTAAAATAAAAAAAATTAATGGAAAAAATTTTATTTAAGGATTAAAATTATTCATTTAAAAATACAATTTTGAATTTAGAAATCTCATGTTTAATATTTTGAAACTTAAGTAATATTTACTTTAATAAAAATTATTTTTTGGTTCATTACTTTTAATTAAGTATCCGCAAGGTGGAATTCGGTTTTAGATTACCTTTAAATCTACTTAAATATTATTTGGTTAATAATAAAACAATTATTTTTATATAAATCAATAGCATTGATAATTTTATCTTAATCTTTTTTTGAAATCAAAAAACACACTTTTTTAAAAAAAATGTTTTTACCTGTTATGTGTTCTAATATTAAAATTAATTCTTAACTCCCTTATAAATTTTATTTGAAAAAATGAATTTATTATTTTTAATAATTAGTTATAAATTATTTAATAATTACCAATTTATTTTTATACTTTAAAAGTAAATTACTTAGGTAAAAATTAGTTACAACAGTAAAAATTAAAAATGGTAAAAGTGAAAAATATAAGAGTAAAAGACTTTAAAATATGTTAATTTCTTTTAAAAAATTTATGGTTAATAATTTCTTGACCTTACCCATTACCCCTCTCCATTAGTATCCATTATTGAATCCAATTAACCTTTAAATAGTGAATTTTCCTTTAATATTATTACAAAAATACCACTCCTCTCCCTTATAAAAGGATCCATCACCACCCCCTTATCCTCACACCTCATGCATATTATATTTGACCAAAATCTACCCAAATAACATATTAAAACTCTTTAGGTTCTGTCATTCTCAAAAAATTACTATTAAAATCCTTAATCCAATTTGGAAATGAGTTTTTATAAGGAATGACATAAAATTCTCAATTTCTTCTTTATTATTTATTCTTCAACCTCCTTTGGATATAATATACCCTAGTTTACATAATTACATAATTATAATAACTATAATTATAATTTTTTATTTTTATTTTATATCCATTTTATACCTTCCTCCCAACCATTCAAAAAATAAAAATGTTGCTTGTGCTACGTAAGGACTACCGCCTCCATAAGCAATGTGATCCATTTTTCATAAACACCTTACATGGATGGTTAAAAGGGGTATTTAATAGATAAATATTATATTTAAAACATTATTAAGATTCTAAAAATATAAACCAATTCCTAAATTATTTATTTTATATGGAAAATGAGAATGACGCTTGTGTGTACATGCGGACTACCACCTTCATGAAGCATGTATTTCATTTTTCATCTAGATTTTTATTATTTATCCAACTCTCTTAAAAATGATTCACTACCATAAAAATATAAATAATATAATTAAAATTCTAATAAAATGATATTATTCAAAAATAATCACTTTATTATTCCATATTCACCTATTGATTATAGCATGTTCTTATTTGGGTTGGTTTAACCATCTATGTGAAAAATGATACAAAATTTTATCATGGATGACTATATAAACTTAACAACTTGTACTATTTTAAATAAATGAGAAAAAAATTCATTTTAGCGTTATATAAAGGTTATAGTAATATTTAATTCAATATTAATATACCATCCTATGTTCATTAAAAATTACTGAAACAAGAACGTCATTGATTTATGTTCATTAAAAATACTGAAACAAGCATTCCACTAATTTCATCTCTAATAAACATAACCAAAACTCTCATAGAATTAAATTTTAATTTTATAATTTATTATAAAACATCTATTAAAATACCTTAATCTAGTAAAGATTAATTTGGTATCAAATAATGTGGATCAACATTGAAACTTTAAATCATTCATGAAACAATCAAAATCACTAACATTCGATGATGAAAATAAACCATAACTAACTAGTAAATTTAAAAATACATAATTTTATTTTATGATTATAAAAGGTAATAGATATGAATAATTTTATTAAATAATGTATTCAGATATTTTTTCTTATGATATAGGAATTTAGAGCTCCTTTGACTAAGTAAGAATGTGAGGTAAGGGTATTTCATCTCAATTTCCTTTATTTAAGACATGTTTTGTTTTATGAAACTAATTTCATTTAATTAGTTTGTATACTGCCTATTAGATATATAATATCATTAATTATATTTTATAATGTTATTTTAAGTTTAATTTCAATCTCTCACTTTCAAGGGGTTTTTATTAAAATGTTTCCTATATCGTAAGGGGTTTTCTTGGCGGTGGGGTGGTAAGAGCTTGGGGTGAGGGGAAGGTTGTGGGATTAATTCCTTGAGACTGTGTGTTTATTGTAATTTCTTTCTTTTCATTGTGTTATTTTGTGGTATATGTAATTGACCTTATTTTAACTATGTCTTTAAAATATATATTTCTTCTATTATATGGTGATATAATAATTCTTTTCCTCCTTACTTTATGGGGAATTACATTGATGGATTTATTTCTTCATTAATTTTTATGATTTTAAGAATAATTCTCATATTCTATAAATAATCACTTTTTATTCTATGCCAATATTCACTCGTCATTATAATAGTACCCTTTATTATATTAAAATCCAAATATGTCTTATTTCTAGTATTATTAAAATTTCTATTTACTTATTTTCAAATGATCACTCTTTCTGTGATATAGGTTTCAATAAACGTATTTTCAAAATAATAAAAAGGATTTCCCATACAAGTTCATATTTTTATCTTCCACTCCACATTTCCTATGAAAAAACCTTTATGTCTTTATCAAGGCTCCATTATTGAATATTCATTTTAAAATTAAAAGTTTAAAAAAATCACTTCACTTTTTTTGAAAATTACATTTTAATATAACCTATAACTTCATCTTTTTTGACTATGGTAAAAACATTTTCTAAAAACTATTTTACAGTTTATTTCACCATTATAAGAATTATTCTTTACAAAGATACCATTACATGATTTAAAATGGTTTTAAAAATGATTTTGAAAATAAAGGAAAAATTTTTATATTTCTCAAAAGTAAAAGATTTATTTTAAAATGAAATTATTGATTTTAAAAGTGATTTTAAAGGATTTTTTTAAGAAATAATTATTCAATACTTTTATGTCTTCTAAAATAAAGACTTTGAAAGAAAATTTTTCTCATAGAATTTTTTTTTAACCATTTTGGTTTTAAAAGGTAATTTTTTAAAATAATTATTCATACTCAAAGTATTTAATTCTAAAGAAACAATTTTTAAGTTGTTTTTAATAATTTCAAAAAAAAATTATTTCTACTTATATTTCAATGTGATTTATACAGTAATATTAAAAAGGGTATTTTCATCTATGTCAACATCCTTTGATTTTTTTATGTTATATTTGGGATATGTTATTATGATACCATCCATATTCTTTATCTGGATGATTTATGATGATGATTTTCTCAGTAAATATTCATAAAACTAATTTCTTTCCCTTGGGTTAGTTAAGATATGATGAGATGATGAATATATTTATGATCCTATGGAATGATTATGTATGGGTTTCATTATGTTATGGGTTAGGTCTAATAAATCCCACCAATGAATTGCTAATTTTTATATCTCTTGAGATCAAATGGGTACACATGAGGTTATCCTAAGCTTAAGGGTACACGGGTGGTAATCCCAATCCCAAGGGTACAAGAGTGGTAAGCTCAAGCCCAAGGGTTCATGGTTGGTAATCCCAATATCAAGGATTAACTAGAGGTAATCCCAAGCCTAAAAAGTTACATGGGTGGTTATCCCAAGCCTACTATGTAATGAATGACTTAGTGTGATGCCTCGATATATGATTTCTATGATTATGTTTATGACACACTCTTATGTCATATTATTATTCCTATATTATGGTCCATGGATCATATTTATTGCCTCATAATTCTACACTATTATTCCATGGTATATATTAGATCATTGATATTACATGTCCTTCTATCATTAATTATGGAAAACTATTATTATTATATGATCCTCATAATAAGATATTTCTCCTCTACTCATGTTTTCTCATATTCTTATAATCTAACCCTTGGATGATATGATGATTAGTTTTCCCTTACTAAGAATTTGAGATCACCTCTTTCTTATGTTTTAATTCCCTTGGTTATGAATATAAGTATATCTTATGATAAGTCTAGAAGGGGATCTATAAGGATAAGATTATGGAGGAATTTTCATGAGTATCATAAAATAAGTTATTTATAAAGTTGTTCCTCAAAGACACCAAACCTTTCATTATTGGTATTTTGTGATTATTGTGAGATGTAATGTTTAACCTATGAAAATGATATAAAATGAAGAAATTTTTAGATTGGATCACTTCATCTTATATCAAAACCAGTGTTTATTAAAAGTTTTTTTAGCTCCAGATCCATGAGTTCAGGTCTGGGACACCTTAGTGATACATGGTTAATTTAATGATATATTTTATTAGGTCCAAAATGGTTATAGATACCCTTAGAGACGGTTGAATCGGGGTATGGATATTCTTTATGAAATTATTCCTACCCCACTAGATCTAACCTCTTTATTATAAGGGTCACACTATTTACTCTTAAGTGTTTGTATTTATCTTACCCTTTTTAACTTTATCTGATGATGATGAATAGATAGTAAAGTAGGAAAGAAAAAACAATAACACTGATATTTTTACTTGGTTCACCCTCACTAGACTACCTTTAAGTAGTATATAATGGAAATGTTCCAACGTACCAAATACACTAAGACTCTTAGCCAAAATATAATGTGCGGGCTAGATCACTTTTATGCCCAGTCTCATTGCCTTTACAATGTTTAGGGTTAGCTCACTACTTTACCAAGGGTCACTCTCAAACTCTCTTTCAATGACTCACTGCCCATGGAAATCATCACCTTCTTCCTATTATTTTACTCACTACTCTGGAAAGAATCCAATAATAGTTTATAGACATGTATGTCCCTTAATTATTAATAATGAGTGCATCTAAAACTATAGGTTGATTCTTGGTTGAAGTCACTCTTTTCTGCGTACTGTTAGATTTCATAAATCTCTTTTTCGAACTATTTTAGTCCCTTTGTGAAATTCATTATACCCACTGCGAACTATCCTATATCTTCTGTGAATAGACTTCCACTGCATGGTATGGGTGCTTCGTGGTCACTTTTCTCTTCACAGATCGTCACCTCCTTCATAGTCACCTCAAGCCTCACGGACCACCTCTATTATGAATTCCCTTTTTCCTTTGTGGGATACAGAGCCCTGTAAATATATTTCACAAACTGAACTCTTTCAGGGAATTTATTCCCCGCAAACTATTTACTCCTTCAAGGAATTATCCCTCATGAACTACATCAAACTTCCCTGAATTATTCCCATAGTGATGATATTTTATAATGAAAGTCGATCTACTTAATGATTTTATTAGGGGTATTTATATAGGAAAATAGATCTTCAAAACTTGATAATATGAATTACCCAAAACTTTGATACAGTATAGCATTCACCATGAACTGTGATATATGGTCTGCATAGAAAATTTATCCTTTACGGCAGTAAATGTATTCTTTAAATGACAACCCTTTGAGGCTCCTCAAATCATCATCTATTAACTACAAATGATGAGCCTCCAACAAATGATAATATTCCCACGAACTTCAAGCCTCTCAAGAACTGTTTTTTTATGCGGTCTATGTAGAATGTTTCACAGTCCGTATAGCATTTCTATACAGAAATCCTTCCTTTTTCGATTTTCTTTCAGCATTCTATGTACTCCTTTATGGTTTGTGAACTGTACTTTGCGGTTTAAAAACTGCTATCCATGAACTCCATTATAGAAAACCCTTCCTTTCCCATAAATCAAACTCATAATTTTAAGACCTAAAAAATTTGGAAAACACTGGGAAATAGTAGCACCATAAATATCTACTTCGGCAATATCAACCATACAGATTCGTGGTCATTTTGCTTTTTCAACAAACACAATCGCCCTAAAAACACCGAGATGACATCTTTATGGATTTTTTCCAATAATCTCCCCCATTGGTTTGTCGAAAACTCATTACGATTTGATACATTATTAAAGCTTCTACTATATTCTACCAAAATTTTCTTCTAGCGATCAAATATTTACTCAACACACACTCTAAGCCCACATGATCCATGCTCGGTGTGAGAAACAAAATTATAATGCAAATTTCATCAATAAGTCATTTTATTCTGAAACCACTCATCTTCATTCATCATGAACTTATTCTTTTGTGATATATATCCTTTAATTGATCACCTTTAGAATCATCACTTATAAAACTCCACCTACTTAATTACACCCCCTATCAGTTTCTCCCCCTATATTTATTTAGAAATTTTCTCCCATTTTGTAGCTATAATTTCTCCCCCTTTTCAATGAACCCAAAGGCCACTCATTTGAGCTCTGTAACAAGTTAAAGAATACAAATCATAACATTAAGGAAAAACACACCATAAATCAAGGATAGGGGGTCCCACGTCCACAATTTTTAAAGTGTGGGGAGTCGACTGAACTCCCGTAGCTAATTGATGTCTTTCAAATTCTTCTTTGGGAAAAGGATTTGTCATAATTTTCACAACTTGTAGTTCTATAGGCACATACTCCAACTTCACAAGCCCTTGCTCCATCTTATCCTTGATAAAATGATACTTGATTTCAATGTTCTTTGTCCTTGAGTGATATACTATATTTTTTATAAGATTTATAGAACTTGAATTATCGCAATGGATTCCAATCGGAGACTTTACTTGCACTCTCATATCATTAAGCTACTACTTCATCCACAATAACTATGTGCATGATTGAGTAGCTATAATATATTCATCTTATGCGGTGCTAAATTAAATGAAATATTGTTTGTTGATTATACAAAAAAATAAAAAATCTTCTAATATATAATGCACTACCTAACATTTATTTTATATCATCAACTGATCTAAACAAATCTTCATCTGTATAACCCAATAACTCTTGCTGAGATTTTTCATTGTACAGAAAACTGGAATCCATCGTTCCCTTGATATATCAAAGTTTTCTTTTCACTAAAATCAAGTGTATTTCCTTTTAATTTCTTTGATATCGTACTGCTTGTCATGTCGTAAAAAAATATCAAGTCTTGTCACTGTTAAGTACAATAGACTATCAATGATTTTCTTGTATTATGTGACATTAAATGCATTGTCTTTGTCATCCTGTGATAGTTTCATCTAGGTAGCCACTGGAGTCATCATCTCCTTGAAATTTCCAATAAAAAACTTCTCAAAACCTCCTTGGAATATTTAGATTTATTATTTCCTTCTGTTACCATCACCATCATCCTTTAATTACTGTCATCATTATCATATAGATTGTAATAAACTCCACCACACTAAAAATTGAGATTCTTCAAAAACTGATTTAGTATTTAATACCATGATCTTGGTGCTTTCTTCAACCCATATATCACCTTTATCAATTTAAAAACTTTATTCTCATCTGTTGGCCTCAAAAAAATCTCCTAGAACACCTCCATAATTGGATTGATATAAATCATTAATACTAATTTTTCTATTAATTTCATATATTGTATTACTCTTCATAAAGTGTAAACCACTTGTTGGAAACAATTTTAATCTTCTCTCACAACTTTTTGGTATCCTGAAAACAATTATCTAGTACCATATTATTAGAAAAAAATAGATAATCATGAAATATATGAATGTTGATTCTTCTCCCTCAATCTCTCATCTTGATGTTAGACAATATAAACATTCATCCTTGTTATACCATTGAGATATTGCATCTAATTAGCATATAGAATTCTCCCCCTATGATATGAAACACTTACTATTGGTAGGATTACTATTTATACTTTCTAACTTTCTTTATATCCTGTGTCATTTCTTCACATATGATACTTAGCAATGACATGTCAAAAAAACCACTAAGCCTACTAAGTCGAGACTCGGTGTATGAAACAAGAGATAATGTTAATAATACCATCACTTTCCATTGCACTCAACCACTTCCATACGTATCAATTATCCATAGAACATTAAATACTTTCAAGTAATTCTTCTAGATTTCTTCTTAATCTCTAATAACTGATTTGAATCAGTTAAAATTCTGGAGAACATCACATTACCACTTTCCATCTTTTGATGCAACATACCCTTTGATTTTATCTCCTCTAAAACCTGAAACACTTGAACATCAATTAATAGAATTTTACATAGGGAGAGGGGAACCTCTAGAATCCTCAATAAGAGGTTTTTTGTTGATCCAAATGGATCAACCCTTTGATACTTTCTTGCAAATAAATGTACTCTTTTCATGCATGTTCTATTTTCCTAGCTAGTTTTAACTATTCTAGCCATATGACTAGACATTATTTACCCACATGAAGAGTATTATTCTGATATATAGGATTTTTAGGCTTGGACTTTTTGAAAATTTTGTGTTTCAACCAATCATTAGAAACTTCATTCCTTGATCCTCCACCAATGTTCCATTTTTTATGAATCTTTCTTTGAGAAGAAACATTTCCACTTTTCAGTTTCTTTAGATTATTCTTCCATTGGAGAGATATTTCTCTTGCCTTCACTTCTTGCCATGTGGCATGAAATATATATTTTTCAAGTAATTTTTTATTTATTTTTATTTTATCAGCTATCCAAGTCATGTCACCCTTTATTATTGGGTTTTATTCTTCCACTGAATTTACATTATTCTTGATCACAGCTATATAATATTATCCCTTTTTCTTCCAAGTTCATTCACAGTGTTTATAAGAGATCTGTTGTGAGTGTAACAGAGGAGGTTATTGATATGAATTTTTTTTACACCTTGTGATTCCCCTGAGGCTGTAAACCTATTTTTCAACATTTCATGTTGTCCTCTAAAATAGAACTTTTCATTACACACTGCCAAAGTTAGGGATCTCATTATGAGTTCCTTTTCCTTTCCTTATCTCTTCCTTCTACAATTTCTTTCCAAATTCCCATGATTAGAACATATAAAACATCTTCCATTAAAGACATACCTTGTTTCTTCATTTCTTAGCTCATATTTTGATGCAGCTAGAGTTATTCTTCTAACATTGAGACTTCAGGCTTCTTGAAACATACTCATGGTGTGTCCATGTCTTCCACAATAATAGAATTTGATGACTACTTTCTTCTAAGTGACTTTTATTTTATAATTTTAAATAATATTCTACATATAATCATATTTATAAATATTTTTGACTTCAAAATATGAAATATATTCCAATGATTCAAAATAAAAACTTGAAGTATGACTATGAATCCCACAAAAATAGCACAAGTTTTCATTACATCCTGTATATGACTTTTTAGGTCTGTCATTAGTGCCTACATGACTTTACTTATTTCTATAACTATTCTCATCTCTATTGTTTTCATGTATGGGAAAGGGTTCATTATATCCAATATCAATTTTTCCAAACTAAATGGACTTTGGTATGAGACAATGATTTCATGTTTTTTCTATAAAATTGCTTATTTTATTTTTATTTCATTATTACCCTTTGAATGGTAGTCAAATAATAAATTAAATTCATCCTTCAATATATTCTTTCCTTTGGCAGTAGATTTATTCACTTTTTTTAACTGAATCAATCTCTTCTCTCAATTGTTGAATCTTATTATCCCTTTATTCAAGTTGAGCATCAAGTTCTCCCTTAATATTATTCCCTCTTATCACCTCATCTTTCAATTCTTGAGATATATTATACATCATTTCTGATTTATAATTTATTTTAGAGTTCATCTAAGCAATAAAATCATTACAAAATGCATTCCCCTATTGTAGCCTTTTATTCTCTTAGACTAGTTTAGAGAAGTGTGTAGCAAGATGATCATTTCTAGATTTTAAATTATTAATTTTTTTTAGTATATAATATTTCCCATTTCATTAGCTTTCAGTTTTTTCAATTCATCAACTTGGGAATCATTTTTCTCTCTTAGTTATGTGGACACTTCAATAAGACTTTTATTTAAACCTATTAGCTTTTGACTTCAATTTCCACACATAGATCTTGATATCTTTACATTTAATTTCATCATCTAATTTTTATCTAATTCCTTTTTTTTCAGGGACAACTTCTAATTTTATCTTTATTGGAGTTTCTTCATCATAAATAGTTTCAGAATCACTTGGAATGTCATGTTCTTCACTCATTACTACAACATCATTGAATGAGTAAATATTTTCACTGTATGATTCATCCAAACCATTCTTTATTCCACTATTTATTTCCTTTAACTAGATCACACTCATTCCATATACACTTCCACACTTAGGAATTCCACTAAACTTATATTTATTCTTTTAATTGATTCCATTTTCCATGGAACATCTAGATATATTAAAAATGAAACATTAAATTCAACAAGCGACTAAACCGAGTTCAAGAAAAAAAATTGATAAAAGAAACCAATGCTTTGATATCAATTTCTAGGTCTAAAATGGGCCTAGATACCTTGAGAGGGGGTGAATTGGAGTATGGATATTCTTTTCAAAAAAATTCCTTCCCCACTAGATCTTGACCTCTTTATTGTAAGGTTCACTCTGTTATCTCTTTAGTTTTTATATTTATCTTTTCCTTTTTAACTTTATCGGATGATGATGCATAGAAATTAAATCAGGAAAGAAAACAGAATAATACCTAGATTTTAACTCGGTTCACCTTCACTGGGCTACATCCAAGGAGCATACAACAGCAATGTTTTAATGTACCAAATACACTAAGGTTCACTTCCAAAATACAATGTTTGGGATAGAGCAGTTATATGCACAGGATCACTACTATTACATTGATTAGGGTCATATCACTACTTTCCCAAGGTTCACTCCCTAAGTATCTTTCAATGGATCACTATTAGTATAAAGGATCACCTTCTTCCTCTTCCTTTCCTCACTACTCTGGAAAGGATCCACTCATAGTATATGGACATGTAGGTCCCTTTATTATTAATAATGAATGAATCCTCAACTATAGTTATATGATCTATTGAAGTCCCTCTTTTTTCATACTGTTATATTGTGTAAATTTCTTTCACAAACTATTTTAATCCCTCCTCGAATGTCCTTGCACCCACCCTGAACTATTCTGTATCTTCTGCAAACTGCCTTCCACTGCGTAGTGCGGGTACTTCATGGTTGCCTTACTCTTCATGGGCCACCCTCTATTGGCAGTCACCTAATGCCTCATGGAACACTGCTTCTATGTTGTCTCCTTTTCCTTTGTGAGCTACAAATCCCTGAAATTCAATTTCACGAACTGACCTCTTTCATGGAATTGATTCCCTAGGAACTACTTCCTCCTTTGTGCAATTCTCCCTCATAAACTACTTCAGAATTCCCCGAATTATTCCCGAAGCGATGATATTTTATAATGAAATTCTCTCTACTTGATGATATTATTATGGGTGTTTATATAGGCAAATATATATACAAAACCTACTAATCTGAATTACCCAAAACTTTGATGTGGTACAACTTTCATCGTGAACTGTGTTATGCAGTTCGCATAGCGCCTTTATCCTTTGTAGTGGCTGATGTATTTCAAAAATGAAAACCCTTTATGGCTCTTCAAATCATCACCTCTTAATTGAAAATTATTACCCTCTTACAAATGATAAGCTTCCTACAAACTGTAAGCCTCCCACAAATTGTTTTCGCTATGTGGTTTTCATTGCACAATTCATAGTCCTCATAGCGTTGTTATATGGAAACCCTTCCTTTGCCAATTTTCTTTCACCATTATGTATACCTCCTTTGTAGTCCATGAACTAAACTTTATGTTCTATAAACTATTTTCCACAAACTACTTTATAGAAAACCCTTCCTTTTCCATAAAACAAATTCCTTATTTTGAGGACAGAAAAAATTGGAAAACATTGGGAAGATGTGTTACCTTAAATATCTGCTTCGTTAACACTAACCAAACTAATTATCAGTCATCTAGCTTTTTCAAAAAACACAATCACCACAAAAACAATAATACAACACCTTGAGGGTTTTTTTCCCAATATATTTTCAATATTTTATTTGGAATATATCTAAAAGATTCATTGATATGATTTCAAAAGTTGTTATATATGATACAATATAAGGTGAAATGGCACAAAGTCTATGATTATTTAGTGAAAGTGACACATTGATGTAGATATTACCTAAATCCCTATGTATATTATATATTTGAGCTTATTTTATTCCTTACAATATATATATCATATGTAATGATATCATTGGTTCAAGGTATATCATATGCCTTAATATCTATATCATAAAGCATTGCATGTGGTTATATCATATTAACAAAATAAGGATCTAATTGGACCACTATCTAGTTAATATTATTGTATGATAAACTGTTTTGTAATGATGTAATTCATATTATACAATAACCATGGATTCTTACAACTTATCAGGCATTCAATCAATAATAGTTAACATTGAAATCTCTACTTCGCATTATTCTATCATTGATTAAATGTTTCAAATATGAAATATATAGAATATTTGTATAGTTAAATGGTTAAAATAGTTGTAACCGAAGCTATTTAATAATATATTATATAACATATGATTAAATGCATGCACACTTAGGGAGTTTCCCTGAGGGATATATAAATAATTCAGGTAATTATGAAGGTTTTTCCATTTATGTAATCCTTTCTCAAGATCCCTCCTAATAATTCTCCCATAAGAACTCCTCCTCCTCTATCCTTTACCACCTATAGTACTAGCATGTTGTGGTTTCAAGGTCTCACCCAAGTATCATGTGATTTAAAAGAGTTTATAGATACACCATAGATGGAACAGTCGATTGGTTATTCTTAATGATCTTTATAAATAATTAATTAAAGATAAAAACTACTTCTGATCTATATTTTTTTTATTTTCATAATTCCACTTCTTGGTTGAGTGGGAACCAGATATAGAAACAAACATTACAGACTAAGACCAAATAGTAAAATAATAAATAACCAAAATACAATTAATAACATAAGAAAAGAAACAAAATTGGTTCAGTCTTATCCAAGCTATCTAGAGGCCATCTCACTACTGTGTTAGGCATCAATGGTGATCATTAATCTATCCCACATAAATTTTAAATTTTTGGATTCATTCTCCCTATAAAGACTCCAATCAATATTTAATTTATCTCATTTCATCTTCTTTTGAATGATATCCTCGAAATCGTAGTCCATTTTTTCCTAGGTTTAGATATAATCCTCCATGTTAATATTCTCTTTATTAAATAAATGAAGAAAAATGATATATTTCTTATGTAAGGTACATATTTTCTTTATTTGTAGTTTACATAGTTTCTATTTCATACATGGTGATTATGGGATTTTTTGTTTCTAATATATTTCACTACTTAGAACAAGTATTTTTTGACCCTTAAAAAATTAATAGGTTATTTATTATGTCATAAATTATTGTTTATTAAATATGAATAATTATATTCTCATCGTATTATATGAATTTTATGTTTCTTGTATCAAAAAATTAAAGGGTGTGTGTATTAAAGGTGATAGATTAAAACATATCTCACTAAAGTAATTTTCCACTCATGAACTTCAAAATAATGGTGAGATTGATATACAATAAATAAGGTCTTATGATAATATTAAATATTTTTTTACAAAATAATTAACAACTATAACTTTTGAGAAATTCCTTTATAAAATTGGGATGAAAATAATATAAAATCTTTTATGATTTTATGAGGGGGAGTTGGAATGTTTCACACTTTTTCCTTTCATCGGGTTTTTTTCCAATGAGTTTTCTTGATATGTTTTTTTAATGAGATAAACTAATATTATCCGAGAATGTTGTAAGTTTCATGGAACATATATCATAAAATGTTACAAATTTTGATCGATACAACCCCCATGGTCATGTTTCTAGAATTAAGAAGTCTAGGTACCCCTTTCGCCATGTTAATATACCCTCCTATTGGTTCCATTCACCTCATGTCCTATGACAAGATCTTCTGTCCTACAATACAATTAACAAATAATAACAAACCATATGGAATAATCATAAAGGTATAAAAGATGAAAATTACATGGTTTGGACATTAGTCATACTCTGTGGGGGAACACAATAATCTTTTTATTAATAGAGATAACTTAGTTAAAAGGGAAACCTATCTTTAGATAACCCTTCCCAACCCAAGTTACAAGGGACTCCTTTCGAAATACTCCTTATAATAACCTTACTTGAATAACCATAGAAACATCTCCAATGAATCCTTCCAGACACAATCAATCTATGGGGAAGTCCCCCAACCATGATGATGGATGATATCTCATCCACCTCCTTCCAATTCTATATCATAGCACCTTTAGTTCAGTTCAGTTCATCGAATATGTTCCCTCATCCTATCTTTTATAGAATAACTCTACATCTACTGGTTGGGATCTCCTAGACACACCACCATCCAATCTTCATAAAGATAATGCCATGTTGATCTTATCTTCATGGTAACCCTTCCAATCTGTTAAAGGAAACCATCACCTCAACTGGTCTAATATATGAATAGTGTGTTGGGGATATTTGTCGGTAATGGTATGGAATTTTCTTAGATGGTAGTAGACAGATCCCACTGAGGAAAATTATGATGTTTCTATCCTTAAGAGAATATTAAACTCCACAAAATCTATAGTGCAATAGGTTATTATAAAATCTTATTTAGGACACAATAGTGGATCACTAATCTACACTTTTACTTAGTAGATAGTAATCATTGAAGAGGATTTATAAATAAGAGATAAATGAATGGGATTTATTTTTTTAACCAAAAAAGTTCCTTTTATGGTTGAAGAAGACATTAGTGGAATTTAAATATTTTATAGATATCAGAGTACTTATCATTTTTAGATTTAATTTTTCATTTAATGGAAACTCTATTTTATAGGTATTAGGAACCTCTTTGAATAAGGTTTCATACCCCTTGGAATTGGGTAGGAACCTATTCTATATAGGAACATTTTCTTAGGTTTAATATTATATACTGAATCAAATGCACTCAAATAAGTGGCCCAAATCACACCTTCTAGTGAACAGATGTATCCATTAGATCATTCCATATTTTATCGATGGTCCATATTTCACCCATTTAGTGAACTATGTCAACCCACCAAACATACCTATTTGAGAATAGGACCAAATTGGTGTGACCAACTGATCTATTGGAAACATGAAGGTACCTCCAAGAACCCCACACTAACGAAGTGTGTGAAGTTAAAAGCACTCCATCAAAGTTCCATATTACATGATCATGCACGCTTGCATGTGTGCATGAACGGAACAATACACATCCCTCATTATATATTTCCCTTTGATTTACCACTATTGAATAATGATAAATGTGTTTCCTATAATAAAGGAGAACACAATCCAACCTACTTTCAGATGTGGGATTCCAAAAAGTATTTCTCTTTAAAAAATTAGGATCAGAATAATTTTTAAATATTTTTTAAAAAACACATAAAAATCCAACAATCCCCCTCCATTTTAAAATATTTAAAAACACCTTTTTAAAATCAAGCATTGTACTCTCTTGAAAATAAATTTCATAAATAAAGGTATCTCTCAATTTAAACCTTTTTATATTAGAGTAAAATAAAATCTAAATAGAGATACATGAGGGCATTTTCTGGAACTTGTAACTCTTATTATCAGTCAGATTAATCCCATATAAGTCTATTCATAATCCTCAGTTCTTTATCTAATACTAGACAAAATTATATAAATGTAACAATTATCCTTTCATGGATGTTTGAGAGATAAATTAATAATACATTTAGATCATCGTAACTATTACATTCACATAAGTGAACTAAAAAGTGTTGTCATGTTTTAACATTTGTTTGATATCCTTTGTTCATTGTGATTTTTAAACTTACAATCCTTTTTCACATGGGAACCAAATACCATTTTCCTAGCATGTAATATGCCATTGGTGTTCCTTCACACATATGATATAATTTCACACAATAAAATTATACATGTGAAGCTACAATATGTTAGGTTGAAGTAATATCATTAGTGAATTTTTGACAGGTACATTAAACCCATCCTTAATAATGTTTTTTATACTAACTCCTTTGAAAGTCCCTTTCTTAATGAAACTTCCTAATTCAATCTCAATCTATCAAAGTCCAGATTTATGATAGTATATTGTATCAACTACCTCACATGGCTATGTATAAGACCAGAGTGTCTTGATTTTCCATTATAAGTATTTTTGTATTCCCTTGCTACATTTATTGACTAGCATAATGTATAAAAATTGAAAACATTATCATAGGCCATAATGGTAGATCTGATAAAAGTGATCTAATCCATTTCACATATTTTCTATTAATTGTTAAAGAAACCAACTCATAACCCATTATAGAGTCTACTATATATATATTTTTCTTTGACCCCCAAGATATCGCTCCACCTCTATATGTAAAAACCCAACCACTAGTAGAAGAGTGACCCTCTATATTAGTAATACAGCTTGTATCATAAAAACCTTAAAACACCCTTGGGTTTCAACTATAACATATACAGTGATCCATAGTACCCTTAAGAAATTTTAGTATTCTTTTAATCACATCCCATTAAGAGTAACTGTAGTTGTGGGCATACCCAAGTGGGAAGTACTGTAAAAACCTATGATTTTGGACCCTTTAAATTAATATTATATTTAATAGCCTATATCACATGCAACACCAAACTAACTCAAAACTAAAATAAAATAAACCATGGAATATTAAAATTACATGAATAATATAATCATTAGTAGAAAAAATTATAATACTCAATTAAAATAATTATACATTATTATTTACTTTAATTAATATTTTAAAAAGGTTTTCTTTCAAAGAACCATTTCAAAAATAGTATTTTATTTTACCTAAATAAATTAAATTGATCAAAGTTAAAAGTTTATTATAATAATTAATATTTATACTTATAAACTAATATATCAATATTAAATTATTTATAAATATATATAAAATAAGATTCAAAACACATGAATTTTAATAAAGTTTTTTTAAATATGAGTAGTTTTTCTTTATATATTGTAATTTCATTTAAAATATAATTTATAAATTTTATAATTTTAATTTTATAAAAATAAATTCAATTTTTATCAAAAAAAATTATATTATCTTTGTATGATTTTTTGATATTTTTTAAAAGGATTCCTTTTTAGGTGAATAGTGAAAAATATCGTGTTTACAAATAACATGACTTTTATGACATTATCAGTATATATGTAAGAATTTTGAATTCATGAAACATTTTTATAAGAACAAATATGTATTTCATGAGTGATTTTATAATTAAAAAATTTAAAAAACCTATATTTTTCATTTTTGAACTTAAGTTTTATTTTTTCAAAAAAAAATATATATTAACACTGTAAATTTAGTATTTTAAAATTATTTTTATCAATGATATAGAATTAATATATTAAAATTGGTTTGAAATTTATAATCATTAGTTCTAAATTATTTAATAAGTACAAATTTATTTTCAAACATAAATGATAAATTACTTTGATAAAAAACTAGTTACCTTAGTAAAAATCAAAATGCATAAAAAGGGTTTAACTATGAGGGAAAGACCACAAAATTTTTAAAACATGTGTGGGAATGCGTATTTGAGGAATTTATTAATATTATAAATTACCATCTCCATTATTTCCCAATTTTGGATTTAATTTTCTTGAGAGTGACTTGTCATTATTTAAAAATTTTGGGTATTTACAAAAATGCCATCGCTTTTCACTTATAAAAGGGGCACTCCTATCCTCACATCACCTCAAACCCTAATCCTCATAGTTTGGTAAAAACTATACCCAAAACACTCCTCCATATTTCTATACACCTTCAATAGCTTATGTTTTTCTCGAAATACCATCCCTTGAAGGCTTAACCCCCTTCGCAAAGGAGATAATTCAAGAAGTAAGGTATAAATTTCTAACTGCTTCTTTCTTATTCCTATTTATTTTTGTGCAATTATTCTTCCTAAATTTTCATTACACCATCCTAAAATTATAAGATCATTATAATTAGTATAATTTTATGTTATTATGATTATGGTATGATCATTAATCACTTTTTTCCTTTTCTATTAATAAAAACGAAAACGTGAAATGTGTGTATGTGTGGACTACCGCCTCCACAAAGTAATGTGTTCATTTTACACCACCACCTAACATGGATAGTTAAAAAGATAATTTAATGTATTATTAATATATATATGAATTATTTTATATTCTTAAATGATAAACCATATTACTTCTTTTCCTCATTCAATGGAAAATGAAATCATCATCCATGTGTACGTGTGGACTACCGCCTCCCTGGAATGATTGATTTCCATTTTTATTTTCATATTTGCCTTACATGGATAATCATTTGAATGGTTTTAAGGGATAAATATTATTTTTATGAAATTATTATGTTTTTGGAAATATAAATTGTGATGCCTATTAAAAATATGAGAAAAAAACAATTATGGTAAATTCAATCGTCTAAAAGACATTTCTAAGAGAAAAAAATATTTCTTATTACTATGAAATAACTTATTATAGGTTATATTATTCTTATAAAATATTTCCAATTATTATATGACATACAAATATACACTAAATATGGTCATTATGCTTCTTTATAATGATGTAACAACTAAATCACTTCATAACCATCCATTAATTATAGTATGTTTCAATTTGGGTTAGTTTAACCACCTACTTGAACAATGCTATAAATTTATATCATGGATGACTATGGGAATTTAATTTGTAGTAATATATGATACACAAAATTAAATTATTTTTGTTCTAGAATGGTAATATAAAAATTTAATTCATTATTTAAGAAAACACCCTTCGATTGCTAAGAATCATCAAAACATTCTCATCATCAAATTTATCATTAAGAATCATAACCAAAATGAATATAAAATGAAATTATAAAATTATAAATAATTATAAAACATAAATTATAGTAACTTGTATGATCTTTGAATGGTGAACTTTGGGATAATAATAAATAACAATGCTGATATTACGAAACTAGTTCAAAATGATCAAGATTACTCACAACCAATATCAAAAATAAATAATAAATAACGAGTATATATGTAGAGAATAATTATAAATTGAGTTTATAAAGGGATATATATATTAAAAAATTTCTTAAATGGGTGATTAAAATAGTTACTTTTATTATACAATAAGTTAGATCACATTTTGGCTAAGCAGGAATTGAGGTTTGGGGTGTTTCTCTCAAATTTAATTTATTGAGACTTATTTCTTAACGTTCACTATTATACCTTTAATATAGTTTGATTGATACCTAATGAATTTATTTTAACATATTCATGGGATTTTAAGAGATTTATCATTTAATTTCTTTAAATTTCCTTTTATTTAAAAGATACCAAAGTTGAAAAGGGTTTTGATCGAAATGTTACTCAAACCATAAGAGTTTTGATTTCTAATATTATTTAAAAAAACAAGATTGTATCATAATGATAATCCATTAGGTGTATTTTTATTATTCTTAAAAACCCTCATCATTTTCACTGTATATTCATGGGGTTTTACATATCCTATCAAAATCTCATTCGCCCTTGACTTATATTTTACTTGAAGTGTTTTTTATAAGTGAAACTGACCCAGTCTCTTCCTCTTGGTTAGGAACCTCCCTTTTTCCATATTTAAATTCGTTGTATCCCTTTTCAAGTGTCCTTATATATAATTAAATAATTTATTAAGGTCAGTTTATACTACTTTACCTTCTTTTAAAAGTTTTAAATAAATTTTAACATTTTTCGTATGGGTCTTTTTCATTAAAATGTGAAAATCTGTTGTCTTAAATGTTTATGTGTGAACATGTTATTTCACAACCATTTTCATTTTATTTGAATGTTTCTATATAATTTTTCATTGTTTATAAAATAAATTATTTTTTACCTAGTGTTAAAAAATATTTCCTTTAAAATTCTTTCAAAATATCAATAATATTTCTTATTTACAAATTAATTTTTATAAAACTTCAAAAAAAAATCTAAGTCATTATTATTTGACATATATTATACTTGATCAAGGGAATTCTTCAAATGATACCATCCACTATCTTCCTTTGTATGGATTACGTAATTTCCTTCTCTTTTGGAGGAATGATTTATCACTACCCTTTTCTTTCCTAATCATCCATTGTATATGAATATGAACTATATTCCAATGTTTTCCTCTATAAACACTCTATATTTACTTCCTATAATTGAATATTGTTCACTTAGATTTCATACATTGATTTATATGGGAAATTATTAACTTAACCATATACCCTTTATCAATACAGTTTAAATACCCTATGATTTATTAACATAATTGAATGGTAATTACCTATAAAGTTACTTGATGTCATTGGATACCCATTTATTCCCCATAGATTTATCATGTTTTGATTATTTATGGAATTATTAATAATTTTCTCATGTGAATCCATTTGAAAAAATATAAAACTCATTTTTATATGGTTTATTTATGTTGTGTTGAATAAAATCTATTTTATTTCAGTGGGTTATTCTTACTATAAATTGAATGAGTTTCATTTGAATGTTGTATGAAACCCACTTTATTTATATGGGTTACTTATGATGTGATAAGTGAATAATTTTCAAGTTTCACTAATAATTATGGATGGATGAATATATCACCCTATAATTCATTATTTTAAGGTTTATATCTTAAGAGATATGTATTCATGAGTATATTTTACTACCACTACCTTGAGGATAGTCTCAAGGTCATCATGCCCCTACCCTAAGTTTAGGTTCATCACCATCATCAGTATATTTCATGCACACTCTCCCTATAAGGGATAACCTTATCATGTGGGTCTTCCTATTCTGAGTACCAAAATAAATACCTCTAAAGTAATTGTAATTACACATAATAGGGTAGATCATATAAAGTAGAAACATTACATAACATATTCAGAATAAGTAGCAACATACAAGTACATGTGATCAATATCAAATACCATCTGAAAAGCTACACCAGCTTACTCATAGAATCAAGTATCATATATAGGTCTCATAGTCTACGCACACATTAGATCACTATCAAGCATGGTCAAATAAGTTATGCCAACCCAAGTTTTACATAAAGGAAACAAGATTATAAAATGGCCTGAAATGGTAAAGAAGTTATTGCCTTTATCTTGTTGACAACAAACTCTAAACCCATCAAGGAACGATACCCGAGTCAAACTTGAGCTCTAACCAGATTCATCCCACTCACCAAGAATCCCTAGAACTGATCCCAACTCAAGCATGTAAAGGTAATAAAATAAGATTAAAGAAGATTTTAAGTCCAAGGTATTGGATCTATACTGAAATATCTCTCAGGATCTACCAATGATTCTAGAATTGAGATTGGTAAAAGGAGGTTCCACTAACACTCTAGATCTACCACCCTTCTAAAAAAATAAAATAACCCATCATTATATGGAATTAAAGTTCATATATTTTTCCATAAAATGCTAGATTTATGATTTATCTCAAGGAAATAAGGGTATATCTATAGGAAACCTGAAGAGTGGGGGTTCATGGATCATATACCATAATTATCAATCATTAGAATACTTAGATATGCTATAATAGAGCTTTGAATGATAAGAAATTACTAAAGGAATGTTGTGGAGTCTCTAAGCTTGAGATGGATATATTTGGGAATAGAAACAGGTCAAAATAGGTAATTAATGTCCATTAAAGAATATTTAAAAATTATTAAACCACAATCACATGGTTTGGTCACATGTTTTTTCAAAACATGCACCAACCATACGAGGATTTCTGTCTCTCTTGGGAACCTGTACGGTTTGTTCGAATAGTTTGGTAAACTATGTTCCAAACATTATTTTTTCCACTGGAATGTGTTGTGTGGTTTCTAATGTAAGGTCCCATGATTTGATAAACCATTCACCTTAAATTTTCTCTACCCAAGTTCCTCTTCCACAAGCCACATAGTTTCCTATAGAATCATCATGGTTTGGGAAAATCATGCTACAAATATGTACCCTTAACAAGGCCTCTAGAACTCTCCAAAACCAACCAGAATCCCCTTAAAATTAGCCCTAGGAATTAATAGTTCAAAAAAATGAATAAAGGTTAAAATTAACTCATAATGGACCTAAAAAATCCAATATTGTTATAATATACCCTTATAAAGTCTTCTCATCCCCGATAATCATCTCTAGGCATATTTCTCAAGCAACTTGGGCCACTAGGCCTTAATATCATACTCCCACTCCAAAGATTCCTCCTCAATTTTTCCATGTTGTCATAAGATCCAGATAAGTGGAATTGTCTTCCCCTGTAATACCTTCTATATCTCGTTTATAATCTACATTGGGAATTCCACATACGCTGCATCATGATTCAGCTCAACATCATCATGGTTGATCACATATATAGGATTAGTCATGTACATATAGAGTTAAGGAAAATGAAAAAAATTATATATTTATTAGTAATACGAGGGAAGGTCCATAAGGTAATCCATAGTCCTAATATACTCAAAAATCATGAATAGTAAAATAAATTTTAGAGGTAGCTTTTGATGCTTATGAAAACATCTATGCCCCAACTAAGGATTCACCCAAAATAAAACTATATCACCAACAGAAAACTCCAAGTTTCTTCTACTCTAGTCATCATATGATATCTTTCTACTTTGATAAGTGGTTAACCACTTTTGGATCATCTTCACTCACTCAAATTTCTCCTATACCCTTATCATCCCCACTATAGTTATCTCACATGAATCATGCCAACATAGCATTGAATGAAACAGGAAGCCATAGAGAGACTCAAAAGGTGTCATTCTAAGCCTAGAAGTTATTTTTATACAAAAAATAAACCAAGGATTGATAATTTTTCCAAGATATACTAAAATTTAGGATGAATTCCCACAGCATATCCTCTAATATCTGGATCATTCTCTTTGATTGACCATCAATATGCGAATGATATGTCGTACACAGTTTTATCTGAGTACCCAAATCCTTCTACAAACCCCACAAAAACTATAACATGAAATAAACATCTCTATTAGATACAATGCTCAAGGGAACTCTATACAGGTGGATAACCTCCCTTATATATAGTTTTACCAGCTCATCCATGGAATGAGTCTCATGGATCAATAAGAAATGTGTAACTTTTATTGGCTAATAAACTATCACCTAAATTGTATCATGACTCCTCGGGGTGTAGGGTAACCCCATTATAAATTCTATTGTCACATAATCTGACTAACACATCAGTACCAAAATTATATTAAGAAAACCACCAGGATTCTGATGCTCTACCTTTACCCTCTGGAGGGTAAGGAAACGTGAAACAAAACTAGTGATGTCCTTCATACCAGACCACCCAAACTGACATCGAATATCATGGTACATATTTTTTGACCCTGGATATACTACCCATTTTGAATCATGAGAGTCTCTAAAAAATCTTCTCTCAAGGATATTGGTATTAAAATACACCCATGTATGTTTATCACATCATCATAATCTACTGACCATCTTGGAATTGGGGAACTACCTACAAATTGTTCTCACATCACCTCACACTTGAGATATGGCTCTTGTCCAGTATTCATCTAGTCTACTAATGAATAAAATATTAACAGGGGCACACATTTCATGAATCCATGATCCTAAAATTTATTGACAACACAATCCTCCAACAAACTCATCATACGCCACTCCATTGGTGATTTTCACTCACCAATATCTAACATCTCTGGTGTTTTACTACTAAGATCATCGGTAATAAAATTATGCTTCCCCAGAGTTAAGGTTATCTCAAAGTCGAACATTTGTAGATACTATGCCCAATTCCTATGCCTAAAAATTAATATCCCATTGAGAGAAGACATATCAGAGGCTCTTGTTTTCCATGTAAACAATAAACCTGATGCGTCTCTGAAATCTCAAAATGAGTAAGAGAAGGGGAGCAACGTAATGTATCCGAATTGACCAAAGATTAAAGGCAACACCACCCACCGTGGTTTCTCCATGCATAAAGACAAATTCACCAGCTATGGAGTTATACCACCAATTTTGGGCAAAGGGAAGAGGCTAAAGTAAGATGAATTCACATAAAGCTTCCAAATCTGTCACATTCAAGTCTCACCATTACAAAGGTATGAAAATAAATTATAAAGATAAAATAAAGAGAGGAAAATACCCCAAAATGAGTTACAAGGAATGGGAAACCAAAAGACACATAAAAATCATAAAACAACACTTGTTCATTCCATTTAATGACCCCACTAACTAAAGTAGTGGGTTTCCCTCTTAATGATTCTTTTATATACATTCTCTCTCCTCTTTAATGTGATGCTATGAATTTGATTCCTTTTCCAAGTAGATAATTCACTTTGGATCCCAAATAAGTGTGGTGTGTCCCACCAAGGTGTTGAATGTCAAAAAGTATGGGCTAGTCCAATTCGAATAAAAATTAGGCTTAAAATATTTATCAAGCCCAAAATTATTCTCCTTTGGTTGAATCTGATCCACATCATTCCCCCCTTTTTGGAGAGGATTTTCCCTCAAATCCATGGAATCGTCTTCTTCAATGTATGGAGACAAGTCCCCAATGTTGAATATTGTAGAAACACCACCAAAATCATCTGGTAAATCAGTTTTTTAGGCATTTTTTCCCACTATTTCAAGCACTTTGAATGGACCTTCATCTCATGGTGCCAACTTTCTCTTCCTTTTGGATGGAAATCTCTCCTTGCGAAGGTGAATCCACACTTTGTCTCCAGGTTGGAAAAATTCCTTCTTCCGATGCTTTTTTTCTTTCCTTTAATATTCTTCGTTAGACTTCTCTATTTCAGAAAGAATAAATTCATTGAACTTCTTCATCTAATTTTCCTCCTGCTCCGTGTTAATATTCACAAAAAAATCAAGAGGCAAAGAGCACAATTCTATAGGAGTGATTAGATTGATGCCATAAACCACTTTGAATGGAGAATGCTGATTTGTAAAATTTTGGGATATATTTTATGAAAATTTAGTTTGTGAAGGCTATAAATCTCAATCTCTCATAATTCTGTTCACCAATGTTCTTAGAATAGTGCCCAATATACGATTGGTAACTTATGTTTTCCCGTCTATTTGAGGGTGATGGGATGTGATGAAAATAAGTTTTGTACCAAATTTTCCCCACAATG
Source organism: Viscum album (assembly GCA_963277665.1). Classification (NCBI taxonomy): domain Eukaryota; kingdom Viridiplantae; phylum Streptophyta; class Magnoliopsida; order Santalales; family Viscaceae; genus Viscum; species Viscum album. The sequence continues at coordinate 966,344,688 of OY728132.1, forward strand.
TCCTCTAAAAATGGCTAAGAAATTTCGTGTCTCTATCTGAAACAATGTTGTGTAGAATTCCTTGAAGGTGATAAAACTCCTTGAAATAAAATTCTAACACTTTAATTGTATCTTCAATCTTATGGAAAGGTATGAAATTATCCATCTTAGAAAATCGATCAAAAAACCATTATTGAATCTTTACCTCATTGAGTCTTTTGTAAATCCATAACGAAATCCATGCTGAGATCTTCCCATTTCTGCTCCAGAATATGTAACATAGTGTATAAACCATGCTTGAAATGAATCTTTTCTCTTTGAAATGTTTCACATCTCAATATAATTTCTTGGAAATTTGATTACATATTTGGCTAGAAGAAATGATCCTTTAGTATCTCCAAGGTTTTATGGATTCCAAAATGACCAACAAATCCCCATTCATGTGCTTCCTAAATGAGAAAGTCCATATAATTACCCTTTTGAACACACAACTTCTTTCTCTTAAAGAAAAACCCATCATGTGCATAATAATCCACCACAAATACATTTTAACATTGGATTAAAATAGCATCAAACTCCATATCATGCTGATAATCTTCTTTTATATGCTAAAATCCTAGAATTCATGCATCTAGAATCATAAGTAATGTATACCTTCAAGATAAAGCATCCGCCACCAGGTTATCTTACCCCTTCTTGTATTTTGACACAAATGAGAATGATTGTAAGAATTCCACCCACTTTTCATGCATCGAACTCAGCTTGTGTTGACCAATGATAAACCTCAATGCCTGATGGTCAGAATGAAGAACAAACTACTTTGGTCTCAAATAATGAGACCAATGATCTAGGTCTCTTATAACCGCATAAAATTATTTATCATATGTGATGTAATTCCTCCTTGAATCATTCAATTTCTCACTGAAATGTGCAATAGGATACTTTCTTTGGATGAGAATAGCACCTATCCCAACTCCACTTGCATCACATTTCACTTCAAAGACTTGATCAAAATTTGGTAAAGCCAAAACTAGTGCTCCACACAACATTTTCTTAATGATTTAAAATTCTTCATTTTCTGCCTTTGACCACTCAAATTTCCCATTTTTCAAGCATTTAGTGATGGGTTCCATGATAGTGCTAAAATTAGAAATAAAGTGATGATAAAAAGATGCCAAACCATGGAAACTTCTTACTTCTGTGATGGATTTTGGTTGTGTCTAGGACTTGATTGATTCCACATTTTATTGATCCGCCATGATGCCTCCTTTGGTTACCACATATCCCAAAAACACCACTTCTGTTGAAAATAAATCACATTTTTTCAACTTTCTATATAGCTTTTGTTTCTAAATAATTCCAAATACTCATCGAAGATGATCCACATGGCTCTCTACATCCTTGCTATAAATCAAAATATCATCCAAATAAACAACAAAAAATTTACCAATAAATGGTTTCATAACTTCATTCATGAGTTGCATGAATGTTCTAGGAGAATTTGAGATGCTGAATTGCATGACCAGACACTCAAAAAATTCACCTTTATTTTTGAAGGTCGTTTTCCACTCATCCCCTTACTTCATTTGAATCGGTTGGTATCCACTATGAAGATAAACCTTCTAAAAGATTTATGAACCATGTAATTCATCAAAAATATCATCGATTCATGGAATGGGTTACTAGTATTTGATGGAAATATTATTGATAGCTCTATTACTAATGAACATGTGATACATACCACCTTTCTTCAGCACCAATAATGCTAGAACAGAACACAGGCTCTTTCTTGGCCATATAAATCCTCGATCCATCAACTCATCTGCTTGCTTCTGCAATTCCCTTGATTCTCTAGGATTACATTGATATGTTGATTTATTAGTAAATTATGCACCTAGTACAAGATTAATTTGGTTTTCAATGCCTCTAAATGGTGGTAATCCTACTAGAATATAATTAGAAAAAACGTTATGATATTCCCCTATCAAGGAATGAGATAACAAATGGCGATGACTCTTTTCCTCATGGAATGACTTTTCCATCATCAATAAAGGATAAACTAGCTTTTGATCATTTATTTATTTCTCCACATGAGATTTATTGAAAATATACTATCTTTGGGAACTTCTGAAATAGATTTTTCTTGAAGGGTTTGGGATGGATTCAAAGGAGCAAGTGTGATATTCTTTTCCCCATATTGAAAAGAATATGTGTTCATCCTCCCATCATATTTCACTTCCCTGTCAAACTTCCAAGGCCTTCCCAACAACAAGTGACAATAATCCATAGGAATAACATCATACAATACCTCATCAACATATTTCTTACCAATGAAAAATGAAATCAGCACCTATTTGTTGACTTGGAGTGTTCTCCTATTGTTCAACCATTGCAATTTATATGAGAGAGGATGATTCTGGGTTGTAAGATTCAATTTCTCCACTAGTTTTGTTGAAGCCACATTTGAACAGCTCCCACTATCGATAATCACCATGCAGACCCATTGATTAATAGTGCAGTGAGTTTGGAACAAGTTCTCTCTTTGATATTATTCCAGATAGATTTGATATTGCAAAACACTTCATAGAACAAACATGTTACCCACATCATATTCTTCCACAACATGTTCCTCATTTTCAGATTATTCACCACATGTTCATCCTCTTTGATTTCCTCTTAAATATATCTAATCTCCTTTATAATAATTATTATATTATTAGATCAATTGGCCTGAAAATGACCATACCCATGACATTTGAAACACTTCCAGTTCCCACATTCAAAGGAGTTAGACTCCCCTTTTGGTTGTTCCATATCCTTCTCTTTCTATTTATCCAACATCTTGTTCCTTTAAAATTACTTCCCACCAAAACCAGATTTATTAGAAGAAATACCTTTATAAAAAATTGTACCTGTATTTTAGATTTTGAGTGTTAGTGGCTTTGATTTAGGCTTTTTCTTTTCTACCTTGATCATTATCTTGAAAACATCATCAAGTGATCAGAATGGTTGTAAATCTACTGAATGTGCAATTTATTCATTTAATCCACCCAAAAACTATGAAATCCTTTTCTATTTATATTCTATAACATCACTTCACATCAATAAATGATCAAACTCCTGAATTTACTCTTCAATAGATTGATCTCCTTTTCCTTGGCTATGCATTCGAAAATAAAGCACTTTCTTATAATTCTCGGGTGGAAATCATCTCATCAAAATATTTTTCAACTTCTCCCATGAGCATATTTTTTCTTTCCGGTATCGTTCCCACTGTTTCTTCATATTTTCCCACCAAAAAGATGCATAATATTTAAATTTTAGAATGGAAACCTTGCACTTATTCTCATCAAAACAATTCTTAAATTTGAAGAACCATTCGATTTCCCATATCTAATCCAGAAAATCATCCGGATTCATACTCCCATCAAAATCTAGAATGTCTATTTTCAACCCTATTTCAATATCTTCATCATATATTATTCTTTGAAAATCCACCTCTGAATCACTATAATCTTCACCATTTGCACGGTCTTCATAAAATGGTGTTGGATTTCACCTGTTATGTGGCTATGAATGTGGGGAACATCGCTGCAGTGGAGGGGAATTAGGTCATCGTGCTCTCAACTGTTGAGAAATTTGCTCACCAATTTGAGTAATTTCCGATTGTAGCTATGCGTTGGATATTTTCTATGGAGAAGGAGGAGTAGAATATTCACTCTTGTGAGACATGATGGAGAGTAACAAGAAGAATTTTATAGAACTTACTCATTTTAACCGTGTCTCTGATACCAACTAATGTGTTGCCGAAATATCAAAATGGGTAAGAGAATTTGAGTAGCATAATGTTTCCGAATCAAACAAGTATTATAGGCAATGCCACCTACCAAGGTTTCTCCACACTTAAATACAAAGTCACCAGCAACGGAGTTGCACCACTAATTCCAGGAAAAGAGAAGAGGCTAAATCAAGAGGAATGCATATCAAGCTTCAAAATCCATCACATTCAAGTATTACCATTATAAAGGTATAAAAATATATTATAAAGATAAAATAAAGAGAGATAAATTCCCCAAAACGAGTTACAACACATGCGGAACCCAAAATACACATAAAAATCATAAAACAACACTTTCCCATGCTACTTAATGACCCCTAACTAAAGTAGTGAGTTTCCCTCTTAATAATGCTTTTCTCCACCTTCTCTTTCCTCTTTAATGTGATGCTATGAATTTTCTTCCTTTTACATGTACATAAGTCACTTTGGGTTCTAAATAAATGTGTTGTGGCCCACTATGGTGTCGGATGTCAAAAAGTATGGGCTGGTCCAATTTGAATAACAATTGGGCTTAAAATTTTTATCAAGCCCAAAATTATTCTCCTTGGGCTGAATATGATCCATATCAAAACCTATCAATAAAGATATAATGTCACCAACACTTTAGGGAATGAACCAAAACTTCTAATTCTAATCCATACATTGGGTACTTGTTCTCATGATGTTATAACTAACATGACCCATAATAAACTACATGATCCCTCTACATCATCACAAATCTTAACCCAACACCTGAGGTATCATAGTAAATTGTTTATTTGATCCCAGAATCTAGAATAATCAAAACTGGAGTCGTCTCCAATCACCTCTTTGGCTTAAGAAAATCCTCCTCACACTGAACAGCCCACTCAAACATCACCCCTTTCTTTATAATCCTTGTCATCAGTTATTCTAAGTAGAATAAGTCCTAAATAAACCATCAATAGTATCCAACCAACCTGAGGGAAATCATAATCTCAAAAACCTTATGAGGGTAAGCTCAAGACATTAATGCTTCCACCTTCTCTAACTCCATTGAAATTTCTAAGTCATAGATCACATGAGAAAGAAAACATATATGGAAACCCAATATTTTCTTATATAGATATTACATCTTATTAGATGAATATTCATTGTATAACATTATAATATATTCCATAATTGTATAGTTCAATTTCCTTTCGAAACTTGGATACATAAAAACTTTTTTATAAGAGATCTACATAATCTTTCACTATGTTCATCCTAACTAACACCCTTATTATAAATATCATAGTTAAAACCTCTATTAAAAAATAGTGGAGAGGAAACATAAGAAATGGGGATCTTATATTCTTAGTAAGGGTAAAAAAAGGAGATATCAATGATCACTTAAATATAATATGAACATAAGGGTATTAGAACATGATAATAACATTTGAAAATTCATACCCTGTATATCATAGATCATAATCTTGAATAATAGCATAAAACTCAGAATTTTATAAGACATGAATCATAAAGTAATCAAATAATAAGTTCTATAATATCATAACATTGACATATGAATGTGGAAAAAACATAGTCATATAATTTTGTAAACATTCATAAATAGGAACAGGTTCACACATTAAGATAAGGACATGAAATCAGGCCCTAGCATAAACTTATGGACATGAAACTAGTTCCACGCATAATCTTATGGACATGAAATATAGGTTCACACTTAATATTATGTACATGAAAAACAATTCTATGCATAATCTTATAGACATGAAAACTAGGTCCACGCTTAATATTATGGACATGAAAACCAGGTTCATTCATAAAATTGTGAACAAGATATCAGGCTCACATATAACATATTTACCACATGATTTATCCATATTTACCCAATGAAGTGGAGGGATTTAACAAACCCTACCATCATGTAATCATAATCCATACAAATAAATTTCACAAGATCATAAATCATTTATCATAACATCATAACATAACCAATAGAAAATAAATGAATTTTGTAGGTATCTCATCGTCACAATCATAAACTACCAAAAGAGAGAAAAAGGATGATATCATTGGATCATATCCCCATTAAATCATAATTAACATAAAAGGATATTATTAAGGATGAAAATTTTCTTTAAAAGATCACTGGAGTATTTCTTAAGGAAAATACCCTTTATTTTGAAATTAATTCTTTAAAATATAAATATTTTCCAAAATATTATAGAAAATTTTTTCTTTTAAAATATCCATGTAAATTTTTAAAGGAATATTTAAATCATTTAGTGTTCATGATGGTGGTAAATTTGGTTCATGTCATATAAGTTAAAATAAAACATTCCTTTCACACTTTTATAAAAGGTCAAAAAGTACCCCATTTAGAAAATGAAAAGAATATTCATTTTTAAACCTTTTTTTAAAATAAATCAGGGATAAAATTTATTTAAAAAATTATAGGATAATATTAAAAATATTTTATAAAAACATGTATATGGAAGAAAAAAATCCCCGACCAAATAGTAAAATATAGTGGTTTCCTTAAAAAAATGGTATCTTGAGTATTTAAAGAGAGGAAAATGAAAGGAAAACTTTTATTCTTTATAAATAACCAGAATATAAGAAAAATTAAAGGTAATAATCATATAATAATCATATAATTTACTCTAATGTAAATTCAACCATAAACAATCCTGATTAAAATGGGATCGAAACATAAATCCCTTACGCTTTGGTTACTTTTGAATCATCAGGTCCATAAAAGAAATAAATTAAAATGAAGCTTTAAATACCATGAATATAAATATATCCATGATATGAAATATAAAATAGTATGTATAAACACCTCATAAAATAATATAGTTTCATAACATAACATATGTCCCAAAGAGGACAATTTGAGATGATAAACTATTACCTAAAATCTCGTCTTTCTTCATACACATTCAAAGCCCATTTATAATAAATATAAATGTATTATTCATATATTATAGAACATTAATCATATATATAATACCATATATAATTTTTTTATAACATCTTATCACAAATTTATTAACTATTCTTTATTAAAATCACTGTTTTGGGTGATAACTACTTCATTTTTCATGCATATTTCGGTTCGGCGGTCTCTATATTTATACTTTGATCATGGTTCCATCATATAAAAAAATTTAAACATGATATTAATATAATATATATATTCATTATATATATATATATATATATTCATCCTTAAAAGGTCGAGATATAAAATTGAATTACATCGTTCATAGAGACGGCAGGTCATACGTATGCATAAATGTTGATTTCACTTTTTGATGGATGGAACTAAAGAAAGGTAAATAATAATTAACCCTTTAAAAAAATTATATATCATATAATTTATATATATTCATAAAATCCATTATTATTACCGTCCATGTAAAGCGGAAATGAAAAACGAATCACATCACTTCATGAAGGTGGTAGTCCACATGTACGCATGAACGACGTTATTATTTCCCAACATATTAGAAGCTAATAAGATATATATTATATTATAATTAAATAAGTATAATTATTTCATAAATATCATAAATAAACTTTAAACCCGTCATAATAACCATCCATGAAATATTGTGTTGAAAATGAGTTGTATCACTATGTGGAGACAGTAAGTCGTGCATACGCACGAATGATGATTTCACTTCCCATTTGATGGAAAGAGGGTGAATAAAGGTGGTTTCATAATAATAATAAAATTTCAGTATATTTTTTATACTTAATTTATTATTTTATGAATAATATAATATATTTATATTAGGTAAAATAACAATTAAAAAGAAAGTGATCGATTAAGGCTATTACCTCTTCTTTGAAACAACTCCATTAGATATCCTCTTAAGGGCCCTAGGGTTGGTATTTTGGGAAGAAAACAAACCTATAAAATGTATATAGGGTAGTGAATGATATAATTTTTTACGTTTTTTTTATATATAATTCTCAAAGTTTTTTGAATAAGAGAAAGTACGAGTTCCCTTTTTCATTAAGGGGAGGGGCGCTCTTAGGATTTCTTAAAATATTAAAATATAATAATGTCATTCTCCTATAAAATGAGTCCAAATGGAAAGTAATTTGAACATAGGGTAGGATTGGTTTTAAATCCCATCATAAAATAAAATTTTTATTGGTTTATGTGGTATTTTAAACTTTATCTTTTGGCATAACCCCTTAGTTAACCTATTTTAACCTTAACCACGGTAATGTTTTTTTTGCTTTTAAAGTGTTTTAATTTTACATATAAGAAGATAATTGGATCATAAATTGTCAAGGGATTACATTTTAGACCATATATTATCCAAATTTTTCTATATCAAATTTTTTATGATTTTCAAGTGATTTAATATAATATTATTTTCATAAAATATTATTAATGTCATTTTTGACACTATTCATTAAAATTGACTTTAAATACACCAATAAAAAATATAATTAGAATATAATAATTTAAAATATAAATAATATGTAACATTTAACTATAATATTTGTGTAAAACTTTAATTCATCAATAAAATATTATTTTTATAGTTTTTAAAAATAAATTACTTGATTTTTCTACTGCTTGCACAAGAACTGCATCAGCGTTGCGTAAGCATTTTAAGTAATTATTTCATCACTAAAATTTAAAAATAAAATAAAATCATAAAAATTAATTAATTAATTTAAATATAATATTTTATATTCTTTAAATATGTATTTTTAATCACATCTATGTCATGAAAACTTATTTAATATGCTATTTTGACTTTTCTGACCTTGTGCAAATATTGAACATGAATTTAGATAATCCACTTTTTATATAACAAAAAATAATAATATTATAACCATAAAAATAATAAATAATACTTAATATTTAATAATCAAGTCAATAAAGGACTTATTAATTCTCAAATATTGTCTTTAGGATATCAAATTTGACTTTTCCAGTGTTGCACATGCACTACGACGGCATTGAAAATGATTTTCATTTTTATCATGAAATAAATTATAATTTATATATTTTGAATTATTTATATATTATATTTGTATTATTTTTTCATAGTTTATTTATCACATAAGTTTCATAAACTTTTTATATTATGGTTATGTCTTGCTGATATCATAAAATGTACAGTATTTTATAAAAATTGTATTTTTTACTATTAATCATAAATTTAACTTATTGAAAAAAATATCAGAAATTCATACTGTAAAAAAATTAAAATAATAAATCCAAAAATAAATAAAATTAAATAAAATTAAATTTCTATAGGTGATATAAATTACTTTTAATATAAATGTGTAAAACGTACTTAAAATAGTTTTTAGAAAAAATGAAGTTTTAAGCCCAAAAATGAACTTATACAAAAATCAAGTATAATTATAACTCCTATATAATTAATTATATTATTTATAAATATAGTATAACCATGTTAATTTAATATCAAATTAAAACCATAATGTGGTATTTAAATGAAAATAAATGATAATTTTAAAAAAAAATACACAAAAACGGTATTTTCACTATTCACTAAAAATCAATCTTTTCAGAAAAACACCAAAATTTCATCCTAAGATAATTTTAATATTCTTATTTTATAAATAAAATTAATTTTATCAAATATGTTTTATCACATTTCTATAAAATAATTATAAAATTTTCTCAAAAAATGCAATAAAAAATCATTTTTGAAAAAAACACATTTTTAAAGACTAAATTGACTATACTAAAAATTTAGTTCTTATTTACTAATAATTTATCAATAAATATATATATATTTCATAATTTTTTTAATCTTATTTATACCTACCAATTTAACGGATATTTTATAACTATAACATTTAAATAATAATATTTCATGGCTCATTTAAGCTCGGTGTTGTGTGTCATATACGATATCAAACATAGTGTTCTTTTAAAATCTTTGGGTGCTACATCCCCCCCCCACGCTTAATAAACTGCATCCTATAAATTTTAACTTTTGTTCATTAATCAAGGGTTTTACATTTGAACATCTCTTTATGAGAAATCCACATCATAAAAAGGGTTAATAAAACTTTCTCTTGAGAAATGGAAAGAAAAATATGAAGGTCATCTGAAATAACAAATAATTAGGTTTCCAAATAGGAGAACATTAGTGCCAAGTTAAAATATAGACATGTAATAGAATACTAAATCCAAAGTATTAATATAGATTGATATAGAATGTAGTCTTAAAAATTTTAACCACCATAAAACAATAAATCTATGTTGGGTTAAAAGACCATTAATTCATTAGAAATGAAAGTAAACTGCAAACATTTTTATTTCAAAGTCCTTTTCCTAAATTTAATGTATTATTTTAAAATAAAGATAAAGTAATCAAAAAAATATACTTATTTTATATGAATAATTTCATACTTTGGTTTCACTTTGATCAATTTCACTTTTATTTCATCACTTACCCTAAGAAATGGATATTCAAGATGAATTCTTCATTCCTGGAGCACTAAAATTGAATTTTAATAAATCATAAGATATATAAGTCATTCATTTAGCCTATAAGTATTCACAAAAACCAAAATGGTTAGAAAAAGTTATTTAATAACATCCAAAGTTTTACTTAATCTATCCTATAAATAGTTAACTTTAAGGCTCCTCCAAAATATGTCTAACAAAAATTGAATCTTAAATATTGGAATGATTTGATATCATATCCTTATATGATCAGCTTGAAAATAATTTTAATCACTCATAAAGTCTCATACCAAAATGTATATACCCTAATCATTTCCCAAAAATAAAGTCATAATAAAACCATATATTCTTATAAAATATAATTCACCTTTTATTCCTTAAATAAGATTATATCTTAGACAAAAACATTTCCACTAGAAGTCTAGGTTCATACTTTCACTTATAAATAATCATAAGTTTATTCACAATATCAAATGTGATTTTTTATTCGAAAATTTATGTAAATAATGCTAATTAGTTCTTACATTCACATCAAATTTCTCTAAAGGGTGAACAAAAATATTTTCATAGGGCTCATTTATACAAAATCCAACATGAAATTACCAACTCTCGAGTGGAGAATAAGTGTGTAAAAATTATAATGAACTTCAGCTGTTGTGATTTCATAATATTTCCCTATATCCTTTTTCGTCAAAGGTCATTCTGGATTATTATCCTCATTAGCACTTAGATTAGGGTATTTATTTTCATAACGCCCAAGCTCCTTGCATATATATAACTAAAGTGTAGGTGGTGTATTTTTTTGAACCCTATCTTAAATCCTTTCATTTAATTTCTTCTTCACATTACTTTGATATAATTTTTCTCAATTTCTAGGGTTTCCTACACTTGAAACATCTTCTTGTTCTATTCATGAATTCATTTGAGTGTTCTTTCCCACATTTTTGGAAAGTAGAAGGTTGAAATTTTTTCTTCCATCCATGTTATATTCCACTATAGTTTCCATGAAACTCTATCTTCCCTTTATTATCACCAAAACCATGAGGTTTTTAAGATTATATTTCAACTTTGAGTGCACATTGAACGATTTCTTCATAGCTTCAAAAGTACCTTATGGCTAATGCCCTTTAAAGACATAGTTTTAGACAACTAAAGAATCGACCAATTTTTCTTTCAAGGATAATGGTAAAACCAAAAGAAAACCTTAAAAGTTTTGTAATATTTGACTCATAGGCACCAATGAATTCATCATCCATTTGATTGAGCTCACAGAATTCCTTCACCATTTTTATATGTAAAATTTGGGGGAAGTACTTTTTGAAAAATATCCACTTAATGATTAAGAACATTTGTGATGTTTTGTTTTAACAAATTTTGGTATTTTTTGACAAATATTATTTTTTAAAATAATTTTTTTTTAAATATGTGAAAGTTGTTGAATGTTCAAACCCAAACATAAAGGAGGAGAAAAGTGTTTTAGAAAGTTTTTTCTGGATACAGAGTATCAGAATAAGAATAACCAAATGATAAATTTGTTATAATTATTAATTTTGACTATTTTTTAAAGTTATTGATCACACACACCATCGGTCTTAGATCTGTTATCATGAATCTCAAGATTTATCGGACACCATGTTTTTTGAAAAGTTAGTAGATGCAGTGAAATAAATTCAAAATATTTCCGAAGCCTAAAAATTAAGTTTCAAAGGATTCAGGAGTTAGAAATTTCTTTACTTTCCAACTAAAATTCATATGATTTTTTTTATCTTGGAGTTCTCTTAAATCATGAAAAAATCTCATGATAAAATATTTTGAAGAAATGGAGGAATCCTAACGATGGTATTGGTTCCAGAAATCATGAAAAATTTTGCATCAGATTCAGAAGTATAGGACAAAGAATTATTCATGAGTATGAATTTTTAAATATGTTTAAATTTTAATAATTTCAAATTTTCTAAGAGGAGTCACCATTGGACCAAAATTAGACATTGATCCATCGGAAAAGGAACGGGCACTAATTAAACAAATGGATGCTTCACACTAATAACACATAAGATGAAAAACATTGGAGTGATCATAGTTTCTACCATCAACACATCTGACATATATAAGTTATTAAAGTGAAAATAATCAAAGGGAGTTATACTTACTAGAGAAAACGAAAAAGGGTGAGTTCAAATTTTAAATCATACTGAGTCTGAGGAGGAAAGTAAAATAAGGCTGACTCTAAGGACGAAAGTAAAATCAGACTAACTCTAAGGAGGAAATTCAAATAGGACTAAAACTGAGGAGGAAAGTCAATTAGATTGAGTCTAAAGAGTAAATTTAAATCAGAATGAATCTGAGGAGGAAAGTAAAATCAAACTAAATCTGAAGAGGAAATTCAAATCGGACTGACTCTAAGGAGGAAAGTCAATCATACTGAGTCTGAGGAGAAAATTCAAATTAGACAAACTCTGAGGAGGAAATACAAATCATATAGAAGAAAAATTTTTAAGTTTAATAAGGTTTTTTATATAGATATCAAGAAAATTTCATAAGAATTGAGAATAGTTTAACTTGTCAAATATTAAGTTCAAATGTGAGCTAATTTCAAATTTTCATGAATTTCAAAATTTGGTGAATTTGAGTGATCAAGAAAAGTTTTTCAGTTTCCTACCTTTTCAAATATTGGACACCTATAAATATATAAATAGTACATTCATACTTTGGATCTATTCAAATGTGAAAAAGGTGGAGCTCTGTAGATTTTGAGTCAGAGTTTGTTTTTGGATAGATATCTTATAAGAATATCGGACTATTAAAAGTTTTGTTTACCAGACTAAGATGATCAGACTAAGGAAGATTGGTCTGATCAGTTTAGCAGAGTTGGAGAAGTGATGTTAGAAAAAAAATTCATTGTACTAATGTTATTGGATTGATTTATCAGAATGATTTAATTAAACCCAGCCACATCGGGCTGAGGTTCTGGACAGATCATTTACAGATAAGATTGAATAAAATCTATTATACTTTTTGTGACTAAATTTTTTGTATGAAAACATTGTAAATTGAGGCGAGTCAGTATAATTATACATATCAAGAGATAGATGGTTTGTAATGGGATTAGACACAAGTTGTTTTCACTTCTTTATTATATTGAATTTTCATGGACTCATGGGAGTGGCTATAGCAAGGATATAAGTTCTCACTCTGAGACTGAACCTTGTACATCTCATGTTCTTTACTTTCTTTCCTATTTTTTCATGAATGAGTTTTTAAAAAATATGATAAGATAATTAAGTTTATCAGGTTTCAAGGGTTAAGTTTCTAAAAGTATTGAAACTTATAAAAATTTAACAACAGATTCAACCACCCCCCCCCCCCCGGTTGTTATTAGATCCTTTGGAACTTAAATTGGTATCAAAGGGAAGGTTCTATTATTAAATCCATATCATGGATAATATAAATTTTTTCAACAGGAGAGTAATTCCTACATTTTATGGAAAAAATTATTATGTATGGAAACATAGGATGATTTCTTATCTCCTATCTCTTGGACCAAAAGTTGTTGATGTTTCCACAATTGGGGTCCAACCTATAGATAAAGATTCCCCAATGACTTTTTTTGATAATAGAAATATTGAATTTTATGTAAAATCTATAAATTCTATTCTTATGTCTCTTTTAGAAAAAATTTATATGTGGGTGATGAGTCACAAAACTTCAAAGATTATATGTGAAAATATGGAAAGTATCTTTGAAGGGAATAATAAATTGAAGGAACAAAACCTAAAAATCTAACATATTAAGTTTAAAGACATAATAATGAGACATAAAGAAACTATTGATGAATACTTTAATAGAGTGAATGAAGTTTTTTTCAACAATAGAGGTTTTTGAGATGTTCTCTAAGATTCTACAATAGTGAAGAAACTTATGAAAAACTGTATGGATATGTTTGATTCTAAAATTTCTTCTTTAAAAGATAAATATGATTTATCTATTGAGGAATTTCATAATTTTCTTATTGCTTATGAGATGAGAAAATATTTAATGTTCAAAAATAATATGAAAGATGAAATTGAATTTGAAGCTATAAAAAAATTAAAATTCAAGATGTTGAAGATGTTGATCCTTGTGATTCCAAAGGTAAATAGGATGATGAGTTGAATAATAAATTCATGTCTCTTATATCCAATAACTATCAAAAAGGAAGAGGAATATATGGAGGTAAAGTTCCTATAAATTATTTTGAGTGTGGTGGAATCGGAAACTTTTCCATGAATTATACTAAGAAGAAATTTGGTGAATATTGAGATGATTCTGATGAGAACCCTCTATAGAAGAATTGTAATAAAAGTTCTAATGAAGGAAAGTCATCCAAAAAATATAAGAAGACGTTTAATAGGAAAAATATAATTATTTTGAGTAAGAAATATGAATCAGACTCAACTAAAAACAATTATTTATAAGATTAAATCTTAAAAAAGGTTAGAACATTCATTGAAAATTTTGAGAAAATAGAATACTCCTAAAATATTGAAGAAGGAGGAGGTGAAGAATCTTATGGAGAGTATCATCTCAGAATATAATTTTTTGCATGTCTTAAGAAAAATAGATCTCTCAAGAAATAAATCATAATGATAAATAAGGATAGTGTAAAAAAAATTGAAGGTGAAAAAGATGTGGTCAAGCTAGAAGAAGAATACATCCAGGAGATCTTAAGTTATAAACTTATAACTACTAAATAGTGAAATATGGTTGAAGTTCTTAGTAAGAAGTTGACAACTAAAGAATAGTAAATTAAAAAGTATCAATAAAAACTTCTTGAGGCCAAAATTACCATAATAAAGATGAATGAAAACTTAAAATAGTCTTTGTAAGTAAAAGTTGAGACTTCTAAAGTTGCTAAGAATTCTTATATTAAGAATCAGGTGAAATTCCCACCCACTAAATGTGTTATATCATATGATTTTAATAACCTTTAAGGTTATAGAAAAATTATTGGGAAATCTTGTGTGGACAAAGGATATGATAAATCTATCACATCCACAAAAGTTGAAAAATCACTCAGTATGAAAGATTTTCTACAACCAGAGTATGTTACAGTAGGAAGAAGTTATCAACTTCAATAACATTTCTAGAGAGAAAGATCTTACTTCAAATGAAAATCAAGATTTTATGGTTTTTTTTACTATTATGGAATCTATGGGAACAAGGATTTTAATTTTTGGAATAACCTATCACTTCATGGTAGAATGTTTCAACAAAGTGGAAGAAATAGTGAAAGTAGATAAGTAACTTTCCAAAATTATAGGAAGTTGAAATCTCAAGATGTTAGAAACGTTCCCATTAAAAATCAGTTTTATTGTATGAATGAAATTTGTGGAATATTTGATCAACTAGTTCACTTTTATTAATAATTTATTAATACACCTCTAGGACAAGTTTTGTATGTGATAAAATAAAAGGAAACAGGAAATAATAAAGGTGAAGAAAGAGATTTTTTTGTTGATACTACTTTAAAAGAAAGTAAAAAAAAGAAAAAACCATGGAAACTTGATAGTGTTTTTTATTCACACATAAAAGGTGACTTAAAAAAATTGAAACATGTTTAAAATAATGATGGAGGTGTTGTTACAATTTTTAATGATATCTCCTTAGAAATCAAAGGAATTGGAGTGGCTGAGATTGAAGTAGAAAAGTTGAAATCAAATGAAGTTTTATTTTTTTGATAGACTAAAACATAACTTACTTAGTGTAAGTGAAATATTTGTTGATGGAAAAGAAGTAATTTTTAGAAAAGACTCTTGTATCATCATAAATATGAAATAAGAAAAAGTTATTACAAAAGGAGAAATAACCAGCAGAAATATTTTTGAGATTGGAGAACCTAACAACTCATGTTATCTATGTGATGAACATGATAATAAGTTATGACATCGAATATTTGGACACCTTAGGTAGAAAATTATGAGAAAAATTTCTAAAGTTGATGTTGTATGAAATTTTCTATAATTAAAAAAGAAGATAAGAAGATGATTGTGTAACTTTTCAGAAATAAAAAATGACTAATAAGTGTCACAAGATTCGGTCTACCAGACATCTCAAATTTATTCATTCTGATTCATGTGATCTGATGATATATCAATAAATAAAAGGGTATTTTTAATTTATCACTTTTATTAATGATTTCACTCAAATGATAAACATCATGTTTATAAAATGCAAGTTAGAGTTTTTAAACAATATTTAGAGTCTTCAAAATAACATTAGAGAAATAAATGAGTGTTTATATAAAGTAGTTGAGAATAGATAATATTATATAATTAAAATTCAATAATTTTGAAACTTATTTGAGAAATAATATAATTAAACATCAATACAGTGCTCCCTACACTCCGCAACAAAATGGAGTAGCAGAAATGAAAAATAGAAGTTTGGTATAAATGTGAATAAGCATGTTAGCAGAATAAAAAATTTCAAAGTTCTATGGGAGATAAGCTATTAGTACTATTATACGTGTTCAAAAAAAATGTTTATTGAGGAAATAATATGACAATAATTATTATGAAATATGGTAGGAAAAAAATATTAATTGAAATACTTTATGGTTTTTGGATTTCCTTGTATGCTAAAAAATCAAAAATCCAGATCTTGAAAATTTTGATGATAAAGATAAAGAAGGAATATTCATAGGATATTCACCCAATGTAAGAATTTAAAAATTTTGGATCAAACATTTACAAAATTTGGTACATTCATATAATTTTAATGTTATTGAAAATAAAAATTCCATAACAAAAGTTGTTGATAATGCTGAGGAGGATAAAATGAATTTTTTTAATGAAAATGAGAATGATACACAATAGACCTATCAAGATTAGAAATAATAATTTGATGAAGAAAGTAAATCTGGAAGAGAAAATTATAAATTTCCTACATTAAAAAACATGTTGAGAATGAAAATATTCAAGGAAATCAAAAGGCTCTAGTTCAGACCAGAATAAATTTGATATTAGAGAATAAAATTTCACTCATCTTAAAAGTTCAATAAAAATCAGTTTTGGAAGCTATTAAACACAAATAGTGGTGGATTATATTAATTAAGTGTTGGACCATAATGAGAAAAATGAAATATGGGAACTTTTTTCGGGGCTAGAAAATAAAAAATTTATCGAAACAAAGTGTGTTTACAAAAAAATGAATGAACATGGAGAAGTTTCAAAAAACAAAGAAAGACTTGTTTTGTAAAGTCTATGTACAGGTGGAAGGTATGGATTTTAAAGAAAATTTCCCCCCTATTGAAAAGTTATAAACTATTATAATGTTTCTATCAGTGGTTGCACATCAAAATTACAAAGTTTATCAAATGGATGTAAAGTCAGCTTTCTTAAACAGAGAGATTGAGAAAGAATTTTACATTGAACTACCCTATGGTTTTTTACTTGATAATGATGAAAACAAGGTTTTTAGATTGAATAAATATTTGAATGGGTTGAAACAATTCACATGTTCCTAGTATTCAAAACTTTATAGTTGTTTGAGAATGCTGAATTTTTCTAAAGGAAAGGTTAATAGTAACCTTAATGTGAAATAAGTTAACACCAACACACTAATTGTTATTGTGTATGTGGATGATAAAATTTTTATTAAGGATGAAGAAAAAGTTTATAAATAATTTTCTAAGTAAATGAAGAAGAATTTTAATATGTGAATGTTTTGGAGAATTAACTTTCTTCCTTGGATTACAAGTATAAAAAAAGTACATTTTCTTATCTCAAGAAAAGTAGGCTTGGGAATTGTTAAAGAAGTTTGGGATGAAAAAATCCAAATAATTTTCTACTCCTATTTCAGTGAAAATAAAGTTGAGTAAAGATGATTCTGTAAAAAGTGTGAATCAAAAATAATTTCGAAAGCTGATAGGATGTTTACTTTATCTCACAGACTCAAGACCAAATATTTTTTATGTTGTGACTTTGTGTTCTAAATACTGAAAGAGCTCCATATATTGGAAGAAAAAATAATTATAAGATATATTAAAGGAACAATATCACATGGGATTTTATATAAAAGAAGTTTCCATATGAAATTTCATTGTTATATTGATGCCAATTATGATGAATATTTTAATTCTATAAAATCAACTTTTGGAGGAACATTTTTCTTAGGTAAATGTTGTTTGCATTATCATAGTAAGAAATAGAGTTAATAACTTTGAGAATAGGGGAATTAGAATATGTTGCAACTAATCAGGATTGTATTTAGATGTTGTGGATGAAAGTTCAGTTGGAAGATTTGAAAGTAAAAGTTTCTAAACCATTGAAGATGCCCTGAGATAATCAGAGTACAATTGATCTTTATAAAAATATTTTCCAAAACTCAAGATCAAAACACATTGATATAAACTTTCAATTTATAAAAGATAAATTTTCTTCAGGAGATGTTTTACTAGAATATATCTCAAAAAAGTATCAAATTTTTGATATATTCACAAATGCAATGTTGAAAGAGAGGTCTGTTGAATTGAGGCTATAACTTTATGTTCATCCTTCAACAGTGAATTCCTAAAACTCATAAGAAAAACCCACACTACATGTTTTATTATATTTAAAAAGAGGAATAATATGTACAAATTTATCCTTCAATCGAAAGAGAAGTACTTTTCAACCTTAAATTAATCTAAAGCAATGGTTATCATAAAATGGGGGACAAAAAAAGTGATGGGATTTCATCTTAACATGTCCGTAAACATTTCTTTTCACCAAGGAATATAATTCATTAAAAAATTAATTTATCTAGTAGTGTGGTGTTAATACACTCTCTTTTAAAAAAGGATGCATTTTGGTAAAAGTCAAAAAACTTGAGTTGTTTACAAAAGTTAATTTGTGAAAAAATTCTAAAAATTGAAAATTCTGTTAACGAGTGTTGTCAATGAATCCAATGGGGGGATTGAAGAACCTTTGTGATGTTTTTATTTTAAAAAAAAAATTATTTAATTACAACTAATATTTTGTGAAATAATTTTTTTGTAAAATAGGTGAAAGTTCCTGAATGTTCGAACCCAAATACAATAGGGTAGAAAAGTTCAATTTTTGAGAAAGTTTTTTCCCAAAAATAGAGTATTATAATTAGTATAACTAGAAGATGAAGTTGTTAGAATGATGAATGCTGAATTTTTTGTAAAGTTATTAATTGGACACACCATTGGTCTCAGATATATTGTTATGAAGTTAAAAATCTATCTAACACAATGTTTGTTAGAAAATTAGTAAATGTACTGAAATAAAGTTATAATTTTCTTGAATCCTGAAAAGTAAGCTTCAAGGGAGTGATGAGTTAGAAATTTCATTAGTTTCTAACCAAAATTCAAAATATTATTTACTGATCTTGGATGTCTCATAAATCATGAAAAAATATCATGATAAAACCTTTCAAAGAATATTGTAATCGTAAATATTACATGGATTCTAGAAATCAAGAAAAAGTTTACATCAGATTTAGAAGTAAAGGATATATAATTTGTCAAGAGTCTGAATTTTTAAAGCTAGTTAAGTTTGAATAATTTCAAAGTTTATAAGTAGAGTCACCATCAGACCAGAATCAAACATTGATTCATTAGATAAGGAACAAGAACCAATTCAAAAAATGGATGCTTCACACTGATAACACATCAGATGCAAAATATCAGAGTGATAAGAGTTGATAACACTGATCCATTAGGAAGATATATGTTATGAAATTCTAAATAATCAAAAAAAGTAGTGCTTATCTAAGAAAAGGTAAAAGGGTGAGTGTAACACCCGAGACTTTTATGTTATATAAATCAGCAAAGGAATATTTTTCTACACAACACTTGCTTGGCTTGCTTTACACGAAATCGCGACCTTCCTCGATAGCTTGCGTCGTACGCAATACCGAGTTTCACTAAACAACGATATGCTATTAAAATATTATTAAAACTAGCCGTTATGAATAGTAATAACCACTTTTTGAAATTTTATAAATTTTATTTTTCAAAATGGACTTCATTTTTGGATTCGGAATATCGAAATTAGGCTAGGGTGAAATTTTGGTATTTTTCTGAAAACTTTCAATTTTTGATGAATAGTGAAACCACTAAGTGGTAGTTAAAAAAACTGAATTTTTCATAAAACTTAATTTTACCGCTTCTGTGAGTAGAATTTCAAAAATCCGAGAGACACGGTTGATTTCAGTAAGTAAAATGTGGTTCAATGAGATGAAAATAATTTTTTGGTGAATAGTAACTTTTTACTTTTTTTTACCACGGTTAAAAGTAAATGAGGTAATTAAGAGTAAAGATGATATTATTATTATTACCCTAACACATGTCCTAATTCTATTGGATAAGTGTAATTCGACCAAAAACAAACTTAGGAATAAAATATGACCATTTAAGCCCACTTGGATTAGATTAGGACATTTATTATTAATTTATTTAAAGAAGGGTTAAAATAGTTAAAATCAAAGTTTAATAAGTAAATAATTTTAAATATGGGGTTATACATAAGATAAATTCAACTATAAATATTCATTATAAATCTAAAAATATTTCCTACATAATGGTATTTTATTTGTAATTTTTAGACATTAAATAATTTAATTTATTTATGACACAATGATGATGTAGTAATTATCTTATTAATGAAATATTGACATAATTGATGTTATAAACACAAAAATAAATGAAATTTGAGACTTTTTATGAATCCCACTAATTTTCTAGGTTAATATGAGATGTTATTATTGATTTAATTAACTTGGATCGAACTAATAAGTCTGTTATGATTTTCACAAAAATCAATTACTAAATAGTGTCAAAATTTAAATAAAATAGTTTTTAAAACAAATATTATATTGGTAATTGTTATTTTATTCCTAAAAATATAAGGTTCAGACAAATGACTTAGATAAGATTATATATATTAATAATAAACAACTTGGGGTTCGTTTGGCAGCTTATAGTAAGTTTATTAACCTTATAGTATAAGAACACAAGAAGACATGGTAAAAGTAAAATTATTTAACTTAATGTTAAATCTAAATGATAAGGTTAAAATAGGAACCTAAACTTGTCTAAATTCTATTGGATGAGAGTATTTCGACCCATCCCCACCTTAGAATCTAAATAAATCAATTTGGAGCTATTTAAAACCGAACTTGACTTTATAATAAAATAATATTTTTAGTTATTCCAAAGGTGCCCCTCTCCTCCCTTATAAAAGGGAACCTCCTCCCTCTCTTCCTCACACCACTTTGAGCCTTCAAGATCGGACAAACCCTGCCACTTTATCCTATCCACTTCCCTAGAGACATACTAGAGGTCCTGGTCTTCTTCAAAGACCAATTTTAGTGCCCTAAAATAAGGTCTCAAAGAATCACTTCAAAGAAGAGGTAATGTCCGTTACCGATTCTTTCATTTTATTTCTTCTTCCACTTCTTCTTCTTAGGTTGTTTCATTATGAAGTAATAACATAAGTATCACTCATATACTGATATGTTATTATAAGTATGAAACAACCCTATTTCACCATCTATCCATCCTACGGAAAAAGAAATCACCGCGCGTGCGTACGTACGGAATACCGTCTCCACGCCGTGGTGTAATCTATTTTCCACCACCACCTTACTTGGATGGGTATAATGGTGTAAATAATGACTATATATAACTATTATAAAGTGATATTGATTCTGAAATAGTATAAATATACTTCAATATAATTCCACGATCATAGGAACGATATCATCACTCGTGCGTACGTACGGAATACCGTCTCCACGATGTGATGCGACTCGTTCTACATGATCTTCATTTCATAATGATTATATAAATGAATTGAATTAATTAATATGATATATATTACACTAATACCATTCTGGAAATGAGGTATCTATAACCTAAAGAGAAGAATAAGAATTTATTCGACAAAACACGCATAAGAACAAAAAGTTATAAACACCCAAATAACAAGTAGCAATGAAATATTACTACTAAGAAGCTAAGAATATGACCATATATGATATCATAAAAATAAGTATGATTATGGAATAAGTCAATAACATTATTTAAATCATTATACAGGAGTTTCAGACACTTACAAAGCAAGTCGGACCTAAGGTAAGGGAAATATCACAATCTCATTTTTTATCCGAGATTGTTTATACTTTAGTATTTACTGGGGTGTATTTTATCATCCACATCCATGTTTCCTCAATATGTAATATTTATATCCTTATAAAATATTTTATATCCAATTTTACCCTTCGGTGAGTTTTTAGTAAAAGATATGAAAGTAATCTTTTGTCGTTTTTCGCACGAGGTACTTTTTTGACTTTTCCGACAAAAGTACGAGAAGAATGTTTTTTTTAACTTATACGGCATGAATGGATTTTTAAAACATTATTTCCAAGAAGCATCCTTTACAAGTTTTCAAGTTTATTTTTAATCAACTTCTTTTAGTTTAAATTTGTATGACATGTTAAGAAAGGAAAAATGTTTTTGAAGAAGAAAGGATATTTTCCTCAAGAATGGAGTTCAAGTGTTTTATCAAAATTATTTTCCATCTAAGATAATAAAGGGTTCTGTTTTTATCCCTATTATTACATTGATTTGATTATGTTGTGATGGAATTATTTTTATGAATTCCTTTATCTTATATGAATTGTTTTATGATGTCATGATGTTTAAGATTCCCATTTGTATTACATGGGTTATGCAATGATGTATGATTTATGATTTTGTGGCACACATAAGAATGGTATCATTATGAGATGGGTGGGACCTATATCTCCCTCCAATGCATTGGGTAAAGATTTTATATCTCATGAGATAGACATGGCTGGAACGGTAGGTTATACTGGTTCAGTGAAACAGGACTGAAACGAGGGTGACTCGGTTCAGAAAGGGACTTTTTACACTAAGATAGTCTTGGCAATGAGTCTTGACTAACAAGAAATGATTCTCTATGATTATGTGTGTATGCCACAAAGTTTCATGTTTTAAGTTATGATTATTGTGATTACATTTCACTGCCATGATTTATCCCATGTTATGAAATTATGATCTCTTTTGCAGGTTAAGATTTCCAAAAGTTATGTGCTTGTGTATACGATGTGATTGATATTTATTTTGTTTACCCTTACTGAGCATTTGAGCTCACCCTTTTGTATGTTTTCTTTCCCCAGGTCAGGAATAAGGTTATTAAGTAGGATATGCCAAAAAGGGACTCTAGATATGATGAAATAAGTGGGAGGAAAAGTTGATGCTTTATGAACCAGTTTTTTATGTTTCCCAGTTTCTAAAGACACTATACCTATACGGTCCTTTCGTGGTTTTTGTTATATGTTGTAATAAGTATGATTCAATTTTGAAGTATTAACAATGTGTGTAAAGTATGGGTCGTATAGTTGGTATCAAAGGAAATGTATAGTCAACCTTTGGAAACTAGGATGTGAAAGTCTTAGTAAGAACCCTAAGGATAAGTCTAAGCATAGAACACAATATTAGTGTTCTAGAAATGGCCATGAATAACCTAGGATAAGACCTTAAGTGTGAAATTTTATTCTTGAGTATGTGGTTTTCCTATTATAATTAGTGTTGCTCACACTATTCTTCTTGGTTTTAGTCAATGGCTGGAACCCGAAGGAATTGTGTTAATGCGGAATGTGACGGGTAATGAAATGATTGTCCCCCTGAGCAACCAAACGTTATGGGAGCTGGAATGCAAAATCTTTTAGCCATGCTCACACAAATTTCTCAAGCTATGAATCATGCAGGACTTCCAAACGAGCAAAGGAAGGAGCAACATTCTGTTGAATCCTTCATGAGGCAGCGTCCACCTTCTTTCAGCGGGTCTACTGATCCATTAGTTTCTGAACAATGGATTAGTACTATTGAAAAGATATTTTCAGTTCTTCAATGTTCTGAACATGATAAAGTCATCCTAGCAGTGTATCATTTGGAAGGAGATGTTGATCAATGGTGGAATCTTATTAAGAATACGAGGCAAAGGGATGAAATTGAGTCCATGGAATGGGACGAGTTCAAGAACTTATTTTTCAATAAGTACTTCCCTCGTATTCTCCGAACAAAGATGGAGAAAGAGTTTCTTGAACTGAAGCAAAAGGATGATGAATCTGTTGGTACCTATGAAGAAAATTTTACAAGACTTGCAAGGTACGCTTCTGGTATTATTATCCAACCTGAGAGTAAGATCGATCGTTTCTTTAGTGGCTTAAAACCAAGTCTTCGAAGGGCGTTAGCCATAAGGGACTTCAATAGCTATGAGGAAATCGTTCGATGTTCTCTCAAAGTCGAGATGGAGATTGGAGTAACCCATCAGTCATATGGGTTTGATAAGAAGAGGAAAATGGAATTCAAAGGAAAATCTAAAGATCACACTGAAAAGAAGATGATCTTTCCCTTATGCTCAAAGTGTGGAAAGAAACATGGAGGGAGTTGTCTTAAAGGGACAAGTAAATGTTTCAAATGTGGAAAGGAAGGTCATCGGGCATTTGAATGCCGCGGTGATGGGAAGAAGATGTCTAATGATGCAAACAAAGGAAGGGATACACAGAATGAACCTACTACACTTCAATGTTTCAAGTGCAAGGAGATGGGTCATTATGCCAATAAATTCCCTAATCCAAGGGTTGATGATGATGGTCGATGTCAACAAACTCTTAAGGCTAAAGACAAGGGAACGTCACATGCAATTTCTATCAGCGATGTGGAGTACGATAACGATGTGGTGAAAGGTACACTTACCATCCACTCTAAAGTAGAAAATGTTTTATTTGATTCTGGATCCACCCACTCTTTTATTTCTGAAGAATTTTCTAAGGGTATCACCGTATTACCTCAACAATTAGATGTTGAGTTAGCTGTGACAACACCTAATGGCACAACAGTCGCATCAAAAGTTTATAATTCTTCTCCGATCGAAGTTTGTGGGAAAGTGCTTCCTGCAAATCTTGTGATCCTTCCTATAGTGGAATTTTATGTGATTCTTGGCATGGATTGGATTTATTTATATGGAGCTCATATCAATTGCCAAATAATGGAAGTCACATTTCATATTCCAGATCAATCTATGATCTTCTATCAATGCAAGGATGAACATAACCTTCCAGTGGAAATTTCTTCCATCTTATGGGTCTTGATTCCACTAAATGAAGGTTATTTATCTCAAATGGTTGGTGAGAAACTCACGATTAAGAATATGCCCATTGTACGAGATTTTGATGATGTATTTCCGGAGGAATTACCGGGTCTTCCACCAAATCGTGAAGTTGAGTTTTAAATAGAACTTGTACCGGGTAGTTTGCCTATTTCAAAGACACCTTATAGAATGGCCCCAATTGAGTTGCAGGAATTGAAGAAGCAACTCCAAGAGAATCTTGATAAGGGATTCATATGACCTAGTGCGTCACCTTGGGGAGCACCTGTTCTATTTGTTAAGAAGAAAGATGGATCAATGAGACTCTGCATTGATTATCGAGAACTTAACAAGATCACTATCAAGAACAAATATCCTCTCCCATGCATTGATGACTTATTTGACCAACTACGCGGAGCTCAATACTTTTCCAAGATTGATCTTCGTTCAGGGTATCATCAATTAAGGGTCAAAAGGGAGGATATACCAAAGACGGCTTTCCGTACAAGGTATGGACACTATGAATTTATAGTGATGCCATTTGGTCTTACTAATGCCCCTTCTATCTTCATGGATCTGATGAATAGAGTCTTTAGAGACTATATTGATCAATTTTTGGTAGTCTTTATAGACGATATTCTTGTCTATTCAAAGAGCAAGGAAGAACATGAAGATCACTTGAGAATTATATTGAAGACCCTGAGAAAGGAGAAGCTCTATGCCAAATTTACCAAGTGTGAATTTTGGCTTCAAAAAGTTGCATTTTTGGGTCACATAATCTCAAAAGAGGGGATATCTGTGGATCCAGCAAAAACAGAGGTTATCGAAAGATGGTCGAGACCAACAACAGTAACTGAGATCCGAAGTTTTCTTAGTTTGGCTGGATATTATCGACGTTTTGTGAAAGATTTTTCAAGATTATCTAATCCACTCACCAAGTTGACTCGGAAAGGAGTTAAGTTTGTCTGGACGGAGGAATGTGAAGAGAATTTCAAGGAGTTGAAAAGAAGGTTATCCAGTGCACCTGTGCTCACACTGCCTTGTAGTAGAGAAAGGTTTGTGATCTACAGTGATGCATCCAAGAAGGGATTGGGGTGTGTTCTTATGCAAAATGATATGGTGATAGCTTATGTCTCATGACAGTTGAAAATCCATGAGCAAAATTACCCAACACATGATTTGGAGTTAGCTGCGGTAATCTTTTCATTAAAGATTTGGAGGCATTACCTTTATGGTGAAAGGTGTGATATTTATACTGATCATAAAAGTTTAAAGTATATTTTCACACAAAAGGAGCTGAATATGCGTCAAAGAAGATGGTTGGAGTTGATTCAGGATTATGACTGCTCAATCCATTACCACCCTGGGAAAGCAAACAAGGTGGCAGATGCATTAAGTCGACAAGACCATGCTAGTTTATCCATGATGAGGATCACAAAAGATCCAATATTTATGGATTTACAAAGGATGGATCTTGGAATTATAATGGAAGGAGAAAAATATTATCTTTCTCAAATGAATGTTCAACCATCTATACATGTGAAGATTAAAGAGGCACAGAAAGAAGATGTCGAGTTACAAAAGAAGGTGAGAAATGTTCTT
Source organism: Viscum album (assembly GCA_963277665.1). Taxonomy (NCBI): domain Eukaryota; kingdom Viridiplantae; phylum Streptophyta; class Magnoliopsida; order Santalales; family Viscaceae; genus Viscum; species Viscum album. Next base: position 966,371,707 of record OY728132.1, read on the forward strand.
GAATTCAACCTTGATTGTGATGGGATAATAAAGTTCAGGAATCGGGTTTGTGTTCCTCCCATCCCCGAATTAAAGAAGGAGCTGCTGGATGAGGCTCATAGTTCTTCATTCTATATTCATCCTGGAAGCACGAAGATGTATAGGGACCTGAAAGAGTACTTCTGGTGGGATGGCATGAAAAGAGATGTTGCTAAATATGTCTCTTGATGCTTGGTTTGTCAGCAATTTAAAGCTGAGAGACAGAAGTCTAAGGGGATGTTACAACCATTACCCATACCCGAATGGAAATGGGAAAACATCACTATGGACTTTGTCACAGGACTTCCTAAAACATCCAAAGGCAATAATGCTATCTGGGTCATAGTTGATCGTCTTACAAAGTCTGCACACTTCATTGCTATTAGAGAGGATTTCTCTCTGGATCAGCTTTCCAGGATATATGTAAAGGAAGTGGTAAGATTGCATGGAGTACCACTTTCTATTATATCTGATTGGGATCCGAGATTTACCTCAAAGTTCTGGGGAAGTCTTCAGCATACTCTGGATACAGAGTTGAGTTTCAGCACTGCTTATCATCCTCAGACAGACGGTCAGTCTGAGAGAACAATTCAAACCCTAGAAGATATGTTGAGAGCTTGCTCTATGGATTTCAAAGGAGGTTGGGATCAACACCTACCTTTGGTAGAATTTTCTTATAATAATAGCTTTCACTCCAGTATTCAGATGGCTCCTTATGAAGCTCTCTATGGAAAGAAATGCAGGACTCCAACTTGCTGGGATGAAGTTGGGGAAAGAAAGCTATTAGGACCTGATCTCGTTGATGAAATGGCAGAAAAGGTCAGATCTATTCAACAACACATAAGAGCAGCTCAGAGTCGACAGAAAAGTTATGCCGACAACCGAAGAAAAGACCTAGAGTTTGAAGTGGGTGATAAAGTGTTCTTACGAATATCGCCATGGAAGAGGTTTATGAGATTTGGAAAGAAGGGGAAGTTGATCCCTAGATATATCGGTCCTTTCGAAATACTGGATCGTGTTGGGAAGGTAGCTTACCGATTGGCGCTTCCACCGAATCTCTCTCAAGTTCACGATGTGTTCCATGTATCTCTCCTGAGGAAGTACATACCTGATCCTTCACATGTACTCAGCTCAGAAGTTGTACCGCTAGAGCAAGATCTTTCTTATGAAGAACAACCGATAGAGATTCTGGATCGTAGCGAAAAATTCCTACGAAACAAGACCACTCGATTGGTGAAAGTTTTATGGAGGAACCACCAATTAGAAGAAGCTACATGGGAGTTTGAGGATATGATGAGGGAGAGGTATCCTCATCTGTTTGTTACAAAGTGACGAATTTCGAGGGCGAAATTCATTTTAAGGGGGGTAGAATGTAACACCCGAGACTTTTATGTTATATAAATCAGCAAAGGAATCTTTTTCTACACAACACTTTCTTGGCTTGCTTTACACGAAATCGCGACCTTCCTCGATAGCTTGCGTCGTACGCAATACCGAGTTTCACTAAACAACAATATGCTATTAAAATATTATTAAAACTAGCTGTTATGAATAGTAATAACCACTTTTTGAAATTTTATAAATTTTTTTTTTCAAAATGGACTTCATTTTTGGATTCGGAATATCGAAATTAGGCTAGGGTGAAATTTTGGTATTTTTCTGAAAACTTTCAATTTTTGATGAATAGTGAAACCACTAAGTGGTAGTTAAAAAAACTAAATTTTTCATAAAACTTAATTTTACCGCTTCTGTGAGTGGAATTTCAAAAATCCGAGAGACACGGTTGATGTCAGTAAGTAAAATGTGGTTCAATGAGATGAAAATAATTTTTTGGTGAATAGTAACTTTTTACTTTTTTTTACCACGGTTAAAAGTAAATGAGGTAATTAAGGGTAAAGATGATATTATTATTACCCTAACACATGTCCTAATTCTATTTTATAAGTTTAATTCAACCAAAAACAAACTTAGGAATAAAATATGACCATTTAGGCCCACTTGGATTAGATTAGGACATTTATTATTAATTTATTTAAAGAAGGGTTAAAATAGTTAAAATCAAAGTTTAATAAGTAAATAATTTTTAATATGGGGTTATAAATAAGATAAATTCGACTATAAATATTCATTATAAATCTAAAAATATTTCCTACATAATGGTATTTTATTTGTAATTTTTAGACATTAAATAATTTAATTTATTTATGACACAATGACGATGCAATAATTATCTTATTAATGAAATATTGACATAATTGATGTTATAAACACCAAAATAAATGAAATTTGAGACCTTTTATGAATCCCACTAATTTTATAGGTTAATATGACATGTTAGTATTCATTTAATTAACTTGGTTCGAACTAATAATTCTGTTATGATTTTCACAAAAATCAATTACTAAATAGTGTCAAAATTGACATAAAATAGTTTTTAAAACAAATATTATATTGGTAATTGTTATTTTATTCCTAAAAATCTAAGGTTCGGCCAAATGACTTATATAAGGTTATATATATTAATAATAAACAACTTGGGGTTCGTTTGGCTGCTTATAGTAAGTTTATTAACCTTATAGTATAAGAACACAAGAAGACATGGTAAAAGTAAAATTATTTAACTTAATGTTAAATCTAAATGATAAGGTTAAAATAGAAACCTAAACTTGTCTAAATTCTATTGGATGAGAGGATTTCGACCCATCCCCACCTTAGCATCAAAATAAATCAATTTGGAGCTATTTAAAACCGAACTTGACTTTATAATAAAATAATATTTTTAGTTATTCCAAAGGTGCCCCTCTCCTCCCTTATAAAAGGGCACCTCCTCCCTCTCTTCCTCACACCACTTTGAGCCTTCAAGCTCGGCCAACCCCTGCAACTTTATCCTCTCCACTTCTCTAGAGACATCCTATAGGTACTGGTCTTCTTCAAAGACCAATTTTAGTGCCCTAAAAGAAGGTCTCAAAGAAGCACTTCAAAGAAGAGGTAATGTTCGTTACCGATTCTTTCATTTTATTTCTTCTTCCACTTCTTCTTCTTAAGTTGCTTCATTATGAAGTAATAACATCAGTATCACTCATATACTGATATGTTATTATAAGTATGAAACAACCCTATTTCACCATCTATCCATCCTACGGAAAAATAAATCACCGCGCGTGCGTACGTACGGAATACCGTCTCCACGCCGTGGTGTAATCTATTTTCCACCACCACCTTACTTGGATGGGTATAATGGTGTAAATAATGACTATATATAAATATTATAAATTGATATTGATTCTGAAATAGTATAAATATACTCCAATACAATTCCACGATCATAGGAACGATATCATCACTTGTGCGTACGTACGGAATACCATCTCCACGATATGATGCGACTCGTTCTACATGATCTTCATTTCATAATGATTATATAAATGAATCTAATGAATGAATATGATATATATTACACTAATACCATTCTGTAAATGAGGTATCTATAACCTAAAGAGAAGAATAAGAATTTATTCGACAAAACACGCATAAGAACAAAAAGTTATAAACACCCGAATAACAAGTAGTAATGAAATATTACTACTAAGAAGCTAAGAATATGACCATATATGATATCATAAAAATAAGTATGATTCTGGAATAAGTCAATAACATTATTTAAATCATTATACAGGAGTTTCGGATACTTACAAAGCAAGTCGGACTTAAGGTAAGGGAAATATCACAATCTCATTTTTATCCGAGATTGTTTATACTTTAGTATTTACTGGGGTGTATTTTATCATCCACATCCATGTTTCCTCAATATGCAATATTTATATCCTTATACAATATTTTATATCCAATTTTACCCTTCTGTGAGTTTTTAGTAAAAGATATGAAAGGAATCTTTTGTCGTTTTTCGCACGAGGTACTTTTTTGACTTTTCCGACAAAAGTACGAGAAGAATGTTTTTTTTAACTTATACGGCATGAATGGATTTTAAAAACATTATTTCCAAGAAGCATCCTTTACAAGTTTTCAAGTTTATTTTTAATCAACTTCTTTTAGTTTAAATTTGTATGACATGTTAATAAAGGAAAAATGTTTTTGAAGAAGAAAGGATATTTTCCTCAAGAATGGAGTTCAAGTGTTTTATCAAAATTATTTTCCATCTAAGATAATAAAGGGTTCTGTTTTTATCCCTATTATTAAATTGATTTGATTATGTTGTGATGGAATTATTTTTATGAATTCCTTTATCTTATATTAATTGTTTTATGATGTCATGATGTTTAAGATTCCCATTTGTATTACATGGTTTATGCAATGATGTATGATTTATGATTTTGTGGCACACATAAGAATGGTATCATTATGAGATGGGTGGGACCTATATCTCCCTCCAATGCATTGGGTAAAGATTTTATATCTCATGAGATATAGACATGGCTGGAACGGTAGGTTATACCGGTTCAGTGAAACAGGACTGAAACAAGGGTGACTCGGTTCAGAAAGGGACTTTGTCCACTAAGATAGTCTTGGCAATGAGTCTTGACTAACAAGAAATGATTCTCTATGATTATGTGTGTATGCCACAAAGTTTCATGTTTTAAGTTATGATTATTGTGATTACATTTCACTACCATGATTTATCCCATGTTATGAAATTATGATCTCTTTTGCAGGTTAAGATTTCCAAAAGTTATGTGCTTGTGTATACGATGTGATTGATATTTCTTTTGTTTACCCTTACTGAGCATTTGAGCTCACCCTTTTGTATGTTTTCTTTCCCCAGGTCAGGAAGAAGGTTATTAAGTAGGATATGCCAAAAAGGGACTCTAGATATGATGAAATAAGTGGGAGGCAAAGTTGATGCTTTATGAACCAGTTGTTTATGTTTCCCAGTTTCTAAAGACACTATACCTATACGGTCCTTTCGTGGTTTTTGTTATATTTTGTAATAAGTGTGCTTCAATTTTGAAGTATTAACAATGTATGTAAAGTATGGGTCGTTATAGTGAGTTCAAATTTGAAATCAGACTCAGTCTAAGGAGGAAATAAAAATTTAACTGGCTCTAAGGAGGAAAGGAAAATCAAACTGATTCTAAAGAGGACAGTTTAATAGGACTGAATCTAAGGAGGAAATTTTATCATACTGATTTTGAGAATGAAATTCAAATAAAATTAAATCTAATGAGGAAAGGAAAATCATACTAACCCTGAGGAATAAAGTAAAATCATTCTAAATCTAAGGAGGAAATTCAATTAAACTGAGTCTGAGGAGAAAAGTTAAATTATACTAACTGAAAGTATAAAATAAATATCATACTGAAGAAAATTTATTAAGTTAAAGAAGGATTTGTTCAGAAAAATATCAAAAAGTTTCCAGAATAATTGAGAAGAGTTTAATTGGTCAAAAATAAAGTTCAAATGTGAGTGAGTTTCAAAATTTTATGAATTTGTGTGAGAGAGAAAAAATTCAGTTTCCATCCTTTGATATTATAGGATAAAAATAAATATATGCATAGTAAATTCACACTTTTAAACTATTAACAAGTTCAAAAGTTGTATCTCTTCATGGTTTGAGTCATAGTTTCTTTTCAGATAGAGGTCTTGTAAGAATTTCGAAGTGTTGAATGTTTTGTTTACCAGACAGAGAAAATCAGACCGAGGAATATCGGTCTGAGCATTTGATTTGAGTTAGAGAAATTAAGTTCAAAGAAAATTTTCTTTTTACTGAGTCCATCTAACTGAGTTCATTGAACTAAGGCAATCAGACCCATCCATATCTGATTCAGGTTCCAAACAGAACATTTGTGGAGCAGATTGAACAAAGTTTTTATATTTTTTTATGTCTCAATATTTGGTAAGAAAACTTTATAAATAATGGGAGTCATTATAATTATATATATCAAGATATATAAGGTGTCTAATGGGGGTTGACATAATTTTTATTTACTTATTCATTGTAGTGAATTTTCATAAACCCGCAGGAGTGGCTATGGAAAGGATATAAGTTCTCACAATGAGGCCAAACCTTGTAAATCTTGTGTTCTTTACTTGATTTCCTATTTTTTCATGCATGAGTTTTTACTAAAATATGACAAAGAAAATAATTTAAATAGGTTTTAGGGTTTATGTTTCCAAAAGTTTTGAAACTTATAAAAATGTAAAAATAGATTCAACCCCCCCCCATAAGTTATTATTTGATCCTTTAGAACGTCAAAACTCATCTCATTCAATGGATTTAATTTTATCCAATTGCATCGTATTCTTAATAATATTCCACCATTGATATGATCCACCATACAAATGATAAATGTTGTAGAGAACGCTTTTATGGTCTGAGAACTAAAGAAAAAATATCGCATTGATCCAATAATCATTAACCATTTGATCTGAATCCCCATAGAATTAGGGTGGATGTTGCTACATAAAATATTCAATAGCATGTTTATCCCCCTTGGTAAATTTGGAAGTTCAACATTACCTATGTTACCAATTATATATTAATAGAGTTGAGTGATCATAGTCACAAAAGATTGTATCCCAAATTCTAGGACATTTGATTTCTCATGAGGATATTCATTTCATTGTTCATCGCATTCATTTTCCAAATGATTCCTACAGGTTTCAGCCATTAAATAAAACCAAAAACTTAGTGTAATCATCAAGTTATCAAAATTAGATTGAACAATCACATATTTAGGAAAATCATTCCTAAGATACCCTAAATTATGAAACATAGGTCATTCATGGTCATCATCTATTCAAATCCTTCATAATGGTTCATAAAGAAAATATGATTTAACCTAAGAATATCCATTGTGAGTGTTAAACCATCTATGTAGTAAGGGTAAATGCACTTTTCACCAGAATTATGGTCAAGATATACTCAACTAACACTTTTTAGAGTTATTACCCCTAGATGAATCTGTACTAAAACCACACCCACATGTAGTATCCAAATAGGTATTTTTTTTATGGAAAAATCACACTCCTCTATTTTCCATAATTTAGGAATTTATCCTATAAGTAGGATTATCCAAAGGGTTCTTACTAATGTTTTTTCATCCTAGTTTACAAAGGTTTACTAAACCATTATCTGATACCAACTATAGTAGCCCAATATTTTCTTACATATATATATTACATCTTATTAGATGAATATTCATTTCATAACATTAAAATCCATTCCAGAATCATATAGGTATAGTTCCATTGGAAACCTGGATACATAAATAACTTGTTCATATGATATCTACATAATCTTTCACTATTTTCTTCATAACTATTACCCTTCTTAGAAATATCATACTTAAAACATCTCTTCAAAACCTAGGGAAAAGAAACATAATAATGGGTGATCTTAGATGCTCAATAAGGGTAAATAAGGGAGGTACCAGGGAATACTTAAACATAATATGATCATAAGGGTATGACAACATGAGTATAAAACTTTAAAATCCATACCATGTACATCATAGATCATAGTATTAAATCATGCATAAATCATGGATGTTCATAAGACAAGAATCATAAAGGAATCAAAGAATATGTTCGATGAGAGCATCATATAGACATAGGAATGTGGAAAAAAATAATATTATAACTTTGTGAATATGTATAAATCGAAATAGGTTCACTCATTAAGTTAAGTACATGAAATCATGACCTCACATAAACTTATGAAAAAGAAACCAGGTCCACACATAATCTTATAGACATGAAATCTAGGTCTATGATTAATCTTATAAACATGAAAACCAAGTCCACACTTAATCTAATGGACATAAAAACTAGGTCCACGCATAATCTTATGGACATGAAAACCAAGTCCACACATGAAATTGTGAACATGATATCAGGTTCACTCATAACATATTTACCTCATGAGTTATCCATATTTACCCAATACATTTTAGGGTTTTAACAAACCCAATTGTCACATAATCATAATCAACACATAAAAATTTCAAAATATCATAAATCATTCATCATAATATCATAACATAACCAATGTAAAATAAATGGGCTTTGTAAACATCTCATCATTATAATCATAAACCACCCATAGAGAAAATAATTATGGTATCATTCGATCATATCCCTGGTAAAGCATAATTAATATCAATGGATATTATTAGAAATTAAATTTTTCTTTGAAAGATCACTGAAATATTTCTTGAGGAAAATAAACTTTTCATTTTGAAATTATTTCTTTAAAATATAAAAACTTAAAACATATTATGGAAAAGGTTTTATTTAAAATAAACCATAGAAATATGTAAAGTGATATTAAAATCATTGACTGTTTACAATGGTGTAAAATTTCATTGATTTCATGTAAGTTAAATGAAAAACATTCCTTTCATACTTTTATAAAAAGTCAAAAATTACCTCGTTCAAAAAATGATAAGGATATTGTTTTTAAATCATTTTGTAAAAAATAAATCATGGGTAAAATTTTATTTAAAAAATCATAGACTAATATTAAAAATATTCTTGAAAACATTTTATAAAAACATGGATATGGATGAAAAAGATTCTTAAATGAATAGTAAACCATAATCGATTTTCCTTTAAAAATATTTTATTTGGAATATTGAGTATTTAAAGAAAGGAAAATGAAAGGAAAACATTTATTCTTCATAAATAACCAAATGATAGTAAAAATGAAAGATTATAATCAAACAAGGATCATATAATTTCAAATAATGGAAATTTAACCATAAAAATCTCGATTAAAATGGGATCGAAACATAAATCCCTTATTTCTTTAATAACTTTTGAATCATAATCCTCGTTAAAGAAATAAATTAAAATGAAAATTTAAATAAAATTAATATAAATATATTCATGATATAACATTTCAAAGGTTATATATAAACACCTCATAAAATAATATAGGTTTATAACATAACATATTCCCCAAAGAATACAAATTGATACGATAAACCCTTACCTCAAATCTCATCTTTCTCCATACGTGATTGAAACTACTATATATTAAATATAAATTTATTATATATATATTACAGAAAAATAATCATATATATCATACCATATATGATTTTATTATAACATATTATCACCCATTTATTAAAAAAAATTATTAAAATCATTGTTTCGTGTGATAACTGCTTCATTTTTCATGCATGTTTCGTTTAGGCAGTCTTTGTGCTTATAATTTTATCATGATTCCATAATCATCAAAATGTTAAACAAGATATTAATATCATATATATTCATTATATATATATTTATTTATTTATTTATTTATGTTCAAATATAAAATTTACAGATATAAAAATGAATTACATTGTTCATGGAGACGATTAGCCATATGTACGCATGAACGATGTTTTCACTTTTTGACGGATAGAAATAAATAAAGGTAAATAATAAATAAAATTTAAAGAATAATTATTATATCATATACTTCATATATATTCATAAAATTCACTCTTATTACCACCCATGTAAATATTAAATGAAAAAAAAATCACATCACTTCATGGAGGTGGTAGTCCACACGTATGCACGAGCGACGTTATCATTTTCCAATAGATTGAAAGGTAAGAAGGTATATATAATATTAACATTAAAAAATTATAATTATGTCATAAATATAATATATAAACTTTAAACCCATCATAATAACCATACATATCTGATTTTTATGGAAAATAAATTGTATCACTTCATGAAGATGGTAATAAATTAATAAATTAATTATCTAGAAAATGAGAAAGATACGGTGCCCTTTTATAATTGAGGGGAGGGGAAATCTTGGGATTTCTTAAAAGATTAAAATATAATAAATTAATTATCTAGAAAAATTATTAAAAATGGAAAGTTATTTGAATATAAGGTATTATTGGGTTTAAATACCATAAAAAATAAATTTTCGATAGTTTTAAGTGGTTTTTTAAAACTTTTCTTTCTCCTTAACCCCTTAGTTAACTTGTTTTATTCTTAACTATGGAAACGTCTTTTTCACTTTTAAAGGGATGTAATTTTAATTAAGTTGAAACCTAGATCATAAATGGTAAAGGTATGAATTTTTAGACCATATATTATTCACCTTGTCCTATTTAAATATTTTATTATTTATAAATAATTTAATATAATATTCTTTTCATAAAATATTATTATTGTCATTTTTGACACTATTAATTTAATATGACTTTAAATAAACCAATAATAAAATTTAATTTGAATATAATACTATAAAATATTCATAATAGGTCATATTTATCTAAAAAATTTGTGGGAAACTTTTATTCATCCATAAATTATTATGTTTAGATTTTTTTAAAAATAAATTACATTATTTTTCTTCTGCTTGCGCAAGCACTCGGTCAGTGTTGCGTAAGCATTTAAGTTAATTATTTCATCACTAAAAAATAAAAAAAATACTATAATGAAAATAAATTGATTAAGTTCAATATAATCTTTTATATTCATTCAATATGTATTTTTACTCATACCTATTTTAGCATAACTTATTTAATATGTTACTTTTACTTTTCTGGACTTGTGCAAGAATGCACAAGCCTTTATATAAGACACTTATTTTATCACTAAAAATTATTATATAACCATAAAAACATTAATAATACTTAATATTTAATAAAAAATTCTATCATGTACTTCTTCCTTCTCAAATATTATCTTTAGGACACTATATTTGACTTTTCCAGTGTTGCACAAGCACTACATCAGCAATGAAAATGATTTTCATATTTATCATAAAATAAATTCTAATTTATCTGTTTTGAATTATTTATATATTATATTTTTATTAATTTATCATATTTGAGCCATTATATATGTTTCATAAATTTTTTTACTATGTTTATGTCTTATAGATACCATAAAAGATTTCATATTTCATAAAAATTGTATTTTTTTACTATTCACCAAAAAATAGATTTTTTAAAAAAAATATCAAAAAATAATACTACGATAAATTAAACTCCATTAATATAAATATAAATAAAATTAAATAAAATTAAATTCCTATTATTGATGTAAATTAATTTTAATATAAATTTGTAAAACACAATGAAAAACTGTTTTTAAAAAAATGCATTTTTAAACCCAAAAATGAACTTAAACCAAAATAAAGTACAATTATTATTCCTATGTAATTAATTATATTATTTATAACTAAAGGATACCTATGTCAATTTAATATCTAATTCAAATAATAATGGGATATTAGAATGAAAATAAATTACAATTTAAAAACGTACAAAATGGTATTTTCACTATTCACTGAAAAATCAATATTTTTATAAAAATACCAAAATTTCACCCTAATATAATTTTGGAATGTTTATTTAAAAAATAAAATTAATTTGGTAAAATACCTTTTATAAAATTTCTAGAAAATAATTGTAATATTTTCTCATAAAAAGCAATAAAATCTTTTTTGAATAAAATTTATTTTTGAAGAATAAATTGAATTTACTAAAAATTAAGTTTTTATTTCCTGAGAATTTATCAAAACATATATATATCATAATTTAGTTAATAATATTTATACCTTCAAATTTAATTACCTAGTTATAACTGTAACATTTAAATAATAAAAATTCATGGTTTATTTAAGCTTGGTATTTCATATTGTATATGATATCAAACCTAATGTTATTATTTTAAAATATCATTGTGTTACAACATAATTAATGAAACCATAAGATACACTTTGAATTCTTGGCATAAATATAATGTGTTTAGAGTAAACTTAATATAGTCTTCAGGTGTCTAGCATGTAACTTGGAAGTCTGTGAATATAAGAGGATATCATCAACAAAGACCATGATGAAAGAGTCAAGATATGAGTGGAAGATCTTATTAATGAGAGCCATGGAAACTTATAGGTAATTCATAAATATGTCAGGCAAAATGAAGTACTCATACAAGACATATCTACTCCTAAACATCATCTTAAGAATATTCTAATCTCTAACCCACAATTGATGGTATCCTGAATGAAGATCAATCTTAGTGAACCATCAAGATCCCCACAACTGATCAAATGGATTTTCAATCCTGAGTAAAGGATACATGTTCTTTACTACCACCTAATTCATATTCCTATATCCTACACAAATATAAATAATACCATCTACCTTCTTGTAAAATAACATGGTATCACCCCAAGGCAGTGTGCTCTGTCTGATAAAACCCTTCACCTACAAATAATTTTTCTACACCTTCAAATCTCTCAACTAAGTTGGTTCCATAGGGTATAAAGAAATCAATATTGGTTGTTCTATAAGAAAAAGATAAAACTAAAACTCAATACCTTTATCTGGAGGATTACCAGATAATTTATCTGGGAAAACATCCTAATAATGATCCACCAATGTTGAATCTGGTTGTGATTGGGAAAAAACTTGGAAAGTATGAGGATGAGAATTATATGGATCCCACCCTGTATGGAAGATTCATTGGAATCTTATTATACTTGAATGTAATATAGAAAAATATCGTATTTGAAACATGCTTAGCGGGATACTTTTAAATTAATCCGAATGAAGAGCATTTGGAATCAGTTAAATGAATCATGGGAAATATTCATGGTACACTCAATTTTGGCTTATACTTTGCTGTAGAAAGAGATAATGAATTATCATCATTTTCTTATGTTGACTGGGCTGGAGATATGGTGGATCAAAAGTCTATAATTGGTGGCACCTTCTTTATCAGCAACAAATGTTTGTGATGGTTGAGAAAGAAATAGAAAATTACTTCTCTTAGTACGGTTGAATCAGAGTATATATTTGCTACAAAGTCTTACACTTAGCTATTGTGGATGAAGTAATAACTAACTGATATTGGTGAAGAGGTGAAATCGTCGATGGTGATTCACTGTGAAAACAAGAGCGTGATCGATCTTATGAAGAATCTATTTTAGCACTCTAATACAAAACATATTGAGATCATATATCACTCCATCAAATAAAAATTTGATCAAGGTGTGATTAAAATAGAGCATGTTGGAACTGATGACCAAGTGGCCTACATTCTAACTAAACTATTAGTAGTAAATGTGTTTGAGAAACAATGTTTGAACCACAGTGTTCAGCCCCCTCCTAGTGCATGAGGAGGTTATGGTTAGTCCCCTATCCACATTTTTGTTAATCATTTTAATCTTTCTGTGGAAGTGATGTAGGTTTATGGGGGAGATATGATCTAGGGGGAGTTTTGTTTTGAACTCTAAGAGTATAAATAAAGGTTCTTTGTGTTTATTGTTAAAGGGGGAGATAAGTGGAATTTAATGAGTGTTTGGTTTTCAAGATTGGTCGGTGGTATATTATGGCATGAAATTCTCTATTTTCACTCTTATTTTCTACACTGAGCTTTGATCACATAGAACTAAAGTGTTATATGAGTTTTTTCTCTCTTTTTAGGTTTTTGTTTGAAGTTGGTGCTTTATTAAATTTATCTACAGATTTCTAACAAATCCAAAGGAGAAAATTATTGGAACTAAGGTCTTTTTTAGCTCTAAACGGGGTCTAGTTTGTGTTTTTTTCAATCCAAACTAAGATAACTGGGTATTTTTTGTAGTAACCCGAGATTTTATGAGAATTATTATTTTTAATTTCATTGATGTCTTGTGTTGTACATGACACCAAAATTAGATTGTTCTATACGCAACACTGTATTAGCTTGCAGTATACACAACACTAATCTTGGATCATGTTACACACAATTTCAAGTTCATTTGATAGAAGTTATTTTACGCAACATTGAGTGTATATATATATATTCAATGTATAAATGAAATATGGTTGGATTCTATTATACGTAAAAACAAATGAATCTTGAACTACACGCAACCCTGACTTGGATTTCATTACACGCAACCGTGACCTTCCACGATAGCGTGTGTTATACGCAATACCAATTTTCACTAAATGAGATATTATTATAATATTATTATGAACTAGCCGTTATGGACAGTAATACCCACTTTTTAAAATTTTATAAATTTTATCTTTCAAAATGGACTTCATTTTTGGATTCGGAATATCGAAATTAGCCTAGGATGAATTTTTGGTATTTTTCTGAAAACTTTCAATTTTTGATGAATAGTGAAAACACTAGGTTGCTATTTAAAAACCGACTTTTTATTTAAATAATTATTTATTTTATTTAAATTTATTTTAGGTCAAAATTGATACATAATACCTATATAAGTTCAATGTAATTCATTTGATTCATTTTATAATAATTTTAGATATATTAAAATTTTATTGAACGTTTCACCGTCTTTTACCCACCTCCTAGGAGAATTTGAAAATTTACATAAAACTTAATTTTACCGCTTCTGTGAGTGGAATTTCAAAAATCCGAGAGACACGGTTAATATCAAGGAGAAAAATTTGGTTCAATAAGATAAAAATAATTTTTGGCAAATAGTAACTTTTTACTTTTATTTACCACGGTTAAAAGTAAATAGGGTAATTAAGGGTAAAAATGATATTATTATTACCCTAACACGTGTCCTAATTCTATTGGATAAGTTTAATTCGACCAAAAACAACCTTAGGAATTAAATATGACCATTTAGGTCCACTTGGATTAGATTAGTACATTTAATATTATTTTATTTAAAGAAGAGTTAAAATAGTTAAAATCAAAGCTTAATAACTAAAACATTTTTAATATGGGGTTATAAATAAAATAAATTAGACTATAAATATTCATTAGAAATATAAAAATATTTCCTACCTAATGGTGTTTTATTTAAAAAATTTAGACATTAAATAATTTAATTTATTTATGACACAATGGTGATGCAATAATTACCTAAATAATGAAATATTAAAAAAATTGATATTATAAATACCCAAATAAATGTAATTTGAGACTTTTTATGAATTCCAATAATTTTATAGATTAATATGACATGTTATTATTGATTTAATTAACCGTTTTTGAACTAATCATGCTGTTATGATTTTCACAAAAATCAATTACCAAATAATGTCAAAATTGACATAAAATAGTTTTAAAAACAAATATTATATTATCAATTTTTATTATATTCCTAAAAATATAATGTTCTGCCAAATGACTTAGATAAGGTTATATATATTAATAATTAACCACTTGGGGTTCGTTTGTCTGGTTATAGTAAGTTTATTAACCATATAGTGTAAGAAAACAAGAAGACACGGTAAATGTTAAATTATTTAACTTAGAGTTAAATCTAAAAGATAAGGTTAAAATAGTAACCTAAACTTGTCTAAAACCTATTGTTTGAGATGATTTAGACCCATACTCACTTTAACTTCTAAATAAATTAATTAGGAGCTATTATAAACCGAATATGACTTTATTATAGAATAATATTTTAAGTTTTTTCAAAGGTGCCCCTCTCCTCCCTTATAAAAAGGGCACCCCTTACCTCTTCTCTTCACACCCTTTTGAGCCTTGAAGCTTGGAAAACCCTTGCCCATTTCTCTTATCCACTTCCCTAGAAACATTTTGGAGGATCTGGTCTTCTCAAAATACCAACTCTACTTCTTTAAGAGGAATCTTAAAGGAGGTGCGTCGAAGAAGAGGTAATCTCTTCTTCCGATTCTCTCAAGATTATTTCTTCTTCTTATTATTCTTATTTAGTTGTATCATTATAAAGTAATAACATCAGTATTAATTACATACTGATATTTTATTATAAATATGAAATTACCTTATTTCACCTTCTATCTATCCTATGGAAAACGAAATCACCACGCGTACGTACGTACGGAATACCGTCTCCATGTTGTGGTGTAATCTGTTTTCGACCACCACCTTACTTGGACGAGTATAATGGTGTAAATAAATAACTATATATGATTATTGTAAAGTGATATTGATTTTGAAATATTATACATACACTTAAATACAATTCCATGATCATGGGAATGATATCATCGCTCATGCGTACGTACGGACTACCGTCTCCGTGACGCGATGAGATTCGTTCTCCATGTTAACCATTCATGAATGATTATAAAGTGTATATAATGAATAATAATGAAATATCTGACATAATAATGATACTGTATTTATGTATATATATATATTTATTTCATCTACTTAATTCCATTCAATTCAATAAGGAAACGAAAACAGCATTCATGCGTACGTACGACCAACCGTCTCCATGAACGGTGTATTTCATTCCATTTATCGTTCTATCATATATATACGTATATTCTGAATATATATTATATATAAATCATTTTTTACATTCTGGAATTAAGTAAATCAGGATATAAGTAATAATATCAATAACAACAAGTCGAAACACGTACAATAAATGAAACAATTTTACCCAAATCGCTGCTTTTACATCGAATTTACAAAAGAACGGGTAATATAAAGTCATAAGTAAACCATTTATGATATCATAACAATTAATATGATTCTGTAATAATTCAATTACATTATTTAAATCATTATACAGGAGGATAGGATACATACGAAGCTAATTGGACATAAGGTAAGGGATAACTATTCCAATCTCGCTCTTATCTGAGATTGTTTATTCGTAAGTATTTACTGGGGTTTTTGTTATCATCCATGTCCCTATTTTCTAAAAAAAAATTCATGTATATTTAATGGAATTTTTACCCATTTTTTAATTTTACCACATGTTATGAAAGGAATCTTACTCTTTTTTACCACATGAGGAACTTTTAGACTTTTCCGACAAAAGTACGAGGAGAATGTTATTTTTAACTTATACGGCGTAAACGGATTTTTACGGTTTCATAACGCCTCATTTTCATGAAGCTTACTCTACAAAATTTCATGATTATTTTAAACAAAACCCTTTCCTTTTAAAATTTCATGGCATTTTGTAAAGAGAAAATGATTTTGAAGAATAAAGTATATTTTCCTCAATATTTCATTTCAAGTGTTTTATCAAAACTATTTTCCATCTAAAATGACATTATTTAATATGATTATGTTTCAAGTATAATTTCTCCATTATTTACATGGTTTGATTCTTCTTATGAT
Source organism: Viscum album (assembly GCA_963277665.1). Lineage (NCBI taxonomy): Eukaryota > Viridiplantae > Streptophyta > Magnoliopsida > Santalales > Viscaceae > Viscum > Viscum album. The sequence continues at coordinate 966,388,744 of OY728132.1, forward strand.
TAAATGATATCCATTTTTTATATGGATTATGTTATGATGGCATGATGTTTAAGAATCTCATTCTATTACATGGGTTATGCTATGATGTATGATTTATGATTTTGTGGAACACGAAAGAATGATTTCATTATGTGATGGGTGGGACCTATATCTTCCTACAATGCATTGGGTAAAGATTTATATATCATGAGATAGACATTTATGGAATGTTAAGTTAATCCGGTTCTGTAATATAGGACTTGAACGAGGACTGAACTCGATTCAGAAAGGGACTTTGTCCACTAAGATGGTCTTGGAAGCAATGCATTGGCTACTATGGAAATCATAAAATGTGCTTAATGGTTTCCACAATTATATGTTTTATTCCCATGATGTTTTATCATGATTGATGTTCCTTTATGATATATGCCTTACGTAATTCCAAGATTTATGTCTTCGCTCAAGATTTTGATGTTTAAATTTTATGTTCAAGTTTTTGCATTCAAATGTTTATGGATTTTCTTATGTTCTCTATGCTTTACCTTACTAAGAATTTGATCTCACCCTTTTTATGTTTTCTTTTCCCCAGGATATAAAGAAAGGTTTTAGGTATGAAAACCAAAGGGGAATATCTTTATGGGATATGTTGAAGATCTTTCACCATGATTAGAAGATTACGTTCCGAGTTTCCGAAGACACTAAACTAATATAGTCTTTGGGCGTCTGTTTTTGTCATGTATTAAGTATTCCGCAAAAGTAATGTAATGTCCATGTATGTCAAGATTTGGGTCTCTACAGTTGGTATCAGAGTGAAGGTTTAGTTTACCTTTAGAAACTAGGATGCGAAAACTTTAGTGAGATCCCTAGAGATATTTCTAAGGTATATCTAGGGATGTCTCTAAGGTTAAGTATACGTATAGGTTATAGTCCTAGAATTATGATAATGATATTAGAATTAAACCTAAGGTGTTATATATTGAAGGTACTCCCCGTTTATTATGTTGTTTTCCTAGCATGATTCTTTTTGGATTTTATAAAATGGCTGGAAACAGGAAGATTCATGATAATGGAGGATATGATGGACAATGAAATGATATTCTTCATGAGCAACCAAATGAAATTGGATCTGGAAGTCCAAACATCGTTATTATTCCTAATCAATAATATCATAATATGATCAATAATCTCAACATTGGTAAGTATCCTGACTCAGATAATAAGAGAAAGATGGAGTTTCATGATGATCATAGAGGAAAGAAAGTTCAATTCCCCTCATGTAAATCATGTGGGAAGCGGCATTAGGGAGAATGTTTAAAAGGAACTGGAATATAGTTTGGGTGTGGAAAAGAAGGACACAAAGCCAATAATTGTAAAGGAAAAGGTTTAGTTAACACCATGAACAAGGATAATGGTATTTCTAAGACATCAACAATAGTTAAATGTTTTAAATGTGGAATGTATGGGCATTATGAAAACCAATGCCCTAAGGGAAAATCTCATGATGAGTATCATCATGTTCGTATGGGTAGTATTTATGTTGATGATGATGAAGAGACTACAAATGATATATGAGATGAAAGAAATGATGAAGCTCAGTTAGTGGTTTAAGAAGGTAGGGGAATGATTGTATGTTTATCAAGAGTTGTGTTGTATAGGTAATTTAATAGTACTATGGAATAAAGACACATCTAAGGATTGTTACACTATTGTTTTTTCTAAAGTATTTGAAATTATATGTTGAATGGTACCGGTAACCATGAAAGGTTAATTCATATATTTTTGTAAAGTAGATGATACGTGCATAATGAAGGGATTAGGAGATAATGAGATGTTTTATGGTATTGATGAGCTCATGGATGATATAATGATAATGTGATATCATGGTCTGAGTATATAAAAATTTTGGGACTTTGGTATGTGGAAAGAGTTAACTTTTAACAGCATTCATGTTTTCACTAAGGTTCAATGGGTATTCATTTTTCAAGAGAATACATGATTAAGGTATTCACATGTTTGGAATGTGGCCAACAAGATATATCTTATATGGGGGATAAATGATGGTATTCACATGCTTGGTTGATGACATTTCTAGTAATCATTTTCTTTATACTATAAGATTGGACAGAAGTATTTTCGATAAGCTTAAAGGTTGGAATGGATTAAGTTGGACATCAGATAGAATTGTTTAAGGATAGAACTTTTTTCTATATTATTTATGGAATGTTATAATAATGTAGTTTTAGAAAAAGGAAAACCTGCAGGATGGGTGACAACCCGTCACGTCGGACAAGGCTGTGGGAATCGAACCCACAACTGAAGTGCGACAGGCCTTTATCGCATACCACTGGCCTACAGAAAGTCCCTGGTTAGTAGAAACTAGTTTTATTTTATTAAGCGGTATGATAGATGAAGTATATGTCCATTTTTGGAATCATATACAATTAATCTCACCATATATGGACTTATGTATATTTAATAACTTATGATAACCTTTTTGTGATAGAAATAGATGGGATGACTTATCATTTGATCGCATGATCTGCTAACACTTCATGAATGAAAAATTCAGCTTCATTTCTTTAAATAGAGATGAAGTGGAAATTGTTCATGGAATGACCAACAATGATATGACACTAAAATCAAGTAACTATTTCTCCTTATCTAAAAGTTCATCAACATTAGGGAAATGATCTTGGAAACCAAAAATTTTGTTCTATTACTCTCATATCTGATGAATCAGATGGTACCTTAGATAATCACAAATTTATGGCTTTTTGACTATTGTCTTTTTCATAGCCATGTTCTCTACCACTCTCCATCAAAACTTGACGGTTAGATTTCCCTTTCATATCCATATTTTCACCTATGTTATCCTATGTGGAAACCTAGGGATAAGTTAATTTGGGTAACCATTAGGTTTCATACATTAGTTTTTAAAATTAAGCTTTATTATTCCTTTTTACGATGTGGGTTTCTATTAAAGAAAATTTCAAGTAGTAAATTATTTATAACCGCGATGAATTTCGAGGGAGAAATTCATTTTAAGGGGGGTAGAATGTAAGAACCCGAGATTTTATGAGAATTATTATTTTTAATTTCATTGATGTATTGCGTTGTACGTGACACCAAAATTATCTTTTTCTATACGCAACACCGTATTAGCTTGCAGTATACACAACACTAATCTAGGATCGTGTTACACACAATTTCAAGTTTGTTTGATAGAAGTTATTTTACGCAACATTGAGTGTATATATATATATATATTCAATGTATAAATGAAATATGGTTGGATTCTATTATACGCAACAACAAATGAATCTTGCACTACACGGAACCCTGACTTTGCTTTCATTACACGCAACCGCGACCTTCCACGATAGCGTGTGTTATACACAATACCAAGTTTCACTAAATGAGATATTATTATAATATTATTATGAACTAGCCGTTATGAATAGTAATACCCACTTTTTAAAATTTTATAAATTTTATCTTTCAAAATGGAATTCATTTTTGGATTTGGAATATTGAAATTATCCTTGGATGAATTTTTGGTATTTTTCTGAAAACTTTCAATTTTTGATGAATAGTGAAAACACTGGGTTACTATTTAAAAACCGAATTTTCATTTAAATAATTATTTATTTTATTTAAATTTATTTTAGGTCAAAATTTATACATAATACCTATATAAGTTCAATGTAATTCATTTTAGTCATTTTATAATAATTTTAGATATATTAAAATTTTATTGAACTTTTCACCGTCTTTTACCCACCTCCAAGGAGAATTTGAAAATTTACATAAAACGTAATTTTACTGCTTCTGTGAGTGGAATTTCTGAAATTCGAGAGACATGGTTAATATCAAGGAGAAAAATGTGGTTCAATAAGATAAAAATAATTTTTGGTGAATAGTAACTTTTTACTTTTATTTATCACGGTTAAAAGTAAATAGGGTAATTAAGGGTAAAAATGATATTATTATTGCAACACCCCAGGTAAATAAAGAATATGACATTTTCATATTTATCCATATTTGTGAATAAAATATTAATATGACTTTAAAGTGGACGCTATGCTCGATGGCGTACCCAACACACAACAACGAGTTTCTTGGGAATCTTACGTTGCACTCTAATAATAAAATAATATTATTTTAAATGGTAGTTAACATGTAGCCGTTGTATTGGCGGTAATGGATAGAAATAACTAAAATATGATTATATATGTTTTTAAATGTTTTTACATTTATCCAATAAAAGATAAAAGCATAAAATACGGAAAGAATTCAATTTTAGGCGTATATGCCCTAGTTTTCACTAAAGGTTCACTTATCGCCTTTTGATGGAGAACCGTCATTAAATATAGTTTTGTTCACTCTTATACATCCTTTTGGACCAAATAATACTATTATTAAGAATTGGGACATCAAAATTTACTTTTTGTAAATTTTTGGTATCTTTCTGATAAAGTTCATTTTTTAATGAATAGTGTAAAATGTTGTATTTTAATTCAAAACCTCTTTTTAATCTAATTTATTTATATTATTATATTATCTTTTGAATTGTTTTTAAAGTGAAATTAGAATATATTTTTACCATTAAATCCAATAGTGGTCATTGGAATTAATTTCACTTTGAAATCAGACTTAAACTAATGTCAATCTTTTGATACTTATTGTTTCATAAAAACACGCTATTTGCTCTGACAGCGGGAATTAATTATTAAATTAATTAATGTGACTTATATGTTTTGAATTTTTTAAAATAGACTTCATTTTTTAATTTGGAATATCAAATATAGCTTAGGGTGAATTTTTGGGATTTTTCTGAAAAACTTCAATTTTTGATGAATAGTGAAACCACTAAGTGAACTTATAAAAACTGATTTTTCCGTTTAAATGAAATTTTGCCATCTTTGTATTTTGAATTTCAAAAATCCGACATACATGGTTGTCATTAAGAAGTAAAATGTGGTTCAATGGGATAAAAATAATTTTTTGGTGAATAGTAACTTATTAAGTTTTTAATCGCGATTAAAGATAATTAGTGTAGTTTAAGGTAAAAATAATGTTTTAATAATATGAAATGAACTTGACACATGTCCTAACCTCATTGGATGTGTCATGGGCGACCAAGACAACCCATGGGTAAACTTGGGGACCCCATGAAGCCACTTTTGTTGGAAAATGACATTAATATCTTTTTATTTAAAGTTAAAGTAAAAATGAGACAAACATGAAATGTTTTACTAAAACAATTTTTACACTGGGTTATACAAATCAGATTTTTGACTATAAATATTCATTGGAAATCTAAAACTATTTCCTATATCATAGTATTTTTTTGTAATTTTTATACATTAAATAAATTAAATTATTTATGACATCATGATGATGCAGCGATGACCTCATTATTTAACGATTTAAATAAAATGGAAAGATAATGTAATATCTAAGACCTAAACATGTCCAAAACCTATTGGATGAGTGGATTTCGAACCCTTATCACCTTATCCTCGAAACACATTAATGTGGGACCTCTTAAATCCGAATACCATTTTAAAATAAAGTAACTTTTCTTTACCTTCCAAGAGTGCCCCTCCTCTCCTCTTTAAAAGGCCCCCACCTATACCTCCTTACCCACACTCCCAAAGCATTTTTCTTGGCCAAACTATGACTATTTTGTCTCTCCACTTCCCTCTCTTACTCCTTGAAGCCTCACTTTGGGCATAAGTCTTCCCAAGGAAGCCTTTGAGCTCAAACTAAAGGGAGTTACCCGATTTTAAGGTAATGTCTTCACTTGAGTCCTTGTGTTTTATTTTGATTCTCCAACCCCCTAAACTCTTTCTATTCATTTCTTTTGTAACAACTCCAGTATCATCAATATACTAGGATGTTGTTATAAGAAGGATTTGAGCTACACTTTCACACACCTACATCTAATGGTTAAAGAACATACTGTTTCCGTGGATGGCGAATTTCGGCCTCCCGAAACGATGATTGTTCAATATTCTTTTAACACCTTCAAAGGTGGACATTAAGATGAAACTATATTTATATATGATATATAATATGTTTATGTTTTCCTTATGCTTCTGTATTTTTCATTTTGGTCATACCTTTATGGTTTCCATTATGGGTAAACGTGATATCTTCATTTAAGGAAGTGCGGACTACCGCCCCCTCAAAGTGATGTGATTCGTTAATGCCATATGTGGGATGTATAAAGTATGGATTTAAAGTTATTATATATGATTTTATACTGGAATTATAATATACCTCTATATCGTTATTATTCCATTCCATAAAAAATATGAAATAGAAATGAAAGTAGCGTTCATGCGTACGTACGGCTTATCGTCTCCATGAACGGTGCATTTCATTTCTTATCCCCAAATGCAATGTAATATTATAAGTACATGTATATAATGGATATATATGATGAATGATACATCTAAATGATGAATATATTTCTGTAATTAAAATATACATACCTCTCATTTAGTTTTAATTCCATTAATATGACATAGAAATGAAAGTAGCGTTCATGCGTACGTACGGCTTACCGTCTCCATGAACGGTGCATTTCATTTCTTACCTCTAAATGATTATGTAATATTATAAATACATGTATATTCTGGATATATATGATATATATGATATCCAAATCATGAATATAATTCTGGATATAATGAACAATTGACCACATGAACAACATGTAATTGTAAGAAGTCCACTTTCGACTTAAGAACCAAATATCGACAAAACAAACATTATTAACTTAAATGATTACATAATGTTTATAACATGGAAATAAGTTATATAAAAGTAATAATGAACTAGAAAAAGGTTCTTAATAAAGTGGAAATTAACTCAAGTTTATTATTCAGGATGTTAAAGAACGATCGAGTCAAGTCGGACCCGAGGTAAGGGATCCTACTCCTCTCTTTCTTTTTAAGTACACTCTTTTATGTATTTCCTTATAAGATCATATTTCTTGTTATTGGGATGTTATTTTATATTAACTTTACTGTAATTTTTATGTTCATATGATGAGAGACCCTATTCTCTCTCATCAATCCATTTTGGAAGTTTTGAGTGCCGCCGTTAGGCTGCCGAATTTTCGTAAGAGATCTAACCTCTCTCTTTCTCTTTAAGTACTCTCCTTTATGTCACTTCTTTTAAGCTCCTCTTTGTTATGATGGGGGGTGTTCTTTTATATTCTTATTGTTGTACATTTTATTGTAATGTGATGAGATACTCTATTTGATCTCATCAATCCATTTTTGGAAGTTTTAAGTGGCGTTGTTAGGCTGCCGAGTTTTCATAAGGGATTTTTCATCTCACTTTTATTCCCGTGAGATTTATGCTACATTTGCCACAATTTCCTTTGAGTGGTGTATGTACTGACCATTATTTTACTCATTGTGTAATATTATTTCATTTATGAGTATTTACATCAATGTTTTATTATTCTTATTTCATGAGGCGTATGTTTCGAAAGATACCCATGTCGGTAAGGGAAACTTTCACCCTCTTCTTTTTAAAAGACTTTTTTGTTATGTCTTTTAATTCACATACTATTATTTTGGGATATGTTCTTTTATATCCTTATTGATTTAAATTTTATTTCCAAGTGATGAGATTCCCTTTTTATCTCTCATCAACTCATTTTCTGAATTTTGAAGTGATGTCGTTAGGCTGTCGAATTTTACCAAGGAAACTTTTTAACCCAATTTCGATTTCTTTGGGTTAAACATGTAGTTATTGAATATGTCATCTTTTTAATATGTGTGAATGACCTTTTATTGTTTTACACTTAATATCCACTTATATTTGGTGTATTTATATTTGTCACACATAATTTTGAGATTGAATTATCCTTAATTTAAGGATACCTTCTTTATAAGGGAATTCATCACATTTGACATTTCTATTGAGACTTCTTTGTTGTTACGCACCAATTCACTCTTATATGGTGTATATACTGTCCTTTGGAATATTATATCATGAATCCATTTATTCTCATGATATTATAAAGTTCTGACTAAATGTTATTCCTCAATTATTGTATTCAAGTGTCTCTAATTTTGGTAGAACCCCTTTAACCAAAATATCGCTTTAAATGTTTTAATTATTTGTTCTTATTAATATCCATGTTTTCAAAGTGGTTTTAAGGATTTATTTATATGGATATTAATGGTTTAAATTTTTAAAATATTCAAGGTGGTATGGGACACTTTGATTCAAAAATATCTTTATTAAATGTTTTAAATGGTTTTGGAAATGGTTTCTTTTTGAATGGGTTCATTATTTCAATATACTGAAATGTTATATTATGATTGAAATGTGGAAATGTTATTTTTCCTTTATACATGTTTTATGTGATACGTTTATGTTATGGTTCTTGGGAATTGTTATGAAAACGGGTGGTTCCGTGATAAACTAAGGGCGGGTGAGCCCGATATAGCTCTCCAATGCATTGGGTAACGCAAAGGAGTGAAACATTAAGGTTTATCTGAAGAGATTTAGGGAATATACTGTGGTGGGTATTCCAAATGTAACCAAGAGGGTTACTCCCTACGTAAGAATGTTATGAATGCCTCAAGTTAACTTTATGTCTTATGATTTCTATGATTTATTCATGGTTTGATGAGGTATGTTAAAGTGCCTATGTTTTATGGGTAAAGTATGATTCCATTATTATGTATATATGAACTCATGTTTCCTTTCCATATTTTTATAACCCTTACTGAGCTTTTTATGCTCATCTCAAGTTTTTGAAAAAAATTTCACAGGTCAAGGGAAAGGTACATGATGTGATGATAGTGTCAAGGATGTGTCAAGAAAGAATCCGTGTTTTATTTTAAATATGTTTTCATTGATGGGAAGAATGAATGTTGTCTTTTGTGTAACCACTTTGTTTAAATGTGGAATTTAATGCAAGTTTCATGATCTAATTCTCTAAAACTCTAAACCTAAAAAGATCCTCAATGTGTAATCTTGTAATAACTCAAGATTAAGTAAGGTTTACAGTTGGGGCCTTATAGTTGGTATCAAATGTCGGTTTAGATAACTTTAGAGGTTAGGGTATTCTTTAAGCATAAGTGACATTACCATAATGGTTAGGATTTCAGAAAGAGTCCTAGTTTTAGATAAAGTGAATGAGTAAGTATATATTAGTGTTTACCTTCCTCATTAGTACATGATGGTTTTGTTGATATACTCACACTGACATTTCTGTTTTTAGTGAATGGATGGATCTAGCAGGCACCAAAGAGACAACAGGTTTGAAGGAAACTGTGGTGGTTCTCTGATTAAGATACTAGATAAAATGGAGGATTCAATGAGGAAACTCGTGGTTGTTCTAAACCAAATATCAAGGAGTCATGATCAAACACTTGAACCTTGGTATGTTCTGTAATGCATCATGTACGAGATGACCAATCGATGTGGAAGTTCATGTAATAATTATAAAGGTAACCATTAGAGTTTATATGATCCTTACTTTTGAGGTAATTATGGGTTATTATATGATATGCTGGAAAATGAAAGGCATGAGATAAACTTGAGGTTAAAATATGTTATGATCATTTTTTATTATTTTATATCTTTTTGGGGAATGATTTAAGAATTATATAGTTTTGGAAAAAGGACAACACGCAGACCGCGTGACAACCCGTCGCGTCGGACAAAGCTGCGGGAATCGAACCCACAACCAAAGTGCGACTGGTATTTATCGCCTACCACTGGACTACGTGAAGTCTCTGGTTAGTTTGACTGATTATTTTTAGTTATATGATTTTCTGAATTAAGAGTAAGTTGATTTTGGGTTATTTATGAAAATGATTAACCTATCATGGAGGATATGTGATTAGGTTAATTATTTTTCAATACGAGACTTTAGGAGCAACTGATGTTGTTTGGAGATAAATGTTACGATTTAACTTGGAAGACTATGTGACTAAATCCTTCAAATATTTGGGTTTCAATCTTATATTGGTTTACTTTTAATAATTTTATGGATAAATTGTTTATCGGATGGTCCTTGTTGAACTTTGGGTTTTGTTGGACAAATTTTGGAGATTAAGCATAGATTTTCTTTTTAATGGGTTATCCTTTTCTGGATTATCTGACCTTGTACTAACCTTTTTGGTTTTGGTTTTGGTTAAAGCCTAAAGACATGGGATGTATATAGTTCTCTTTGGTGGATTAGGTGATTCTCTAGAAGTTGATTATAGTACTCTTAATGCGAACAAGTCTCCCTAAATACTCGTCTTTTGGAAAAAAATATGAGTTTGATTAAGGAATCTAGTAAAAGTTGAAAGTCAACATGATAAGTGATTATGAATAAATTCCTCAATAAAAAGTAACTTAAAACAAAAATGTTGTCTATTAACTTTTCCTACTGGGGAATCGAATACCGTTTAACCCATCACAAGTTTGTGATTTTCTTATGGTTAACTTTCTCCTAAACATGTTTACTATCACTCTCCATCAGAACATGACCCTTTTTTTCCCTCCATGTCCATATTTTCATACTTGGAATCCTATTATGGGTTAACTCGGGTGACCTTTGTACTTATCTTTCTTTATTTTAAAGTGATTGTTTTACCAACTCTTGTTCTGATGTGGGACTTTCAAAGATGTTTCCAAGCTCAATTTTAAAAATTGTGAGGACGCAATTCCCAAAAGGGGGGAAGGATGTAACACCCCAGGTAAATAAAGAATATGACATTTTCATATTTATCCATATTTGTGAATAAAATATTAATATGACTTTAAAGGGGACGCTATGCTCGATGGCGTACCCAACACGCAACAACGAGTTTCTTGGGAATCTTACGTTGCACTCTAATAATAAAATAATATTATTTTAAATGGTAGTTAACATGTACCCGTTGTATTGGCGGTAATGGATAGAAATAACTAAAATATGATTATATATGTTTTTAAATGTTTTTAAATTTATCCAATAAAAGATAAAAGCATGAAATACGGAAAGAATTCAATTTTAGGCGTATATGCCCTAGTTTTCACTAAAGGTTCACTTATCGCCTTTTGATGGAGAACCATCATTAAATATAGTTTTGTTCACTCTTATACATCCTTTTGGACCAAATAATACTCTTCTTAAGAATTGGGACATCAAAATTTACTTTGTGTAAATTTTTGGTATCTTTCTGAAAAAGTTCATTTTTTAATGAATAGTGTAAAATGTTGTATTTTAATTCAAAACCTCTTTTTAATATAATTTATTTATATGATTATATTATCTTTTGAATTGGTTTTAAATTTAAATTAGAATATATTTTTACCATTAAATCCAATAGTGGTCGTTGAAATTAATTTCACTTTGAAATCAGACTTAAACTAATGTCAATCTTTTGATACTTATTGTTTCATAAAAACACGTTATTTGCTCTGACAGCGGGAAGTAATTATTAAATTAATTAATGTGACTTATATGTTTTGAATTTTGTAAAATAGACTTCATTTTTGAATTCGGAATATCAAATATATCTTAGGGTGAATTTTTGGGATTTTTCTGAAAAACTTCAATTTTTGATGAATAGTGAAACCACTAAGTGGTACTTATAAAAACTGATTTTTCCGTTTAAATGAAATTTTTCCATCTTTGTGTTTTTAATTTCAAAAATCCGACATACATGGTTGTCATTAAGAATTAAAATTTGGTTCAATGGGATAAAAATAATTTTTTGGTGAATAGTAACTTATTAAGTTTTTAATCGCGATTAGAGGTAATTAGTGTAGTTTAAGGTAAAAATAATGTTTTAATAATATGAAATGAACTTGACACATGTCCTAACCTCATTGAATGTGTCATGGCCGACCAAGAAAACCCATGGGTCAACTTGGGGACCCCATGAAGCCACTTTGGTTGGAAAATGACATTAATATCTTTTTATTTAAAGTTAAAGTAAAAATGAGACAAACATGAAATGTTTTACTAAAACAATTTTTACATGGGGTTATAAAAATCATATTTTTGACTATAAATATTAATTTGAAAGATAAAAAGATTTAATACATCATAGTATTTTTTTATAATTTTTAGAAATTAAATAAATTAAATTATTTATTACATCATGATGATGCAGCGATGACCTCATTATTTAACGATTTAAATAAAATGGAAAGATAATGTAATATCTAAGACCTAAAAATGTCCAAAACCTATTGGATGAGTGGATTTAGAACCCTTATCACCTTATCCTCGAAACACATCAATTTGGGACCTCTTAAATCCGAATATCATTTTAAAATAAAGTAACTTTTCTTTACCTTCTAAGAGTGCCCCTCCTCTCCTCTTATAAAAGGCCCCCACCTCTACCTCCTTACCCACACTCCTAAAGCCTTTGGCTCGGCCAAACTCTGACCATTTTGTCTCTCCACTTCCCTCTATTACTCCTTTAAGCCTCACTTTGGGAAGAAGTCTTCCCAAGGAATCCTTTGAGCTCAAACCAAAGGGAGTTACCCGATTTTAAGGTAATGTCTTCACTTGAGTCCTTTTGTTTTATTTTGCTTCTCCAACCCCCTAAACTCTTTTTATTCATTTCTTTTGTAACAAATCCAGTATCATCAATATACTAGAATGTTGTTATAATAAGGATTCTAGATACACTTTCACACACCTACATCTAATGGTTAAAGAACATACTGTTTCCGTGGATGGCGAATTTCGGCCTCCCGAAACGATGATTGTTCAACATTATTTTAACACCTTCAAAGGTGGACATTAAGATGACACTATATTTATATATGATATATAATATGTTTATGTTTTCCTTATGCTTCTGTATTTTTCATTTTGGTCATACCTTTATGGTTTCCATTATGGGTAAACGCGATATCTTCATTTAAGGAAGTGCGGACTACCGCCCCCTCAAAGTGATGTGATTTGTTAATGCCATATGTTGGACGTATAAAGGATGGATTTAAAGTTATTATATATGATTTTATACTGGAATTATAATATACCTCTATATAGTTATTATTCCATTACATAAAAAATATGAAATAGAAATGAAAGTAGCGTTCATGCGTACGTACGGCTTACCGTCTCCATGAACGGTGCATTTCATTTCTTATCCCCAAATGTAATGTACTATTATAAGTACATGTATATAATGGATATATATGATGAATGATAAATCTAAATGATGAATATAATTCTTGAATTAAAATATACATACCTCTCATTTAGTTTTAATTCCATTAATATGACATAGAAATGAAAGTAGCGTTCATGCGTACGTACGGCTTACCGTCTCCATGAACGGTGCATTTCATTTATTACCTCTAAATGATTATGTAATATTATAAATACATGTATATTCTGGATATATATGATATATATGATATCCAAATCATGAATATAATTCTGGATAAAATGAAAAATTGACCACACGAACAACATGTAATTGTAAGAAGTCCACTTTCGACTTAAGAACCAAATATCGACAAAACAAACATTATTAACTTAAATGATTACATAATGTTTATAACATGGCAATAAGTGATCTAAAAGGAATAATGAACTAGAAAAAGGTTCTTAATAAAGTGGAAATTAACTCAAGTTTATTATTCAGGACATTAAAGAATGATCGAGTCAAGTCGGACCTGAGGTAAGGGATCCTACTCCTCTCTTTCTTTTTAAGTACACTCTTTTATGTCTTTCCTTATAAGCTCATCTTTATTGTTATTGGGATGTTCTTTTATATTAACCTTACTGTAATTTTTATGTTCATATGATGAGAGACCCTATTATATCTCATCAATCCATTTTGGAAGTTTTTAGTGGCACTGTTAGGCTGCCGAATTTTCTTAAGAGATCTAACCTCTCTCTTTCTCTTTAAGTACTCTCATTTATGTCACTTCTTTTAATCTCCTATTTGTTATGATGGGGGATGTTATTTTATATTCCTATTTCTGTACATTTTATTTTAATTTGATGATATACCCTATTTGATCTCATCAATCCATTTTTGAAAGTTTTAAGTGGCGCCGTTAGGCTGCCGAGTTTTCGTAAGGGATTTTTCATCTCACTTTTATTCCCGTGAGATTTATGCTACATTTGCCACAATTTCCTTTGAGTGGTGTATGTACTGACCATTATTTTACTCATTGTGTAATATTATTTCATTTATGAGTATTTATATCAATTTTGTATTGTCCTTCTTTCATGGGGCGTATGTTTCGAAAGATACCCATGTCGGTAAGGGAACCTTTCACCCTCCTCTTTTTAAAAGACTTCTTTTGTTATGTCTTTTAATTAACATACTATTATGTTGGGATATGTTATTTTATATCCTTATTTATTTAAATTTTATTTCCAAGTGATGAGATTCCCTTTTTATCTCTCATCAACTCATTTTCTGAATTTTGAAGTGATGTCGTTAGGCTGTCGAATTTTACCAAGGAAACTTTTTAACCCAATTTCGATTTCTTTGGGTTCAACATGTAGTTATTGAATATGTCATCTTTTGAATATGTGTGAATGACCTTTCATTGTTTTACAATTAATATCCACTTATATTGGGTGTATTTATATTTGTCACACATAATTTTGAGATTGAGTTATCCTTAATTTAAGGATACCTTCTTTATAAGGGAATTCATCACATTTGACATTTCTATTGAGACTTATTTGTTGTTATGCACCAATTCACTCTTATATGGTGTATATACTGTCCTTTGGAATATTATATCATGAATACATTTATTCTCATGATATTATAAAGTTCTGACTAAATTTTATTCCTCAATTATTGTATTCAAGTGTCTCTAATTTTGGTAGAACCCCTTTAACCAAAATATCGCTTTAAATGTTTTAATTATTTTTTCTTATTAATATCCATGTTTTCAAAGTGGTTTTAAGGATTTATTTATATGGATATTAATGGTTTAAATTTTTAAAAGATTCAAGGTGGTATGGGACACTTTGATTCAAAAATCTCTTTATTAAATGTTTTAAATGGTTTTGGAAATGGTTTCTTTTTGAATGGGTTCATTATTTCAATATACTGAAATGTTATATTATTATTGAAATGTGGAAATGTTATTTTTCCTTTATGCATGTTTTATGTGATATGTTTATGTTATGGTTCTTGGGAATTGTTATGAAAACGGGTGGTTCCGTGATAAACTCAGGGCGGGTGAGCCCGATATAGCTCTCCAATGCATTGGGTAACGTGAAGGAGTGAAACGTTAAGGTTTCTATGAAGAGATTTAGGGAATATACTGTGGTGGGTATTCCAAACGTAACCAAGAGGGTTACTGCCTACGTAAGAATGTTATGAATGCCTCAAGTTACCTTTATGTCTTATGATTTCTATGATTTATTCATGGTTTGATGAGGTATGTTAAAGTGCCTATGTTTTATGGGTAAAGTATTATTTCATTCTTATATATATATAAACTCATGTTTCCTTTCCATATTTTTATAACCCTTACTGAGCTTTTTATGCTCATCCCAAGTTTTTGAAATGTTTTTCACAGGTCAAGGGAAAGGTACATTATGTGATGATAGTGTCAAGGATGTGTCAAGAAAGAATCTGTGTTTTATTTTAAATATGTTTCCGTTGATGGGAAGAATGAATATTGTCTTTTATGTAACCACTTTGTTTAAATGTGGAATGTAATGCAAGTTTCATGATCTAATTCTCTAAAACTCTAAACCTAAAAAGATCCTCAATGTGTAATCTTGTAATAACTCAAGATTAAGTAAGGTTTAAGGTTGGGGCCTTATAATTATTACCCTAACACATGTCCTAATTATATTGGATAAGTTTAATTCGAGAAAAAACAACCTTAGTAATAAAATATGACCATTTAGGTCCACTTGGATTAGATTAGGACATTTGATATTATTTTATTTAAAGAAGAGTTAAAATAGTTAAAATCAAAGTTTAATAACTAAAACAATTTTAATATAGGGTAATAAATAAGATAAATTCGACTATAAATATTCATTAGAAAGATAAAAAGATTTCATACCTAATGGTATTTTATTTATAATTTTTAGACATTAAATAATTTAATTTATTTATGACACAATGGTGATACAGTAATTACATAAATAATGAAATATTAAAATAATTGATTTTATAAATACCCAAATAAATGTAATTTGAGCCTTTTTATTAATTAAACTAATTTTATAGGTTAATATTACATATTAGTATTTATTTAATTAACATTTTTTGAACTAATCATGTTTTTATGATTTTTACAAAAATCAATTACCAAATAATGTCAAAATTGACATAAAATAGTTTTTAAAACAAATATTATATTATCAATTTTTATTATATTCCTAAAAATATTAGGTTCTGCCAAATGACTTATATAAGGTTATATATATTAATAATTAACCACTTGGGGTTCGTTTGTCTGGTTATAGTATGTTTATTAACCATATAGTGTAAGAAAACAAGAAGACACGGTAAAAGTTAAATTACTTAACTTAGAGTTAAATCTAAAAGATAAGGTTAAAATAGTAACCTAAACTTGTATAAAACCTATTGGTTGAGAGGATTACGACCCATCCTCACTTTAGATTCTAAATAAATCAATTTGGAGCTATTATAAACCGAATATGACTTTATTATAAAATAATATTTTAAGTATTTCTAAAGGTGCCCCTCTCCTCCCTTATAAAAAGGGCACCCCTTCCCTATTCTCTTCACACCCTTTTGAGCCTTGAATCTCGGCCAACCCATGCCCATTTATCTTCTCCACTTCGCTAGAAACATTCTAGAGGTTCTGGTCTTCTCAAAATATCAACTCTACTTCCTTAAGAGGAAGCTTAAAGAAGGTGTGTCGAAGAAGAGGTAATCTCTTCTTCCGATTCTCTCAAGATTCTTTCTTCTTATTCTTATTCTTCTTTAGTTGTCTCATTATAAAGTAATAACATAAGTATTAATTATATACTGATATGTTATTATAAATATGAAACAACCTTATTTCACCTTCTATCCATCCTATGGAAAATGAAATCACCGCGCGTGCGTACGTACAGAATACCGTCTCCGCGTCGTGGTGTAATCTGTTTTCGACCACCACCTTACTTGGATGGGTATAATGGTGTAAATAAATAACTATATATGATTATTGTAAAGTTATATTGATTCGGAAATATTATACATACACTTCAATACAATTCCATGATCATGGGAATGATATCATCGCTCGTGCGTACGTACGGACTACCGTCTCCACGACACGATGAGATTCATTCTCCATGTTAACCATTCATGAATGATTATAAAGTGTATATAATGAATAATAATGAAATATATGACATAATAATGATACTTTATTTATTTATATATATATATATGTCATCTACTTAATTCCATTCAATTCAATAAGGAAACGAAAACAGCGTTCATGCGTACGTACGGCCTACCGTCTCCATGAACGGTGTATTTCATTCCATTTATTGATATATCATATATATATGTATATTCTGAATATATATTATATATAAATCATGTTTTACATTCTTTAATTAAGTAAATTAGTATATAAGTAATAATATCAAGAACAACAAGTCAAAACACGTACAATAAATGAAACAATTTTACCCAAATCACTGCTTTTACATCGAATTTACAAAAGAACAAGTAATATAAAGTCATAAGTAAACCATTTATGATATCATAACAATGAATATGATTCTGTAATAAGTCAATGACATTATTTAAATCATTATACAGGAGTTTCGGATACATACGAAGCATATCGTACCTAAGGTAAGGGATAATTATTCCAATCTCACTCTTATCCGAGATTGTTTATTCGTAAGTATTTACTGGGGTTTTTGTTATCATCCATGTCCCTGTTTTATAAAAATGTTTTCATGTATGTTTAATGGAATTTTTACCCATTTTTAAATTTTACCTCATGTTATGAAAGTAATCTTACTCTTGTTTACCACATGAGGAACTTTTTGACTTTTCTGACAAAAGTATGAGGAGAATGTTATTTTTAACTTATACGGCGTGAACGGATTTTTACGATTTCATAACGCCTAATTTTCATGAAGCTTCCTCTACAAGATTTCATTATTATTTACAACAAAACCCTTTACTTTTAAAATTGCATGTAATTTTTTGAAAAGAATATGATTTTTAAGAAGAAAGTATATTTTCCTCAAGATTTCATTTCAAGTGTTTTATCCAAACTATTTTCTATCTAAAATGACATTATTTAATATGATTATGTTTCAAGTATAATGTCTCCATTATTTACATGGTTTTATTCTTCTTATGATGAAATTATATCCATTTTTTATATGGATTATGTTATGATGGCATGATGTTTAAGAATCTCGTTCTATTACATGGGTTATGCTATGATGTATGATTTATGATTTTGTGGCACAGGAAAGAATGATTTCATTATGAGATGGGTGGGACATATATCTCCCTCTAATGAATTGGGTAAAGATTTATATCTCATGAGATAGACATGGGTAGAATGGTAAGTTAATCTGGTTCGGTGATACCGAACTGGAACGAGGAGTGAACTCGATTCAGAAAGGGACTTTGTCCACTAAGATGGTCTTGGCAGCAATGTCTTGGATACTATGGAAATCATAACATGTGATTAATGGTTGACACAATTACATGTTTTATTCCCATGCTATTTTATCATTATTGATGTTCCTTTATAATATATGCCTTATGTACTTCCAAGATTTATGTCTTTTCTCAATATTTTGATGTTTAGATTTTATGTTCAAGTTTTTGCATTCAAATGTTTATGGATTGTTTTATGTTCTCTATGCTTTCCCTTGCTGAGCATTTGAGCTCACCCTTTTTATGTTTTATTTTCCCTCGGATATAAAGAAAGGTTTTCGGTAAGAAAACCAAAGGGGAAGATCTTTATGGGAGATTTTGAAGATATTTCACCATGATTAGAAGATTACGTTCCGAGTTTCCAAAGACACTAAACTAATACGGTCTTTGGGCGTCTGTTTTTTTCATGTATTAAGTATTCCAAAAAATTAATGTAATGTCCATGTACGTCAAGCTTTGGGTCTCTACATTTTTCAAGGTAAGTGATCTTATAGTACAAGATGGATACAGTATTGAATTTTTCATCGTTTCCCAGTGTTTTCCAAATTGTTGCGCTCAAAAACAGGAGGAAGGATCAAGCTTCACGAAAGGTGGTTTTCTTGGATTGAATCTTCTCAAATAGGGTAAAGGCATGAGTTTTTCAGATAATGGGTTTCCCAAAGGTTAAAATTCATGAAGATATGGAGCATCACAAACGAGCTTCACGAATTAATGATGGAAAGACAGTGATTCTTCATGACTATGACAAAGCATCATAAGTTCTTGATGAGTTTATGGTGATTCTTCATAACTATGATAATTTTCATGAAGGGGTGAAATCGCACTGAAGATTCACAAATTAAGGAGCTTCACGAAAATTAATTTGGAGGTTCATGAAAAATATGCTAGAGGTGTGGGATCATTGTGAATTCCTAAGACTATAAATAGATGGATACCCCCACTTCATTTAATATGAAAATTTTTGGAGAAAAGGTTGAATCGATCTGAATTTGTAAAGGATAAAAGATTCCTGAATTGTGTGTTCATAGTGATCCTGATCATCACAAAAAGACTATCTTATTATTGAACAATTCTTAGGTATCTTGTAAAAATGGGTTTCATGATGAATGGTTATTTTGCAATGACTTAGTGTTCCATGAAGGCAATTTTCTTCATCAGGGTTGTGAGCTTCGCAAAGGTTCTTTGCGATTAGTAGTGTTGAACATATAATTTAAGTGAATAGTGATTTTAACTATATCAACTCAAAACTATAGTTAAAGAAGAGTCTTGTTCTAGTTAAGGATAAATACTTAAATTCCAATCTACTGAAGTGACCTTCAAGTCATTAAACTGAGTAAGACTTCACCCAAAGCAATGAGCTAGCGGGAGTCGATGGATGTATTATGAGGGAAGCAATGAGTTATCCCTAAAATCTTGTAAAGTTATTATTCCTATAATATAGATACTATTTTTGAACTTCTATATTCCATAACTAGTGAATATTGCTGTATTTTGTTATGAACAAAAGATTTTCGGTGTATGCTCCTTATACTATCCCTTAGTGGTGAACCAAGTAAAACTATTGTGTTTTCTCTCTACATGTGAATTTTTTATTCTTGCATGATTCCATCAAAAAAATTTAATAAGTTCCTACCAATATATGAACAATATCCATCCCTTTAAAAGAAAATTTTTACACCCTAATTCACCCCTCCCCTCTTAGGGTATTCTGCGGTCCTACAAATACAAGTCCACCAAAAGAAACTGAAAACAAGTCCAACCTTTGAAGTGGGAGAGGACTGCTGTAAATGCAACTACCAGAACACACCTTGGTCTATCTGGATCACTAATATTTTCCTATTCCTAGTCCCTCTAGGACTTCATAAAAAGGTTGGTCATCTTTATTAGACATGATACATAAGGGAAAATCCGATTCAGGGGTGATTATAACAATACTTAGTAGGACACCCCAAAATCACTAAACATATAGCATCATGAATAATAGTCAGATCATCATAGGGATATTTCAACAGCATACATAATAATAATATCCATATATACTCATAGTAGACACCCAATATCAAGGTAAGGTCATATCCATGAATCCATACTAGGATTCTTGTTTGAAGGTTTCATATAACACTCGTCTGGGAGAACAAACCCATGAGTTAGATAGCACTGATGGCTTCCATCTGAGAAGTCATGCATGTCGGGTCTCACTATAAGAAGTACACAATATAAGCCTAAAGTGATCAATACATAGATGGTAATCACAACCAATGACATGTGGTATACCAAAAAACCAATCTAGATTAACCCTCTAATTGGGGGATCGATGCTCGAGTAGTGTTGGTCACGACAATACCAAGAACCCCACCTAGGAAATAATGATGATAGAGGATCTAACTCCGAGCCTCATGGAGGGATTACAACAACCATATCAAAGACTAAAGTTCCTCAGAGTGGATATCCATCCTATGCATAGGACACAACTCCATACTAAACCCACATAGAATGTATCAAGGTAACACACCCTAACAAAACTTTTCCACACTTAAGGGAATAAAGGCTCAAATCTATATTTTAATAAGTATATAGAGTGTACTAGAAGTACATGATGTGTCCCTTTGGAACTAGGTTCTACCCATGTATCATAGCCCATGACCATGTCTGTGTTTGAGTACATGGTGTGTGGACTACCACACATGGAATGTGGGGCCACACGATCTCCTAGGCATGTGCCCCCTATATACTCTGATCCACCTTCCAGGTGTACACAGTGTGTGGAATGGCCCACATTATGTGTAATTCCACCTGAATTCCTAGGAGTGTATAGCCTTTACATTTCAATATGTCCATCTAGGGACCACACAGCATGTGGTTGGGACCATATGGTGTGTGATCCGTATCTCTGTATGTAAACTTTGGCTAACTCTCAAGGGGTCCCACATGGAATGTAATTCTAGGTTACATGTTGGGTAACAAAGGATTTCACTGAACCCATAGGTTCTTCTCTGCATCGTCCTTCATGCCTCTACTATCACAAAACTTTCTATAATATTAGGATACATTTTCTACCAATCCTTTCCAATACCGATCAACAAGATCCAAACTTTGAAACCACTTGGGAAATGCCCACATGCATCATCTGTAGTTTCTACATCAATCTAGGAAAAAGTAAGTTGTTGATCTATTTTGTTATGCCTTCAATATTTATCCATAAACACTACATCTCAATCGCATCCTCAATTGTGAGTCGTATCTACAATATCGATCTGTTGCGCCGAAGAACAGTTGTGCAATGATCTAATACCGATTATTTCATCAAACCAAGGGACAAAGGAATTTCCTTTGATGAACGTGAAAATAATAAGGGAATAAATGCACAAATCAAAAACATGAGGAATGGACCTCATCCAATGTTCATTTTTTCCTTGATTTGTTGCTGTTAGAATGAAAAATTAAGAGATATAATATAATGAACAATAGAAATTTCCCAATCCCAAATAATCTAACCCACTCAATACAAGAATTAATTCATTAGTTTATTAAATCATATTCATTATAGTAATAATAAAATAGGGATAAATTCACATAAAATAAACATCCTACCTTGATTTGGATTGATTTCTAATGAATAATGAATCTGTATCATTTTTTTTAGCAAGATCCTTGAACTATGATGGAACAACAAACCTCAATCTTGATATAATCTGATGTCGTTCACCAAGAGCTCTATCCTCAAATAGTCCTATAGATCTCCAGGGTAAATATTCCAACCCTAAGATCTTCTCATAAAAATAAATTTATAGATGATTTTAGGTCACTATGTCAAAATAAATAAAATAAATATTTTATTTATTTTATATTATTTATTTTATTTATTTTATTAATTCGCCTATGAATTTACTTTATAAAAATGACTGATGCTGAAAATATTATGTTTCAACTAGGGTAAATCCACACTCTAAGCTCAAAAACACCCTCATATTTCTGATCTAAGACTCCATTTAAGAGTTATTCCACTTTTTTAGGAAAATGGTGTACATGTGATATTAAATAAATTTAATAAATTAATTCCATTCTCATCAGGCCTTGGAATTTCATGTTGTCTAGGTGCCTATGTATAAAAATAATTCATATAATATTATAAAGTAATACATGGAAAAATAGGATCTGTTACATTCTTCCAACCATATGGATTTACATCCTGAAAATAAAAATAAAAGACTACACAAAGAGATGTGGGTACAGATCATGTATCTGGGTATCCTAGTCCCATGTACTCTCCTAAAGATTCTTATGATGCCACAAAATACACACTAAAGGAATTTTTCTCACATGGAGGATCTTATCCTTCTAATTCTCAATCTATACTGAGTAATCTACAAAAGTATCTTCATCCTCAATTTCCATCCCACCCCAGTTGATAACTTGTGATGGTTTGTGCACATACCACCTCATTTGGGACATGTGGAAGATGTCATGTACCCGGTCTAACTATAGTGGTAGATCTAAGTGGTACACCACCTCGTCGACTATAGGTAGTATCTCTAAAGTTCCAATGAATATCAAAGATATATTTCTACCCCATCCAAATCTCTACAACCCACACTGAAGTGATATCCTCAGGAACACATGTTCTCCCTCCTAGAACTCCAAAGGCCTCTGTCGACAATCTGTATAAAACTATTGATGGATTATTGTAGTCATCATCTATTCCTATATGATCTAAACCTTCTCTATAGTGGATCCCACCAATTCTAGGCCCATAAGTGGTAACTCTCCTAGCTTGGTCCAATATAGCGGGGACCTATAGGGTCTCCCGTACAAGGCCTTGAACAGTTTCATTCTGATGGTGGAATACTATCTGTTGTTGTATGAAAACTCTGTCAATGGTAGGTGATCCTCCCAACTATGGACAAAGTTAAATATGCAATAATGAAACATGTACTTTAAGACCTGAATGGTCCACTTAGTATGGCCATCAGTCTAGGGGTGAAATGTCATGCTCAAACGCAACTAATCCCCAAAGGCCTCCTATAATCCCCTCTATAATCAAAATGTGAAGTGAGAATAACAGTCATAAATGATCACTAAGGGAACTCCATGGATCCATATTATCTCTTACACATACAAGAATCTCAATCACTCTATCGAACTCTGATCTCAAATAGTTATGAATTGGGTTTACTTGGTGAGTCATTAAATGATCACCCAGATGGAATCATGTCCTCTAGACATACACGGTAACCCCATCATGAAGTACATGGATATCCCATCCCACTTCCACTATGGAAACTCAATGGGTTGAATTAAACCTGCGGGAACCTGATGCTTATCCTTCACTTTATAACAAGTGAGGCATCAAGAGACAAACTCGGCAACACACCTCTTCATCTGTATCCACTAGAACTGTTACTAAAGGTTCTAGTACATCTTCACCACACCTGGATGTACCAATAATGGTGAATTATGAAACTCCATTAGAACATCATCTCAAAACATCAATGGTACCATATTTCATCCTCTCAAAAAGATGTCATAATCTCCACATTTAAAAAATACAGCAGGAGCACGTCCAGTGGATATCTGAGTATATAGGGTCTCAAAGTTAGTATCCCCAAGTTGTTCCTACCTAACTCACTATAAAATTGGATGGGTAACAACCATAAACTAGAGATCATTCATAATGTATAATTGTAATGAGGCCAACTACTCTGATGCCTTGCATAATAGTGACGAACAAGATATCCTACTGAGGGCATCTGCTACCATGTTCCCCTTCCCATGAGTATAGACAAACTTGAAGTCATAATCCTGGGGAACTATAGCCATCACCTCTATCTCAAGTTAATATCATTCTAAGAGAAGATATATTTAAGACTCTTATGGTCAAAATAGATGATAAATCGCTCACCCATAAGGTAGTTTCGTCGTATCTTCAGTGTGAAGACTACATATACTAGCTCAAGATTGTGGGTCGTGTAGTTCTTATCATGTGGTCTTGACTGATGTGAACCATAGGAAATCACCACCTACCTCATCATTGGAAAAAAACCAAGCCTAGTCCTTGATACATCATATAACACTACGTACTTGAAACCCTCATCCCGCAATCTCAAGTTGGGAGTGCTCGTCAATATCTACCTCAACTCTTGGAAATCCTACCGGCACCTCTCCATCCACAAGAAAGACTTCCACTTTCATGTAAAATATGTCAAGGGAGAGTATATCCTAGATAAATAGGGTAAAAATACCCTATAGTATCCTTCCAACCCAATAAATTTCCAAACCTTCATCATGCTCTTGGGTGTCTCCCAAGCTAACATTTCTTCTACCTTTGCTAGGTCCACTGCTACACCATCTACTGAGATAACATGTCCCAGAAAGTGGACCACCAGAATCCATAATTGGCACTTAGAGAGATTCCCATAAAGCTAGTTCTCTCAGAGTATGTCCAGATCCATCCTTAAGTGTCTCAAGTTCTCCTCCTTGGATGTTGAGTACACTAGGATACCATCAATTAAGACTACCATAAACTAGTCCAAGAAAGGCCGAAAGATCCAGTTAATGATTCCTATGAACACTACTGGGGAGTTATTCATTCCAAAAAGAATCACTAAGTACTCATAATAACCATAGAAACATCAAAAAAAAATCTTCAGTATATCCTCATCCCATACTCATAGTTGGTGATAGCATGATCTGAGGTCAATCTTTGAGAACCACCACGCCCTTCTCAACTGATTAAAGAGGTCATCTATCCTCGGTAGTGGATAATTTTTCTTCATGGTCACTTGGTTTGGGTGAATTTAATCCCAAAAAAAACTAAAAATCTCATCCACCTTCTTGGAAAACAATACTGGGGTTTCCCAAGGTGAAACACTAGGACTGATAAATATCTTCCTCTGCAAGTCTTCCAACTACACTCTCATATCATGAAGCTCTGCGGTAGCCATCTGATATTCTGGTGTAGATATTAGGGTCATCACAGGGTGTAGATCAATGTAGAATTATATATATCAGTGGGGAGGTAATCCTAGAATGTCCTCAAGAAATATTTCCCCATACTCCTCCACTATCATATGAAACTGAAAACTCATAGCTTTCACTTCACCAGGGGTTATGATAGCCAACTGGTGTGTAATCGGCTACACCCTCCTATGAATGAGTCCATCCTACTCTGTCTGGTTTTCCTTTTTAACCACCGAGGAAAACCTCATCCCATCACTATGAAAACACCGTATTCTTTTCTTGAAACAATCTATATGGTAATGAAATATAAATAAACATTCCATACCTAATATCACATCGTAAGGCCTAATTGTTTCTATAAAGAAATCCCAAAAGAAACTATGGCCTCCAAGAGTCAGGTTACACTATTGATAGCAAGTTGTGATCATTGAGTCACCTCTAGTAGGAGTCTCCAAGCAAAAGGGTTGAGCCAAAGGCTCAACCGAAATCTCTAATTCTCAAACCAGATAATTTTCAAGAAAGGAGTGGCTCATACCCATGTCTACCAGTACTATAACTAAAGTATATAAGCCACATATCATACCTTTTATTATCCCTAGAGCCTATGGGTCATAATTCCTAACCACCTGAAACTTCCCTCTTCCATGTCCCCCAACTCTCTAAGCCTATCACAGACCACCTAGAGGGGTGGTGGTGGTAATAAGTCAAAATGTATACCACCTCCAGTTGCTCTCCTAACTCCTCCACCACACCCACTGCCTTGCATACATGCCTTCTCCTACCACTGCCTCTATCTAGGTGTCTCATATATTGTCTCTCTATTATCAACATGTTTGGTTAGGTAATATCATGCAATATGTCCATGAACGTCACAAGAGTAGCAATTCCTCTCTCTAGGATGAATAGATCCATCCTGTGTTCCCTAATTCATAGAACCTTTGTCCTGAGATCTCCTACTAGAATGTATCACACATTTAGGTCCATATGTCTATCATCAGCTACCTATTACTGAAGTCTTAACTCCCATGTGCCCACTACCGACACCAAATGTCTTTGAATAATCATCCAAGAAACTCTTGACTTCCATGGAATGCTCTATCACCCCAGCATATATAAGAATTAATATAGGTTTCACACTAGCTTAGATGTCTCTTTTTAGACCTTTCTCAAAGGTATGATCCTAAAATAACTGATCACACGCCATATCCATTGAGTATTGATAGAGGTTAGTGAACCCCAAATAATACTCAACAACAATTGTACTAACCTAATGAAGCTGTAGAATCTTCTAGATGTGTACAATCCTCAACATATCTAGAGAAAAATCCTCTATAAAAATGAAATCAAACTCTAACTACATAAAAGTTGCCTCATCGTACGACTGGGTCACTAAGCCCCACCATAATCATGCATAGTCATGAAGAAGGATCACTACCAGGACTAACATATGATCTGTTGGTGTCCTGAAAAGATGAAAAACTCATGTCACTGCCTCAAGCTAGTCCTTAGCCACCTAGGGTCTGGCTCACCTTAGAACCTAAGTGGTCACTGTCACTGAAACTCATGAAGTGATATCATCCTGTATACCTCATCTTATGGTACTTCTGGTTCCATATTCTATTTGATAGGTGGTGGTAAGATTGGTGAACCACTTAGAGGTAACACCTACTTAACAAGACCCTATATAAAATCTCCATCGATGAAGGTATCATCCTTGTGATCTTGTTGCTAAATCCTAGATGGAAAATGTCAAGTAGGTATCCTAAAATAGAAAATATTTACCATGGTCAATGAATATCTCTGGAGAGATAACTCAAGAATGAAATGGAAACCAAAACCCATCCCTATATGATTTATGTACCAATGTTTTCCCCACAACCAATGTCTATATGTAATGAGTTTAAAGGTAGATGATTAGAGTACTCTTGTATGGACGTATCAATCGCCGCACCAACACTAGAGTCCCTATCCTAAGATCCAAACTTGAAACACCTATCACAGTTACTATAAATCGAAAATCAATCTCACGGACTCTGATCCTAAGGTATAACTAACAACCTCTAATACCTATTTTTCATGACTCAACCCAACGGGGCCCAAGCCACAACAACTCCAAGACCTCCTCCAATAGGCTGGGGGTGGAGACCAGTGCTGAGTAGGAATATCACACACATGGGAGGCCTTATCATATAGTACATGTACACATGAACACGTCTCTAATCCCATATAATGCTAAAAATTAAAGCAATAAATAAACATTCATGTATACATCTAAAATTCCACCATCAGAGTATGGAAGAAAGTACTGTAAAGAAAGGTCCAAATAAAATCCCACCAAAAGAAACAGAAAATAAGACTAAATTTTGAAGTATGAAAGGACTAATATAAATTAAACCACCAGAATACACCAGGGTTTTTCTGGATCACTAAGCTTCACCTAGTCCTAGTCCCTCAGACTCCATAAAAAGGTTGGTCTTTAGGATAAGACATGAAACATGCTGTAAAATCCCATCCATGTGTGAGTATAAAAATAATCAGTAGGACAACCCAAAATCACTAAGCATAGAGCATCAAGAATAATATTCATCTCATCACAAAGATATTTCAACTGCATGTATAACAATAATATCCAGATATACTCATAGTAGACACACAGTCTCAAGGTAAGGTCACAACCATAAATCCATCCTAGGATTCCTGCTCGGATGTTCCATATAACACACACCTCAGACAACACACTCCCTGAGTTAGATATCATTGATGGCTTCCATCCAAGATGTTGTGCTTATAAAGTCTCACCATAAGTACATTCTAGAAGTATGAAGATATCGATACATAGATAGGGATCACACCCAATGTCATTGGGTATATCAATTACCCAATATGGATTAACCCTCTAAGTATTGGGTCAATGTCCAAGTAGTGTTGGCCATGAAGATACTAAGAACCCCACCTCATGGAGGGATTTCAACAACCCTATCTGAGTCTAAAGTTCTTCATAGGGGATCACCATCTTGTGCATAGGATGTGACTCCATACTAAACCCTCATGGAATGGATCAAGGGAACACACCCTAACAAAACATGACCATGCTAAAGGGAAGAAGGGTTCCAAGCCATCTTTGAATAAGTTCATGGTGTTTAATAGAAGTATATGTTTTGTCCCTTAAACACTGGGTTCTACCCATGTATCATAGCCTATTCCCATATCTATGTCCATGTACATGACGTGTGGCCCACTACACATGACATGTGATGCTACATGATCTCCTGGGAATGTAACCCTTGTACACATCGAGCTACCTTCCAGAGTGTACACGGTGTGTGGCATCGCCCACACGACATGTAATTCTACCTATCTTCCTGGGTGTGTACACCCTTTACACACCAAACTGGATAGTTAGGGATCACACAGCATGTGATCCTTATCTATGCGTAAACCCTATCTGCCACATAGGGGGTCTCACATAGTGTGTAATTTTGGATTAAATTTCATGTAACTTGGGATTTCATAGAACCCACAGTTTCTTCCTTGTGTCATCCTATGCACCATTTCCACCACAAAACTCACCAGAGTACAATGATCTGGGTCACGTGATCCTTATCCTCACCAATCGCCATGATCCGACCTTAAAAACTGCTTGGGAAATGCACGTATATTCCATCCGTAGCTGCGCCATCAATATGAGATGAATGGAAGTTATTGGTCTATTCCAATCCACCTCCAATCATCCTCCATTGTCACTAAATATCAATCACATCCTTGATCATGATCTTTACCCATGTTATCGATTCTTTTTTCCAAATAATAGTCATACAATGATAGAATACCTGGTATTTTTTCAAACTATGGTCCAAATGAATTGTTCACAATGAACGTGCAAAGAATGGGGGAAGAAATGAAAAAATCACAAACATGAGGAATGGACCTCAACCAATGTTCATGTTGGCCTCGATTTGTTTCTATTAGAATGATTAATGAAGAGATATAATATAATCAACAATAATAATTCCCCAATCTCAAATAATCTAGACCATACCTGCAATATGCTAAATCCACAAATCAATTAGTTAGTTGATTGATTCATTTTATCATAGGAATAATAAAATGGGGATAAATCCAAATAAAACAAATGTTCTGCATCAAGTTGGATCAATCACTAAAAAATAATGAATTTGTATCATTTTCATTAGTTAGATCCTCAAACTTCGATGGCGCAACAATCCTCAATCTCAATCTGATCCAATTTCTTTCACCAAGAATGTTCTCCTATAATGATTCTAGATATCTCTAGGGTTAAGCAGCCAACCCTAATATCTCCTCACAACTGTATATTTATATATTATTTCAAGTTTCTAAGTCAAAACAAATAAAATAAATAAATTTTTATTTTATTTTATTAATTCGCTTATGACATCACTTTATAAAAAAATCCAACATCGATAAAGATTATGTCACCCCTAGGGTAAATCTCTTTCTCTAATATCAATGATGGCCTTAAATTTATTATATGAGCCTCAATTTATGAGTTATTCTAATTTTTTAGAAAAACTGCACATGTGGGATATTAAATATATTTAATGTATTTCAAAAAATAATTTCAGGCACATCAGGCCTTGAAATCTCACATCATCTCAGTGTCTATCTCTGAAAATAACCCATATAATATTATAAAGTAATACATGGAAAAATCAGAGTCGTTACAGTAATCCTGAGGTTTCCTCTACTTATATAATGGTAACTCTGGTTTTCATAAGGGTAAAATAGGGTGTGCACGATAGTAGGCCAGGATATCTAAAGGTCGTGTAAAGGTAAACCATGTTTATGTAAAGGTAATCTAGAGGATGTGTAAGGGTAGATCCAAGTTTATTCTACCTATGTAAGGGTAAACAAGGCTTCACATAAGGGTAACCCATTACTTTAAAAGGATACATAAGGGTACTCCAAGAGTTATGTAAGGGTAGGTTGAGCTAAGTAAGGGTACTCTTTTAGTTTCAAAGGATGTGTAAGGGTAACCTAGTACCCTTACATGACTCTTAGGAGCTATGTAAGGGTAAAACCAAGTTACCCTTAGACAATTCCCTTTTTGTGAAAAATATTTTAAAACCTATGTTTTCTTGTTTCTCCTTATATAGATCAACCTTGCAACTTGTTTCAACAATTTTAAATTCCAAGAATCGTAGGATGGAATTATTTTGATTCATTTTCCCTTAATTCAAATTAATTATGAAGATTTAAATCATCTTCCGTTAAGAAAAAATTAGAATACAAACTAAATTATTAATTTAATCTATGAGTTTAATGTTATGGATATGTATATGGTATTGATATTCTAAAATATTTGAACCCTTTTGGCCTTCGATTTTGGTTTTCTTTTTGAGTTTGAGTAGCCTAAAATTTTCTTTATTTAAAATTGGTGAAGCCATATTTGATTAAACCAAGTTCCATTTCTATTTTTTCAGACATAGAAGAACCTCACCCTTTCTCCGCTATTTTGGGTGTTGTGTTTTAAGGGTAGGGGAAATCTCCAAGTATTTATTTTATGTGTTTTTTTAAATCAAGTTCTTCCCAATATTTTAGAATTTAAGGACAAATACTTATTAAATGATAATAATCTTGGAGTTTTCTAATAATGATAAATAATTATTATCATATGTGGTATAAATCCTTCTAAATATTTCCAAAAAAAATGATAAATAATTCTTTAAATAGTAACATCCTAGAATTGTGAAAATAATTAGAGGAATTATTCTTGGTTTATCTCAGATTATCCTAGAGAGAGGGTTTATAATCACATGTGAAATTGTCTTCTTTATCTAAGAAATAATATGGAATTATCATGTTTAATTTGGATTACTTGGAAGATAGATTTGATTATCTCTTTTGATATTCTATTCCTTGGGAAATAAATAGTTGGATTTGGTTCTAGGAATCCTTGGAAATCATTTCGAGAAAATTATTACATGTACATGAATCAAAATATGTTTCCTTGATGAACCTTTAATTTCTTCATCAATGAATTTATGGTAGGAAGTTCCTTACCATTTTGGGGCTCTTGTTTACATGTGTTTTCATGATATAACACTTCTGTTAGCATACTTGATAGTCATGCTTGATTATGATCACATGTATATGTGAGTATAGTTTGTGAGAGCCTTATGTGATACTTGTTGTCATGAGTATACTTGTAGCTTATTTATTCATGTTCAATGTTTATCACATGTATTTTAGGTTGATAATTTTACTCATGATGGTATGTTATGCTTGCTTGTGTGTTATACCTTATTACGTGTGCCTTCAGAGGTATTGTTCTTGGTTCCCAAAGCGGGAGGACTGTTTTGACATCTTTATCCCTTAGAGGGGGAGTGTGTATGAATTAAAATGATAGAGACAATAGACCTAAGAATGGGGTAAAGATATGATGATGCCTCATGGATGTTGTGTGATACACTCAATGCCTTGAAGCTTCCAAGGATCATGTTACTCAAGGCATATTTGATGTCGAGTAGCACGATCACTAGATGTCTAGTGGATGTTGAGAAAATGAATCACGTTATGCCTAGTTGATTCCAAGTAGTACATTCACACAATTTAGGGAATCATGATTATTAACCTCATGTATATTTATTGATTACCCCCAATATCTTGACATTCCATCTAACATGGAGTCGAAGTAGGTACGTTTGGGGATCATGGTGGATTAGTTAGCACGCTAGTGATTAGTTTTGGATTTTTGTGATACCTAATCATTTATTATTCATTTATGGCATACACTTGTTTACATGAGAACATAATTTAAGGATGCATTGATGGTGTCCTACTGGGTCTCATACTCATACCCTAAATAGGAATATTGATGTGTGTGTAGGATTCATATAAATAAATTTTAGCACGGGAAAGGGTTCCATGGTTGATGGATGAGCCATGGATCATGGAGATAGAGGTGTTACATAGCATACACCAAATATTACTGTAGTTTTATTTATTTATTTACATGACACACTTTGTACTATTGTTTGGCCTTCCACTTTGGGAGCCCATTTATAATCTATATAACATGTTTACTCCTTGATTTTTTTAGTTTCTATGTGATTACTATTTATTATATTGTTTATTATTATTATTATTTTCTCTATGAAATGATATTGAGGGTATAGTTTTCTCATTGATTAAATTATACCCTAGCTGCTAGTTGAAATCCTCTTGTGTATGGAGAGGTTCACATGAGGTCATGTGGAACTCTGGGTCAGACCTAGTGGTTTGGTTCAAGGCATTACAAAATGGTATCAAAGCACTATTTTTATTATTTCCTTTTTAGAAAAACCTAGGAAATTGTAGAAATGAGATAGTTGTGTGGGACTCAGGTAGGAGAGTTACCATGTTCCTAGATAGCATGTGTGTAACCGACCTTTGAGTTACCTTGTACAGGATTACTGTTACTATTTTATAATATTTATAGGTGTGTTCGTACATCATGACTAGGAACATAGGTCCACATTACATATATATACCTATTGTTGTGTTTCATATTACTTCTTTAATTTACTACCTTGATTTGTACTATATTTTCATGGTAGATTCTCTATTATTAAATATCTCTATAGACATTAATTATTTGAACTAAGAATATTGTTATGATAGTAAATATATGATGATTGTGACTAACATGCAGGGATGATACCTTGGTTACTGCTAATATAGGTATACCTTGGGTTATTGTTAGAATCCTAAGAGAACCTTATGTGATCCCATAGACTGGTTAGGATCTATTTATGTTCCTAATATTCATTTGTGTTATATAATATGTTGCCTCTTAGATCTTTGGTGGTACCCCTACTTGAGTAAGAGGGTGACCTAGAACATGTTCCCCCACCAGTTACAGTGGTGCAGGCAGTAGGCCCACACCATCCTAGAGTTCTTCTACTGAGATCTATGTTTGATTGTGCTAGGGATTTTCATCTCTAGTATCCCTTGTATTTTTAGGTAATTAGAAGACCATGGGATATTGAGGATTGGGTGGAAAAAATCAATGGAATATTTACCTCATTGAGACACCAACAGATAGGAAGGATAAGCTAGCAGTGTTCATGTTGCAGGGACCCACTAGGTGTTGTTGGGGAGTCAAGTGACAAGACGATTGATGTAAGGAGCTCACTTGGGAGTCCTTCAAGGATATTTTAATTGGAGAGTTATTTCATAATATGTTGATTCTTGATTGGGAAAGGGAGTTCATGGAGCTACATTAGGGTTCCATAGAAGTTTTTTCCTACTCTACTCATTTTATTGAGATTATTTGCTTTGAACCTCTTCTAGCTGGGAATGAGACTCAGGAGGCTAGGAAGTTATAGATTGGGTTTCATCCCGACATCTAATAGTAGGTATAGAGCTTTGACCTAGCATCATACTTGTAGGTTTTTTGTAAGACCTTCACCATAGAGAGGATCTTGGGGGAGGGTTGAGAGTTTTTTCTTTTTATACCCTTTGGTGATCAGTAGGGTGGACCTCTTACTACTTCCATGAGTACCCATTCTAATGGACGGAAGAGGAAGGTTGGGCATGTGTGGAAAAGTAGTGGTATGTAGGTGTAGAAAAGTTCAGTTTCTTTATTTCCCTTAATAAGTGACCCACGGTGCATCAACTATGGGAATATTGGTCATAACCTCAGAGTCTATACTTCACCTCAGAGACAGTGTTGCCAATATATAAAGAAGGGGAAATTTTAGTATTTTTCCTACAAATTTATGAGGTCAGGTTCCAACAAAGGGTTAAGGAAAACATAGTCAGAGAACATGGGATTCATTTGGGGCCCTCAATAATAAACCCAGATGATGAAGACTTATGTGAGTCATTCTTATCAGGGACATGGTTATGTATTTTAGGAGTTTTGTGTCTATATAGTAGATCAGACTCTATAAGATGGTGGTGAGGAACTGTTTACTATACAAGGTATGATCTTGATCACATATACTTTATCTACTACCTTATTTTATACTGGTTCTTTTTATGATTTTATATTTTTACAAGTAGTTTTTGGACTTGAAATACTTGTCAATTTATCATTTGTGTTCTTCTCCCTTGATACACCATTGGGGTTGAAAGTGGAATATATCTAGTGATCCATATAGTATCCTATAGTTATTTATAGCTATGGAAATCTATGGGAATTCATGATACTAGAGATGAAAATGTTCAAAGTGATTCTCATTATGGACTGGTTGACCAACTACCAAGATCATGTTGATTGTTATTGAAGACACCAAAGGGATATGGGTATGTGATGACTAGATAATGGGAACTAGGAGTAGGTGGAGTTAGTCCAAATGTTAGTTAGCTCAGGATAATCATAGAACTTATGGAAATCTTGGTTCTTTTAATAGTATCAGTGGAAGCCCCCTTGAATTTTCCTCCAGTCATAGATCTCTATCAGGACATATTTCTAGATAATTTAATTGGAATTCCTCTTGATAGAGGAGTTTACTTTGAGATAGAGATCATTCAAGATCTGTAGCCCATTTATATACCCCCTTACCATATGTCGTCATCCAAGATGAATGAGATCAAGGTTCAACTTGATTACTTGGATAATAATATATTTATTAGGATGACTACTTCACCGTGGGGTGAACCTCTATTGTTCTCCAAGAAGTAAGATGGTAGTCTTCAACTCTGCATTGATTACTAAAATTTGAACCAAGTGACGGTGAAGAATAGATATCATTTCCCAATATCAATGATCATTTCAATAAATTATAGGGATCATAGTGGTTTTCCAAGATAAATATTCAATCAATATATCACCAGTTGTAGTTTAGAGGGGAGGAAATCCCAAAGATGGTGTTTTAGAGAAGGTATGTGTTATACAAGTATATATTGATGTCGTTTTTACTGATGATCATAACATTAGTATTTATGGATCTCATGAATAAGATCTTCCACCCTTACCTATACTCATTCTTCATGGTATTTTCTGACAACATCCTCATTTACACACTAATATCGGAGTAGCATGTCAGCCATCTTGAGATAGTCCTATGTACACTTTGAGAGAATCATCTTTACGCCAATATGATGAAGTGTAACTTCTATATTTAAGAGTTAAAGTTATTGGGGAACGTGGTGACTGAGACCAGTATATCTATGGACTTAGAGAAAGTGGAGGTAGGGATGTCCTAGACACATCCCTGGAACACATTTGAGAACATCGGATTTATGGTATTAGTAGAATATTACTTATGCTTTATCCAAGACTTCTCCTAATTATCAGCACCCATGACTACACTAGTGAAGAAGAGAGTTAAGTTCCAATGGTCAGACCATTGTGAAGAAGTTTTTCTTGAGCTGGAGAAGAGGTCGACTATGGATCCAATGTTGATAGAGCCCAAGCCATGGATTGGATATTTTGTGTAATGTGATGCATCGGTGTTGGATTGGGAGAAATATTGATGCAGAGGGAGAAAGTAGTGGCTTATGGGTCACATCAGCTATGTCCTCATGAGAAGAACTACCCTACTCATGACTTGGAGCTAGCAGTCATGGTTCACGCTCTAAAGTGTTAGTGACACTATATCTTTATTGAGAATTTTTTTGTATAAACTGACCATAAGATACTCTATCACATATTCACACCGTGGGACATGAACTTGAGTTAGAGGCACTGGGTTGAGTACCTACAGATGTTTTCCTTTAAGATTATGCACCTGGTAAAGATAATATGACAACCCATATATTTAATAAACTTTATTTCGTGATTTATTACATAAAGTTACACATAATACAATCCCAAAAGATCATTAATACTTGTTTATTTGGGAAATTAGGCACATATTATAGAAACTTACAATAGGAATATGAAGATATTATTGAAAACTTCCTTAACGTGCTCCAAAAATTCCATCATTCTTATGAAACTACATAGGATAACCTAGGGATTTACATAAGAAAGGGGTGAGCTATAAATCCTAGTAAGGTAATAGACAAAGGATAGTATAAGATAAAATAGTACATGTGATCCAAGAGGAATATCAAGGTAACATAAGATGGGTGAGAATCATGATCTATAATAATGAGTGATGATATAACATGATAGCATAAAGGCAACATAGAAATGTGGAAATAGCTTAAAACATGGAATCAAAAACATAATTCAAGGATAAACACTAAGAAAACATAACATAGAGTGCTTAAGATAACCTCCCATGCACTATAAATTCCATATTATGATATTAAAACATTAACTAATGCATTGGAGGACTATATAATTATGGTTCCACCCATCACATTCATATCACGTACGTGCATAAGTGTGACACATAGATCATACAATATAAGGATTTCTTTCATAAAATTTAATACTATGATTAAGGAGTGTGATATATATACATTTAATTCCCCTGTTAATGAATGGTCGGTGAATCTAGGGGAATAAACATGAGTGGAAATGGGTATGGGTATTCACTACACAATTTTTTAGCAAGAAAAATCACATGATAATTTCAGCAACATAACGGTGGTACATAAAGATTCATAGAAGGGATTAATGAGAGTAAAAGGGGTATATAATCACTTGAAATCATAATGATAGTAAGAGGGGTATGTAATAACATAAAACAACATGAAAATTGTAAATAATAGGGCATAATATAAATAAGTTTCTTGAATAAAGAGGAGACGAAGAGGATCCCTTACCTTGAGAGGGTTCTTCTAAAAGCTTGTGAGAAGATTCTTGAGAGCTTAGGGGAACCATTGGAGGACTCTATAGAGGAAATAGAAGAGTAATGACATTATTCAATGGTTTTTAGTGAAGATTAATGGGATTTTGGGAGGATTAATAAAGAAAAAATATGAGATCAACTGGCATCTCACCAAAGATGTGACGGATGAAGAGATTTGCATGGCTCTAAAACAAATTCACCCCACTAAAGCCCCGGGACCAGATGGGTTCCACACCCTTTTTTTTAAGCAATACTGGCACATCATCGGCCCCGACATATGAAAAATGATAAGGAATATTTGGACCAGGAGAACAAGCATTTCCGCCATCAATGAAACTGTCCTCGTCCTCATTCCCAAAATCAAGAAACCCATGGCGGTCCCTGACTTCAGGACTATCGGCCTATGCAATGTCTCCTACAAGATCTTCTCAAAGATCCTTGTTAACCGGCTGCGACCGTGGTTATCTGACATTATCTTGGAAAACCAGAGTGCCTTCGTGGCCAAGAGGCTAATCACTGATAATGCTATTGTGGCCCTTGAAGTGTTCCACTCTATGAAAACATGCTCCACCGTGAGAATAGGAATCATGGCCTAGAAACTGGATATGTCCAAGGCCTATGATAAGGTGGAATGGAACTTCCTCAAAGTTGTGATGCTGAAAATGGGTTTCTGCACCAAGTGGACCGATATGGTCATGCAATGCATCTCGTCTCTCTCCTTCAGAATCTGGGTCAATGGGGAGCTCACTCGTAGATTCGTTCCATCCCGAGGCCTTCGTCAGGGAGATCCCCTATCCCCTTTCCTCTTCATCTTGGTGGATGATGTTTTTTCTAACCTTATTTTTAGGGCTGCATCCGCTAAATCTATTCATGGGGAAAAGGTCTGCCGTGTAAGTCCACCAGTGTCGCATCTCTTTTTCGCCGACGACTACCTTCTCTTCTCTAGAGCAACTATTAATGAATGTTGGGTGATCATCCAAGTGATCGACCGGTATGAGAGGGCGTCGGGTTAGTCAATCAATTAAGGGAAATTAGAAATCTCCTTTAGTAAAGGGGTACCCCGTTCTAGGAGAGATGAACTATGCACAGCAGTTGGCATACATATGGTTGAAAAACACAAAAAGTACCTCGGGCTACCCATGGAGATAGGCCGGTCCAAAAAAGAAATATTCGCATCTCTGGTGGACAGGATTGAGAAGAAAATTCAAGGCTGGACCCCAAAAAGAATTTCAAAATCTGGCAAAGAGACCCTCATTAAATTTGTCATCCAGTCTATCCCTAGCTATTTTATGTCCATGTTTAAGCTCCCAGTGACCATTGTCAACCAGATCCACACACATACGGCCAACTTCTGGTGGGGGGAAAATGATGGAAGGAATAGACCCCACTGGATGGCCTGGGGGAAACTCTGCATACCCAAGTCGGAGGGAGGGATGGGATTCCAAAATCTTCTTCTCTTCAATGATGCTCTGTTGGCCAAGCAAGGATGGTTCCTTATTAACCGTACATCATCTCTTTGTGTGCAGGTTCTACGAGATAAGTACTTTCCCCACATGGACTTCTATGTTTCCTCTCTTGGCCCTCGTCCTAGCTTCCTTTGGAGAAGCATTTGGGGGCCCGAAAGCTCCTGGAAAAAGGGATGGGCTGTAGGATTGGGGATGGCTCATCTGTCAATATATGGACCGATCCCTGGCTGATCGATTCGGAAGGTATGCAAGCTACTTCCCACGCCCAACCAGGCTTTGAAAACGCCACTATCAGGTGCCTCCTTGCTGACCAAGGGACGGGGTGGTGTTTGTATAAGATCCATGAATGGTTTAACGAAAGAGACCAAAGACTTATCCTAAGCATCCCCTGGATCCCAGACGCAGGACCTGACCACCACTTCTGGAGAAATGATTTTTCGGGCGAGTACACGGTGAAATCTGGATACAGACTTTCTCTTGGCTACCACCCAGTCAACCGGAATGAGGGTCAATGGAAATCACTCTAGAATCTCAACGTCCCCCCAAAAATATGCCACTTCTGGTGGAAGGTGTGCACGGACACCCTCCCTACCATGAGCCTTCTTGTCTACCGACATATGTCCAATGCCATTGCCTTATCTTTCTGTCTGAATATCCCTGAGACCCCTTTGCACGCTATCATTCAATGCCCTGGAGCTAATGAAATTTGGAACAAATGGAGCCCGGCTCCTGTTGCATCTCTGGCCATGGTTTCAAACCTTCCCACTCTCCTGATGCGCGGGTGCCCCTCCCTCCCTTCGGATAATGCAGGCTCACTCTGCACCCTGGCCTGGATCATCCGGGTCCGGCGTAACGATGCTATTTTCCATCACGTTCATAAACCTCTTGAATTCTAGATTGAACGGGCCACGTCATGGATTGAGGGCTGGAACCACCACAATGGACATCATAGGCCAGATTTTCCTCCCTCATATCCTCCTTGGTGGAACCCCCCAACGGAAAGAACTCTTAAGATCAATGTGGACGCGTCTCTCCCTAAGGATGGACTTGTCTCCTTCGGTCTCCTGGCCTGAAATCATCTGGGGAAAATCATTGCCGCAAAATATGAATCACATCAGGTCTTTTGGGAACCTGCTGTGGCTGAGGCTTACGCTATCCTGGCAGGTATGATGCTAGCTAGGGATCATGGATGGCTTGCTATCAACATTGAG
Organism: Viscum album; assembly: GCA_963277665.1. Lineage (NCBI taxonomy): Eukaryota > Viridiplantae > Streptophyta > Magnoliopsida > Santalales > Viscaceae > Viscum > Viscum album. Next base: position 966,428,682 of record OY728132.1, read on the forward strand.
TCTGACTGCCTCACTGTGATCGATTCCATTAACCACAACGACGGCGTACTCCATTCATTTGGCCTCATCATAAGGAGAATTCTCTCGCTCCACCAATGCTTTTCATTCTACACTTTCTCCTTCACCAAAAGAGAAGGAAACAATTCGGCCCACCAGTTGGCGGCATCAGGCCCCTTCGATGCCAACCAGCTCTGGCTGGATAATTTCCCTCCGTGGATTTTCTTATGTACGTCTAATGATCTTCATCATTAATGATATCTGTCTCTTCTCTCAAAAAAAACATAGAATTTTGGAATACACATAAGTATAGAAAATCATTTTCTTGGCAGTAAAATCTCTTTTCCAATACTATCATAGTGGTATTGGTTCACGTCCAAACCAATATATTAATCAAGGTTCACTCCCAAGACCATCATAATGGACAAAGTCCATTACTAAACCAGGTTCACTCCCCACTCTCATCCTATCTATCTCATGAGATATATATAATTAAACAATTAATTGGAGGGAGATATATGTCCCACCCAACACATAATTAAAACCATACATATTTTTTCCATAAGAACATAAATCATTCATAATATCATAACCCATGAAAATAAATGGTTTTCATAAACATTTCATCTTAGAATAACATGTGGAAAAAGAACAAATTTCATAAATATCATGCCATTATAAACATAAACCATCTAAAGAAAGAGTAAGGATGGTATCCTTGGATCATATTCCCAGTAAATCATAAGTAACAACAAATAATGTTATATTATATAGAAAATTATTTTTGAAAGATCACTTGGAATAATTCTTGAGTAAAATATCTTTTCTATTTTGAATCATTTTTTAAACTGAATAATTATAAAGGAAAAAAATTTATTTAAAAATAATATTTTATTATTTTAAAGGAAGATTAAAATAATTAAGGTATCATTATGTCAAGAAAATTCACTCTTGTTGTATAATTTAAAAAAATATTCCTTCTATATTTGTGCCCGAAAATTCACAAATAACCTCGTTTAGAAAACAAAAAAAAAGATTCCTTTCTAAATATTTTGTAAAAATTAAAAAAATGGGAAAATGATTTAAAACAATAGTAGAAACCTTTTTGAAAATATTTTTAGAAAAAAATGGGCATGAAATATAAATATTCCCCATCAGAGACTTAAACATAGACAATCTCGAATAATGATGAGATTGTGAAATAAACCCTTTCCATTTTTTTAACCTTTGAATCGTAACCCCATAAAGGAAATAAACATAAATGGATATTTAAATCCACATAAAATTCATTACATTTATTATAAAAGTCATTCATGGAAATTATATACACCACTCAAAAGAAACAAGTGGTATATAAGACATATGTCCCACAAAACTAAAAGTGAGACGAAAATCCCTTACCTTAGGTCCGACTTCCTTTGTATGTGTTAAAACCTCCCGTATAATAAATATAGTATTATTTTAAATTTATTAAAAAATAATACTCATATATATCATACCAAATATTGTTTCTTATAATCTTTTATCACCCGTTTATTAACAATTCCTTGTTAAAATCACTGATTCGGGTGGTAACTACTTCGTTTTTTTAATGTGTGTTTTGGTTTGGTAGTTATAGTCCTTTTACTTTATTCATGGTTACAACATATCGATAATATTAATAAAAATATAAATATCATTTATATTCATTATATATTTATCTATAGTAATCCATAAAAGGTATAGGTAGAAAAATGAATAACACAGTTCATGGAGACAGCAGGTCGTACGTACGCATGAATGTTGTTTTCATTTTTCAACAAATGAAAAGAAATAAAGGTGAATAATAATTAACATTTAAAAATTTATTATTATATCATATATTCATTATTTTCATCTTTATAACCATCCAAGTAATATGTTTATGAAAAACTAATTACACCGCTACGTGGAGACGATAAGTTGTACATACGCATGAGTGATGTTTTTGATTTTCATAGAATGAAGAAGTGAAGGAAAATTATTTTCCCATAAATATAATAACATATCAGTATATTTATGATACTAGATTTATTACTTTAGAATTATTACAACACATTAAGATGAATTGAAAGAAGAAATAAAATTGAAAGGGTCAGTAAAGACGATTACCTTCTCTTAAAGAATCCTCCTTTGGATCTCCTCTTAGGGACACTAGGTTTGGTCTTTTTGAAAAACCAGGGCCTAAATAACTTGGATAATGATATTGGGAAAAGAATTTTTTAGGTATTTTTCAATATATATGGCTCAATATGGTGTGAAGAAGTGAGGGAGGAGGTTCCCTTTTATAATTGAGGTGAGGGGAACTTTTGGAATTTCATAAATTAATAAATTAAATTATCATACCAAATGCTTGGAAATGTAAATGGATTCAAAAATAAGATATTATGGGGTTTTTATCACATTAAAAAATAGAATTTCGACAAGTTTTTTTGTCATTTTAAACCCTATAATTTTGATTAACCCCTTTGTTAGTTATTTTTTACCTTAACCATGGTAACCACTATTTTAAAAATAAAAGGTTAATAATGTTACTATAAATGGAAAAATGACTCTTAAATGGAAAATTTATGATTTTTTAAACAATATTATATTCACATGGATAAAGATAATATTTTTATTAATTTTAAAAAATTTAATAAAATATTATTTTGATAAATTATCATTAATGTCAATTTTGAAACTATTCATTTAATTTGAGTTCAAATAAATCAAGAAAAAAGGTAAATTTGAATATAATGATTTAAAACCTATATAATATTTCATATAGATCTATAAAATTCGTTTCACATATTAAATAATTCAATTTATATCAAAATTAATATTTTTAAAATCATTTATTTTATTTTTATGTTAATTAAATAAATATTGTATTAGTATTGCACAAGAATTTAAAGTAATTATATAATTTATAAAAATTAAAATTAAATATATATAATGAAAATATTTTCATTAATATAAAAATAAACAATTAGGTTCTTTCTTATCTAGCTTTTTCCCCTATGTGAACACATAAAAGATATTAAATACAAAGAGAGTGACATTTTGTAACTGCCTTTGATTTAAATAATGTATAAGTCATCTTTATAGAAAGCTTTACATTAAACAACTAAAATTATAACCTGAGGTGACACAAGTAGAATAATATTCATCAAATAATTTTTGGACAATCTTAAAACATGGAAATACCCTTATATTTTTTTAAGCTCTCGTTAAATCTTTTGACAATTATTGTACTATTAAAATTTTCTACTATATAAGGGTAAATAATGTTACTATAAAATGAAAAAATACCCATAAATAGACTATGGTTGTAATGAATCGGAATTTTTGAATAATTTTTTTTAATTATATAGAATTATTTCAAGATCGCGAAATCTGACGGCGCGTGATTCTGAGGCCTGGAGTGCCCTGAATGATATATCGAAGTTTTGTTAAGCTTTAATTATCACGTGTAAGTAGTTTTACTGAAAAAGTGGAATAACTCTTAAACGGTTACCTAGATCAGAAATCCAAGGGCACCATTGCGTTCAGGATGGCGAATTTACCCTAGGTGCGACTTAAGTTTAGTCGACACAGGTCTCTTGTGAGAAACCCCGAAAATGGAATAACCGTAAATAAAATAATTAAATAATAATATTTTATTTTTAAAATGCTTATAACTCACAAACGGTAACTCATATTAAAAATATGATACCACTGATGAGCTCATGATGGTATGCTTTCTTTAGTCAGATACTAACATTGGCTGGTGCAGGCCAATAGTGGAAGTTAGTTTTTGGCCATAAATAAAATAATTAAGTAGAAATTTTTTTATTGTTAAAATCCATAACTTCTAAACGGTAACTAGGATTAAAAATTTGAGAGTACCATTGAGTTCCTTGGGGCGTGTTCTCCTTAGATGAAGGCTAAACTTGAACGACACGGCTCGAGGGTGAATGTTAATAATTTATTGAACTTTTTTTAAGTTACGTTCAGTAAACGCGTGAGCGGCATTTTCTAACTTTTGAACCGCTGCTCGGATTAAAAATCTGAGGGCACCTTTGAATCCGCAGTGTCGGGATTTTCTTAAGGGAGACCTTATTTTGGCCGCAATAGGTCTGGAGAAAAAAAATAAAGTTTTGTAAATTTTTAAAAGAAATGAAATAAAACAATTTTATTATTTTATTTTCTTTCTTCTCCACCAACGGACAAGCTGAGTGTGGGACCTATGATGCGTTAATACAATAAATGGCTTGACTTTCCAATCCTAAGTAACGATGTCGTTAGGGAATTAGGAAGTTTCCTAATTAATGAGCCCCCATTAATTCCCCACGTCGTTACTTACCCTCCCTCTCTCCTATATATATGGAGCATGGGGAGGGGTATCGTGTGACGAACGGGTCTCGGTGACAGCACAGCCACCCCGCCTTAACATGGTCATCGGGTCCTGGCCCACCAGGTACCACCGGTTGCCCCGAAAACACGTGGGGCCCACCCTAGGGTCCACCCACATGCCTGAACGGGTCATCTGACTAATGATTGTCCCCACAGGCCAACACATGCCCTTTCCAGTGTGTTTTGTCCTCACTCACACACACCCTGGGAAACTTCCCAAGAGGTCACCCATCCTGATCACTACTTCAGGCCAAGCACGCTTAACTGTGGAGTTCTAATCAGGTAGGCTCCCAAAAAAGAAGGTGCACCTTGTTGACATGAGTCATATCAATTAGTCATTTAACCCTTTATCATTTGGGGATGTTACAATCCCCCCCCCCCCCCCTTTAGAGCACAACGCCCTCGTTGTGGGCCCTACATCTCAACCCAGGCAGTGCACCACACTTAAGGCTGGGTTTATCCTCTGATACCAAATGTGACAACCGGGTCCCGGTGACAGCACATCCACCCCGCTTTAACATGGTCGTCGGGTCCTGGCCCACCAGGTACCACCGATTGCCCCGCAGACACGTGGGGCCCACCCTAGGGTCCACCCACATGCCTGAATGGATCATCTGACTAATGATTGTCCCCACAGGCCAACACATGTCCTTTCCAGTGTGTTTTTTCCTCACTCACACACACCCTGGGAAACTTTCCAGGAGGTCACCCATCCTGATCACTACTCCAGGCCAAGCACGCTTAACTGTGGAGTTTTAATCAGGTAGGCTCTCGAAAATGAAGGTGCACCTTGTTGACATGAGTCATATCAATTAGTCATTTAACTCTTTATCATTTAGGGATGTTACATATCGGCACAGCTTCGCCAAGCAACGAAGTGTTGAAGGAGTTCCGTAATGTCGAACCCTTAGAGGATGGAGCCAATTCCAGCAGGAGGTGATGTGTGACACCGAACCACGAACCATAGGACGATGTATGAGCGGCGTCGTTGGGAACCTGTTGTAGGAACGCAGAACATGATCCACCTTCAAGCGCGGACGTTCTCCAAAGGGTTTATAAGGTTGGGGGTTTATTTGTTTACACATTTTAAATGATTTTATTCTTCCCTGTTCTTGAATAATTTGAAGAACATGGACCAACTAAATAACGGGTTGATCCGCGATTCATTTGTTTTTGCGGGAGGCTATTGCGGGGTATCTTTATAGGGTTTTTATTGTTGTTAATTCAATATATTATTAAACCCTTAATCTCCCTCATGTTTATGAGCTAATGCGGAGGTCGCGGGCCTAACAAAACCAACCAAACCCTCTTCTATCTTGCTATCCTTGCACCTCCATGGAAGACTGACAGTGTAGTGATACCGACCGGCTACGTTGGGGATAGCGCATCGACGCACGCCACAAGAGGAGGTCATGGCACAAGGCTGTGGTGGTCATCGGAGTGGAGGGCATCAGCCGACCATGGAGGGGCTGTGGCGCGCCATCGCGCATCCGGTGAGCAAGAGGTCGTGGCTCGTTAGCTGTAGCGAATAGAGGAGGCAGCTGACACAATGGACGACCGCATAAGGGGAGGCGACACGCTCAACGGACAAGAAGTTGTCGCTGAAGCCGTAGCAGAGTCTGAACCCATGCCTCCGGCGAGTTCCACGGCGACCGAGCGACACCCACGCGGTGCCTCCACTTCTCAAACCGAATAGCCTCCGGGTCGTTCAGGAGTTTGGGAGACCGGGGGTTTCACCCCCCGGTGTTGGCTAGGGCAGGTCGCACCTCACCGTGGCCAAGCCGTCGTCCAAGCGGGCCGCCTCCCTACCGGGCCGCTGCTCTAGAGGGCCGCCGCCCTACTAGGTCACCCCTTTGTAGGCCATCCTATATGGGCCGGTCCTCCCTCCTTGCGGGTGGGGTCTGTCTGACGGGGTCGGACCAGACCCGGGCCCAGAAACGTTTGAAGTGCTATAAATTGGGAACCGTCCGTCCGTTTGACGAACCGTGTGTGGTTCTAGGACCCTTAGATCGAGACGATCCTTTTGGTATACTCCACTTGAGTTTTGGAGATAGTTGGATTATGGATGGGTTGGATCAAACCCAAATCCAATCGGGCCCCCAAAACTAAAACGCTTATAACTGACAGACCGGGTGTCTGATTGAGGCGTCGTCTGTCGCGTTAGAACCCTTATGACATGGAAGTCATTTGGGTTACTCCTTTTTGGATATTAGTGGTGGTAGAGGTACGATCGGTGTCTATAGGGGAAGATACTACAGTACTCAAGCATGCTATGAGCGAGAATCCAGTGGCTGGAAGTCAGGCAGAGGTTGGAGATATACCATATGGAGGTTAGTACCGAGCGATCCTGTGTAGTTCAGCACTGAGCGACCATGTGTGGGTCAGCACCTAGCGGTCCTGTCTGGATCATCACCTCGTGACCTGATGAGGACCAGCCTTAGAGCGGTCCGTCGTGGTTCAGCGATATATCGATCTTGTGTGGGTCAGATCCTGTGTGGGTCAGCGCATACCGATCCTGTGTGGGTCAGATCCTGTGTGGGTCATTATGGGGGTCAGTTACCTATCAACTCTGGGTGGGTCGGATCCTGTGTGGGTCATTGCGGGGGTTAGTTACATATCGATCCTGGGCGGATCAGATCCTGTGTGGGTCATTACAGGGGTTAGTACCTATTGATCCTATTTGGGTCAGACTCTTTATGGTCAGCAGTAGTACCTCTTGACAGATTAAGATGATTCAGCTTCACGATAGATCATCTGTAATTTTATACTTCACTGAAAACCCAGTTTGGGATGAGACTCTAATTGAGATATGTCTATTGCTTGTGTTTTGCGATTGAGATCATGCTTTTTGGTTTTTCCTTCGTTGAATTATGAGTGACCTTTGGGGGTCTCAGGGTCCCTACTGGGTATTATTATACTCACTCCAGCACGGGCTTCGCCCACACCTTGTTGTGTCTTGTGCAGTGACGAGCAGCTGGGATGAGGTTCGAGAGAGATAGGACCAGGCTATACGTGGAGGAAACGGAAAAACATGCAGTGCTGAGGAGGTGATCTGTACCTACCCTTTAGGTAGGATCCTCGGTGGATGATCTAGGTTCTTCTTTTCTCATTCAGTTGTACTTGTACTTTTTAGTTGGGTTTGTATTCCATCCCCTTTACTTTCAGTACACTTTTACTACAGTAGTTTACTTTATAGTTGCTTTTTGTTGTGTTCTTGGACCCTGTGTTTATACAGGTTTAAAGGCAATGCCTTCCCGTTTTAAGAAATACACCTTTTGGTGCTAGTCACCAACCCCTGGCCTATGGAAGGCGGGCTTGGGGTAGTCACGGCATGGGCCTCATGGGAGGGGTCGTGACAATGGTATATGTAATTAACCATATCCAACTAATATTTCCAAATTTAATATTTTTATGATTTTTTAATCATTAAAAAAAATTATTTACTATAAAATATTCATAATGTTAATTTTTAGAACTATTCATTACTTTACTTTAACAATATCAAGATAAAACTTAAAAAACAAAAAAAAAATATTATATACCTAAAATTTCAAGGCAGTCTATAAAATTCATATATCTCATTAATTATCTCAAATTATATTTATTTTAATATTTTTAATATCATTTATTTTATTTTTCAAATAATTGAATAATTATTGCATCATCATTTGTAAGAATTTAAGGTAATTATTTATTTAGTAAAAATTAAAAATATATTTCCATGAAAAATATATATTTTTTATAATTTATAGGAATATTTATAGTCAAACATATCATCTAGATAAACCCAAATTAAAAATGTTATAGTTATTAAAAAAATGAGTGTGACGTCTTTTACTTTTCTTTAAATAAAATATTAAAAATATCATAATCACTTCCAAATGATAAAAAAAAGTACATATATTAAAACAATTAATGATTATGGATAGAAATTACACATCTACTAAAATTTTTGGAAAGTGTTAGAGTCATTTTATAGTCTGTATCATATTATTTTTACCATTAATTACCTGATTTTCTCTTTACCATGGTAACAAACATTACTAAGGTTACTATTCAAATTGACCAAAAATAAATAGGGTATATTATACAAATTTATAAAATATGATTCCAAATATGGAATCCAAATTTAAAATTTTAAAAAACAAAATTTTCAGAATTTAATTTAAAGTTAAATTGGAAAAATGCAACGAAAAACAATTTTTTAGAAAAAAAAATCCCTTTTAAGTATAAAATATTTTTATACTAAATTCATGTATAAAACTTATTTCAAAGAATAAAATTATATTATGTATAATAAAAATTAATTGATGAAATTTTAAAACTAATCCAAAATAGAATTTGAATTTGTAAATTCTTTAAAAGAAAATACAGTTTTCAATGAAAATCAGTATTTTTAAATATTCATTAAAATTTCAAAGTTTTTAGAAAATTTTAAAAAATTAATCCTAAAATAATTTTGATATGATTAATACAAAAATTAGATTAATTTTTTCAAATAAATTTTATAAAACTTCCAAAAATTAATTATAATATTTACTCATAAAAATCAAGAAAGCCCATTTTTAAAGAAAACATATTTTGGAAAAATAAACTAACTTTACAAAAAATTATGTGATTATTTTATAATAATTTTCCTATAAAATTATATTGAGTAGTATGTTTATATTTATTTCATAAATTATTTATTTCTATTAATACCTACCAATTTAACGGCTATGTTATAATAGTCACATTTATATAATAATATTTATTTGTTTGATAAAGCTTGGTGTTGCACATCATGTACAATATAAAACGTATTATTTTCATTTAAAATATTTGTATATTACATTATCTCCCCATTTAAAAAAAAAATCCTAACAATTTGAACTTTGTGTCAGTAACTAGGGGTTTGACTATTCAAAGTACCTTTATTGAAATCACACATCTTAAAAAGTTTTAATAAAACTTCCACTTTAAAATAGAGAAAGGGAAGTAAAAAGGTCATATAAAGTAATAAATATTGGGTTTATATATATAAAAACATTTTTGGGGAGTGAAAACATGGATATGGAGGAGAAAAATAACTCCCAATGACTGTTAGAGAGTGATAGAGAACGTGGTCAGGAAAAATTCAATAACAAAAAAATCATAAATTTGTGATGGGTGAAGAGACCATTAACTCATCAGAAATAAATGTAATAGGATAACATATTTGTTTCAAATTCTTTTTCCTAAATTGGATGAATTTATTTAATTCCTATATTAATAAAATAAGTAAATATACTTACCTAACAACTAGGTTTTTATCCTTTAATCAATTTCCATCACAATCTCTCTTTTTTTCCAAATGATGAGTTATTCAAGATGAGTTTTTCATGCATAAAGCACTAAAATCAACTTTTAAGGAATTATATAATCCACAAAATAATTAGAAAATATACATCATGTATTTAAGCATTAACCAAAAAAATGGTCATAAAAAGGTAATATAATTCCCAAAATACATTAATAACAGTAGTACCCAAAGTTCAACTTAGATCATTCAATCAAAAATTATCCTTAAAATTTATAGAAATATTCCTAACTAAGATTGAAACCCAATAATCAAAAGGATCTGATCACATAGTCTTCCAATATAAATCTAATATTTATCTTCAAATAACAAAAATCACTCCTGAAGTCTCATACAAAAAATTGTATATGCTCTAATCATATAATCTACAATATAGGATTTTCATTTCCATAAATGAATAGAATCACCATAAAACCATGTTAAAATAATCCATGCTTCCAAAATATAATTCATCCTTTATTCCTCAAATAAAATTCCATAAGATTCTATTTACCTTAATCAAATAAGGTTTCTAAAACCAAAATAATTAGAAAAATAATGTCATACTAACCCAAACATCACATAGGTCAGTGGTAGGCATTTCACCCTTGTCACCCTTCGATTGTGGGTTCAATTATCACGACCTTACCTGATATTATGGGTTGTTTTAGGGACTATTTGTTTTCATATTTCTAAAACTATAACCCTTATAACATTTAAATTAATGTGAAATAAATCCTCAAAATAACCTTAATATTTTTAACATGAAAGAAATGATTTAACCTCAAAGGTTAACTCATACCTTTTATTTTGTGTAGCAACCCCACCTTAGAAGCCTAGATCCAGTGTCTACTAATATTATATTGTCATGATTATAAGGAATCAAATCTAGAAGTACTAAAGAGTTTAGTAGTCTTGGTAAACCAGATACATACATAAATCTTGTATTAAAAATAAATCCACTAATTACAACATAATTTTTTTTCTTTCAAGGATAATAATTGTATTCCATCTAGTGTATCCTTCTATCTATTTCTTAGTATACTTCTTGGATTACTAGGAAAAGAAAATAAAATAAGGGTGAGCTCAAATTCTTATTAAGATTCAAGTATAGTAGAAGCAATAATGAATCAACGAGAATAGTCAATGTGGCAAGGTAATAACTTAAGATGCATGCCATGAAATCAACAAACTAAGAAGGAAGTGCATAAACAATATGTAAAGGTAAATATATGGAAACACATTTCATTCAAATAACTAGATAAGGAAAAATAAATATGGTAAGGTAAGAAACTGAAAACACATTCCACTTAATCAATAAACTAAGAATGAAGTGCATCCATATATTTATTTCATTTAGAAAATCTCATGGATAATAAATACTAAATCAAAATGAAGGAAATGATTAATTATTAAATGTCATGTATGAGGTACATGAAAACCTTTATTGTCGAGACCTTTCACAATATGGTTTAAAACTATAGGTAAAATCCTATTTAATTTTCACAATTAATTTCTCTCATGAGAACTTGTCGATGCATCAAGGGGATAAATAAAGTCTGAACCCCACCCTTCATTGCCTATCCAAAGAATTCCTCATATCGAATAGTCGATTTAATTAATATATAATATGCCTTATCAAATATCTGTATTGAATAAAGAATACAGAATTATCAATATTTTCTTAGATAATTAAATAACTATCAAAGTGAAAATTGTATGTAAAAATGATATAAAATTTAGGAATTAAACATATCCAAGATAAATGATATGAATAAATATGGGAAATTCAATGTTAAATGGTCATAGGAAATTGAATATTTCAAGGGGACTAACAAAGGAATCAAGTAAGTGAATTTCAATACTATCCTTGTCTAAATCAATCATAAATCATCCTTATTTTTAATCTAAAACAACTTAGGTTTAACCTATGTTATTAATCTTCATCATAAATTCAAATCCATAATAATGGTTTGTAAAGAAAATATGAATTATCATAAGCATATATCTTGGTAGTGTCAAACCAGGTGCACAGTAAGGCATGTTTTCGTGTACCAGGTTACGCTCAAGTCAGACCCAACATACCTTTTGGAGTTGTTACCTCTAAGTACATTTGTGCCGAAACCAATCCACTTGTAGTATCCATACAAGGATTTATTACTAGGAAAACCCACATAATCTCTGCCTTATCAAAATTCTAGGATTTTCATCTATAATTATCCTCAAATTCTATATTGCAGCTATGTTATCTAATTAGTGTTTTCCTAAATCAAGTTTCCAAGGTTTATACTAAACATCCTTTGATACAAACTGTAGCGACCTGACCCCAGAATCTCGGATCCGGTGTCTTCTAGCATTACATTAGGATGATTACAAGGAATCAAATCCTGGAGGACTGGATATTTTAGTAGTCTTAGTAAACCATATACATATATGATTCTTTTATTATAAATAAATACAGTAATAAAAACATTTTATTTCAAGGATAATAACTTTATTCCATCTATCATATCCTTACATGTATTTATTAGTATACTTCTTGGATTCCTAGGGAAAGGAAACAAAATAAGGGTGAGATCAAATTCTCAGTAAGGTTCAAGTATAGCGGAAGTAATAATGAATCAATGAGAATAGTTAACGTGGAAAGTTAATAACTAAAGACACATTCCATGAAATCAATAAACTGAGAAGGAAGTGTGTAAACAATATAGAAAAGGTAAATAACTAGAAACACATACCATTAAAATAACTAGATAAATAAAAATCAATATGGAAAGGTAAGAAACTGAAAACGCATGCCACATAATCAATAAAATGAGAATGAAATGCATCCATAGACTTTTTCATAATTAAAATCTCATGGATAATAAATACTAAATCAAAATAAAGGCAATACCTAATTATTAAATGTCATGTTTGAAGCACATGAAAACCTATACTATCAAGACCTTTCACAAGATGGTTTAAAATTATAGGTAGAAACCTATTTAATTTTTGTAACTAATTTTTTTATGAGAATTTGTCGATGCATTGAGGGTTATATAAAGTTTGGGCCCTACCCATCATTGTTTTTCCAAAACATTATTCATATCGAATAATCAATTTAATTAATAGACAATATTTCTTATCAAATATTTGTATTAAATAAAGAATACATAGTTATAAATATTTCCCCAAATAATTAAATAACTATCAAAGTGAACACCATATGTAAAAATGATATACAGTTTAGGAAATAAACATATCCATGGTAAATTATATGGATAATTAGGGGAAATTCAATGTTCAATGATAATAGTAAATTGAATATTTCAAGGGAGCTTATAACATAACCAAGGAAGTGAATGTTAATACTATCCTTGTCCAAATAAATCATAAACCATCTAGAGTAACAATAAATATGGTATTAATAAAAAATATCCCAAATGGAGTAAAATAAAGGGTTTTTGTTGTTGATTAAATAAAATAAGAACTTTAAAAACATTCTTAAGGAAAATATCCTTTTATTTTGAAAAATATTTTGAAAAATATTTTCTTTGAAAATAAATTTTAAAAATATTTTATTTAAAAATTAACCTTTTACATTTGAAAATTAATCTTCAAATAAATTATGGTGGGTAAATTTGTACATGCCATACAAGGTAAAAAGAATATTCCTTTTTCATGGTAAACAGTTAGAAAAATGCCTTCTTCGGAAAGAGTAAAAAAATATTTTGAAAACATTTGTAAAAGAAAAAAGGGGTAATCATTTCTTTAATAAATCAGTTTGTAAAGGTTAAAAACAATTTTGAGAACTTTTTTATAAAATAGGGTATTTAGAAGAAAATAGGTTCCTAACTAAAGAGAGAAATGAAGTCGGGTTTTCTCAAAAATATTTTCTAAAACATTTTAATTACCAAAGAGTGGGAAAATGGTACTATTACTTAATAAAGGTCATTAATAACCATAGGATAATAAAATTAAATATTTTATTGACCAATGATTCAATAATTTTCTCTGATGGGAATTCAAGTATAAATAATCCCAAACAAAATGAGATTGTGAAGTAAACCCTTGAAAAGACAGTAACATTGATGTGAGAATCAATAAATAAATAAATTATTTGTGTCAGATTTAAATCCAAATAAAATAATTTTGAACACAAAAATATATGGTGAAAAGTAATTGAACACATAATCTTAGAATATTAATGACAATGATGAATTAATATAACCCAAAGAAAATAAATTGGGTTATGAAATTCTTTACCAATTGGTAACTTTTAAATTAAATACCCATAGAAGAAATAATTCAAATTGAAATTAAAAATACCATGAATATAAAATAATTCATGATATAATATATCAAAATGGTCATTATATACACCATGCAAAGTAATTAAGTGGAGAATGTGACATTTATCTCACAGGTGTAAAAAGTGAGATGAAAATCCCTTATGTTGTGTTTCCTTTTGGGTGAACATCCTTTAAATTATTTTATAATGGTTTTAAACATGTTAATAAATTATTATATATTAGTATTATGATATCAAATATGAACTTATTATAATATATTATTACTCATTTGTTAGTAATCTTTTATTATTTTCATTATTTCATGTGTTAATTTCCTAGTTTGTCGAGTATGTTTTAACTTGTTACTTGTTGTTCCTATCATGGTTTAATAATATATAGAATTTAAACCATGATGTAAATATAATATATATTCATTATATTTTTATTTATAATGATCCATAAAATTTTTATATAGGAAATAAAATGCACTATTCATGGAGACGGTAGGTCGTACGTACGCATGAACGCTACTTTCATTTCTTTATCATATTTAAATGAATGAAAATTAAATGATATATATATATATATTAATTCCAGTATCATATATATTTCATATATGTTACATAGATTTATTAAAACCATTATTTATACATTCTATGTATAGCGTGAACGAATCACATCGCTTTGAGGAGTCGATAGTCCACACTCCACAAACGAAGTTATCGTATGTACACAAAATGGAAAACATGAACATATATATTATATAAAAATTCCATAAGAATGAATAAAACATAAATATCATATATATTATATATAAATAGTTTGTCCATCATAATTTACAACCATGAGAGGTGGTAAAGGAAAAACGAACGACATCATTTTGCGAGGCGGTAGTTCGTCGTACACATAAACAGTAAGTTCGTTACCCATTAGATTGAAGTGTGTATAAATGTTGGTATTACCCTTATAATAAAAAAATCTAAGTAAATTTATGATACTAATTTTATTATATAATAATTTAATAATAATAGTTTATGGGTGGACAATGAAAATAAAACAAAAGATCTTGAGGAAGGATATTACCTCTTATTCGGGTAACTCCTTTTGGTTTTCACCAAAGGGATCCCTTGAATAGATTTATGACCAATGTGAGGATTATAGGTTTAGTGTAGGGATATTTGGATATCATTTGGGTATATTTTGGTTGATCCAAAGTGTCTTTAGATGTGTGTGTAAGTGAGAGGTGTGAGTGACTTTTATAGTGGTGGAGTGGCATTCTATTAAATTTTTTAAACAGGAATTCTTCCCATGTTTTTCCTATATGAAGTGTCTCTAATAATGAAACAAATTCAATAAAATTGAGTATAGGGTCTAAATAGTAATAGAAAATGTATTTTGTATATTTTTCTAGGTCATTTTGGCTCTTAATTTTATGGTTTAGTCCCTTGTTAAACTAATTTTTCTCATAACTGTTATAATTAATTTTAATTACTTTCACTAATATTTTTGGTCAAAAACTAGGTTGAACTTATTATATATTATAAATTATTATGATTTAAAATATGGAATCCATTTTTTCAAATTTTAATCACATAATTGGAGGAAATCAATTTAGAATTAATCCTGTAGATGGGATGATAATATGAGTTTTTAAAGTAAAAAT
This sequence comes from Viscum album, assembly GCA_963277665.1. NCBI lineage: Eukaryota > Viridiplantae > Streptophyta > Magnoliopsida > Santalales > Viscaceae > Viscum > Viscum album. Next base: position 966,444,328 of record OY728132.1, read on the forward strand.
ATTCAAAATATTGCTAAGTTTTTATATCTAATTTCAAAGTGAAATTGATTATAATTAACTAAAGTGAATTAATTTATGTTAAATTTATATAATTAATATTTAAAACCAATAAAAAACATAATTTAACCTTATAAATAAATTAGATGAAAAAGGTGTTTTTAATTAAAATTCAGTATTTTTCACTATTCATTAAAAAATTAAACTTCTTAGAAAAATACCAAAAATCAATACTAACCTAATTTTGATGTATCACTACCAAAAATAAATTTTATTTTTTCATATTAAATCTATAAAAGTTCTAAAATTTATATTTAAAATAGGTGCGCCATTAAAAGGTTGTAAAACTATTTTTAGAAAAATATAGGTTTGTATAAATAAAATTGGGTTTGTTCTTATTATATGCCTATAAAATCAATTGGATAAATATAAATAATATTTGAGTGAATATATAAAATATATATATTATTAATATCATAAATAATTTTAATTAATTTAATTTATTAAGACAACACGCCTTTGGGAGTATAAAAAATTTCATTTATATTCAATCAGTTTATATTTTCATTTCTAATTAATTGTTATCCAATGAATTCATATTATATTTTTATAGACCATATATTTTTATGAGTTATTTAATACTATTTATAACCAATAATTTAACATCTAGGTTATGTCTTATTGTATTAAATAATAATATTTTTTTAGTTAAAACTCAATCTTGTGTGTAACGTAAGATATAGAAGAAAGTCATTGTTGCGTGCGACACAAGATAACTCAGTGTTGTATACAGTGAAAGCTATAGAATGTATTAAATTTATTTCAAATAGTAATTTTATTGTAAAGTCTTGGGATATTATATTTCCTTACACACTTTGTTTTGTGTGTCATACACGTTATCGAATACAATGTTCTTATTTTAGAATTTCAGGGTGTTGTATTTTGCATCCCTAAATGTGATAACCCATAATTAACTCAAAATAAAAGATCATATAAACCCTAAGGGTTATCCATACCTTTAAACTTATTTCCAAAAAATGAAAATATCATTCTTCCTTAAATGACCTTTTTCATATGATAAACTTAAGGGTTGCATATACCTAAACCCAATAAATTGTCTCCCAAAATATTATTAATCGCCTTAAAATATCATAACTTAAAACCTAAAAAGGGTTGTTTAATACTCTGAACTTATGGTAAACCTCAAAATTATACACCCATGATGGTATACATAACAATTAATATAACTTATCATGAAAACATCTTAATCTCCAAAGTTGTCTAAACCTTACTCTAATGCCAACTGTAATAGCTCGAAACCCTCACTTCTAGATCTAGTGCCAAAAATATAACTTTTAAATTTATGAATTTGATACTGATAAATGTGAACCAATTTTGTCTATAATAATATTACAATGTAAAAAATGAAATATTGGATCCCTTACATACCCTAGGAACTTTTTAGCTTTAGAGTTTTAGAGAATTAGGATAAACACTTAACAACTTTCATTCATATACAACTGGAACATAAAGATCAACATTATCTTCCACTATACCTAGATTTTATTATTTCACATTAGGTCATCAAAAATATCTTATAGAAACATTCTAGACATAACTCATTTAATATCTTTCCTCATAACCTAAGGAAAAGGAAACAAAAGAAAAGGGTGAGCTTAGATGCACAGTAAGGACAAATAGAGGAGATATCAATGATTACATAAGTATAAAATGAGTATAAGGGTATAATAACATGAACATAACATTTAAAAATTATACCATTTATATCAAATATCATAATCTTGAGTCATGGAATAAATCTTGGAAGTTCATAAGACATGAATCATAAAATAATCAGAGAACATAATCCATGAGATCATAACATGGAATTGTGGCATACACATAAGCATAGAAAATCATTTCCTTAGTAGTAAAATATCATTTCAAGACTATCATAGTGGCATTGTTTTAATCCCCAACCATCATAGTAGTCAAGGTTCACTCCCAATACCATCATAGCGGACAAAGTCCCTTACTGAACTGGGTTCACTCCCCGTTTTATTCTTGTCTATCTCATGAGATATAAATCATTACCCAATGCATTAGAGAAAGGTATAGGTATCACCTATAATATAATTAAAACCATACATATTTATTCCATAAGAACATAGATCATTCACCATACTATAACCCATGAAAATAAATCGGTTTCATAAACATTTCATTTTAGCATAACTAATAGAAAAGGAACAAATTTCTTAAATATCATGCCATCATAAACATAAATCAACTAGAGAAAGATTAAGGATGGTATCCTTGTATAATATTCCCAATAAACCATAATTAACATCAAATAATTTTATATTATATAGAAAATGATTTGGAAATATAACTTGAAATAATTCTTAAGGAAAATATCCTTTCCATTTTGAAATAATTTTTTTAACCGTGCAATTATAAAGGGAAAAAATTTCTTTGAAAAGAACCCTGTAAGTTTTAAAGGAAGCTTAAATTAATTAAGGTTTCATGATGGTGTGAAAATATTATCATTTTATATAAGTTAAAAAAACATTTCATCAATATTTTTGTCGAAAAAGTCACAAGGAACCTCATTTAGAAAATGAAAAAATATATTCCGTTCAAACCATTTTGTAAAAATTAAAACATGTGTAAAAATGATTTTAAATAATAGTAAAAAAAAATTTTAAAACATTTTTATAAGAACGTGGACATTAAATATAAATATTCCCTAGTAGAGACCTTAACATAAATAATCCTGAACAATGATGAGATTATTAAATAAACCCTTACTGTTTTTGTAACCTTTGAATCATAACCCCATAAATGAAATAAACATAAATTGATATTTCAATCCCTATAAAATTCATAATATGTATTGTAAAATTCATTCATGGGAAGTATATACACCACTCAAAAGAAACAACTGGTATATAAGACATTTGTTTTATATAACTAAGAGTGAGATGAAAATCTCTTACCTCGGGTCTGACTTCCTTTGAATGTGTTCGAAACACATGTATATAAAATATATTCTTGTTGTAAATTTATTATAGAACCATAATCATATATATCATACCAAATATGGTTACTTATAGTCTTTTATCACCTATTTATAAACAATTCCTTGTTAAAATCACTATTTCGGTTGGTAACTGCTTCATTTTTTTCATGTGTGTTTTGGTTTGGTAGTTATGATCCTTGTAATTGACTCATGGTTAAATCATATCCATAATATTAATAATGATTTAAATATCATATATATTCATTATATATTCACACTACTACAAATATGGCCTTTATCATCACTAGAAAAGTCCATTTACAATGCTAAAAAAGCTTTGTTAATCTCAGCGAAGATAAAGGGGGGTCCCTTTTATCAGTGCTCAGAAACGAGATGATAAAATCCCATTTTATCAGTACTTAAAAAAAGTAATGATAAAGGACCCATTTATCAGCACTTTTTTTAGTGCTGATAAAGACCACTCTTATCATCATTTTTTTAAGTGCTGATAAAATTTAAAAACATTAAATATATATATATATATATATATATATATATATATTTCTGTAATTTGAGATGGGATTCAACAGCGCTTGAGGCCCCCTTTAACAACACCCCCACCCAAGCCAGCCTGCCCCAGTCCCCCAGCCTTTAACAGCGCCCCCACCCACTCTTTAATAGTGCTAGCCTTTATTCCACCCGCACACACGACCTGCCTCCCCCTCGATTCAAACTCGAGACCTGTTTCCTACACACCTAAGCCTTTACCACTCCACCATATTTCTTTGCTCTTCATTTATTAATATATCTATTTATTTATATATATATAGTTATATATATAGTTATATTTACTCGTATATTAATATATATTTATATTAACATATATATATTTATATTAATATATATATATAGTTATATTAATATATATATATATATTTATTTATTTAGTTATATTAATATATATATATAGTTATATTAATATATATATATATAGTTATATTAATATATATATATATAGTGACCGAGAAAGAATCCCCAGAGGGGGAGGCTAGTCCTGTATGCTATTCTTCCAAAGCTGACATGTCAACAGTACTCTACTCTAATAGTGGTGACTCTAGAATATTAGAGTAGAGTACTGAGTGTGACCAGTATGGGCGGAGGACGGGCCTGGTACTGATATATATTGAGAGTTTCAAGCAGGCATGACATCTCCAAATCACATAGATAGGAACAGAGTGACAGCAAACAGAGATGAGGTTTTTGTCAAGTCTCACCATTGACTGAGCTGGACCAGGAACATCAATGAGAGCTCTTGTTCCCCTCTCCAACCGCTTCATCAATATCCCCCGTGGAAGAGCCGAGACCTTGCTGCTTCCTAGCAGTGAGATGTTTTTCTTTCCCTCGCTATCCGCCTCATCCACCCTTCACAATACTCTACTCTAATAGTCTTCTGGCGTTTCTCAATTCGTGAACCCGGTGAGTGATATATGACATTGCATAGATCAAGTCATGTATTGTATCTGACGATCGGAAGGCATGGCATCTAGCCCATACCATTCTATGGGATATTTAGGTTCGAATCCTATCCCCGCCTCATCACTTGAGATGCAGGGGTCACTCACTCCTTTGAGTCCTTTTTTTTATAGAATAAATCAGCAGTTGAGAGATGCACCATTCGGTACGCCATCCTACTGCATGGCACCCACCTTCGGTGGCCTAGTCCCCGGGTGGAAACGACTTTCCAGTTGTACGAGTGGTGTACGGTTCATATGGGCACCTACCGACAATCAAGAATACCGCGGGTATTGGAATGGCATTGCAGTGGGGTCAGACAGAATCAATTTTCAGTACTCTTTTCATAACTGATAGGGATAAGGAACTGAAGAGTACTGACGGTCGGAGAGCAGCTAGGAAGCATTGCATTGGAATACGAGTTTGAGCATGGGGGGGAACGCCAGTTTGATGTCATTGATGGTGGCATGACTCGACTACGGTTTGCCTTGGATGACAGAATCAATTGAGTAGCGGGAGAGTTGGTGGGATCTCTCCGGTTTGGTAGTTCATGGCCCAACACGACTATTAGAGTAGAGTACTGACAATATATATAAGTACCAGAGGGTACGGTACGCGTTCCACTGGTGCCCCTTTGGAATTGGAGGGGTCAACTATTAGAATATATTAGTCTCATTCATATGACTCGACTGAGTTGGCCATCCGTCAATATATATTAGTACCAGCCCCTGCCACTACTCAAGGAAAAACCTCGTGTCTGGTTGTGGCCAAGAGATGACGGCCATATCCACTAGCATCATCCTTGAACCGGAGCTAGGGGAAGGGGCAGGCAAATGGATGTGAGTGGTTCAGCAACAGTGAGATCGATCATGGTCAACGGACTGCACGACTGTCATGGGGGAACCGGTTGAGACTATTAGAGTAGAGTACTGAGGGGCAAGGTCAATATATATCAGTACCGTTTGGTTGGACGGTTCCATTCAACTGCCCTTCGGTGAACAATCTCGTATGCGTTGATGGTGCTGCAATGATGGAACGGTTTCATTATTCGTTTTTCCCGGTTGCATTCCTAACTACTCGAAGCGATGCGTTTGGAAACACATATGCTTTTGGGATCCTGCTGCTTGCCTATCTGGGTTATTCGTTCCGTCAGTCACCGAATCACTTGACCGGTCAATTCCACTTATCCGATAATGCACCGATGCTCTTTCATCTCTCAGGTACTTGGGCAACTCACGATGGTAGTATACTATATGGGTTTCTTCTCCTACGGTCAATTGGATTCCTTTCTTGTTTTGCCAATGTCTTCCTGAATGTCAGAACGCCAACATCTATCTTACAGCTTGGGGAACGAGGTGGTCGAACTGCACCAGCAGTTGGACCGAGCAGCAGCGTTTCAGTGGCCGCCGTTTAGTACGTTTCCCTTTGCTGCCCTTGGGGTCTAGGAAAGCGAGTTCGGGCTAGCTTGTTTTGCAATGGCCATATGGTATTGGAGTGGATGGCAAAAGGAATTCCATTTGTTCCTTGTTTTTCGCTGTTTGGGGTTCTGCAATTGGATAGTCTGACTCGGTTCTTGGGCATTTGGCACTATCGTCTCACTCTACCTGCGTATCGAAAGTGGGGTTGGGGAATGGATTGGTTGGTGTTCGCTCCCATGTTGACTGGAATGGAGGATCCGTTTGTAGCTGGAGTCTGGGGTGTTCGTACCGAGCCGCTAGCAGCATCAAATCCTGTGCCACTTGATCCGGTATCAACAATCCATCCGCCCAGCATCTATTGGGGTGCCCTCGCTAGTTGTTTCGTGGCTGGCATCATGAGATCCGACCTATGGGAATGGAATGAACGTCCTGGTATTTTCAATAGAAACGACAGAGTGGAATTGAACTGGTGCTATCGCTACTCATTCGGTACGGTCAGAGGTAGCTCGGAATTGAACTGGAGGCCTTGGGACCATCCATCCAATACGCCGATGAGGACGACAAAGAAGCTCGATTCCTAAATAGAGAGGCCTGGTCATTTCAAGTCCAGGTGTTCACTAACCAGGTCCTCCAAAGACCAGGACATCCCTGGCCAGAAGACTCACCAGGTCATTACCAGGTCTGACCTGGGATACGTGAAGTATCCCAGTGAGCGCCTGGGATACGTGAAGTATCCCAGTGAGCGCCTGGGATACGTGAATTATCCCAGTGAGTACCTGGGATACGTGAAGTATCCCAGTGAGTACCTGGGATACGTGAAGTATCCCAGTGAGTACCTGGGATACGTGAAGTATCCCAGTGAGCTCCTGGGAAAACCTGGTCGTGACATCCAGGCAGGTACCCCATTGGAGTGTGGTCAGACCCGGGAATGTGGCCAGGGAAAACCTGGGCCCATATCTCATCTCATCATCATCAAACCACTAACTCCATTCCAAGAGACCTCAAATCAAAGAGACCAACTCAATGGCAACAGTAGGCGTGCTGCAGGTGCAAGGGAATGGGTGGAGTGCTCGGAAGTGGGTTCGGACCAGTCGATGTTGGAATTGGCTATTTGGACATGTCGGTCGTTTCACACTGTGGGAATCATGCCAGGAATTTGGTGGGATCATCATGAATTAGGTCGGGGTGGCTGGTGGTTTCGGGATCCCGTCGAAAATGCATCCGCCTGTTCTCGGCTTATTGCTACCTCTTCTCTTCATGCAGTGAATCGGCCCTTTCTTGCTTGGTGGTCCTCGCTGCTCAGCATATGGCAATGGGTGGTCTGTCTCTCCGGTTCGTTCTCGATTCGGTCTGGCGTGCTTTCAACTGTTCATAGTTTTGCAGTGGATTGAGGGTTCATGAGAGGCATTCAGGTCGGACCACTATAGGTACCACTATAGGCACCACTATAGGCACCAAAAAAGGTGCCTATAGTGGTCCGATTGGTATGCTGGCAATGGAGTGGAGAAGGTCGGAAGGATGGGAAAGGCGATAGCGATGTTGCCATTGGCCTTTCGGAACTCCAACTCGCTCACCCTTCATCGCCACTCGAATGATAGGCCCGAAGGGTTGGCCATTCAGATTGCACGACTCTGGGGGTTTCCGAAGGCCATGTGACAAGCAACGGTTGCATGGATGGTCTCGAATGTATTGGCCATTCAACGAGATCGCCAACACCATTCCCCTGGTATGTCCACCCGGGCACCTGAACCGCTGGGCGAAAAGGAGAGGAGTGCAACCCTCGGTATAATATAGGTAGTAGACCCTGGTCGTTACATCTCGGTATAATATAGTCGGACCACTATAGGCACCAAAAAAGGTGCCTATAGTGGTCCGCCTATAGACTATATAGAATAGTACCTGGCTAGATTATACCGACGTATAATGATAGTAGCCTGGAGCACCAGGAACTCAAATTCCCCTTGTCCAATTCGGGTGGCTCGGGGTGAGGATCAAACCGGTGATATCGGCGAACGAAACCCCCAAAAGGGTCCCTCCTGCTGATACTCACCGGGACTTACTCTACCGACATGGAAATCCTCCGAGTTGCCTATTGAGATGATGGTTCTGGTGGATGTGTTCCACAGGGGTGATTGAGTGTGTTGATGTTTCAGAGCAGCCATGGGTTTTGGGGTCTATGGATATGGAGATGGCCAATTCAAGGCAAGGCAATGCACGGTCGAGTGGCTTGGTGTTCGATGACAATTCTGGCATCAAGTTCGAAGCAGATCTCAATCGTCAATGAGGAAAGCATAGTCGCTCCAGCAGCATCTTGCATCTATTTGTTCCTGAGATGGAATGGTCAGTTTTTCACTCGGTCAATGGAGGTTCGAATCCAACAACAAAGTGATGCCATTTTTCAATTCATAAACAAATGCATCAACAACTATATGAAACAAGCAATTGAACAACGACTCTCTTCTGCTGCTAGCTCGGGGATGGCTCAGGTGGTCGATGCATTGCCAATAGAAACGATGCCAATTCGAAACGGCGGCGGTGTGGGTGGCGTTCCTTTCGCTGTTGTCCGATGTCGCCGTATCCAGCAAGAACAGTTATTGAGTTAGTGTTCCGCTAGTGCTGCCAGTCGACGCAAAAATGCCTTTCAACTACTGACAATATATATCAGTACCAGGAGGTTGGGGTGACTCGCTTTTCAGTGAGCTACGGCAATGGGTGGATGCGAGTGTCTAGGAAACGACCTTCAGCCACGGGTCCCAGTTGGCCACTATGATGCCATCCCCACCATTATATTCTAATAGTCGAGCTAGCCAGTCGAGTTCAAGCGGTGAAGCTGGGGTCAAACCATCAACTCAATTGTGATAGTAGCACCACTCCAGCAACATCGATTGTTCCAGCACCCTCAACACCACAACGTCAAGCGATTGGAGCTTTCTCAATTGCCTTCCCTTTGCGCCGCCTACGGGACACGGATGCCCAGTTCATGGATAGAGATGGCCGAACCCCCATGGTCCACGAGGTGCAAGATCCCGATTCGAATACGGTGAGACAGTCAACTCGGTATTGTGCCTATATGGCATTGAGGGTGAAAGATGGGTGACTCGGACCCACAAACCACTCCATTGATGAGGGTCACTTGACTTGTTCTACCACCCCCTTGATGACAGAACGAAAGGTTCCTTTGGACTCGATCCCTAGTCGCTATGGCCAGGTAGGCGTATGGTTACCGCTAGTACTGCAAGGCCAACTCAATCGCAGCCGCAGGAGCTCGATCCCATTGGTGCGAGTAGAGTAGCAGCAGTCGACCAATCACATAAGCAGCAGGTCGCGGTGCCGCTGGTACTGATATATATTGTCAGCAGGTGCTTGAGCTATCGCACTAGTATTATATAGTCGTACACGAGCAAGGGGTCTACTTGACTTCGTTTCTCATCTGACTAGTCCAGTTTTGATGCTAGACTATATAGGAAAAGTACCCGACTCTACTCTAATAGTCCCCATTCCACCAGGCTCAAGCTCGTTCACTAGTCCCATGAATATACCTAATGGCTCATTTCATTCACCATCCAACAATCCATTCCAGCACTAGCCACACCAGTGGCTCGTTTAGCGTAGATGTCATTTTGAATCCCCCAACAACACGAGTATAGTAGGATCGGTAGTCTAGTAGTCACGTTAGGTGCTCTGCCAATCACATGACCACTGCCCATACTACCGCTTGTCGAGTTGCCAGTATACGAATGACAATATACATATATAGTATCAGACGGTTAGTGGACCACCAACGCTGCTACTAGGAAAATGGTTCCTTATGCACCGCATGGGCCTGGGCTTGATTCGGGCAACACCACTCTCAAAGGCGACTTCAACCACGACAATGCCGAAAGTCGTCTTTGGCTCGATATATGCGACCCAGCTCGGAACGTGAATAGGACCCATCTCATAGCCACTCGATCAACCCGGCTGCCTAGCATTTCAACATTGCCCGCCATAGTCGTTCGAGCTCCTCGTGCTCCACTATCCCCGTATACCAGTCACGAATGATCGCTATCGCCCAACTCGTTTTGCACTGCCTTTTCTGCTATTTTCTGTTCCGTTCCATGACCAGTCTCATTTCCACTGCTCTCATGCTAGGTTTCACACTGCTCATCGTATGCGCACTCAAGCGGATGACGCAAGCAGCTACTGGTGTGGGTCGAATCGAGAATCCAACATTGCACCTATCGGCCTAGTGGGTGACAGCTACCGATCTCATCCCAACCTGCCCAAACACGCTATGGTGCTTGAACGCAGCTCGAGGTGATCCCAGATCTACCCATCCCACCACCCAGTACGCTAACCCGACTAGTGTTGCTAGTATACCGGCTTGAACGATACCACTCATCGCACCCCAAACCCCACCAACCAACCCGATAGGCTCATGGGGCAGATGGTGTAGCTAGTCATTTCCATCGCACTACCGCCACCCGTTGACCATCACATTGCCAGTGTCGAGTTCCTACTGCTAATGGGCTCACCGAACTGCTAGTAGCCGAGCATCCCCCCTCTCTGACACTGGTACTAATATATATTGATAGACTGACTTGCTTTCGTGCTTATAGATGTCTGTCCATCTATGCCCTACCTTTCATTTGATAGCAGGCGATAGGGCGATAGCAAAGGGCATAGGGGATAGGCGTCTACTGATGCTAATTCGGATGCTTTTGAAAGGTTTGGCGTCTGTGAGCTCTATCACTCAGAAGCTAAAAGCTGTCAAGTCGGATATTCTTATAATATAAGGTTAAAGCTTGGAATCTTCTCGCAGGAGGGCAGCGGTGTGCAGGTTAAGGAAGTCGATATACGGACGAGTTTTCCCGTCAGTGGTACCTCAAATTCCATGAGGTGAGAAGGGTTTAAGGAAAACTGTGTTGATCAGTGTATATACCTAAACATTGTGAAATGGAGTACTCGGGGAGCAATTTTCTCTTTCTAGTCCTATATGTTGACGACATACTGCTTGCTAGCATGTTGCACGATACGAAGACATTCCTCATAAGGAGTTTTGAGATGAAGGATATGTACTACCTATATTATACCGAATATGTCATTGGCATTGAGATTCACAAATCAATTTCCAGAGGTATCCTAAGTGAGCGTGGCATGCGCAGGTAGGGGATGGAGCAAAACACCACTATCTACACTATTTCTTTAGTAGCCAGACCAGTAGAGACTGGATTAGCGATCAAAGGGACCACTATCTAGGCTAGCCGGGGGCGGACGATATATATCAGTACCGGTCCACTCGACTATAAGCTTTCTAGAGCGCTCAGAACAACCGGCTATGCCGAATGAAATAACAGAACATAGAAGAGCGTCTTCACCGACTACTATTTTCTAATAGTCGTGTATTCTAGATATAAAGTCCATTCAAGCAAGAATGAAGGTATGATATTCACCCTCGGCTCGGAGAACGGTATTCTAGATATAAAGTCCTTTCAAGGTCTTGTTCGCCGATGAAAGATAGATGAGGGTTCAAGGGAAGGGAATCAACGGCTAAGAGGAAAGCAAAGGATAATCTTTGCTATGCGTAAGCTACTCTTTCTGTTGTGCCAGCTAAGGAAGAAGGGAAAGAAAGTCAGTTCCGCTTTGATTACAAATCAAATCAAGATCTTGAGCTTGTTTTTGTCCCGGGTTCAAAAAGAGCCGCTGCTTCTGCTTCACCTTGCTTGCTTGGGGTTGGCTCCTCAATGCGGACTGGAACTGATCTACTTCAATAGTTCGCTAACCACTCGGAGCAGTTTTGCAGTTAAGGATATCAGCTAGTTGGTTGTTTGGCTCCTCGATCCGGACTGGAATATATGGCTCTTCGATTAGGACTTTCAGTAGCTTTTGGGGACCTCAGTACTCTACTCTAATAGTGGGGTTAAGACTGCCCAATGGGCTCTTATAATAGCCTCTATGATGGTTCGCTCATTGCTAGTGAATGGAGGAAGGTCAATATATATCAGTACCGTTTGGTTGGTGGACCGGGGAACTCATGTGCCGTTAATCCCATCCCTGGAACTCAATCTGAGTGTTTCCCCTCAATAAGGACGAAAAGTAGCATCAGCGGATGAGTGGACGAGCTCCACTATATAGAAGAGTACCTGTACATCGAACCTTGTTGGCCGATAACTCGATGTTATCCGCTCATGGTGACTGATTGGAGTCAGTTTCAGCCTTTCTAGTAGTTGGAGTTTGTGGAACAAGTTGTAGAGATCCCATCGTTTCTAGTACTTGTGGAGAATCCACACCAGTAAGAAATAGCTGCTTTAGTTGTTGTTGGAAGTGACCTAGACATATTTCTATTTAGAGGTCCTTGCCCTTTTATTCCGCTAGGTCAGTTGGGAAGTCCTTAATAAGGCGGGGTCCCTTATCTTCGACAAGCCTCGATCTGCGCTTTCGCTTTAAAGCAGGTACTCTTCTATATAGAGCTGAAGACAGATTCTTTTTTTCGGTTGAGTAAGGGCCCTATTCTTTAGCTTCTTCTGTAATACCGATAGTGAATAGCTCTAGCGGCTGCTTTTTTAGATACTAATTATATTGGGTTCATCTACGACCGCGGAAGTAGTTCAGAGCGTCTCTTTCTGTGCTGTTATGATTCCCTTCTCTGAGGTAGACCTGCTTATCTACTCCAACAGTTCGCCTTCAGCTCACCTTGGATACTCCTCCAACCCTTGGTCAAACGCTTGAAGATAGTCCTATCTGGTGTAGATTTTTTTCTGTAATTGTAATAGAAGAGTAATATAATAATATAAGTAGTGCTAAAGTCGATGCGCTAAATGAGAGTTCGAGGTGGGATGAGTCAATTAGCTCGAATTGATTAGTGCATCTGCCGTAGTGAATCATAGCGACTCGTCCCGTGTCAATAAGGTCTGAGGAAGGCTATGAGCCAGGATTTCAGCGCTTTGACCACTGCTCATGGTCCGAGGGAAGTGGAATGGCTTGGTACGCGCCTGCTTTTGAGAGCCTTTCTGCTGGTTCCTTCCCTGAGGTTTTCTTCGTTAGCATTTTCAAAAGGCTCAAACCGAACCCCAGACTATGGAAATACCTAGGCTGGGAGTATTGATGGGAATACCGGGGGTTCGTCATTAGTAGTGGGGAAGCCGGCCAATTCACCATGTAGACAGATTAGTAGGTATTTCCATAGTCTGGGGTACGGATTGACTGACTATTCGATTCGAAGTGGATGACTACCTAGATTAGAATGAGGATTCAATATTTCGTGATAGTTATCATGGGTTGAAAAGGGACGGGCCAATAGCAACGCAGAAGTTTCATACCTTGAACAGGCAGGGTTTAAAGCAGAGGGGATGAAAGGGAAAATTCCTGTGATTCTTGGTTAGCTGACTAAGAGGTTGTTATAGGTTCGATTCATCAATGTCGGTATCTCAGTCACAGATTGATGTTGTCCTCAAAAGACCCCTTGGCGGATGAAGCTTTTGACCTAGAATACCCCCATAATACCCAACTATTTGAGCAAGAGTTGCCGGAATGCTATTAGGTTCAAAACGTATGTGTGAAAACGAGTATGTGACCATAACTGACACCGTTTTAGGAATCAATTCGTCGGATACACTTCTCGGAGATGGAAGTGGAGTGATTTCAGGAGGGCGGGGTAGAAGCCTCCGAGAAACCTGATGAGGGGATTATCGGCCTCAGCAAAAATCTTTAGAGATAAAATAGGGGTTTGGAGATCAGAGAGAGGTTTAGAGAAAAAGTCTCTCGGTAGTAGGGAAAGGTGTAGGCCGCGTATGCTTTTCTAAATAACCAAAACCACACCTCTGGGCGCCCGGGCCGACCGGGATGGAAGAAAGTTGGTTCCTTTTCTCGGCTACTTGATATCTAAGGGTTAGAAAGGGTCAGATCTACGGTACTTGACCCTATATAGTTCACCCGTTGAATGCCGTTTGAGTGGGTATACTAAACTACCTATATTATACCGAGAGAGGTTTTGGTTGGATTGAAGAGAGCGACAAGGCACAATATGGGCATTTCCTCTTTGATGGTATATGATGCATCACGTTCCGGCCAGGCATCCCCGAGTGCAGAGCATTGGGAAATGGGTCGGGTACTCTGTCTATATAGTAATATTAGAGTAGAGTACTTGAGGACGAAGGAATGGTTCATGAGCAACGGAAAGAGGGTGTATAAACACATATGTTCATCAACTGCTCAATAGGCTATTTTGCTCCACAATCCAGCCATTTTGTATTCCATCAAGAGGAACCTTTGACGAATTGACTCGAGAGTAGGAAATGACAGATGGAGGTCTTGTTAGCGATGCTCATGCCGGCAGAGAGTTGAGGCGAAGCGCTTTGACTTTGGTATGATGTCCATTGAGTGCCCTTGCCAGTGCGGTTCTTTACCTATAGTGGTCTATTAGAGTAGAGTACCGACTTTGGGGGAGGATGCGAATCGGTATAATATAGGTAGTAGACTATCTCGGTATAATATAGGTAGTAGACTATCATGTGCTTGCTCGAGCAATAGCTTTGGGCACTCGGTCGACTGGAATCCTATCCGGTAGATGAGCCCATACCATAAGGAAGGTCAGTGCTAGGTCCCTTCCTGTACCACGCACGTAGTAGGATACTGAATATCCTACTCAGATATGTTCCTATCATATCCTTCCGGAGACTTTGACACAATCAGCAGGTCACCGAGTATGTGAAATTCCTCAAGCGTCTCCAATTACCTTCATCTAGCTCCAAGAGGGAAGCTTTCAGAGACCTAGACATCAACAAGTGGAGGGAATCGGCGATGAGCAAAGCGCTAATAGGTACTAGAATCGGTGGCTCAATCGCAAGGCGGTGATGAGATTTAGGGTAGAAACCTCAAGTCACTTATGACGGTGAAATGACTCTATCCTACACATACATATGCTTCGGTAGACTTTCCCAACGAAATAGGCTAGCGTCCAGTTAAGTACCTACCCGTGAGATGAGAGCTTGTCGTTGTATTGTGTCACATCGTCAGTACTCTTCTAATAGTGTTGATGAATCTATCTGCGGTTGAGAAGAAAGAAGAAAAACTGACTGATTCGAAAGTAGGATCGAGCGAGAAAATGGAAGGATGTGCTATCGAATCTGACTTCCTATTATAGTGGACCTCCCAGAGACAACAAGAACTGCAACTGCCGGAAAGAAAGACGGACTAGTGTCTGGGATACAATACATGAATCATGTATCCCAGGTACTCACTGGGATAGGATACTTCACGTATCCCGGGTCCTCCTCAGTATAATATAGGTAGTAGACCCTACCCTCTTATAATCTAGAGTAGCCTGGAGCACCTCTTATAATCTAGAGTAGCCTGCCTTGTCTGACCAGGAAAGGTCAGACCAGGTCTTCGGACAATGGAACGATAAGCTGGAAGAATCGACTCCTCCTACTGCGTACACCTCAAATTCGGATATTCTTATCATATAGGTTCTTGAATCAGGGAACTATATGATAAGAATACCCGAGGCAATATCAACCCCAATACCGGCGGCGGAACAGTACGATTTGAGGTGTCTAGGTGCAATGAGCCAGCAGTGATAGGCACCCTTTCTCTGTTTACACTATAAAAAAAAGAAATGAACATCGATGTCACCAAACTAGATACTGTTTGTGATGCAGCTCAGCCATGGCAATTAGGATCTCAAGAGGGAGCCACACCGATCATGCAGGGGATCATTGAGTTACATAACGATATCTGTCACTTCCTATTTCTGATCTTGGGGTTCGTTTCACGGATGTTGGTTCGAGCGCTATGGTTGTTCCCCTTTCCCAGGGGACTACCGAACAAATGGATCGTTCATGGCACTACTCTCGAGCTGCTTCGGACCATCTTGCCTAGTATCATATCGATTTTCATTGCTATCCCTTCCTTTGCTCTGTTATACTCATTGGACGAGATCGTCGATCCGATCCTGACGATCAAAGCGATTGGACATCAATGGTATCGGAGGGCGCCTCTTCCCTATGGCACTGATGGTGGTTTCTCCGGTAGTGCACTCGGGACTATTATTATTCTAATAGTTGGCCCATCTAGTGTATACTATTAGAGTAGAGTACTGAGATGTTTCTGAACCGTTGACTGCTCTGATTGGGCGACTGGAATGAACAAGTGGGTCGACTTTTCTCCCGTATCAATGAAGAACAAGATGGGGCTCCGAGCGATGGTTGTTGCCGTACGAGATACTTACATTTCAACTGCTACTGGCCTATTGGGGCATTGCAGTATGGGTGGAGTGGCTGGGCTGGAGTCCGATCAATTGGCTCGAGCCCACGCAACGGAAACGATGGCATTGAGACCTGGGGCCGGCGAGCTGCAGCTATGGGAATGGGGAATCCGGATCATCGTACCACGTAGCGAGAATTGATGAATGGGACTATATATAATAGTACCGTAGAGTAGAGTACTGAGGATCAAGGTGGTTCGGAAAGAGGTCTATTGGGCTAGTAAAAAAGGCAACTACGTTTGAAGGGACCATGGCTGCCATCTGGGAATACCGAATCGCCAGCGGAATCGTCCTGTTTTCGTACTGTCGATCAACAACGATTGATACGAGTGATCGATACAACAAGCGGTTTTGAACTGGAAACGGTCTGAGTGGTGCCATCAGTACTCTACTCAATGAGTCGAGGTCATCCCATATATGCCACTACACTCCCAAGGGTCCGTATGGGATCAGGTACTCTTCTATCACCATATCTAAGAGTACCATAGAATCAGAATAGGTGTTCCTCAGTATAATATAGGTAGTAAACCTGAGCCATCCTACCTAGACACCCGGTTCCCCGAGGTGAGGTGGGTGTATAGCTCAGCCGGTAGAGCATTGGGCTTTTAACCCGATTGTCGCAGGTTCAACTCCTGCTATACCCAACCCCCATTCGACGAGTGTCTTGTGCAGATAGGGGCCATTCCCTCCTTCCGGTGCACTAGTACGCTCGAGTGGTTCGGTATAATATAACAGGTACTCTATATATATAGTGATAGAAGAGTACCTGGCGGCTCGGTAGTCCCCATAGGAGTATCGTGGATGGAACGCCAGCTCATATCCCACACCACACCATGGATCCGCTTGGTGGATGATGGCATTCGAGTGTTTGAGATGGCCACCACACTATATAGAGTAGAGTACTGATTTGCTACGAGCGGTTTTCGGGCTAGCAGGCAGGCTCCCAGCGCATTCCCCGAACCAAAGGCAAGTGAATGGGGAGCGAGCGGGCATGCTTTGACGTTGATTGGTTCCGCGTTTCACCCCAGGTACCTCTTCCATTTCGATCGTTGACTTCCCAGCGCTCACCCAGTCACTATAGAGTCGTAGCTCGACCAGCCGGTAGGACGAAGGGGACCGGCCATCAAACACCACCGCGGAAGCTTGGTATCATCCATATATAGCCTTTCAAGTATATATAAGAGTACCGTAAGAGTACTGAACGAACCACGGTGGCTCAAGACCGCCGAGCGCTAGTAGCACTTGGAAAAACCAATGGCCTACTCAATTGCTTCTGTCACCACCACATTCATGATATAGGGGATGCCTGTAGCTATCTAGTGTGGAACAATGCATTGCAACTGTATTCCTATGAAACGAGGTAGGAGCCCGGGGAGCTGGCCAATACGATTGCATGGTGGAGCACGGATGCCATCAACCACCGCATACATGGCAGAAACGACTATTAGAGTAGAGTCAGGTACTCTGTCTATATAGTACTATTAGAGTAGAGTCGGGTACTCTGTCTATATAGTACTGGAGCAAGGTACCAGCTGCATGACTGAACCCAATGCCCAGAACCATCGGTATAATATAGATAGTGGACTATTGGCCCATGAACCCGCTGAAGGTCGCGAGGTCTGATATCGAAGGTGGGGCACTATTAGAGTAGAGTCGGGTACTCTGTCTATATAATATAGTACTGGAGCAAGGTAGCAGGTCACGCCATGGGTAGCCGGTCTGCACCTACTGCTATTACTACGACATCGTGCATGAATCGCGTGTGATTGGTGGTATTGCATTCCCACAGCGTAGCATTGTCATTGGTTCGGGAGATGAGCTGATCCAATGGCCCCTGTAGCACAAGGTGGCCGATAGGTGCTCGTGGATGCGCTCGGAAAGGCCCTTTCCTGCTAGTTGCCACCTTGCGCCAAGGGAAAGTCGTGCGTGCGTGGATACTCGGTACGCCATACTGTAATGATTCCAATAGCAAGCTGCCAGTACTCTACTCTAACAGTGCCGCCAGGTCATCAACTAGACCAGGTTCCACCAGGACGACTCTTTTTGCAGACGGTACTACGGGAGCGAGACAAACGACACCACACCGAGTCAGGGGAACGAACAAGACCACCAAGACTATTTCAACTCCAACAAGGCAGCTGGCCAATGATTGTCACGAGAGCGGGAACAACTCATCTCACACTGCAACACGGGAAGCGGCAAAAACTGAACTCGAGGGTACTTTTCTTCTACCGAAATATATATCAGTACCAGGAAATGGTGGTTGAAGAGATGGCCACAGGTTTCCTATCGCACAGGAGGTGGTCATTCCAGTAGTCGTGCATCAGTGGTGTTCCAGCAGTCGTGCCAATGGGAGCAAGCGGGTATTGGGGGTTGTGGTAGAGGTAGGAAAACTGTTTCGGTCAGGGTGGACTGTGTCATATATGATATATAGTCGATGGACTCTAGGCTCAACTTATCAACCTGAAATGAGCATTCGGTATAATATAGGTAGTAGACTTTCCATTGTATACCAAAAGTAGCAAGACCGATAGAGATGATACCAAGATGGAATGGAAGTGAGCCCGCGAGCACTGCTGGCCAATGGGGCAACGATTGATCCAATGCACCGCACCATCTCAATACCAATACTCCTGATGAGACGGTACTGATATATATTGACTGTGGCCATCTCTTTTTTTCCATCCACCCGAGTAACTACTCTACTCTAATAGTAGTGGTACGCTTGGAAACACTCGGTTGAAATGGTACGGAAAGCGCAAAAAGCAAAGCGATAGGTTGACTACGAGGTCTGGGGGCTCAGATCTGGCCTACTATGCTGCTCGTACGCGATGAGGTGGTTCGGAAAGAGGTCTGGACGACCATACTATATAGAGTAGAGTACTTGGGTTCGCTCGAGCGCGGCTGCATTGAACTATATAGAGTCAAGTTCAGTTTTTTATTCTATATAGTCTACTCTAATAGTGTGGCAAGAGATGGGTTTTCCGTTTAGAGGCATTGGGTTGGGGGTATAGCATCTCCTGATGAGACGGTACTGATATATATTGACTGGGGCCATGGGATAGTCATCGATTGGAGCTACTGGTTCGACGGGCAGCATAGTTGAACTTAGGTACAGGCTGTTGCTAGTCTAGTACGATACGCACCACTGGCTATATAGGCGTGGGGTCAGGGGTCAAACTCTACTACCTATATTATACTGAATTGACACCACCAACGCCAACCCATTGCTCGGTATAATATCAATATCGGGCACGAGGCACCATTGGCCCAATAGATCAACATCGGCTCCTTTCCTTGAGACGCCTACCTGAGCTCCCCATTGCCACTCCAGTGCAACCCTCGGTATAATATAGCCAGGTACTATTCTATATAGTCTATCTATATGACCCGAGGGATACATGAATCACATATCCTCTGGGTATAATCTAGATAGTAGGCTACCGGACTATATTATGAGAATACATGCCTATAGACTATATAGAATAGTACCTGGCTAGATTATACCGACATATAATCTAGATAGTAGCCTGTCCTGGTCCTCCCAGGTCTTAACTGGGATACCTGAATCAGGTATCCTAGTGAAGACCTGGGATACTTCATGTATCCCAGTGAGGACCTGGTGAGTGAGCACACTGTGAAATGGAGTACTTGGACCAGGTCAACTACCACCTCTGGACCTGGTGAGTGAACACACTGTGAAATGGAGTACTTGGACCAGGTGGTGTTTCCAGGAGCAATAGAAGATGCCTAGCTCAAGTACTCTACTCTATATAGTATGGATCTTCCAGTCGCCGGCTTGGTGGTCGAATACAGTATATGAATCGAAATCAAGTACTCTACTCTATATAGTAACTCGTAGGTGCTCCCATGGCACGAAAGGAAGCATCTCAACCACCACTCCCAATGAAAAACCATATAGCAGGCCGAAGGGCATCAACCCCAACTCAACTATTGCTCTGATCGGTATAATATAGGTAGTAGAGGCGGGGCGAGATAGGCCGAAGCCAATGTCAAGGTTCAATTCTATGAAAAGACGGTATCAGGGCGAGTTGAGTGTTTCAAGGAACGAGATGGTGGACGGTGCAAAATCAATGGGTGTTGGTGCTGCTACTATTGCTTTAGCTGGAGCGGCGGTCGGAATTGGCAACGTGTTCAGTGCGTTGATTCAATCCGTGGCGCGCAATCCGTCAATGGAAAAACAATCATTTGGGTATGCGGTTTTGGGGTTTGCTCTGACCGAAGCTATAGCCTCGTTTGCCTCAATGATGGCGTTTTTGCTCTCATCCGTGTTTCAACCTGGTTCACCCTCTTGCCCCTGGTCATTCTTAGGGATACTTCATGTATTCCAGGCACTCACTGGGATACTTGAATCACGTATCATCTGGGTATAATCTAGATAGTAGGCTACCGGACTATATTATGAGAATACATGCCTATAGACTATATAGAATAGTACCTGGCTAGATTATACCGACATATAATCTAGATAGTAGCCTGTCCTGGTCCTCCCAGGTCTTAACTGGGATACCTGAATCAGGTATCCCAGTGAAGACCTGGGAAGCTCCTTGGCTCAGTACTCTACTCTAATAGTCTCGATAGGCGGTACGTTCAAGATGGCATTTCCCGAGTTCTCGATTGGATGTCTAATGACCATAGTCTAGACCCCCTGGCATTCCCCTGCACCTGCACTGTTCCAGCAACTCCCGGAAGGCAGTGGCTAGATGGCGTGGACCCATTGGAAAACCACAGCAGAGCGACTCGACCAACCGGGCAAGACAGTGCTCCGGTACAATAACAGCAATGGGGCGGCCGGCGGGAGAGGTTCCATAACGAATCGCTAGTGTGGCATGAACTCAACTGGCTTGGGCGCTGGGGAATGCCACCACTGATGCACCGACCCGCGTTTCGCTCATTGGTGTACTCACGGTCTCGGTATTGTTCCCCCTTTCTCATGTCAGTACGATGGCCAATACACTGGTGCTGGTAGTGTAGTTGTAGTTCCCCTTGTTTGATTGTCATAGAAGCCATTTCAGCCTCTCGCTATGTCGACTTTTGTTTCCTTAACTCTACTACCACCGAGGATGATACCGTCTTTTCATAGAGCGGTGATCCGACGGCGTGAAACCGTGTCTGATAGGGTGGTTCAGGTGGATCTTTCATTCGTTCCGGTTAGTCAACTGATGATGTGAATGCTGAAAGTATCGAAGGTCATCTATTCAGGCACTTCATGCTACGGTCACTGCAACTACTAAGCTTGATCCGCTCAAATTGGACGGGATGTGCCAATGGACTTTGCAGCTCTTTGATCGTGATATGCCTTGGATCAAAGAGGCCTATTTTTTATCAGGCAATATATATAAGTACCAGTGTTCCAACCTCATCGTGGACACAGTTCAAAACAGAAGTGTTGAAGAAATCGGCGGGACTCTTCTATACTATAATAAATCAGGTCTCAAGTAGTAGAGTAAACGGTCTTGTTTTCCGTGTCTCTATCTCACTATCAGGCTGAAAATGTGATGAATGTGCCCGCGCACAACTTTGGTTCTTGTTGGTTTCCATATATGAGGGGAACCGTTGGATATCTATGAAAGGTGATGATAAGCGTATCGATTGTGATGAAGGGGTTGATACCGCTGGAGAAGGGAAAGCTAGAGTGTTTGCTATAGGAAACTATACCCTTATATATGAAGTAGCACCTTATCAGTGTATAATATAGGTAGTAGACTACGACCTGACCATGATTGGCTCATGCGTGTTTTGTCACATATCCCAATGGATGGGGTTGAAAGGGCGGCTGACAGGGACATTCGATTCTGTTGACTTGAAGTCTGCCACTGAGGCAGCAATTCAACAAACTATATAGACAGAGTACCTGTTTCGGTCGCTCGTGACGTCGTCGGCTCTGGTCTGTGCTTTCATGTCTTCACTCCCTCCTTGATCAGGGATCGAGAGGGAGGTTGATATCTTTTAGCACGGGCCCACCGCCCGCTTGATCACATCATTGGATGGTGTGGTTGGCAGCACCGATATAGGATGATACCTAGCTACCCTGGTATGTCCTGGTCATTGACTGGGATACATGAATCATGTATCCCAGTGATACATGAAGTATCCCAGTGAGGACCTGGAAATGACCAGGGGCGCAAAGTGGGGTACGGGATGGAGTGAACGAACAGTGCGAATATGGATGGGTCTGGAATTCACTATTAGAAGAGTACCTGAGGCGTACGAATCAGGTGCTCAGGTATTCTGTCTATCACTATATATAAGAGTACCGTAGAGTAGAGTACTGATCTACCGCATCCTGGCGTGATCGATGGGAAGGATGGCCATAGCTGTGAATGGGGCACGCCCAGGTGAAACAGCAAAGGTAGCAGCAACGGGTGGATCAGGCAGTTTGGGGTATGGCCAACTCAAGCTTGAGCCTATGGGGTCGGAAGGCCATTCTACTCTGGCATTGCCTTTTGTCGGCGGTGTCGGTTGTGTTCCGCGATCGGTAGTTCTATTGGTTTATCGAGTGGCCCATGTTCAGTAGGGGGTCATGGTCAAGGATGGTTGGGAATCACATGTGAGGTTTTTTTGTGGTCTTGGTGGTGTTGAGATGGGGCGCATTGGAATTGGATCGGAACGCCTTCTACTCCAACCGCTGTACGCGCAAGGGCTTGAGTTTTCAGTAC
Organism: Viscum album; assembly: GCA_963277665.1. Classification (NCBI taxonomy): domain Eukaryota; kingdom Viridiplantae; phylum Streptophyta; class Magnoliopsida; order Santalales; family Viscaceae; genus Viscum; species Viscum album. The sequence goes on from OY728132.1 coordinate 966,467,200, forward strand.
CCACTCAACTACGGAGGGTCCTATTCAGTATAATATAGGTAGTAGAGGTAGCGCTGTTTGGAATCGGTAGGGGGGGTTCCATATGGTGGTGGTAGCGTAGCAAGGTGAAGGGGTGTTCAGATATGAGACAGGTATTTGTTCTTTATTGCCTTGCTTCCTTATTCTTCTAAGGCTGGTAGCGCGATCGGGCCCTATTGGAAGGGGGTCCCAAGGGCAGCGGAATACAGGGCCACCCGGCCTCTTGGACGGGTACTGATATATATTGTGGTGGCAGTTCGAGCATGGTGTTGAATTGGAAACCGTACCGGTGATATTGTATATCAGGTGGTCGCACACGGGCCGAGCAACCGTCGATCACTCTATCGTGTTCCCCCGATTGGTGGTGTCCAAACAACAACAGATCAGGTACTCTTCTATCACTATATATAAGAGTACCGTAGAATCAGAATAGTGTCCGTCGTTGCTAGCAGAATAGCGATTGATGTTCCGCGAGTCGTCCGAGTGTAGCGACTTTATTTGACCAGGTTGTCCACATGCGATTGGGCCTCTTGGACTGATACTGATATATATTGTGGGGGTTCGAATAGCAAGGTGGTACCTTCCAATACCCAAAGGTACCGAGGACAACTTAGAGTAGAGTACTGAGGATCGTGGACGCCTCATATTGGGCATACCGGGGAGGGACGCAATCATCGGCTTCCTTATTCTTCTAAGGCTGGAATGCCTGGAATTGGTGGGGGGGTTCGATCTGCCTGAATCGGGGGACCCATGCTCTACTCTTTCAAATGGCCATTCACTGGCATTAGAAGAATAAGGAAGCCGATCTGGAACCGCGGAACGATCACCTCACTATTAGAGTAGATTAGGGGGTTCGATCCACTCTTTGCTTATGGTATTGGTGGCTCGATGGCGTAGCGATCCTACAGCTGGTTTTCAATGAGCTATTGAGAGTCTTGGGGCACATATCATACGGATCAAACGGGACGGGAAGTGATTTGACGACTCCTATGGGGGTCTCCCGGTGCGGCAATGTGGAACGCCAAGGCACAACGAAGGAATATGGGAGTGGATGGTAGCGAGTGGAATGGCTCAAGCCGGTGGTGTCCATTGCTATTCAGTTGCTAGTCGTGATGCACATATATCCAAGGTCAGATGGTCCAACTCCAATTGTGTTTGATCCTCCTTTCGTCCCTTTCGATTGCTAGTGGCACGGCAGCACCCGTACTAGTGCAATGGCTTGTCCGTAGAGATGTTCCGAGTGGTTCAACCCTCTCCAATGGTTCCGTTGTTCCGATTCCAATACCATCCTTTCACTCATTATGCACCTACCTGTCTCGCAGCCCCAATCGCTCAGTAGACCTCCTCGTTCGAGCATCATTTCCAATACGGCACACTCGTTTCCTTTTCAGCGAAGGCGGTACTGATATATATAGGGTGGTACTTATATATATGAAGGCCATGGCCATGATCCTAGCAGCTGGTGCCACTGGGTACCTCTTTCCACTCCGAGCTGGTACTGATATATATCGGCCCATGACATTCCAACCCACGACTCGTCCTCCTTTGGCCGTTGGGCTGATCGTAGTTCCCGTCGTTGCTCATTGCCAATGGTTCGTGCTATGGTTTGACTGCTCCGTTCTCTCTTCGGTGTGCGGTGTGCTCGGGTTCCAATGTTCCATGGATCTCACTGCAATAGTACGATTGAGTTCCCAAGCTCCACGCCTGCCTATTCGGGTTCCCAGCGAGCAGCAAGAGGGAGTTTGGCCGTTCCTTGAGATGGGAAAAAGCGCAACGTTTCGAGCGCGGGTTGGCCATCCAACCATCATGTCAACTGGAAGCATAGACGTTGATCCGTGGGACCAAGATCGAACGGTGCGGTTCGGAGTTGAGTTGGCCAGACCGATTCCGAAGGCAGTTTTCCGAGCTCCCATCAATCATTTGGGAGTCGTGATTTCGATGTTGGGTGTTCTGCTGTCGTTTCGAGCCGGCTTTTTTGGCGCCCACCTACGGCCCAAGCCAATCCTCCGGTGTTTTGAGATGGCGTTTCAATCCGGACTGGCTATTTCACCTATGGGAACAGTTCGAGTTCGGAGTTTAGCCGCCGCTGTGAGTGGATCCAGTTGCCCTCGGGAGCGGATGGTCATGATCGATCAACCCGATTTTCCAATGCCCCGGCTTCCTTTGTTTCAGTGGCAAGAACGGACGATTGAAGTCGGTTGGTTCAGGTGCTCTTGGCTCGATATGGCAACGACTACAAGCCTCGGGAAGCGGGACATGCCGTTCGGACCAGTCAGCAACATCGGCCATGAATCTCAGGTATATATAGGTAGTAGTACTATTAGATAGAGTACTGAGAGGTCTAATTGCATATGCTAGGAAACAGTGGCACTGGTCGCCTTCCAGGACCATTCACCATGGGTCGAGCTCAATCCAACTTGATCTGTTCGTCGGTTCGGCATTCCAACTTGGGCTAGTGCGGTGTGCTCGGTAGCTGGTGTGCGCATTCAAACAAGCAGGCAATATATATCAGTATCAGGCTATGAGATGCTGCGGTTGGGTTCTCGGGGCAATTGGAATGAGATGTTCAAGACGGTCAACAACGAGGTGCTGGCATCTTGGAATGGATAAGTGCAGTTGCAGATAGCATTCGTACGACTTGCTTGCCTACCTACCGAGCCAATGGAGCTGTATGATCTGCCGGTGGGATCACGTACAGTTCTGGGGTGCCGAGCCAAACCAATGGAAGACATCTGATGGACTGGCTTAGGGGTTGAACCGAACAACCAGCAGCTCGAGTGCCTTGTGGTTCTGCAGTTGGGTTCCGAACTCGCTTGGGAGAACCATCGTTGTTGTGTGAGAGGGCAGTATTCGTGCAATGGTACCTGGGCTCATTCAATTGGGTGGAAATCGATCTACTATTCTGCCTTCGGTTCGCCAATGCAATCAACCAACTCATTGCCAAACGGAAGTGTCGGGAGCAGCAGCGGTGTCTTGCTAGCGCGGTGTGTGAATCATCGAATGGGCTATCGGGATTGTTTACCATTGTTCCCAGAGATCAGATACAGTAGCTGGACGACGACTACGACTGACGTGGCGATACAAACCAATCCAATGAGTGATCGATATGCGCCGATGGGTTCAAGCACTGGGCGAATCATGACGCTACCGTTTATATTGATGATTCGGGGAGGTCTACTCGTGGCTGCTTCGGGGAGACAGTCGACTTGTTCAAATATCTAGAAGTGATTTGATATCTTGTGATGACATCTTTTATGGTATATCTGTTGGCGCTCTAGCTCTATAAAAATGAGCTGTAGTGAATGCTTATTGATTTGGAATGCCCATCCCTTCCCCTGTGAGCGCTTTCGACTTATCATCTTTCAGATGTGATGTAGTCGTTCGATCAAAGAAGGGCTGATAAGTTAGAATAACTAGTTTGGTTCTCGAGTTGAAAAAGGCTCCTTCTCTTTTCGAGCTCGTTCTAGT